>CM055961.1:29407500-30007500 GCA_029531755.1 Holothuria leucospilota | reverse complement strand
TTGCAAGGGTATTTATAGTCTACAAAGGCCATGAAACAACACAACCAGGAGGGATGGCCTTCAGAATAGCCTTGTATAGTAAAGAATGCTGATGTTTACCTACACTGGGTGTTATACAGCAGTAAAATCACAGATACATGCATGCTGTTTAAATGATTTTTATAATATCGTGAATTCAGTGCTTTATATAAACTCCAATTCCTGACATGTCCTCTGTTTTCCACACTACAGCAAAAGCAAGCTTTCCATATTTAACACCAACCAGATGTAAGTCACATTCCTACTTTGGATGACAACAGAGAAACTTTGGTAATTCTTCTACCATTCTTGTACTCAGCACTGAATTGTGGACTAGTTATCGTTGATACACTTGTTAAACTTGTCTCTTCAATGCCACCCACTTCCATGTTACCTGTGACTTAAGTGTAGGTGGACTGTTGCGTGTAAACTTCAACTGAACTTAACACCTGGGCGGGCTAACCATGCAAGTCTATTTCAGGGATACCTTTCCTGATCAGGTGTCAACTAGCAACTCAGTACATTTTCCTTGGGAGTTCCAACTCCTGGAAATTTTGGAAATGTCAAGAACAGACACTTTAATCATTTTTGTGTTCTAAAAGGGTTTTCATAAAGTGTTGTGACAATACTGGCTCATTGCTTATTTTTCTTTATTCCAACACTAGTTTTTCTTTCAACTTAAGCAATTTGTTTCTCCTCATTAGCAATTTGGTAGCTGAACCACACTATGTGCAGTGTAAGCCTAGTTTTATAGTGATAGGCTGATAATTAACAATTTACACTGTTGATGTGTATGTGCCTGTGTCACTTATGACATTGTTGTCAGAATTACCACTCCACACAGGGTTGCCATACAGACCTACAATGACATGTTTTGCAAGCATCGAAACTGCACGTGTTTTGTACACTTCACCTATACACATGTCCTGGGGCACAAACATGGTATGTTGTACACACAACACTGGAACAACTGCCTGTGTTTGACTGAATGGTCACATTTTACACACAAGTACATCTACTCTCGCTTGTTTCCCAAACATGGCACCTATTTCTGTTTCTAGTAGAAATATGACCTAGGTAAGCAATATACCTATTTTTCTTTTTTTTCCCCATAAAGCTGGATTTCTTACACGTATTAGCCACATCTTGTAAGAGTTGACACCTTTTTGGTCCTTACCTTCACAGATAAAACCAGTATATCCTTCTGTACACTCGCACTTTGCTTCCTCAGTAGCTGTTTTGTTTACACACTTTCCACCATTTAAACAGGGAGAGACACTGCAGTCGATAGCTGTAAAGGTAAAACACAAGTGATACTTTAAACAAATTTACTATCACTCTAGTCCACAATGGGGTGTGTTTTGTGGATCACAGAGAATAATCACTGAATACATGCACGTTGACTTGTACGAGGAAATTTGGCTTATCATAAAAATTTTATCAGTTACCTCCTTTCTCTCAAGTTCCACGTTTTTTTTCTACCAACCAATAACACCTTTCTTTGCAAGGGTATTTATAGTCTACAAAGGCTACTTGATCTGCAAAGTAACTTTATAGGGACCTTTCCCAGTGTGTAATTCATGAATGGCTTTTCGATCAACTATAAATATTTTTGTTACTTAATTACTAAACTCATGGAGAATAACCCCTTACTTTCCCTTCTGTTTGTAATAGTTATTTTCAAAAACATCTTCAGAGGTACTTGCAATACAAATATGAGAATATTTGCAAGAGTTTGCTGATTTTTCGAAGCAATTTTGGGGTAACTGTCTATTGCTTTTCACTAAAGCTTGTGTCCCTTGCCAAGTGAAAGACCTCTGCATATGCATGAATTTTTTAACCGATGGTGAGGTGGGGTGGGGAATTGGGGTGACCTCAATTCTGACACAAGCCAAATATTGCAAATCATTTCACCACAAGCTTAAAGTGGCCATGACACGTAAATTGGAGTAACGGGAGAGTAATTTAGCCTAAAGTACACAAAAAGGTCTTTCTAAACCTGTTTTCATCACCCTTACAGCCTTGAGCATTAAACAGAAATTAATGTTTCAAAAAATTGCACCAAATAATAGACTGTTGAAAATGAGATTTCAAGCCAACACAATAATGACGTCATTTTAGGAACACCAGCCTCCGTGTACCGAACCTGGCGTACAGCATAGCCTATACATACGTAAGAGATACAGTAGTAATGATTGTAAATCGCGGCATGTCTTGAATGTGAACTTTAGTAACTTGACAACAGATGAGAGAGGAGAGGATTTACAGAGGAAAGTCAAAGATTTATTACAGAGCCTGGGTTTTTCAGAAGAGGGAATAGTCAGAAAGGTCATGCAGCTACAGGACAAAAAATTCTTGAGTGTAGAACTGGAGAACAAGGAGGCTAAAAATAAGGTGCTGCAGAGGGCAAAGAAACTAAAAGAAAATGTACAGTACAGAGATGTTTACATACGACCAGACCTTACATACAGGCAAAGGAAGGAGGAACGAAAACTTAGGGAAGAAATGAAAGCAAGGGTTCTCAAAGGAGAAAAGAATTTACGAATAAAAAATGGGCAACTTGTGCAAGTTGTAGAGATACCGCAAGAGTTGCAAGAAGAAAGGTTGGGAGAGGAAGAATCCCTTCAAGAAAGTCGGTAGCCATTAAAAGAGAAGGAAAATGTACATACATGTATATTAGCAAAGCAGGAAAAAGTATTGAAGTGTTTTTATGTTAATGCAAGGAGCATCAGAAATAAGATAGATTTATTACAAGTATATGCAGCGGAATATAATTTTGATCTTGTGTTTATAACAGAAACGTGGTTGAATGAATCAATTAGTGATGGAGAAATTCAACTACAGAGTTACAATTGTTTTAGAAAAGACAGGTGTGACAGAAGTGGTGGAGGAGTAGCAATTTTTGTGAAAAAAGAAATACAAGGTGTACAAATAGAGAAAATTGGACATTTTCAAGAAGCACTTTGGTATAAAATAGAGGATATTGGAGACAGTATGGTAGTAGGAGTGATGTATAGAACCCCATCCATATCTTTAGAAGAAGATGAGAACTTAATATGGACACTAAGGCAAATGGATAAGTATAAGCGAGTGATGGTTGTGGGCGATTTTAATTTTCCAGATATTAAGTGGCAAAGCTTGGAGGCAGACACAAGAGAGTCGAAGAATTTTTTACATGTAGTACAGGACAATTTCTGGTATCAGCATATTAATCAGCCCACAAGGGGTAATAACATTTTGGACTTATTGCTGACATCTGAGGAAGAAATGGTGGAGTGTATTGAAATTGGTGAGCAATTTGGAACGGCAGACCATAACTGTATAAAGTGGAATTGTGTTGTGAATAGAGGATGTAAGGAATATAAAAAGGAGGTATTGGAGTGGAAGAAAGCCGATTGGGCTAAAATGAAAAATGAGTATGAACTGATAGATTGGCAAGCTTATTCAAATGTGCCTGTAGACAAGTTATGGGGAGATTGGTTGCAGATGTATAACAATCATGTTCAAAAGTATGTACCAAGGAAAGTTATTCAAGATCAGAAACCTTCTAAGCCAAAGTGGATGACAAAGAAACTTAAGAAATTGATCCGTAAAAAGAGGAAAGCATGGAGAATTTACAGGGAAAGTAGAAGTCAGGCTCAATGGGAAGTGTATAAGGAGTCACAAATGGAACTTAAGGAAGAAATAAGATTGGCAAAGAGAAATTTTGAATTGTTATTGGCCAACAAAATTAAGGATGATCCCAAAACATTTTATTCTTATGTAAGGTCCAAACAACGTATTAAAAGTCAAGTGGGACCTTTAAAAGACAGAGAGGGAAAGATTATAACAACAGACAAGGAAACAGCCGAAGTCCTAAACAACTTTTTTGAGACAGTATTTACCAAAGAGGATGACAATATGCCAATGGCTACACAAGTTTATGAAGGTGATCAAGAAGGAAAATTAATTTCACTTGAAATAACAGAAGAACTGGTGATGTCAGTGATTATGAAACTGAAGCAAGGGAAAGCAGCAGGACCTGATGGAGTGAGGCCAGATTATGTCAAAGAATTAGCCGAGCAAGTAGTGAAACCATTAACAATGATATTTCAGAAATCACTTAGTGAGAGTAGAATTCCAAAGGAGTGGAAATGTGCTAATATTACACCTCTGTATAAAAAGGGCTCAGTGTCTGATGTTAGTAATTATAGACCAGTAAATTTAACATCAGTACCTGGAAAGTTAATGGAAAATATGTTGAGAGACGCTATTGTAAGGCACCTGGAGGAGAATAAATTGTTAAGTGAAACACAACATGGATTTAGACAAGCCAGGTCATGTGTAACGAATTTACTAATGTTTTGGAATGAGCTCACAAAGTATATAGATAGAGGAATACCAGTGGATGTGGTGTATCTGGACTTACAAAAAGCGTTTGATACAGTACCCCATAAGAGACTGATTTCAAAAATTAAAGCACACGGAATAGATGGCAAAATACTGGATTGGATCCAAGAATGGTTAACCAACAGGAAGCAGAGAGTAGTTCTAAATGGTCAAGAATCAGAGTGGAAGGAAGTTACAAGCTCAGTTGTACAAGGTTCAGTCTTGGGGCCAGTGTGCTTTAATATGTATATGAATGACATGCCAAAAGAGCTGGAGTCAAAAGTTAGTATGTTTGCAGATGACACAAAACTTATTAAACCCTTAGTAACTGAGAGAGATAGAGAAATTTTACAATTGGATTTGGAAAGACTTATAGAATGGACACAAAAGTGGCATATGAAATTTAATGTAGACAAGTGCTCTGTACTACACTTTGGATACAACAACCCAAGGTATGGATATGCTATGGAAAGCAGGTGTTTACAAAGTAAAGAGGAAGAGAAGGATCTAGGTGTGTATGTGAATACAACGATGAAATTTAGTAAGCAATGTGCAGAGTCGGTGAAAAGGCAAATAGAGTGATTGGAATCATCAGGCGAAATTTTATTAACTTTGATAAGAAGGTTCTTTTGCAATTGTATAAATCCTTGTTAGACCACATTTAGACTATGCAGTACCAATATGGAAACCTCACCTAAAGAAAGATATCAGTTTAATGGAGAGTGTACAAAGGAGAATGACAAGATTAATACCAGGAATGAGGGGGAAAACTTATGAGGAAAGATTAAAGGAACTGAATTTAATGTCCTCAGAACAGAGACATATCCGACAAGACCTGTTGACTTTTTATAATATAATCAATAAGAAAATGGATATAGATCTGGATGGAATAACAGAAATTATTGGAAAGGAGAGAACAAGAGGTAACTTTTATAAAATAAGACCCAAGTATGCCAGATTAGAGTGCAGAAGAAATGCATACTTTCATAGAATTTGGAAAATTTGGAACGAACTGCCTGATGCTGTGGTAAAGAAAACATCTGTGAATGGTTTCAAAAAAGAACTGGAACAGTATATGATCATTAAGGGCCTTTGGCCTCCTATCATTTAGTAGCCAGCCTCAACCATATGGAGATGTTCCGTTATGGAGAGGGTGGCGCTTCAAGGTAAATTCAAGGTAAATTTATTCTGTCTGTTTGGAGAGTGGTGTCGGTCTGTTATATTTTGGGGCTGCAGTAGGCTATAACTAATAATTACAAATACTCTTGATTCATAACCCAAAAACGAAAAACTCGTCAGTGTCTGTTCGGTTCGGTCTGCGTACAGTGAGTGGACTGGCAGCAGCCAGCGAAATACTGTGCACACTCGATCACAGCCTAGGCTAGTTCCACGATTTCCACTGACACTTGCACGAAAGTAACCTAAAGTTCATATTTTGACTGCCTACATAAAACTTTACAAGCTAAAGTCCCTTTCAGTTGCTCCAAATGCTGCTCGTGCTCGAATTGTTGTGGTGTTGTACTTTTACCTCACCTAACACTGTCTCAAATCGATACGGTCCTATGCGCCGTAACGAATTACTCACCCCACCTGCACCACTGACGTCTTGTCCAGTATCGCCTTCGCCTTTCTGATTTCAAATCCAAGAAAACTCACTTTACCGACAGTCCACTGACCATTCCTGTCCAATCAGGGAGTTGCCATTAGAGGGCTACTCCCTGGTTCAGATCCGCCATTCCAAAGAAAGTTTTAAATTTGATTTCACATGGTACCTACTACGAAACAGTGCTGGTGATACATTGTGTAGTAACAGGTATGTTGTGTACTGTACCTATGCTGTTGCGTTGTGAATGTTTGTACATGCAGCTACTTATCATGACACCAAGAGGAAAAACCTGCGTGAAATGCATTTAACTGACTAAAACAAGTGGTAAGCAGGAGAAAAGGGATAACAACTCCAAAATTTATAACTTTTCACGCAGGTTTTACATTGTATCGACCTTGGTAACCAGTACAAAGGAATGCAAACACTGTATCAAATGTCCGAAGGATACCACGCCAAACAACGATCAGTTCCTAAAGTGACGTCACATGACGTAACAAGATTTTGAAAATTTTCGGAAAGACTAACTTTTCAGGGCTGGAAGAGGGTGTATTTTCTCTCAATTTCGAGCGGAAAAACAAGTTGTAAACAAACTGAATGGTTGATTTTCGTTGTAGGAAACGTATTCCTAAAGATACCAAAGGGTTTAAACCGTTAATTTACACGTGGCATAGCCACTTTAAAGTAGCAGCAGGCTCCCGAAAACATGCCAAAATGAGCCCACATTGAGACTTGAACGTTACATTCTTAGACTAAAGCAAACAAAACTGACTGCAGGATGGCTTCCGGTTACAAAAGCGGCCTCGCACAGTCACAAAGGAAATGGGCTGTTTGCCTGTAACCTTCTCCCTGCAGAAATGCCCATGTCAACCTCTTAGGTTCTAGGAATGAGCTTATTCAAGTTAAAGAAGCAAGTTTGAACTACCTGTACTGAACCTTACTTACCTAACTCATGCAGCCTTTACAGCAGCATACCTAAAGTAACCATATATTGCTATATTAATGTCTTTTGAGTAAGTTATTTAGTTCCCTATACTTTGAGATCATACAAAGATAAAGCCCTCAATTTTTGATGGCCATGAAACAACACAACCAGGAGGAATGGCCTGCAGCATAGCCTTGTTTAGTAAAGAATGCTGATGTTTACCTATACACTGGGTGTTATACACAGGGTTAGCGCCAGCTTTAAAATTCAGGGAGGGAATTCCCTCCTTTGTTTGATTTTTTGGGAGGGAATTGAAAATTTTGGGAGGGAGCAGAATTCCAATCAGGGTTAGTGCCAGCTCAAAAATTTCAGGGGGGAATTTCCCCCTTGGTCTAAAATTTTGAGGGGGATCTGAGAATCTTGGGGAGGGGGGGGGAGACTCGAGCAAAGTCAAATCTTGGAAAAAAATGACACATGCCTTCCAGGGCATAAACCAAAAGTGTTGTAACCCATGCATACCCCCACCCCTCCCCCACCTCTTCCTACTGCATGTACAATTCCAAGTTAGCCAGTTTGACCTTTTGACCATTTACTAGTAATCATCACAACCAGACCTTGTCTATCAGCACTGATTCTTAAGGAAAGCTCATGTTTTCTGCATAGACTGTAAGCTCTGAACTTGAAGATACATTCGGCAGACACAAGGCATCAAGTGAACTTACTCAAATAAGCCTAGGCTATACTGTATTTGAGGTCCCAAGCCTAGAGTTTGTATCAACTATCACCAAATAGGCCTAATCCTTTATAAGCTACAGCTAAAATTTTACACAATCTTCAAGTTATTCAACTCTTTTTTAAGGTTGATTGTAAGGTTTCGCCAGTTTAACATGCATCCAAAGTTCTGACATTGTGGTCCCAAAAGTTCAAGCATCCGATCATCCAAGTCCTTTCAAATTTCAATGCCACTGTGGTATACACTAGATGTGTAAGGCTGCAGTCTTAGAAGCAAACCACATCGGGAAATTTACAGGTGTCCAAGATTATGTAGTTGGCATTTATTTCTCAAAACATGTGTGAGACATGTGTAAAATACTTTAACTTAGCCCTTACCAACATTTTCAAAAAAAATTTACTTAGCTACTTTTGACGTACGATACTTTTTTCTTTAGAGCTGTTGGCACCAACTCACACGCCATCCTAACGTATTGTCTATATGAATACATGGAAAGCCTAGCCTGTAACGTTAAAAGTCACCTTGAAAGCAGCCACATGCAACTGTACACAGAGTTTATGTTGTACCACCAGTGTCAAGCTCTCTCAGCACAACATAACTACTGTTTAAACTAACTAGTCAGTGCATGCAAGAAGTGTTCATGGGATTTACGTACTGAACGTACATCCATTGATAAGTGCATTACTGCACTGACTTAGTGTGTGAAATTGGTGAGCTTGACTATTCTGAATGCAAGGAAGAAAGTACATGTATCTTGCAGGATGGGTCTACACAAAAATCTGTGCGGGAATTCCCCCTCTGCAAGTTTTCTTTGTGCGGGAACTGACAACCTTTTTGCGGGATTCCCGCAATCCCGCTGCTAATGCGAACCCGGGTTATACAGCAGTAGAATCACAGATACATGTATGCTGTTTAATTCCCTTTGTTTTCCAGAATGCAGCTAGCATATGCTTCCCACATTTAATACCAACCAGGTGTCAGTCACATTCCTACTTACGTTGATAACTGAGTTACTTTGGAAATTCTCCTACCAATCTTAGACTCAGCATAAACTAAACTGTAGACGAATTATCATTGATACACTTGTTAAACTTGCCTCTTCAATGCCACCCACTTCCATGTTATATGTGACCTTTCACTTCTTTTGAGTTCAAAAAAGGCATGAAAACTCCACTAATGCAAAAGGACTGCATGCATAGGAATGACTGAAACCTCTTTGGTTCTAGGAATGAAATTAGTCAAGTTAAAGAAGTGGGTTTGAACTACCTATACTGAATGTTACTTACCTAACTCATGCAGTCTTCACAGCAGCATAAACTAAGTTAACATCTACTGCTATATTAATGTCTTTTGGGTAAGTTACAGATACGCCAAGAATAAGTGTGCGTGTTCGCTTCGGTCACGCTCCGGTCTATTCAGTGTACAATAGAACCGCTAGGTACCTCGCTCTTTCAATGCGGATTATCGGCAACCCGGTAAACCGAGGTGCCTTTGTGCCAGTGTTAACAGAAGTCCCATTGTGTGTCCGTAATTCGCTGTAGCAAGAAATCTTCTCTTGTGGGGAAAAGCAATTATCAATTTCCTGTGAAAGCCTGCCTGCACACAATCGTACTTTCAAATATTGAATACAGTACGTATACGCTTGCGACCATCCGCAAATCCCCCCGAACGCTTTCCGTGTTGGAACGATTTTTTTTTTGAAGTTCGAAAAAGTTTTCGAACGTTCCGAAATATTGTCAATAACATGACCTTTGAAAATTATATTATTTAGCGTGAAACTTCATGAGTCTTTTATATATACAAAGTAAAGTAAAGGGAAGGGCCGTAGTTTACTTTGAATTTCCCTTTGCAATGATTTATAAATTTCGTAAGTTTAGAAAGAAATACCTAGAACGTTCCCAGTTTCGTACCTTCCGTCAAAAAGATTGCGTTCGGAAAAATTCTTGTGCGTTTGCAAGTTCTTTCCGTAACTGAGTTTTTGTCACGATAAACTGTTCTCCTATCACCATATAACTTATATCGCTCAATAGAGCGATATTGACTTGAAAATCAGCCCGAGTTTTGTACTCCGATAAAAGTTGTTTGTCGATGTGACGTCATGAAATAATTAGTTTACATTTCATTTTCGTAGTCCTCTGATATCATGCATTTACACAGGTTGGCAGATTTTTGGCGGTTTCTGACCAGAGATGGAGAAGATTTTAACTAAAACCCATGAAAATCGGGACATAATCCTATCCGAAATCACTGTAGTGGGACCCGCGTTCTAGTCTGAAACTTCATGAGTATGGAAAAAAGGAGGGCCGCAATTTTCTTTCGAATTTCTCTTTGCAATTATGAATACATTTCGTAAGTTTGGAAAGAAAAAGATCTGGTTGAACGTTCCAAATCTTTTCGTACATATTCCCACATGTTCGGAAATATTGTTGCGCGTTTGCGAATCCTTCCCGTAACGGAACAATTTTTTTTTCAAACCTTCGATTTTTTTTTTTTTTTTTGCACATTCCAAAAAAAAAATCAATTGCGTGACCTTTGAAAATTATATCTGTTAGCCTGAAGTCCTGAAACTTTTTGAGTCTTTCATATACAAAGGAAGACAAAGGGAGGGCCGCCAAGTCCATAAAATTGAACCATTCTGTTTTCTACCAAAAAAATAATCAGGGAGAATGCCATTGCAATAGTATCACAGCTTACTTCCTGCATCCACCGATGTTCCGGTACAATACAAAGGCCTTGCCGCATTTTATTTTTCATTCACATAGAATATGTACCCTCTACTCAGCAATTGCTAAAATTTCAAATCTTACCTACAAGGGTAAAACCGTTGAAGTCTGATTCCTTAATAGAAAAAAATTAATCCAATTATAGTCCATTCAGTGGGAGAGAATGAAGATGGAAATGTCAGAATGTAAGACAGTACATCCCCCTATCATTCTTTGCCCAGATCTCGGTAAAATTCACCAGCTAACACGATCCCGAATTTTAACACGGCCCTTGGGGAACCGTATAACATTGTCATTTAGTACTGTCACACGCTGTATAGCCTACGCATATTTGCATGGGCCTAAAACTGCACCGCGCTAATATGTACATAGGGCCCTGCCACATGTTTCACGTTATTATTATGTGGGCCACCTCAAATACCTTGGGAAAATCAAATGCAGCTAGCTGCCTTAATTACGTGAAATATCCAATCGCCGCTGTGGGTTTTGATACTCATTCATTCATAAGGGCCACCGCCCATTTTTGCGTAACCTTTTTTGGAAGTCGTAGCCCATTTGGGTTGGCCTTAACAGTTACGTGACGTCACACATCTCTCCGGATGTTTTTCAAACTTTTGCAGACGGCGCCATCTTGTTTTTCAAAAATAAGCGATATTTCGCTCGATACTAAACTCTTACCGAAAACTTTTCACAAGATCGGACTTCTTCTACACCCATGAATAAGATAAGGTACAAAATTTAGCTTGTAAAGGTTGATTTAGCTGAAAATCTGCATACTGAATTTTGGCCAGGCTATGACAGCATGTTCGCAACGCACGTAGAGCGACACGATACCCATGTGAAATTTACTTCGTTAGGTTATGTACTGTACATTACACCACTATCAGGCCTACACGCGGAAGCGACAGTACTGAGTGCTGTATGTTTTCAAGAGGTGGGTGTTGCCCAGTAGGGCGGGATTTAGCAGTTGTTCGTTTACGGTAAACCTTCACGTGGATTGGTAGCAGCCAATGGAAATTGTACACGGGTTAATCCGTGAAAAATAGCTGATAGTCCAATGATGTCACTAGCAAAGGAATGTACAGAACGTTGTATGCAAATAAGCTCGGGCCTTGCAAGGTGCCTGGGAAATTCTTGAGTCGAACTGCGAAGGTTTTCTCATGGAATTTAACACACTAATGCATTACTGTATCTGTGGTCTACATTTGCTATGTAGCGAGCTAGCCAGGAAGGTAAAGCGAATATGTGTGCTGCATGGGGCTATCAAATGAAAGATACGTAGTACAACGAACGATGGGCTGAAAAATAAGACAATGCAGTGGGTTTTAGTTTCATTAAAATGCAAGTCTACTGATTATCTATTAAAGGGTCATGCGGCACCGTATTGCTACTGAAAATTATTTGCCGTTCTTTGAACGTAAAGGTATGGAATATTTCATCTATGGCCGTTTAAAAGACACAGACACATCGCTTTTTTATATGCACTCAAGACAAATAAATATACGGAGGAAAGCGTCACTCGTTTCACCAACTAGGAAATAATAGGATATATTCAAAGAATGGACGGCTTAGCCTACTACTTTTCATATGCTCTCCGAGGTAAGAGAATTTTCTGCAAACTAGAAATTATGGGAACACTGGATTGTACATTTTGGGGGCAACTGCTACAAAGAGGCCCCATCCAACACAAAAACTTGTACGGTTACTGAGAACGGGTGGGGTGGGGGAAAGCTGGGCCACTCCCAACAGATGCCAAACCTAATTCTTGGGACGATTTGCTGCATCGCATAAGTGTTGAAATAAGCTGTTTTACTGCGAGGATATAGAACGACCTTATCAGTAAAATCGGCAATTTCTTCTAGTTAATCCTGTTGTACCATAGTGTTTTTTTTCAAACAGCATTGGAAAAATGGAATTAATAAATCGGAATTTCTACAAAGAAAAAAGTTGTCCCCACATCGTGCTGCGTTCAGCGATCGGTCTTTATTCTAAAAAAGTTGATCAAAGTAATAACGCAGCCTTACAGGGAAGACAATTGCAAAACTTTACTGTGAGTGTAGTATTATCAAACGTATACAGTAAGTTGTGCCGTTTTGCTATAAAACTGTAATTTGTTGTGTGTATGTGACGGCTGTGTCTTTGAATGAACAGGCCTGAGTAACTACGCTACTGTACCTAGGCCTAAAACTTCACAAACCCGTAAGCCTAAACCAGGACGGTTCAGTGACGTACAGTACTAGGAATAGTCCGACCGTTTCCAAACTCTGTCAGCACATGCTAACCATCGGATAACAACCCTCTGCGCTATTAACGAAGGCCTAGTGATAAACATTTCTTATCGATTACACAGGAAGTTTGATCAATGAAACCTGACGATGCAGCTATTGTGTTACGCTCCTCATTGTAAAGAATTTCATTGGTGAAATCTTTTGTGTAGGCTGTTACTTGACTTATCAGATCACTCCTATTCAAACTGCCCAAAACCATGAGCCGCAGATTTCAGTGAAACAACGTCGACAAAAGCGTGGTAAACTGTGGGTTTTCAGCGGTTGGTATCTAGCGCTCCGGTCGGTTTTTTACGTTTATTCCTGGCGCATCTGTATTTAGTTCCCCATACTTTGAGATGATACAAGGATACAGCCCTCAATTTTTGATGGCCATGAAACAACACAACCTGGACGGGCAGCCTGCAGCATAGCCTTGTATAGTAAAGAATGCAGATGCTTACTTACACTGGGTGTTATACAGCAGTAGAATTACAGAGACATGTATGCTGTTAAATGATTTCTATAACACTATGAATTTAGTGCTTTATATAAACTCCAATTCCTGACATGTCCTCTGTTTTCCACA
Organism: Holothuria leucospilota; assembly: GCA_029531755.1. NCBI lineage: Eukaryota > Metazoa > Echinodermata > Holothuroidea > Aspidochirotida > Holothuriidae > Holothuria > Holothuria leucospilota. The sequence goes on along the minus strand of CM055961.1, from coordinate 29,994,277 downwards.
CTATAGCAAAAGCAAGCTTTCCATATTTAACACCAACCAGATGTAAGTCACATTCCTACTTTGGATGACAACAGAGTAACTTTGGTAATTCTTCTACCATTCTTGTACTCAGCACTGAATTGTGGACTAGTTATCGTTGATACACTTGTTAAACTTGTCTCTTCAATGCCACCCACTTCCATGTTACCTGTGACTTAAGTCTAGGTGGACTGTTGCATGTAAACTTCAATTGAACTTAACACCTGGGCGGGCTAACCATGCATGTCTATTTCAGGGTTACCTTTCCTGATCAGGTGTCAACTAGCAACTCAGTACATTTTCCTTGGGAGTCCCAACTCCTGGAAATTTTGGTAATGTCAAGAACAGACACTTTAATCATTTTTGTGTTCTAAAAGGGTTGCATTTCTTTTCTTAAAGGGTTTTCATAGAGTGTTGTGACAATACTGGCTCATTGCGAGCATTTTGTTTCTCCTCATTAGCAATTTGGTAGCTGAACCACACTATGTGCAGTGTAAGCCTAGTTTTATAGTGATAGGCTGATATTTAACAATTTACACTGTTGATGTGTATGTGCCTGTGTCACTTGTGACATTGTTGTCAGAATTACCACTCCACACCAGTGTTCGTGCTAAGGAATTGAACCTAGGAGGGAATTCCCTCTCTAGAAATTTTTTTGGGAGGGATTTTCAAAATCAAGGAGGGGGTTATCACTTGGTAAAGATACTATGCAATTTAATGTGTGTATTATAATTGTAGTTACGATCTCAGCTGCAGAAAAGTGTGCAGGATTCTCCCGCATAAGATTTATTTTTGTGTGGGGTTCGAAAGACAAAAGGGGGATTCACGCAATCCCGCACCTTAGTGCGAACACTGCTCCACACAGAGTTGCCCATACAGACCTACAATGACATGTTTTTGTAAGTATCGAAACTGCACGTGTTTTGTATACTTCACCTATACACATGTCCTGGGGCACAAACATGGTATGTTGTACACACACCACTGAAACTATTGCCCGTGTTTGATGGAATGGTCACATTTTACACGCAAGTACATCTGCTCTCGCTTGTTTCCCAAACATGGCAGCTGTTTTTACTTCTGTTAGTAATATGATGTAGGTAAGCAATATACCTATTTTTCTTTTATCCCCATAAAGCTGGATTTCTTACACTTATTAGCCACATCTTGTAAGAGTTGACACCGTTTTGGTCCTTACCTTCACAGATAAAACCAGTATATCCTTCTGTACACTCACACTTTGCTTCCTCTGCAGCTGTTTTGTTTACACACTTTCCACCATTTAAACAGGGAGAGGCACTGCAGTCGATAGCTGTAAAGGGAAAACGCAAGTGATATTTTAAACAAATTTATTATCACTCTAGTCCACTATGGAATGTGCTTTGTGTTCCACAGAGAATAATCACTTAATACATTGACTTGTGTAAGGAAATTTGGCTTGTCACAGACATTTTGTCTGCCAACTCTTTTCTGTCAAGTTCCAGGTTCTTTCTCTACCAACCAACAACACCTTTCTTTTGCAAGGATATTTTAAAGGCTATTAAATCTGCCACGTAACTTAGGGACCTTTCCCAGTGTGCATAATTGCTTTCTCTTAAAGGGAAAATTCAGTCACCTTAATCTTAATTAGTATGTAACCCTTCATCCTAATTCACGAATGACTTTTTCCATCATCTTTTAACAACATATTTGTTACTGAATTGCTGAGTTCATGGAGAATAACTCCTTGCTTTACCCTTTGTTTGTAACAGTTATTTTTAAAAACATCTTCAGATGTACTTGTAAAGCAAATAAGAGGATATTTGCAAGAGTTTGTTGATTTTCAAAGCAATTTTGGGGTAACTGCCTACTGCTTTTAACAAAATCTTAATTGTGTCCCTTGCCAAGTTATCGACCTCTGCATTAGAAATATGACGTAGGTAAGCAATATACCTATTTTTCTTTTTTCCCCATAAAGCTGCATTTCTTACACTTATTAGCCACATCTTGTAAGAGTTGACACCGTTTTGGTCCTTACCTTCACAGATAAAACCAGTATATCCTTCTGTACACTCACACTTTGCTTCCTCAGTAGCTGTTTTGTTTACACACTTTCCACCATTTAAACAGGGAGAGACACTGCAGTCGATAGCTGTAAAGGTAAAATGCAAGTGATATTTCAAACAAAGTTATTATCACTCGAGTCCACAATGGGGTGTGTCTTGTGTATCACAGAGAATAATCACTGAATACATGCACATTGACTTGTACAAGGAAATTTGGCTTGTCACAAATATTTTATCAGTTACCTCCTTTCTGTCAAGTTCCAGGTTCTTTTTCTACAAACCAATAACTCCTTTCTTTGGAAGGATATTTATAGTCTACAAAGGCTACTTGATCTGCAAAGTAACTTTATAGGGAACTTTCCCAGTGTGCATAATTGCTTTCTCTTAAAGGAAAAATGTAGTCACCCCAATTACAATTAGAACATCCCATCATCCTACAGTAAATCATGAATGGCTTTTTCTATCAACTATCAATATTTTTGTTACTTAATTGCCAAACTCATGGAGAGTAACCCCTTGCTTTTCCTTCTGTTTGTAATAGTTATTTTCAAAACCATCTTCAGCGGTACTTGCAATGCAAAAATGAGGATATTTGCAAGAGTTTGCTGATTTTTCGAAGCAATTTTGGGGTAACTGCCTATTGCTTTTAACTAAAGCTTAATTGTGTTCCTTGCTAAGTTATCAACCCTTGCATATGCATCATTTTTTTTAACCAAGGGTGGGGTGAGGTGGGGAAGGGTTACCTCAATTTTGACACATGCTGAGTGTTGCAAATCACTTCACCACAAGCTCAAAGCAGCAGCCAGCACCGAAAATTGACAATGGCAAGGTTTTAGGTTGACTGACCCAGGAATTAATGTGATTGTTCTCGGAGGAGCTGTAAGTGTGGAAACTGCACCTGTTCAAGTAAAGCTGAGGGGCATGCAGAATCATATCATCCCTGAAAGCATTTGTATCCATTGTTTTAGTGGAATGCACCCAGATATTTGATCTTAACAGAGATGCCAACAATTACGACTTTGCCGTAATGATTACGATTTTTACACTGGTTTTATGCCATTACGATGATGTGCCAAAATCTTCCGATTTGCGTAACATAAGGTGTGTTAATATCCTTACAGGCCTTCATTAATAATCCTTGTTCATGTATTTATGTTTTGCAACTAAAAAAAGGAGTGTTTAAAATGTATAATTAAAAACCCGGTTGGAGATCAAGAAAGAAAGATTAAAAAGACAGAAATCCACTCATTGATTCGCGTTATGTGATGGCAGGAGTTGCTGTACGGACATATTTCGAATCGCATACGTCATGTGCGTAAAAGTTAGCAAAACGAAACACGTGGGCAGCATAGGCTGTAGAATACATACACAACATACATTAGGATATGTAGTGCAACTGTGCAATGTCTGTTTCCGTGTACTGCAGTTTGGTGTCTTTGGTCTTTGGCTGGCGTACGTAAAATCGCCGTTCTACTGTACAACCATTTTTCATGCACTATACTGTACATTGTGTGCTATGCTATGCTGTATCAAATCATACATGGACATGTGTACGGAGTGAGATCCGTTGCAACAAGATGAATAGCCTGGGTTTAGGTATCGTAACTTTTTAATGTCATAGACACAGAACAGCATTCTGTGTGTATTATGGATATTTTTCAGAAGAGTTATATGAAAGAAATTAAGGGAGACTGAAACACATCACTGCGGTTACTTTTGCGCAAGGCCGTGGTAATGATCGGCCGAGAAAATTGTTAAGACTCAGAAAGAGTTACGTACAGCCTAGACAATCGCTGCAAGTAAGGGCTGTTACGTTATAGTTTGTAAAGGACTGGATTACCATACCGTGCGGCTCAGAATTTGAGCTGGGATTGAAGCACAGGCTGACTTATTTATTCCTGATTTTAACGATGGTTTTGTTTGACATTTTTTATGTGAACAATAAGTCATAAAATCAGTTTGTATCAAAATATGACTATGTAACTGTAAATGAATTTTTAATATGTACTACAGACTTCTGAATTTGCATTTTGGGACATAAGCTGTGGGACTTGTATTGTCACGGCGTTAGGCTGCTAAACATTACACAGACTGATTGCGCAATTCTGGGGAATTCCCGCACGTCTGTGTGAGCAACTGTATTACAAACACTAAACCAGAATGCAAAAATGCATTGAGGTTTCGATGATACATGTTCTATTCCAAATAAAGCCATGATGTCCCATATCTTTCAGTCAATGGTCAAATGCTATCTTAACATGTTGGAAAAATAAAGTTTTGTGTTCCTATTTAATTTTGGGAATTCTTGGGAAATTTGCAGTTTGACCTCTGGTGACCCCAGATGACGATCTTGGGAAATCTTGGAAAATTTTGCTCTTTGACCTCTGCTGAACCCATATAAAACTCTTGGGAATTCTTGGGGAATTTTGCCTTTTTACCTCTGGTGACCCCAGATCGATGGCCTTTGACCTTCACCAAAAACAATAGGGTCCATCTTTTCACCATAACACATCCAAATAGTACTGTAAGTATGAAATCTACCCAGGCTTCTTACCTGGAGATATGTGTTAACAAGCTTTTCAGTGTTTGGCCCACGTTGACCCAAGATGACCTTTGACCTAAAATGATTGCGTTCATATTCTCACCACAATGCATCCACATACTACGTATAAAATCTATCCAAGCTTTCTCCCTTGAGATACTGTGTTAACAAGGTTTTCAGTGTTTGATCCTCGTCCACCCTAGATGACCTTTGAACTCCACCAAAAACAGTGGGGTACATCTTCTCACTATAACACATCAATTTACCATGTATGAAATCTATCCAAGCTTTGTACGTGGAGATATCGTGTTAACAAGATTTTCAGAGCTTAACCCCAGTGACCCCAAATGACCTTTGACCTCCACTAAAAATGATGAGATTCTTCCTCTTACTATAAGACATCTTCATACAAAGTATCAAATTTATCCAAGCTTCCTACATTGAGATATTGTGTTAACAAGGTTTTGAGGGTTTGACCCCCAGTGACCCCAGATGACCTTTGAACCCCACCGAAAATGATAGGATTATTCCTCTTACTATAAGGCATCTATACACAATGTATCAAATTTATCCAAGCTTTCTACATCGAGACATCGTGTTAACAAGGTTTTCAGGGTTTGACCCCCGGTGACCTCAGATGACCTTTGAACCCTAACAAAAATGATACGGTTCTTCCTCTTACCATAACGCATCTACAAACAAAGTATGAAATTCATCCAATCTTCCTACCTCGAGATATTGTGATAACAAGGTTTTCAAGGTTTGACCCTGATAGGGTTCTTCCTCTTAATATGGGGCATCTATGTACCAAGTTTGAGAACTGTCAGAGCTCTTACCACAACGCACCTACACACTATGTATGAAATTCATCCAAGCTTTCTACCTCAAGATATTGTGTTAACAAGGTTTTCAGAGTATGACCCCCGGTGACCCTTGAGATATCGTGTTAACGAGCAAAGTGTCACAAACACACACACACACACACACACACCCACACACATACATACACACGCCATCATGACTGCATAGGTTTCTCTTATCATCGAAACCAAAAATGTCTACAGACGTCCGTTTGATTACAGAACAAAAAATAAAGAAATACAAAGAGGAAACGGAAAAAGTGCTGTCACTTTGTTGCAACAAATTGATAGCACTTTTTCCGTTTTCTTTATGTATTTCTTTGTTTTTTGTTCTGTAAATCTACCATAGAAATAAAAGTAAGGGAGAATGACATCAGCTGATCTGGACTGAAGCCATTGATTTGGCCAGTCTGTACGGCAACAGAGCACCTGCGCGTAATACAAATATCACGTCATTGCTTTTGCCCCAAGTATTGGCAAAGAAACTACAAGTTTTCAAGTTAGGAGTATAAAACAAAATACTTAAGGCACCATGACTTATTTCTGTTGTGAAAATTACTCCAAATCTTTCGAAAAACACAAAAAAAAAGCTATAACTTCTGCAGCAGAATGCACACTGTATGTACTGAGAGACATCAATCAACCGGTCTTTTGCCGTACAACGAAAGCGCCCTCACAAATTTCGTGGCTTCACCGGTTGAACATGCATGGATGCATTGTGTTAGCGTTCTCCCTTACTTTTATTTCTATGAAATCTACAGAAATTTTTTACAGTGAAGGATCGCTTTGGGCAACACATCCATATACCCATAAGGGTAGGGTCTGCAGGGGATTCCCCTTTAAAAATTTTGAAGCGCCATAAATAGGGCAAGCCTGTCCAAATAATCTGCCCAAATTTGGCCTAAATGACTGCCAAACTTAACTTGAAAATGGAAATTCTTCAACACAAAATAAGTGCAAAATGTGCAAAAGATTGCACCATTTTGCATCTAAGCCCCTTTCATGTAAGCAAAATTTTCCAAAGGGGAGGGGGACACCCCCTCCCCTTAGACCCCTCCCCCAGGACGGCAATCATTAATGGTGTACATCATTTAAAAAACATTACTATTTCTATATGACAAATGTTGGCATCTCTGTCTTAATATCTTCGGTTTTTATCGATGTGAGGTTTGCTGGAACAACTTGATGATCCGATATATCTCCCATTGTTCCTGTATTTCCAATTCTGAGATCCCTGTCCCCTTGTTTGCTAATGAGGAGGTCTAGTATATGTCCCGACATTATTAATATTAATTTATTAGACACAATTACTTTCAGAATTACACATGCTGTCTTTATCATTAAAGAATATCAGGAATATCTACACTTGTAAATGAAAATGGCACATCTTTCCTTTCAGAGTAAATATATATGTACTTCCTGTCACACACTTTTCAAGAGAAACCATCTTCACAGATATATACATACCACTTGACCCTGATTTATATCACACATTCCACCATTTTTACAGTACTCTAGAACACATTCTTAAAGATGGGAAAACAGATGTAATAAAAGTTTACCTACTAAACACAACTACTTTGACAGCTACAAAAACTCTCTCATGATAAAATTTAACAAAAACATTACCTAAGCTTGTAAAATAAAATGATCAGTCTTTTCTATCAGAATGAACATTCAGTCTTATTTTATATATACTCACCATCACAAATTTCCCCAGTAAAACCAGTTGCACAATGACACATCACTTCATCAGTTAACACTGTGCATGTTATAGTTGCACCATTCTTACAGTAGCTTGAATCACATACTTCATTAAGAAAAAAGACAGAAAATTATGTCAAGATCAACTACCACAGAAATTGCACAGTGCTTTGTCAAAAATGTTTTAAAATGATAGATGCAATGGCTTTTTCCTTGACAAGGATGTTCTCCTGATTGGCTGTGGATTCTCACAGAATACTTTCACCTCATGTGGCAGATTTAAATGTCAACTTCATCATACTTGGATTTAAACCGTTTACCTTACGGAAGGGTTTCTTTGAAAAAAATTTTTGTCTTTAGGGCCAAAATATGAAAATTAGGGCATTTCTGAAGGCAAAAATTGCAAATATCTTGCGGAAGCAGCTAGCTTTAGCCTTCCAGAGTGTTTTTAGATGTACTGAGCCAAAATGTTTGGTAGTTAGGACATAGCTTTCTCCTACAAGGAATTTTGGGGCTGGGGCCCTGATGTTTTAACCAAAATTTGCATAAATTTGAATAAAAACAAATATTATTCCATATTTTAAAAAAGTTGACACACATAGAACCCCCTTAAAAAAATTACCATCAAAATGAAATTCTGTCCTCTTTCTTTTGGTATGTAAATAAAGTCTGTCGGAAGCAGTGTTGTGAAGTTAAAACTTTTTGAAATTTGTAAGTCATTTTGGGTGGACTTCCACCCCATATAGGTTTTACTGTTATGTACATTACGCGTTCGGAACGGTTACAGTCTTTCATAGATTTCACCCAATTTACTGAAGTCTGCCCAGGTGTCACGTGACCAAATTTTTGCAACGTTATCTCCTGTCTACACAGTTGAGTTGGCTGACAGCTTGCTCTGCGGAAGCCACATCATTCACACATGACTTAAGTTACCGATTCTCGTATCGGTAATTAACAAGCTTTGATGGAACCTTTCACAATCAAATTCTTCTGTGGGCAATGTGGCACTCTAATAAATGAAAATGTGTTCCTCCCGAACATTCATAACAAATACTTTGGCAATTTTTACAAGTTTACAATACTGATAAAGAGCAGATTTAACCGTTTTGTATCTTAATTTTGAGTCCTCTTTCAAAACAATAAGGAAAAAGACTGAATTCCTCTTCTTGCCTGTGGCCAGCTAGATTAACACCATGCCTAGTGAATTCGTAACTTAATTGTAATCAAAGACAGTACTCATTGTTGTGTTCATTGTTGTGTGAGGGAGCTGTCATCAAAATATTTACACTCGAGTGGGCCTATCAGCATACGGCAGAGTGGGCAAATAAACATATTATCTGCCTGACTGGCAATAAATTCACTGAAAAAGTGTAACCAAACTGTACTCATAATGTAAGCAATGACTTTGGTGTATCCCTTGAATTTTCAAAGACATTGTCAAATCAACACATTATTTGCAATAAACCTTCCTACAATGGTATTTACATCAGGTGGTATGACTGGAATAAAACCATATTGCCAACCAAACAATACTAGTCTCTGTTAACAGTTTTCATTTTACTTATAATCCTGTTTATTTTGTGTCAATGTTACAATTATCAAGTTAAGCATCATTCCCATTTACATGTGAATCCTATTTTCTCTCATTAACTGGTCTTTGTTTGCTACTTACAAAGCTTCTACACAAACATTCTTAATAAGAGCCCAAAATACCATTGTCTCTAACCTGCTTTTGTTCTGGTTAGCAATCCACTAACATTAATTAACACAACAGCATAAGGCCTCTTCAGTGTTTAAAAGGAGGAATATCTTCAGGAATTTTTTGGTTAATTTAGAAGAATATTCTCTGCAAGAACCTATATATCATTGTAAAGGGCAAAGATGGGGAATATGAATGATTATTTTATTTTTATGAACTAATCTTATTATGTATGCAAATATGCAAATTAGATGACGTCATATGGTTTTTCATAGAAAACCACTGAAAACACATAAAGATCACTATCATTTTGTAATTTATGGTACAGGAGATTGTTTGGCTTCCTATTTTCTTTCATTTGATACCAAATTTGAGGGAATTAGATCAAAAATGCAGAAGATATGCCCATTTTACTCTTTGTTATACAACCCATGCTGAACAACACACACTGACCTATGTGACCTATATATATATATATACACACAGTGCACAGTGACTCAGTGCTCAGTGAAAAATAAATAACTTTGGATCTATAAATAAAGCTGCACTGGCTTTGTAAGGTAGCTCTAAATGGACATTTTGGTGGGTGAACAAGTTGAAGGGGTGTTGTGGCTTATAATTTTTGATATTGGGAGGGGATTTTTGGGTCAGAAATGCATGTTTGGGACCAAAATTGGCACATTTCTGAACCAGAATGCAAAAATGCATTGTGGTTTCAATGAATAGCACATACTTGTGTGAATTCCAAATAATGCCAAGATGTCCCGTTTCTTTCAGTCATTGGCTGAATGTGACTTCAATGTGCTGGAAAATTACAGTTTTGTGTTCACATTTGACCATGGGAATTCTTGGGAATTTTTGCTTTTTGGCCTCTGGTGATTTCAGCTTGACCTCTGACATCTGACAAAACTCATAGGGGTTTTCTGATGGATTAAATGCAACACCATGTGAAGTATCCAAGCTTCCTAAACTGACCTATCTTGTAAGTAAGGTTTTCTGAGTTTGACCCCAGTGACCCCTGATGACCTTTGACTTCCACCATAAACAATAGGTAACTTCTTCTCACAATAAGTCATCCACATACTATGTATGAAATCTATCAGTTTCCTACCTTGCAATATCATGTTAAGAAGTTTTTCAGTTTGACCCCAGTGAACCAGATGACCTTTGACCTCCACCAAAAATGATATGGTTCCACCTCTGACCATAAGGCATATACATACTATCTATGAAATTCATCCAAGCTTCCTACCTCCAGATATCATGTAAACAGGGTTTTCAGACTTTGACCCCCTGGGACCCCAGATGACCCTTGACCTCCACCAAAAACAATATGGTGCAACCTCTGACCCTAAGGCATTCACATACCAATTATGAAATCTACTAGTTTTCTTCCTTGATATATCCTGCTAGCAAGACTTTCAGAGTTTCACCCTTGGTGACCCCAGATGGCCTTAGACCTCCATTAAAAACAATAGGGTCCTTCTTCTCACCATAATGCTTCCACATTCAATGTATGAAATCTATCCAAGCTTCCGAACTTGAGATATCGAGTAAACAAGGCTTTCAGAGTTTGACCCCTGGTGACCCCAAATGACCTTTGACCTCCACCAAAAATCTTAGAATTCTTCCTCTCACCATAATGCATATACATACTAAGTATGAAATCTATCCAAACCTCCTAACTTGAGATACCATGTAAAAAAGGTTTTCAGAGTTTCACCCCCAGTGACCGCAAATGACGTTTGACCTCCATTAAAAACAATAAGGTTCTTTTTCTCACCATAATGCATCCACATACTAAGTATGACATCCATCCAAGCTTCCTACTTTGAGATATCGTGTAAACGAGGTTTTCAGAGTGTGACCCTTGGTGACCGCAAATGACCTTTGACCTCCACCAAAAACGATACGCTTCTTCCTCTCAACATAATGCATATACTGTACGTACCATATATGAAATCTATCCAAGCTTCCTAAATTGGGATATTGTGTAAACAAGGTTTTCAGAGTTTGACCCTCCGTGACCCCAAATGACCTTTGACCTCCACCAAAAAATGATAGGGTTCTTCCTCTCACCATAATACATCCACTTACTACATATGAAATCTATCCAAGCTTGCTAACTTGAGATATTGTGTAAACAAGGTTTTCAGAGTTTGACCCATGGTGACCCCAAATGACCCTTGACCTCCACCAAAAATGATAGGGTCCTTCCTCTCACCATAATGAATCCACACACTAAGTATGAAATCTATCCAAGCTTCCTATCTTGAAATATTGTGTAAACAATGTTTGTGAGTTTGACCCCTGGTGACCCCAAATGACCTTTGACCTCCACCAAAAACAATAGGATTCTACCTCTCACCATAATGCATCCACACACTATGTATGAAATCTATCCAGGCTTCCTAACTTGAGATATCGTGTAAACAAGGTTTTCAGAGTTTGACCCCTGGTGACCCCGAATGACCTTTGACCTCCACCAAAAACAATAGGGTTCTTCCTCTCAATATGGGGCATCTACCTACCAAGTTTGAGAACTGTCAGAGTTTCCTTTCTTGAGATATCGTGTAAACAAGAAAAGTGTCACAAACACACACACATACACACCCATACGCACATACACACACACGCCATCATGACTGCATAGGTTTCTCTTTTCATCGAAACCAAAAATGCATTTGTCTGTATCTTTGAACCTCTCAAACTCACCCTACCCTAGCATTTATTCATACACCTTGGTTTATCTTTATAAGGTATCTTATAACGGACATTTTCATGTTTCAACGGAAAAGATCCGACTTTCCGTTGTTGAGTTATGATTTTCCTTGTTGGGTGGGTATTTTGAGAATGAAATGTAAATTTTGACCAAAAATTATGCATTTTTGAAAATAATATTTGAAATATCTCTAAATTTCCTATACCTGGCATCTAATCACCTCTCATGGTGTTTCTTTAGGTTCTAAGGTATTCAGAAAAAAAGTGGGTAGGGTGACCTTTCCCTAAGTGCCTGAACTGATTTTTTGGAAATATTACATCATTTTTAGCAATTTTAGGCATTTTTGGATCGTAAACAACTATTTTTCCATGTTTTGTGAAAAATTTTCAATACATAACCCCCCTCAAATGGTAGCAATCGATAGATCTATTTGTTGGCTTCACTTTAGTGGTTAAATGAAGGATGTACGATGTTACATGACTGAGAAATAATTTTTTAAAAGCCAACCCTCAATTTGAGTGACTCCGTCACTCAGCTTTATATGGGAAAGGGCAGATTTTATAGTTTGGCATCCCCTTCACATTACAATATAAGCTATAATCCAAAATGCTTACCATCACAATGATCTCCATCGAAACCAGGCATACAACTGCACACTTTTTTTGTATGGTCTTCAGAAACACATTTTCCTTCAGTGGTTATCATCCCAGGTGAAAAGTGGGAGAAAAGGAAAACAGATGTTATCAATTATGCTTTAAACAATACTATCTACATCAAAGGTGGGGAATCTTTTTCCTTTCAAGGGCCGTGTAGATATTCAAAAAACAAACATTTGCGGGCCAGAGCTCATCCTCAAAGACTTAGGCTAGGCCCAGAGCTTCAATTAGGCTTTCTTCCTCAAGGGTCCACAGTCCCATGGATATATTCATATGGGGGTGCCATTCCAAAATTGGGGGTCCCAGGCCCCAATCTCACACTAAATTATTTCAGTGGCAACATCACACTGTAACTGACTGCATGTGTTACTTTGGTATATCAGTTACATGCTGTATGTATTTTTATACTGGTGTGAAACAAAATGAATTTCTATTACACTCACTCACGCATGCATGGATTCACTTCCAAATGGAAGAGATGTAAGTCACAACATTCAGGATACGATCACACAAGATGCATTTCTCTGTGCTTACATTGTGTTGAAAAAGCATGCCTCACTATCAAAAAGGTGGATTGTTAAACAGGTGGATACAAATATCTCATTTGTCCAAGAACTTAAAATCCAACTTTGTGACAATCGTAAAAATCCCTCATAATACCGATGGCAATATTTATGCTAGCATTTAATACTATCAAGCTTTTCTGTTATAGTGCCTTTTGCTTTCGGAAGTTTCTAAACCCTCAGTGGTATCCTAACATTTTAATACAATATGAGTATACAAGAGCCTACACTAAAAACATTCTAGTTTCTCCTGCAAGCTGCCTATAGTGTGTCAACTCTGCATCCAGAGGGCTGTTTTGCTAAATCTACCACACAAATCATTCACGCAACTTAATAATACTGCATTGCTGTATCATTAGCAGATTCTGCCCTTCAAGTATGTACAGTCAACATACCGCTTCCTTGCATTTGTAAATGACGTTACAGAAATAACATGCGCGGGTACTTTCCTTAATCTGTTTTTAGTGACAGACAAACCTCAGTTTTGTTTTTTTGATGCAGTCAGACCAGTTTCTGACACATTTACACCAGAGCGCCAGCCTAAGTTTGCTCCCTGCTTGTCTTGAGATTTTCTTTACAAAAAAGCCATGCATTCCCAAAACCAACTGCCCGTTGTAAAGTGGGAGTCCTGCATCAATTTCCTGCATATTTCACCCCAGGTCTTGGGTTATTGTGAGCCCTGTACACGTAGTTTTTTTTCCCAGGACGAGTCAGGGAAAATCTGGCCAATGGACCAATCAGCTTCTTGGAAATAGGCCACACCTCTAATTCCAAAATGACAGCTTTTCGACCCTTTTTTTGTAATTCTGACGCCGGATTATGAAAGAACGGGCCAAATAACCCCCATCCACGTAACCCTAACCCTAATTCTACCCCTAACCTTCATTTCGAAACAAATTTAAAATTTGTTGAAAACTCGATTTGCCCACGTTCATCCTGGGAAAAAAAATAATGCGCCCTGTACACCTTTCACCTGCAGTTTACTTGTTCCAAACGAGTATCCAATGCATGCTTAATGAGAGGAACAGTACTTTACTACTACAGCATTACTCATCATATTTTCATGAAAGTGAAAGAGGCCTATCTACAAAATGAGTTTCTAAAATTGTTTCAACCTCTTGGGGCTGGGTCAAATGGTTTCCCAGGCTATCAACAGCCCATTGGCCGGAGGTTCCCTATCCCTGACCTACATAGTTGCTGACACTTTCATATGATAAAAGAAAAAAAGGCACTTTCAACTGTGTGAAATCAGGATCAAAGCTTGGGTTTTCTCCATGGATCAGCCAACATAGCTCCTTCCTGAGAGATGACCAACTCCCCTAACCCCTCCCCCCATCTCTCATAAATACTGTAGGGCTTAGGATTGTCTAATTAAACATTTTTTTATGAATTCAAAGCTTTGCAAAAATAGCACCACTTGAATGTAACAACCCCTCCCCCCATCTCTCATAAATACTGTAGGGCTTAGGATTGTCTAATTAAACATTTTTTTATGAATTCAAAGCTTTGCAAAAATAGCACCACTTGAATGTAACCCACTTAAAGTATTTAAGTGGGTTTACTTACACGTTTTAGGCTCATTTGTTTTATTTCGTTTACTGGAGGAGGAGGAGGAGGGGGGAGAGGAGGAGGGGGGAGAGGAGGAGGGGGGAGAGGAGGAGGGGGAGAGGAGGAAGGGGAGAGGAGGAGGGGGAGAGGAGGAGGGAGAGAGGAGGAGGGGGAGAGGAGGATGGGGAGGAGGGGGGAGGAGGAGGGGGAGGAGGGGGAGGAGGAGGGGGAGGGGGAGGAGGGGGAGGAGGAGGAGGAGGAGGAGGAGGAGGAGGAGGAGGAGGAGGAGGAGGAGGAGGAGGAGGAGGAGGAGGAGGAGAAGAAGAAGAAGAAGAAGAAGAAGAAGAAGAAGAAGAAGAAGAAGAAGAAGAAGAAGAAGAAGAAGAAGAAGAAGAAGAAGAAGAAGAAGAAGAATCAAAAAGAATCAAAATGGAATAGGATGTCTCCTCCCCTAATACATACAGCATATGAAAAACCAAAATGCAAAAGTGCATTGAGGTTTTAACAATATAAGTTCTATTCCAATTAAGTGATGCCATGATGTCCCATTTCTTTCAGTCACTGGTCAAATGTTATCTTAACATGTTGGAAAATAGTTTTGTGTTCATATTTGATCTTGGGAATTCTCGGGAAACTTTGCATTTTGACCTCTGGTGACCTTATATGACAATCTTGAGAATTCTTTGGAAAGTTTGCTTTTTGATCTCTGGTGACCCCAGATGACATTTGACCTCCACCAAAAATAAAAAGGTTCTTCCTCTAACCATAACACATTCACGTACCAAGTATGAAATCTATCCAAGCTTCCTACCTTGAGAAATCATGTTAAGAAGGTCTTCAGAGTTTGACCTCTGGTGACCCCAGATGACCTTTGCCCTCCAACAGAAGCAATGTGACTCTTCTTCTCGCCATAAGGCAACCACATACTACGTACAAAACCTATTCAAGCTGCCTACCTTGAAGTTACGAAAGTTTTCAGAGTTTGACCCCAGGTGACCCCAGATGACCTCATGATTTCACCTATGACATCCGACAAAACTGGTATGCATTTGCTGCCGGATTAAATGCAACACCATTTGAAGTATGAAATCTATCCAAGCTTCCTACCTTGAGATATTGTGCTAATAAGGTTTCAGTGTTTGACCCCAGTGACCCCAGACGATCTTTCACCTCCATCAAAACAAAAGGGTTCATCTTCTCACCATAACACACCCCACAACAAGTATGATATCTATCCAAGCTTTCTACCTTGAGATATTGTGTTTAAAAGGTTTTCAGAGTTTGACCTCCAGTGACCCCAGATGACCTCTGACCTCTACTAAAAGAAATAGGGTTCTTCCTCTCAAAATGAGGCATCTATGTACCATGTTTGAGAACTGTCACAGTTTCCCTTCTTGAGATACCGTGTTAACCAGCAAAGTGTCACAAACACATACATACTCACATGTGATCATGCATGCATGGGTTTATCTTCCATTGTTACCAAATATCTGCATCTACAAAAGAGATAATTTGAGCTTAGGACGGAAAATAATACGTCTTTTGTTTCACTGCTAATATTCGTTGATGAGAATATTACTCACTTTCACAATGGTCTCCCTCAAAGCCGTTTTCACATTTACAAATCACTTCATCGTCAATTATCAAACATTTTCCGCCATGTCTGCAATAATTGATATCACAATCTAGTCAGAAAAAAAGGAAAAAGAGAATTGTCAGTGTCTCTGTAAGAAATACACTTACCAACAAAATTACACACATTTTCATATGATATCAGAAAATAGGGAGGTAATATGAACTGTACACACACACACACACACAAAAAAAAAAAAAAAAAAAAACTGAATGCATTAAGGACTGTGTAAATCATTGCTTACTTGTCCACTGCATAAAAGGTTTAATCAAATGGTATTCAACAAGAGCCCAATGGGCACTGTGGTTCCTTGCTGAATGTAATGAAACTGAGCCAACTACTGAATGAACCAGTATTTCTGTAGATGCACAAAATCTGCTCTGTAGACAATGCACATCTTGTGTTAACACATTCAAGCATAAATAAATTGCTCTGAAGAAATACAGGCACTTCAAGGGCTATCAACACAGACAGTATACAGTTAGAATTTGTTTTATTCAATTAAGCAATCACAATTCATGCATGCTCAATGGTATCTGATCCAAATGATTAGTAACTTAGTTCTCTGTATGAAACTAACAACCCATAGTAGCATTTAATTAATCAATTCCAATTTCCAATTTCTGCAAGCTCACATGTCCTAATCTAAGGACAAATGTCTGCCTAGTGAACTTTCACAAGTCCTCTGCTTTGTGGGCAGAGAATCTTCTGCAATATTAAAAAGGGTATTTGATGCATTTTCATAATGGCAGAATTATGGATTAAAATCATAATACTATAATTTCAACTAAAATTGAGATACTTGGCATCTCTGAAAGATGTCCCACATCTTTCAGTCATTGGGTGAATGTGATCTTAACGTGCTGGAATGATACAGTTTTGTGCCTATATTTGACTTTAGGAATTGTTGGGAATTTGCTTTTTGGCATCTGGTGATTTCACCTCTGACACCCAACAAAACTCATGGGTTTTCTGCTGGATTTAATGCAACACCTCAAAGCATAAATCTATTCAAGCTTCCTACACTGAGATATAGAGTTGAAAAGGTTTGCAGAATTTGACTTCCAAGTGACCACAGATGACATTTGGTCTCCACCAAACAAAATATTTTCCCCACCATAAGGCATCCACACATTAAGTATAAAATTAATCCAAGCTTCCTACCTTGAGATATTGTGCTAACAACAAGGTTATCAGTTTTTGACCCTTGGTGACCCCAGATGACCTTTGACCTCCACCAAAAACTGTATGGCACAGCTTCTCACTATGGTGGATCTATATACCAAGTATGAGATCTATCCAAGATTCTTTCTTTGAGATATTGTGTTAACAAGGTTTTCAGTATTTGACTCTCAGTGACCCCAAATGACCTTTGACCTCCACCAAAAATAACAGAATTTATCTTCTCACCATAAGTCATCCACAAACCAAGTATGAAATCTATCCAAGCTTCCTACCTTGAGATACTTTGCTAACAACAAGTTTTCAGTGTTTGACCCCCGGTGACCCCAGATGACCTTTGACCTCCGCCAAAAGCTACAGCATTCATCTTCTCACCATAATGCATCCACATACCAAGTATGAAATTTATCCAAGCTTCCTACCTTGAGATATCGTGCAAACAAGGTTTTCGGTCTTTGACCCCTGGTGACCCCACATGACCTTTGACCTCCACCAAAAACAATAGGGCACACCTTCTCACTATGACAGATCCATATACCAAGTTTCAGTTTAGGCCAACTTTCCCTTGTTGAGATACAGCGTACCGAAGCAAGTGTCACACACACACACACACGCACACCCACCCATACACACACACACGCCAAGCTGACTACATAGGTTCCTTTTGCTAACGCAAGGAACCAAAAACCCAGCTATGCTGTGCATAAAGATGATTTACAAAGAGCAACTGCAATGAAAACATAAGAGCCAATCATGTTTACAGACTCATGATGTAGAGGTCTGAAGGTTGAGAGTGTGGTCAGTTAAGTTTGTCGCCCTTTCCGGGATGTACCTACTTTGGGGAGCAGAACTTCCGGAGTAATGTTAGTCTGGCCCTTCAGCTCTTTGCCAAACAGTCGAGGGGACTTTGGAAAAAGTATGTTTACAGTTGCCCTTTTTTGTCAAAGACAATCACACTCACATTACTGTTGAAACGGCATGCATTATGTTTTCTGTTCCTACCCACAAAGCACCAAGCTGTCACCGACCCTGCTCACACGAACGATTCTAGAGTATGTCACTTTGTATGGCTGCATTGTTAAGGTTTTTTGTACTATGGACAACTTTCAACCTTGCAAATAGTTCCATAAAATATGCACTTTTCCTTTTCAAAATATGAAATTAGCAAGATACAGTAAATGCAACTAAAACAAGTTTTTGCACATTAGGATAATCCCTTCAAACAAAACCTTTCTCGGGGACAGCATTTTTTTTTTAGAATATAATCACCTTGACAAAGGTCTCCAGTGATGCCATCTGGACAAGAACAATTCACTTTACCATCTGCCACTGTACAGTTTCCACCGTTCTGACAATAGTTGTTATCACATTCTTCAAATAGGAGACAAAAAGGACAAAAAGTGGATTAAATTAAGTCAACATAACATCAGGGGATGAAAATCGTACCTGAAAACTGTACTGAGACCAAACCTTCAACTTCCCGAAAGAAGTGTAAAAACACAAGTCAGAGCAACACACGAGCTGTAAGTCATCCCAACATCTGGTATGGAAACACAAGTGTGAACCATCCATTTGTCTAGAAAAGACATACAGTAATACAATACAGCAACACAAGCTTTACAGTAGTTTCTTGCAACATGGCAAAACGTGGTTTGAAGCCCCTTGGATATGTACAACAACACAGGACTTATATCAAGCTTCGACAAATTCTTCTTTGATTTCTTGTCCGTCAGGCTAGCTTTTCTCTAATCTCCTTGCCTGCATGAATTTAACTGTCCAGTTTAAATCTGAGTATCAACTTTTGAATTCGTTTGTGGAGGAGACTTTGCTGGAGTTCTTGCATGGTTGCCAACAACACTGGGCGTGCACTTGTCCAAGATATTTTTATTTTCTTACCCGAACTGCAGGAGATTTGTCAAGCCTTGCTTATAGCAATATGTAATGTAACAACACACATTTTAAAGTGGTATTTGACACCACAACCCAACACACAGAATGTCACGCCTGCAAAAAGCTGGATGCAAACACGCATTGCGTCTGCGAAAATCATTCTGCAGCTAGTAATTTTAATCGTAGGCCCAAATTAAGTAGACCAGGTGAGCTAGAAATTTTGGTTTTCAAAGTATGTGCGCCCACGATGTTTTTCAAGTTTTGCAGCTGTGCATAATGTAGTAATGTAATTTTTGCAGTAACATGCAACACAGGATTTAATGAAATTTGCAACACAGGATTTAAAGTTATTTGCAACACAGACTTCATAATTATTTGCAACACAGGATTTAAAGAAATTTGCAACACATGATTTAAAAAAATTTGCAACATAGGATTTAAAGTTATTTGCAGCACAGGATTTAAAGAAATTTGTAACACAGGATTTTAAGTTATAATTTGCAACACAGGGTTCAGAATTGTTTCCAACACAGGACTCAAAGTATTTGCAACACAGGGTTCAAAGTTACTTGCTACACAGGCTTCATACTTATTTGAAACACAAAATTTAAAGAAATTTGCAACACAGGATTTTAAGTTATTTGCAACACAGACTTCATAATTATTTGCAATGCAGGATTTAAAGATATCTGTAAAACAGGATTTTAAGTTATTTGTTAAACAAGGTTCAAAATTACTTGCAACACAGAATTTAAAGTAATTTGCAACAAAGGGTCACAAAGTGTAAGGTAACTACATATTTCCGAATCGTATAAAGAGTCAATGCTGTTACCTTCACATATAAGCCCAGTAAACCCGTCTGTACATGTACATTCATACTTGTTCTCTTTGCCTTTTTTGGTAGGGCATTGTCCTCCGTGAAGACAGGGATTACCAATACTGCAGTCAATAGCTGAAGTGGTGTGAAAAGAACATCATTTTAAAATGTCACCCAGACTCCAAGACAAGATTTAAAAAGGACCAAAGCATAAAGAGGAGGATCAGTGTGTACACTAAGAGGTCCAGGGATTTTAACAGCAATGTATTTACACCTACTGTACTAAAGCCAACAGCTCAAATGCTTCAGCATTAACCCAGAACAATGTTATAAAGACTGTAGACCTTACCATTGTGATTCTTACAAGCTTCATTAACATGAGATTAGGTGCTAAACAATGACAGCAGATAGAAAATGTGAAATCATGTCAAGCTCAAACCTATGAGAGAAGTTGAACTGCCTAATGTCAAGCCATAAGCTTATGAAAATGCCTTGGTTAGATCCACAACAGCTTCCTAAGCCAATCACAATGACATTTCAGAGACCACTGAAAATTATCAGAAATCAATTATCTTCAAAACCTACAAAGAATTTTTACCTAACCTGTCCGTGAATATTAATTGTTGCACACAAAATTTTGGGGGTATTACAATCATTTATAGTTTTCAAAACATCTAATAAGTTACTCTGCTGCAGGGAAACTATCACAATTTTTAATACACAGTAGTGATGGCAGACAAGGCTCAATCCAACACTATAGTACACGGTTTACCAGTATATTTTTAAACTTTCTCTAAATCTATCCCACTTTTGGAGACGTCTTCCAAGGGGAACTAAACGATCCGTAGCACACAACCTAAAGAAATCAGTGGGACTAAAGGCACCTCTTTTGAGAAAGAACAGAAATGTAACACTGGCCAAACTAAATGCACTAAAAAGCAAAGTTAGGAAGATGAATGACATTTCCAGGGATAGGCTTCAGTCCAGTGGGCAATAGATTTTGCCAGGTGGACAACAGATTTTGATAGCAAGCAAGGACAGGAATGAGGAAAATTGAAGAACCCTGAGAAAAGACCCATGTACCTTGAATGGGATTCACTTACACACACTAGTGACACATTGTGGTGCATGACAGCATCCAAGGACCCATTTTGCAAAATCTTCCTATGCCAAAACTTGTCAAGAGTTGTTATCAATACCAAGTAGGTGCTCATTCAAACATTTGTCAATAGCCCTAAAGGTTGACATTTGACAGCAGTTTATCTCAGATTAAACTGAAAGGTGATCTAACCTTCAATGACCATGAGTAATTTGATCCCTATTTTACCACTACTAATTTCAGGGTAGAATTTGCTGTTAGTTGTAACGTAAACCCCCTGTGCCAGGCTACTGTTTACCAGAATGGTCATCAAAGTTATTAACAAAGCTGCTGCTCATTGGAGCAGCTAATTGAAGTAATGAACCAGTGTTCACGTACTTTGATTGGAAACAGCAGTTTTCCCCTTACAACTGTGGTAGCTATGACTGATTTCAACAAAAGCAAATTTTACCTCATGCCAAAAGTACTGGAAAACCCAGAAAAGACAGAAATATACTCACACCCACTTGTTTTACACACCCCCTCCCCCCCCCCCCAGAAAAAAAAAGAAGTCACAATGAATAAGCTGTTGATGGCGCACAGGGCAGCAAATTTGTGTGGGTCTGTGGCAGTCTTCTCATTACACATCACAATTGTGACATTCCTATACTTTTTTTTCACGAATCACATAGGTTTTAAAATCACACCAGCCGGGAAAATCCATTGGATAAAAAGTTAACTTTTTTTGGTGCAACTTACCAAGATTCCCTGAATGAAAATCCCGCCAAAATATTTTGAAGGGGGAGAATTTCCCTCCCAGATTTTGAAAACCTAGTGCCAACACTGGTCTTTTGGCCAAATTCAGGCAGCCAAAAGTTTACTCCATACATCATACAAGGGCAACAGTTCTGGCTGCTCCAGAGTCACACAGTTGTGGAGACTGCTTTGCATGTAACAACATGTAAGCACATTACAAAAATGCAGCAGTGATGTTTATTACAAACTGAACAAGAAACTAGAACAGCAACGCTGTTGTGTAGCTCACACAATTTCTCTTGTCTGTTAAAAATAGAAACTCACAAAACCAAATTTTATCACCTATTCATCTGCTTCCAAAAAAGCTCCTTACCTTACAAAGGCAAATGGGAGGGAAGAGAGGAGTGTAATAATTAATAGAAATCAAAACCCATCTGTAAAATCACAAACGTGTTAAGGAATGTAAACCTGCAACTGACATAGTTTTATGACAGATAGCTACAAATATCACTGCATGTTTTCTCATATCAAGCAAGCCTGCAAAGGCTGTATACACTTTTATTAGCAGCAAGACTGAAAAAAAAGTTTGTATGATGTACCTATAAACTGTTCAAGTATTGCAAAGTAAACCTGCAACTGACATAGTTTTATGACAGATAGCTACAAATATCACTGCATGTTTTCTCATATCAAGCAAGCCTGCAAAGGCTGTATACACTTTTATTAGCAGCAAGACTGAAAAAAAAGTTTGTATGATGTACCTATAAACTGTTCAAGTATCGCAAAGTACATTTAATCACACCTTTGATTCCACAAGTAAACACTGCATGGGTTGGCACTGATCAAAATAAAACAGACTCTCAAAAAGCTCCTACTGCACTTGAACTCAGAACAGTTAAATTGCAATTACTTGACTTGACCAACTCAATTGAACAGAACAGAATGGGAGATATCCTCACAATTAATAAGTTAAGCCTATTTCCTTTCATGTGTTAAGCCACACTTCTCACACAGAGTGCAGTATACCAATTCTGAACAAGATATGGAAATGCAGTTCAAAGCTTGTGCATTGTTATTCTATGAAAAGAAAGAGTGGAGAAAATAGATAAGGAATTTATTAACCAGAGGTAAATGAAATTAATTATGTTCAAATATATTTATATTCCTTTGCTATAATGGATGTACGTTAGTGTTTTGCCAATAATGTACGTTAAGACATGTCGCCATGTTACACACACTGATGACAACCTAAAGTCATAATTTATGGCGGTTTTCCTATAACTTCCGAAAGAGGTGCCCAACCAGGGTGCCAGCCTGCAATAAGCAGTGTATCCCATACCACCTGGTACTACTGTAACGTACAAATGAAAAAAAAATCATGAATCCGACCCAGCATTGGTTCCATCTGGCAAAGGGAAGCTTCTAACATATTCCCTCCTCTTGACCATTCCACAAGGATGGCCATCAATGTCCCCTGCACTCAACAAATCCTGAACACAATCCTGTTTTTCAGGCTCACAGCCCAAGATAAAATGTTACCTCCTAATGTCAAGGACGATGATATGGATACTTACCATCACAAATGTCACCAACCAATCCTGGTGGACACAGACAACCTGGTTCCATAGCAGTAGTTAGTCCTACACATGTTCCACTGTTTAAGCATGGGCCACCATTATCACAGTCAACAGCTATAAAATATCGTAACGTTATATATGTTTCATGTTTCAAGGATAGTCACATTCTTAATGCAGGCGTCACACTGTCCTGAAGTTGACACCAGATAGACACACGAATATAGAATTTGGAATTTCAGCAAAGATAGCCCCGAACTTGGTCAAACAGCCAATCAACAGCCGAAGCAAGTACGATGCCTACAGAAGGTCACACCATGGCACCGGAACCACACACAAAGGCAACATGAACATGTTAATTTTTATAGTAGTTTATACCCGAAGGACAGACGCAGGCGGCACGAAGGCCAAACGAAGGCTACACAACGTCGTATTGAGAGTACGATGCATTCGAAGTAGGACACAAAGGCATCACGTGACCAACCGATGCTATAAAACACTTTACAGACCGTGTTGTGGCTAAAAATACACCAACACTTGTTTTTAAAACAACCTACACTCCACACATTATAACTAGGCACCTAAAGCAAGTTTTAATAAGCACTGGAATGTTATTGCATTTGACCAGCAAGTGTCCTGTCTGTTTCCCAACCAGCCTATTATTGCCTATTTATAGCCTGTAGAAGGGCACCAAATCTCAAAGATTTACTTTGTAAAATCAAGGATTTACCCCAGATCAGGAGTCGAACATAACAGAAGAAAGTTATGACGATATTTTGTTGATGCGCTGATAGCTGTATTATGAAACTTTTGACAAACCCTGCCTTGGCATACAAAGGCTAATACTGATGACGCTCTGCCTATAGTGCGAAGAAGAGAAACTGGTCTGGTTGGTTTTGATAAAACCTCTTAACTGTGAATTTCAGACCAACTCACATTCCTCTAAAAGAGTGGAATTCCTTAAAGCTTTTGTTTTTATCATGCATAACATGATCAGGTACTTTCCCCTAAAAATATAACAGTTCATCGACTTGGTAACGTCAGATAGTGGACCACCTACCCCCCCCCCCACCCCCTTTCACTCCATTTCATTTAATTGAAGCTCTGAGAGTTATATACATGCCTCTGCTATGTAGAGTTGCTCAGGACTGACAGAACTTGTGACTAAACCCTACAGGGTAGCGTCTGCTGGGTCAGACTGACTAGACTGCACGTTTGAACAGTAGGTGTATTGGCAATTGATGCTCTGAGGCTGGCCTTTTATAAATCCACATGGTCCCATCTTGATGTTATCGTACTTAAATACGATGATTACACAAGGGCATCGCCAGGGCTTCACATAGTCATGTTGCCTTCCTAAGACAATCATGCAGCTTCTTGTTTCCTTCATATTGTATTCCTGTGGGGAAAATGCCCGACTGCACCAATGATCACACGAAGTAAAGATGAAAATGACACGATATGGCAAGATGCCCTCACGATGGCCTTTCGAAGGTCAAAATGGACACATGAATTAAACATGAAAATGAACCTTCGCAAGGTCCTTCGGCAATATTTTGGCATGCCAAAAATTTTGCCACCGCTTACAAAATTGCTCCCTAAGTCTGAGAAACTCCACCGGCGGTCATACAATGGCTTAAGATCCCCTCACAAATGTCCCGAAGTTGTTACAATCAGAGCCGAATTTGAAAATTTCTTTTATCATGAGTCCATCTGGTGTCAACTTTGGGACAGTGTGACACCAGCATAAGTCTCACAATATTTACACATACTTGTCAACCCTCATAGGGTTTGCTATAAGACTCACAGGTTGCACCACAAAAATCACAGTTTTCACAGAGAGACACAAATTTCATTGACAGGTTTCACTTCAGGCTCACAAGCTTCACTGTGACACTCATGGGTTTCAGTGTGACATTAACAGATTTCACTGTGACAATCAGACTTCACTGTGACACTTACATGCTTCACTGTGACACTCACGGGTTTCACTGTAACACTTACATGCTTCACTGTGACACTCACAGGTTTCACTGTGACACTTACATGCTTCACTGTGACACTGGCAGGTTTCACTGTGACACTCACAGTTTCACTCTGACACTCACAGGCTTCACTCTGACACTCACGTTTCACTGTGATGTTCAGTTCTCACTGTGATGCTCAGTTTTCACTGTGACACTCACGGGTTTCACTGTAACACTTACATGCTTCACTGTGACACTCACAGGTTTCACTGTGACACTAACATGCTTCACTGTGACACTCACAGGTTTCACTGTGACACTCACAGTTTCACTCTGACACTCACAGGCTTCACTCTGACACTCACATGTTTCACTGTGATGTTCAGTTCTCACTGTGATGCTCAGTTTTCACTGTGACACTCACAGGCTTCACTGTGACCCTCACAGGCATCACTGTGACACTCACAGGCTTCACTGTGACACTCACATGCTTCACAGGTGACACTCACAGGTTTCACTGTGACAGTAACAGGTTTCATCAATGTAAGGCTCTTTCTAATGCCATCTCAAGGTCAATCTCAAGGTCAATCTTCCCACCTCATGGTTTATTACAATTTTGACACCAGCATATAGTCGGGTAGATATAGGGTTTGACCCTAAAAAAATTCCTACAAGTGAGTTTTATGCAGTTTGGTATTAGTTGAGGTGTATAATGTACCCAGGAAAAAATCCACCAAAATCCACCCATGGAAAGGGCCGAAATTAGGTCAAATCCAAAATGGCGGCTTTTTAAACCCTTTTTTTCCTACTTAATGTCAAAAAGGTGTATGTAATGTGGGTTTTATTGGCAATTTTATGCGTAAAAATGTTTCTATGACTATCTCCGACTAAATGTTTCAAGTTCCCTTGCAAAAACACAATGATGACGTCACAATGACGTCGATAAAAACTTTCCATTCAAGGTTTGAATGCCTTCGTGTAATGGTTTTATTATAAAAGCTGCAGAAAAGAGACGTGTAACTTGCGTTCTTTAAAGGGTTTATGTAAAATTGAATGATCCTTGTGAAATTTTTAGTGCTGAAGCTTAGAGTGTTCAGAAGTTAAAGCCTCCAGAAAAGTATTGCGCAATACCATGTTCTCAGGAAGAAAGGTGCAAGCGCCATTTCGTCATATTTTGAAAGCTGATATCTTTTCACAGGAATTAGATCAATGGCTGAAAATTCGTATGTGGTATGATGTATAGTTATATAAAAAGAATTTGATGTCAAAGCGGCATTACTTATCTCATTTTTGAAAACCTGGGCACTTGAAAATGTTATTTTTTACTTCTAAATGTAATTTTTTTAAATTTTATGAATTTGCAGGTCTTTTATTAATTGTTAGATGGCCCTCATAATTTATATAACTTTAACATTATTCCAGGTCTATAAGCGAGAGAAAGCATAACCATTCAATGCCTTTAATTATTAAATGCTGAGGTACAAAACTGGTTGCCTTAAAATGTTTCAGCAAAGGGACATGGGAAGGGCAAAAAACGACTAAAACTGTCCTGAACGTGACCTTTAAAGTTAACCTATTCCTTATGGAACCCAAGTATTTTAATTATTAAAGTAAAAATTTTAGTAGCTTTTTTCGGATTAGAAATCCTCTTATGACGTTCCGATACCAAACTTTTTGTTCAGATCTTTGTATTCCAACTTGAAATGCAATATAAAAGAGTATAAGTTTCATATTTTTAACTGTTTTGGTCTAAATATTAACTTTTAATCCCTTAGAGTCCACTCGTAGTGTTATTAATTTTTTTAGGCCATAACTGTTTCTGAAATCTCATTTTCATGACTATTTGACTAATAATTTTTAGAGTCATTATTTAGACTTTTCATTCGATTAAAGTGACATTTTTATCAGCTAAATGTTCACTTAAAAATCACAATTATGACTTGTCAAGGCACTTTCTATCATTTAAAGCTAAAACTTCCGTCTTACATTTCCAAACAAAAAGGTGAGTCAAACTAATAAAATAAAAATGGTAATTAAAAAGTCAAAATTATGTAACTGAAACTTATTATTTCATTTTAAAGTCAACATTATGAGGTCAGAAGTCCTTATAATGGGAATAAAAGAGGCAAATACATGTGACCCTAATAGTCAAAATAATGAAATTAAAAGTCAAGACAATATGATCTAGGACAAAAGTTTGACTTTTTCAAGTCAAATTGATAACAGTAAGGGTAAGATTTTAGGTCACATTCTGTACTCCAAAAGTAAAAGTACGACATTATTGGTCAACTTGATGAGATTTTAGATTAAAATAATGACAATCAAGGTTACACGTTGGAATTTGAAAGTAAAAATTGTAAGATAACTGTCAAGATATTGAGGTTGTAAGTCAAAATTGTGAACATTATAGGCAAAGTTATGACATTAGAAGTTAAAAATGTTTTTAAAGGCATTACTTGACCCCCTAAAAATCCATTTTATGACAGTTTGATTTTTTGTTCCCTTCCCATATACCTATGCTACCTATATTGATACCTATGTTGAACTCCAGCTACTTAATAATCGCTGGAAATGTTGTAAGGTGAATGATCTTCCCCACGCTTACAGGCCTATATAAACCTACAGTAGCAATAGGTGGCTATATTACGAAGGCCCTCTGACATTTGGTCAAGGGCCATGGAACGGATCGGAAATTTAGAAAAACATATTTTAGGAGTGAAAACTACAACTTCAAAGACCCGTTTATTCACACTTGAGTAAATTATTGCAGGTTTGACTCAAAATTCTGTTAATATAGTAGTAAATCTCTTCACATGTGAATTTTCAGTTATGTATCTTATTCCTGTAAAATGATATCATCCTGCAAAATTACTAAATACTTCGCAGACAGCTTTCATAATGAAAGTGAATGCGCCATACTTTTCTGAGGTCTATACTCCTTGAAGGACCTAGGCTTGAAAAGTATGTCACTGCTATCATCCAGTTGTATAAACATTGTGGACCTGTGTTTATATCAAAGACTGTGGCTGCAGTGTATTCATGTGTGATGCTGGCCTTGTACGTCAGGGACGTGTTATAGAATTTGGACCTCATTTGACAGTAAATGGCCTGATAATCGTATTTTAGGGACCTGCAACTGATATGCTCCCTTTTTATCCAATCTGATTCTACATGATAATAGCTCCAGTTAGATGGCAAACACTATAGCTTATACTTAAAATCTTATCTGTGAGTTATCTCGTGGTTAAAAATCCAAAATTGCCAAACTACAGAGCATCCAGCATATTCTGAAACTAGACATCTATATGTGTATTTTCATTAAAACGTTTGCACTAGTTGATACCCTACTTCACGTTTCTGATTTAACCTTGGCAAGTTTCACCGAAATAAATGAGCCATCGTTTGGTCACTTGCTTGCAGGGGCCCACCAAGGATGGGGGAGGGGTATGCTACTTACTTGCCCACCGTCCGTTCCTGCTTAAAGAAATACAGTTTACAGGAGCAATGTGCCAAAATACTTCCCCCATTTCTGCTTGCCGACCACGACCATTAATTAAGTGTACAATCCCATTAAATAGACTTTTGATATAATTGGAAAGGGCTTCAATGAATAAACCCTTAAGGACATAGAGTTTGCCAAGGTTTCGTCAGCAGTGACACTAATTTATTCAGGACTCAAGAAGTTTATTTGACTGTCAATGTGTTGCTCTCATGTCCAACCCTGCCAAAACTGATTGAAATCCTTGCTACATAAATTGGGAGGGTGGGGGCTGGGTGGGTACATTTTGTCTCAAATCCACCCAAGTAGGTACAAGGCTACCTCAGTAACGTACAGTGTGAAAGGAGCAAAGAGCAAATCCACCACTATAGCAATTGCACTTATAGAGTATGCGTTGAGATGGCACACTCAAATATTTCACTACTCTAAGAAAAATACCGTATAACTTCACCAGCTTAATTCAGGGCAGCTCGGGAGGGGGACTGAAGCCCCACATAATTTTCAGTTTGACGATGTTTTCTCTGAAAATGTCCAAAATAGCAGCCTACCCTTAAAAAATGTCACAATTCAGGAGTGAATTGTCCAACCACCAATCTTAGAAACTCTTGATGGCAGGTACTGCAATTGTAGAGCTTAACTATTAAATGTGACTGCATTGTGCAGGTTATACACTGCTAATTTGATTATAAAAGGGTGCGACCAAAGCGATGAGCAGCTTAACCTGTAGGCTAAAGAGTATCTTTTAATAAAGCTTTACTGCACTTACCATGACTGCTTTGCCCATTAATTGCTTATGTGATAGCCTATTGTTAGAGCCTAGGGTAAACTCTACGGGGATAGGCATACCTTATACACCACAAACAGCGATGCTACCACTTGAACTGACTAGAGACTTATTTCAATGGAAAAGCACAGCTTCATGACAATCAATTGTGTGAAAATGGGAACATCCGAATATCCAACAATTAACAACCCTAAATCAGGTTACTAAGCAGTCACTGCCGTGTTGGACTGAACATTACATAGTTCTGGTTGTAACGTTCTTGAAAACAGACACGGACAAACAAGGGGTGACCAGTACCAGATGGGAGCAGGGGGCATGGCCCCATCGGGGAAGGCTGACTTCGAGGAACTTTCCCAGTTTTGTCAGGGAGCCTTTATAGGTACGATAGAATATGTAATCCCGAAGACGTCCAGCCCCCCCCCCCCGACAACTTACTTGAATTTCCTCTCATGTACAGCAGGTTGTACGATAGTCCCCCCCCCCCAATTTTTCAGACTTTCATTCCTGAAACCCCAAACTTTCAGATTCTTTCAAAAGAAACCAAATATTTTGGGCTCGCTTCAGGAGCCAAAAATTTTGCTTTCAATATCCTCCCGGCAACCCATCGCCCTTTTCAAGTCTTAAGACTGCCCCTCCCGCCAAAGAGTTTAGGCCCCTCTACAGCCAATCCTGGGGCCATGCACCCCTGGACAAACCTGTTGAAGGACCAAACCCACAATTTGTTTCTCTCTGCAGTGCGCTCTGCCACTTGCTAGCTTACTACATTGTAAAAATGCTTAAGTAAAAATACTACCCCTGGAAACCTAAATGCAAGAAATCAAGAAGACTTTTTATTTTGCATGAATTCTAGTAGTAGGCAAAGAACAGTCGTTTTGGGTGGTTTTGGGGACTTAAGTGTAAGATCATGGATGAATTATGAAAGCTTCAGGTCTACAGTAGTACTGTTGGTCAATTTAATTGTAAAAACATCATGCCAAACAAAATTTTAGTACAGCAAAACTTCCTGTAATCAGCAAAAAGTGTTATTTTAGCTGCATTTACCGTTACAATGACGTAAAAACGGCCATTTTGGAAATGACCTATTTAAATAAAGATCTCGTGAACCGATTTTGGTGGATTTTTGATATGTTGTTCCCCACATCCAAATCTACCAAAAACCACTGAAATCTCACTTGTAGGAATTTTTTTGGGGTTAAGGTATATTTTGTCACAAATCTACCCGACTAATACACCTCCACAATTTTTTCAGTTTCATTTAAATTTGAGGTAACATTGATCTTATTTTCACTTTACACTTCTCTGCCTCAGATGACCTTTGACATTTTTCCACCATGTTACACTCTGTCAGCTTGATGTACAACACCTATATGCAGACTAA
Organism: Holothuria leucospilota; assembly: GCA_029531755.1. Taxonomy (NCBI): domain Eukaryota; kingdom Metazoa; phylum Echinodermata; class Holothuroidea; order Aspidochirotida; family Holothuriidae; genus Holothuria; species Holothuria leucospilota. The sequence goes on along the minus strand of CM055961.1, from coordinate 29,963,362 downwards.
GAAAACAATTCATGATTCCTACCATGAGACATTTGTTAAACAATGTTTTCAAAGTTTGACCAATAGTGACCCTCAGATGACCTTAAACCTCCATCACACACAATAGGCTTCATCTACTCAATACAATGCATCTACATACCAAGTATGAAAACTATCCATGATTTCCTCTTTTGAAAGATAGCCTAAAAATATTTTAAGTGTTTGACCTCCATGCCCTAAGATGACCTTTAACCTTCACCAAAAGACACTTTGGTCAATCTACTAGTTATAACACATATAAATGCAAACTAAGAAAACGATCCATGCTTCCTGCCTTGAGATGTCTGGTATACAATGCTTGCCATGTTTGACTTCTGGTGACCATGGGATGACCTTTGACATCCATCAAACACAATAAGCTACAACTGCTAAAAACATTGCAGCTACATGCTAAAGGAAACTATCAATGACCCCTGTCTTGAGATATTGCCTCAACAAGTTTTTCAGTGTTTAAGCTCTGGTGACCTCAGATGACCTTTGACCACAATCAAAAACCATAGATTTCATCAATCTTATATAACACATCCATACAGTAAGTATGAAAACAATCTATGCCTCCTTACTTAATATACCATATCAACAATGTTTTCAGTGTTTGACCACTGGTGACCTCATATGACTTTTGCCCTCCATAAAAAACAAGTGTTCTTCTTAATAAGATACATCTACATATCAATTATGAAAACAAACACACACATACTTCCATAAACACACACACCATCATAATTGCATAGGTTTCTCTTATCACCAAAACCAATAAGAAAAAGTTCACCTTTCCCTGGTGTAAAGAAGCCAAGAAATGAATGATACGTCTGTGAGATATTTAGAGTCCGCATTAGTGTCAAAGTTTTGTATAGCAATTTCTGAAGTCACTTTGGCCAAATGGAATCTGCATATGCTTGTGTGTACAAAAACTGCTATTCATGTCAAAAATTGTGTAGCAATCACACTCACTTGAGGAGCATTTTGCTATGCTATACCAGCTAATGCAGACACTGTATTTAGATGATTGCTACTTTGAGAAAAAACATTGCTTTATTTATATTAGAAGCAGAGACACATAATAACATAGCTGAGACTAATAGCAGTGGTGACATGAGTATAGAGTTGCTTTAACACAGACATTCTGGCTGATAACATTTTTTGTTTTAGGTATTTAGTGTCCCTGCCTTCATCTAATGTAAGACTGTGTTAATGCACAATGGAGTAGGGGCTAACCAGACTATCTTATAGCACAAAAGTGGGTGGGGGGGGGGGGGTAATTGCATCACCTCAATCATATTTATGACCATCCTCCCCCTGCATCTCTGTTCACAATTGGTGACTATACTTTGACATAAATAACAAGAGCTTCACACTGATTGTCCAATGATGGCTTAAGCAGATCAGTGAAACGTGATATAGTGTAGCACAATCCATTGACAGGTCATGTTGCTCAAGCATTAAAATCACTTATAATAGGCATGTGCAGGGCTTTGAGTGACTCAAACTCTGTACAGGTTACTGTAACATTTTATGGGAGTTACAACAGGGAGGCATTTTCTTTAATGGAGAGGGGTCAGGTGGGGGCAGAAAGAGGACTGGAAATATTCTCAGTTGCGAGAATTTTGACTGTGTAAAATGAGACATGATTAAGCCCTTTAGCTAAAACTCTCAGTGCTACCATTGTTTTGCAAGATCAAAAATATACCACTAACTTTAATTCTTCCCCTTCCCCAGGAAACCAACAAACCAATAATGCAATACAATTAAATGACAAGACAAGAAAGCCATGAGTCAAAGAAGTAAACTGCAACCCTGTTAAAACAAAGTTATTATGTGTTGTGTTGTCAAAAGATAAAACACAGATCAGGGCTGCAAAACTTGCAAAACTTCGCGGGCGAGCATACTTTGAAAACCAAAATTTCTAGCTCGCCTGGTCTACTTAATTTGGGACTAAGGTGAAAATTTCTAGCTGCAGCAAGATTTTCGCAGACGCAATGCATCTTTGCATCCAGCTTTTTGCAGGTGTGACACAGACAATAACTTCCAGATTAATCTACCTTGAATAAAACACATACATTTACCTTTAAGTGTTAAATTTCAAAATATATGTTTCAAAGCTTGAAAAATGAATTCAAATGGTCCAACCCCCACCTTTATAGGACATTCCTGAGCTGAGATGTAAAATGTTCAAGTTTATTCACTCAATTTAAAGTGGTAGATTGCACAAACATTTGTGATATCATTCTTGTACTCATGCTCCACTCAAAATTACCATCTTTAATTTTTTTCCAAAAGCCATTGTAACTTGCGCTACAATGTGATCACTGTCTTACTGTAACAGGGTGACTTGACTTTAAGAAAAACCTATGGGTACCACATGCTATGTACAACAACAGTAAATTTATCTATCCTCTAAATACATGCCATGAATGTTTTCCAGTTTATACAGTACCTCATGAGAGTTCTCAAAGTGTATGTTTTTGTGTTTTACAAGTCCCTATATCGTTTTGTGTCTTTAACCTCTGGTGACCTCCCATCACCTCTGATCTCCACCAAAAAATCATGACTGCCGAGATACCTTTTACCTTTGGCAGAAATCAAAAAGGGAGGAAAACAGTGATACAAAACAGTGCCATTACATACCTATTCCTCGTGACATGTTTAAACAGCCATGCTGGAGGCACAATGAGCTATCATGATAATGATGATATGGAAAGTGTCATTATTTCATGCACCCTTACCTTCACAGATGACACCAGTGTAGCCATCTTTACATTTACAATGAGCTTTTGTGTCTCCTTCTTTGGCTATACATGTTCCACCATTTTCACAAGGAGCGTCACTATTGCTATCATTACTGCATTTTATATCTATGAAGAATAAAGAAAACCATTAACTGAATCCTAAGTATCCTTTAATGGGTAGAAGGGTATTGACAGTCAGTCTGTCGCCAAGTGGGTAAGTCAGTCTTTACTGCTCCATAAAGAAATTGAAATACTCAATACTTAAAGGGATTTGCCAGAGACAAAATTCAATGACTTTAAAAAAAGTAGAAAATTTTTCTCATTTAATAGGTGAAAATCATATTGTAATAGCTTGTAGCGTTTGGAAGATACTAATTTTCAAAGAAATGTAGTTTTTTTCTCAAGATAAAGTGCATTATGGGAAATCTGTGATGTCATCGCAGCACAATAATTTGACATAGCATTGAATTTCTTTATGATATTGATACTGCTGTAGAGCAGCACTTCCCAACTGGTGGGCTGCAGCCCACTGGTGGGCAGCAAAGCTCTCACATGTGGGCCGCACGAGATCCGCCATAAAAAATAAAAAAAAAATAAGAAAAAAAAATAAACTTTTTGTAAGGTGGGCCTCAGAAAAATTCTGAGAGTGAAAGTGGTCCTCAAGATACACCAGAATGAGAAAATGCATCAAGGTTTCGATGATGTAGGTTCTATTCCAAATAATGCCAAGATGTCCCATATGTTTCAGTCACTGGTCAAATGCTATCTGAACATGTTTGAAAAATACAGTTGTGTGTTCCTATTTAATCTTGGGAATTTTTGGGAAATTCGTGTTTTGCCCTCTGGTGACCCCAGATGACAATCTTGGGCATTCTTGGGAAATTTTGCCTTTTGACCTCTGGGGAACCCATGTAATATTTTTGGAAATTCTTGGGAAATTTTGCTTTTTGACCTCTGGTGACCCCAGATGACCGTTGACCTCCACCAAAAACAATAGTGTCCATCATTTAACCATAATGCATCCACATACTAAATACGAAATCTATCCAAGCTTCCTATCTGATGATACGTATTAACAAGTTTTTCTGTGTTTGACCCCATTGACCACAGATGACCTTTGACCTCCACCAAAATGACAGGATTCATCTTCTCACCACAATGCATCCACATCCTATGTATAAAATCTATCCAAGCTTTCTCCCTAAAGATATTGCGTTAACAAGGTTTTCAGTGTTTGACCCCCAGTGACCCTAGATGACCTTTGAACTCCACCAAAAACAATGGGGTACATCTTCTCACTATAACATCATTCCTACCTGAAGATATCGTGTTGACAAGGTTTTCAGACATTGACCCCTGGTGACCCTGGAAGACCTTTGAACTCCACCAAAAACAATAGGGTTCATCTTCTCACCGTAACACATCTACATACTAAGTATGAAAAATATCAAAGATTCATGCCTTGAGATATCATGTTAACAAGATTTTCAATGTCTGACCCCCAGTAACCCCAAATGACCTTTGACCTCCACCAAAAATAACAGGATCCATCTTCTTACCATTGCGCATCCATATACTAAGTATGAAATCTATCCAAGCTTCCTACCTCGAGATATCGTGCTAAGAAGATTTTCAGACTTTGACCCCAAGTGATTTTTGACCTACACCAAAAATGACAGGATTCTTCCTCTTACCATAACGCATCCACATACAACATACGAAATTCATCCAAGCTTCGTACCTCAAGATATTTTGTTAACAAGGTTTTCAGGGTTTGACCCCCGGTGACCCCAGGTGACCTTTGACCCCCATCAAAAACAATAGGGTTCTTCCTCTCAATATGGGGCATCTATGTACCAAGTTTGAGAACTGTCACAGCTTCCCTTCTTGAGATATCGTGTTAACGAAATTTTCAGTTTGACCCCCTGTGACCCCACATGACCTTTCACCTCCACCAAAAAACAATAGGGTTCTTCCTCTTACCATAACGCATCTACATACAAAGTATGAAATTTATCCAAGCTTCCTAACTCGAGATATTGCGTTAACAAGGTTTTCAGATTTTGACCCCCACCAAAAACAATAGGGTTCTTCCTCTCAATACGGGCATCTATGTACCAAGATTGAGGACTGTTACGGTTTTCGTTCTTGAGATATCTTGTTAACGAGCAAAGTGTCACAAACACACATACATACACACACCCATACGCACCCTCGCTTCCTTACCGGGACACGAGAAATGTCCCGGTAGGGAAGAGACTGGAATTGCCAAGCAGCGGAGCTGCCAGAGATCTCGGTGATCAGACATGGCCGCTTGAGGGCGGGCTGCGGTGCTGTGCAAGCACGTGCAGCCGCAGGTGACTTCTCGTTGCAGTGGCCGAATTTCAGGGTAGCTACTCGCAGTTTTGAGCCGCGCGTAAGCTAGGAAAGACGTGCCAGCCGTGCGAGCGGCGAGCTGCCCCGTGTCCCGCTAAGGACATGTTGGTGAGTGCATACATTCACACACACACACATACAAGTCGATTTTACATACAATCCGAGGACCTCATTGTTATTTCCTTTGTGTTTACTTCCTTAACCCTAACCTTGACAATAGACTCTCTATTGTTCAAACTTTCGAGGACTTGACAAATCTATTGAATTTCCTTCAGAGGACCTGAAATCCATTGTTCAGGTCCTCAGTCTGATAGGAAGACAAGTTCACGCATACACACATACATACACACACACACGCCATCATGAATGCATAGGTTTCTCTTATCATCGAAACCAAAAAGGTTGAGAAGCGCTGCTGTAGAGAATATTTAGCAACTTTAGTTGTTAAGCCCTACATATAGTATAGATTTATGCTAAATCTACATGGAAATATATTCAAACATTCCAACAGTATTAAATTTCAAGGACAAACAGGATATTCAATTATAAAGAAAAACAAAAGGAATCTGAGGAAATGTGCCCACTTTACATAACATTCTGTGACCTTGATGAGAGCTGGAGGTATTTTCTGACAAAAGGAAGTACTCTTCAATATGAGATATTCTTCAGTATGACCCTGCCAGGAGTCAAACCCCAGACCTTCCAGCTGCAAGGGCGGATGCTCTAACCACTTGACCATACAGTCCGTTTCATTGTAATACAAGTAAATTTCTCACCTCCACAATGTTCTCCTGTAAAACCACCTAAGCAAACGCAGGTTTCTTTATCTTTTTCCACAAGTTGACATGTCCCACCGTTCTCACATTTCATTTTACATGGTTTCTCCATCTCTGAATGAAATGATGACAACAAAAATTACATCTCTTGGCTATTAAGCATGACTCTATTTAAACCAAAAAATCCTACCAAAGAGAACCAGACAAGATTGAAGCCATCCTCAATTTCCAATGCATTTTGCGAGCCCACACAACAACAAGCACACAAACAATTTAATACCCCTTTTCTGTGGTTACAGTGAGCTGGCAGCTACAGTCAGAAGGTCAAATTCAGTGATGCACTGATTCTCATGGATGATGTACAAATACCACCTCAGAGAACAAAATACACAGTACATATCAGACTACAACTACTGTACTGTATAGAAAAACACAATGGGTAATACTGTGATTTTGTTCAAATAGGTCAACTCTGGTCTCTGCATTGAAGGTCTCCAACACTAGTTGCGTAGCAAACCATTAGTTAACTCATATGACTACGAAAGCCCCCCCTTAATACACCAAACTAAAAACCTTTTGCTAACTGAATTATTCCTACTATTAAATGAGTTAAAGTCACATTTAGATTGCAATTTCAGCCCTCCTAAACCTCCATCTCACTGAAACTTTACCTCCCCATAAATACAGAGAGTTCTACACTTTATCCCTCCTGTAGACACATTGAGTTCAATGAACTGTGAGGGTTTACTGCAGAAACTACTGTGCAAACAAATTACACAAAGAAACTGAGAGGGTTGATGATTAGTTATGTGACCATTTAGCCACCAGGCGACTTAACAGTGGCATAGCTAGAGGGGGGCAGGGGGTCGCCCCCCCCCCCACAAAGCCTCCGAAGGCCTCTGTCGGAAATTTCTAGTCTCTGTCGGAAATAAATTAGAAACAATTCATTTGAAACACTTACAACACTTGTTATGTTTTTCAGCAGAATTACACATCGAAATGTCAACGTGAAAATCAAAAGTCGGTCTCAAATTGCCCAGAAAGCAAAAGAAAAAAAAAAAAGTCCAAGATAATGTCGGAAATAAATTAGAAACAATTCATTTGAAACACTTACAACACTTGTTATGTTTTTCAGCAGAATTACACATCGAAATGTCAACGTGAAAATCAAAAGTCGGTCTCAAATTGCCCAGAAAGCAAAAAAAAATAAAAAAAAAAAAAAAAACAAAAAAGGTCCCAGATAATAGTCTGTCGGAAATTTTTGCTTTTTGCTTTTGCCCCCCCCCCCACCCCCACAAAAAATATCTAGCTACGCCACTGCGACTTAATACGCCTACATTTTTCACCTGGGAAAAAGGCCTTTTCCTGGGGAACTTTGGCTAGACGAGCCTATTGAATTCTAGCGGCATGACAGGTACACAGATCAGGTTGCTTATCTGTCTGGCTTGGGTGTGAAAAGGATGTTATTCATCCGTCAGCAAACCAACTGGACATTCTCGTCCAGTCTCTCAGCTGGTGGGTGTTTAGGAGCTACCTACAGTGAATGGACTGTTTCGCAGCATGAGGGATCAGGTAAGTAGAATAACGTGAACAGAAATATTTAGCTGGACATGCAATCAAGGAAAACTTACTGAAAAGTGTAACAAAAGTTAGAAAAGCAAGAACAGCAAAACTGTTGATGAGTGACCTCAGGTAGGTATTCAGTGTCCCTGCCTTCACCTAATGTAAGACTGTGTTAATGCACAATGGAGTAGGGGCTAACCAGACTATCTAATAGCACAAAAAGGGAGGGGGGAGGGGGGTTAATTGCATCACCTCAAACATATTTATGACCATCCTCCCCTGGCATCTTGTTCACAGTTGGTGACTATACTTTGAAATAAATAACAAGGTAAATAACCAGAATGCCAAAATGCATTGAGGTTTCGATGATATGTGTTCTAGGCTAGCCTAGGCCTATTCCACATAATGTCATGACGTCCCACAGTTAGTTACTGGTCAAATGCTGTCTGAATGTGTTGGAAAAATATAGTAACTTTTGTGTTCCTATTTAATCTTGGGAATTCTTGGGAAAATTTTTGTTTTGACCTCTGGTGACCCCAGATGAAGAATTTTGTAAATTGTAATATATTTGGACTACATCAGACTAGCAGAGCTGCCAAGCTCTAAACTGACATTTCCTTTCAAAATATGCAGTCAACTTTCTATCAAAAATCCATAGGCCTAAGTAGGCCTAGGCTAGGCTACCACAAAATACTGGGCTAGGCTTGACACAGAAGTTTGTTAGCCTACATAAGGCAGCCATGCAACTTTTCCATCCAATGATCATCTTAGTATAACATAAAGAGCTTCCTACATGCTCCCACATAAAGGTTTTAATGAAAGCTAGGCTTCATGGCCTAATGTTATACACAACCTATGCGACATTATGTTAGGCTGTTCATTCAATGTCACTGACAACCAATTGTTGTCAAACTTGAACTCCCTCTACCCTAAATATATTTATGCAGAAAATATGAATGTGTGTACTGAAAACTAGCATCCTGCTAACAACTACTTATCAAGACTGCGTACTCACTTATTGTGATTGATCCTGGGCCCTGTGCACTTACATCTGGCTCAACTCCCAATACTGTCACTCCACTTAACTGTATTCCTTACCTTTCTGTACTAGGCCTAGTCAGGGTAACCCTGCCGGGGGTAACACTGCATTTGGTCCAAAGATATTATAAGCATAGATTCCAAACTCCTATACCTACACTGTTACGCTCAGTGACTCCTCATGGAGACGCATATATCGGGGCGGAAGTGTAAATTTGACATGCGCGTCGTTCTATTCTGCGATCTGCGTACAAAAATAAGAACGCGTTACAGAAAATTCCACTGTTCAAAAAGGTTAGCGCGGGTGCACTATTACAACGCATTCTATACGCGCAGAATACATTTTTCTGTGTATTATCCGAAATACTTGACGCACAGTTCTGCGCGTTTTGGAAACAAACGCGTTAGTTGCTTTCCCGTTGTGAGCGCGTAAGTAATTGAACGCGCATATAAAAGTGCGTCACTTGAAGATACCATAGAAACTGACCAGTGAATGTCCATGAACTTGCAAAACCAGTCATTGTGCGTTCATGTTCAAGTGTAAATACGTGGAATGCCGCGTTGAAGAAATAAGTTATTCTTGTTCAAGTGGAATTTATTGAGGCGTATTACTTCTTCAATCAACAACATTCCGAAATAACAAGTATTAAAACTTTTGTAAGACATTCATTTGCCTGTTTGTTTTCAAAACGACTGAGCAGTGATCAGCACTTCCGCCCCGATATATTGGCCTCCATGAGGAGTCAACGCGCCATTTTAAGTTTGGAATCTATGCTTGTAATATCTTTGATTTGGTCCTTTCACTTACACGCCGGGGATATGTGAAAAGACCAAATTTAAACATCCCTTGCGTCAGGGTTACCCTGACTAGCACAGGATATGAGTGTTCACTTAGCTCAGACACTTGGGCATGTAATGCAGTGACGGTATGCATGCTGAGCATTGCATGGTATACTTATACGGCATTCCAATGGGTCGGTGAGCAATGCATTTTTTTCTGCAGAACAGATAGTGCCACATTATGTCCGCTTATCTACGCTAAATAACAAATAACGCTCGTGCACACCGTGATCACCACCCCAATGGAAAGCTCTAATACAGTGCATGTACATTATGTAGCTTGCTCAAGTACCATGCATGCAACTATGTCAGACACAGGGATTACATATTAGCTGTTTGTTGTAACCAGATAAAGATCTTGGTTTTGAGTGTTTGACCCCCAGAGACCCCAGATGATCTTTGACCCCTACCAAAAGCAAAAGGGTTCTATGTCTCACCATAACGCATCTGCATACTATGAATGAAATTTATCCAAGCTTCCCGTCTCGAGATATTCTGTTAACAAGGTTTTAAGAGTTTGACCCTGGTGACCCCAAATGACCTTTGACCTCCACCAAAAACAACAGGGTTGTTCATCACACCATAAGGCATCTACACATTAAGTATGAAATTTATTCATGCTTCCTAGCTTGAAATATCATATGCTAACAAACTTTTCAGGGTTTGAACCCCGGTGACCCCAGATGACCTTTGACCTCCACCAAAAACAATAGGATTCTTTGTCTTACCATAACACATCTACATACTAAGTATGAAATTAATCTAAGCTTCCTACCTTGAGATGTCGTGTTAACAAGGTTTTCAGGGTTTGACCACTGGTGACCCCAGATGACCTTTGACTGCCACTAAAAACTATAGGGTTTTTCCTCCTACTATAAGGCATCAACAAACCAAGATTGAAATTCATCAAAGCTTCCTACCTTGAGATATTGTGTTAACAAGGTTTTCAGGGTTTGACCCCCAGTGACCCCAGATGACCTTTGACCTCCACTAAAAATGATAGGGTTCTTCTTCTCACCATAATGCATCTACATACCAAGTATGAAATTTATCCAAGCTTCCTACCTTGAGATATCGTGTTAACAAGGTTTTTGGAGTATGACCTCCGGTGACCCCAGATGACCTTTGACCTCCACCAAAAACAATAGGGTTCTTCCTCTCAATATGGGGCATCTACGTACTAAGTATGAAATTTATCCCAGCTTTCTATCTCAAGATATCGTGTTAACAAGGTTTTCAAAGGTTTAACCCCCAGTGACCCCAGATGACCTTTGACCCCCACCAAAAACAATAGGGTTCTTCCTCTCAATATGGGGCATCTACATACTAAGTATGAAATTTATCCAAGCTTCCTATCTCGAGATATCGTGTTAACAAGGTTTTCAGGGTTTGACCCCGGCGACCCCAGATGACCTTTGACCTCCACCAAAAACAATAGGGTTCTTCTTCTTACCATAACACATCTACATACTAAGTATGAAATTTATCCAAGCTTCCTACCACGAGATATCGTGTTAACAAGGTTTTCAGGGTTTGACCCCAGGTGACCCCAGATGACCTTTGACCTCCACCAAAAATGATAGGGTTCTTCTTCTTACCAAAACGCATCTACATACCAAGTATGAAATTTATCCAAGCTTCCTACCTTGAGATATTGTGTTAACAAAGTTTTCGGAGTTTGACCCCCCGTGACCCCAGATGACCTTTGACCCCCACCAAAAACAATAGGATTCTTCCTCTCAATATGGGGCATCTATGTACCAAGTTTGAGAACCGTCAGAGTTTCCCTTCTTGAGATATCGTGTTAACGAGCAAAGTGTCACAAACACACATACACACACACATACACACACACATACACACATACACGCACACATACACACACACATACACACACATACACACACACAAACATACACACATACATACACACACACGCCATCACGAATGCATTGGTTTCTCTTATCATCGAAACCAACAAGAGCTTCACTCTAACTGTTCAATGATGACCTAAGCAGATCAGTAAAATGTGATATAGTGTAGCACATTGCATTGACAGGTCATGTTGCTCAAGCATTAAAATCACATATAATAGGCATGTGCAGGGCTTTGAGTGACTCAAACTCTGAACAGGCTACTGTAACATTTTATGGGAGTTACAACAGGGAGGCAGTTTCTTTAAAGGAGAGGGGTCAGGTGGGGGCAGAAAGGGGGCTGGAAATATTCTCAGTTGCGAGAATTTTGACTGTGTGAAATGAGACATGATTAAACCCTTTAGCTAAAACTCTCAGTGCTACCATTGTTTTGCAAGATCAAAAATATACCACTAACTTTAACCTATAATGCAATACAATTAAATGACAAGACAAGAAAGCCACGAGTCAAAGAAGTAAACTGCAACCCTGATAAAACAAAGTTATTATGTGTTGTGTTGTCAAAAGATAAAACATTGATAATAACTTCCAGATTAACCTACCTTGAATAAAATACATACATTTACCTTTAAGTGTTAAATTTCAAAATACATGTTTCAAAGCTTGAAAAATGAATTCAAATGGTCCAACCTCCACCTTCACAGGACATTCCTGAGCTGAGATGTAAAATGTTCAAGTTTATTCACTCAATTTAAAGTGGTAGATTGCACAAACATTTGTGATATCATTCTTGTACTCATGCTCCACTCAAAATTACCATCTTTAATTTTTTTCCAAAAGCCATTGTAACTTGCGCTACAATGTGATCACTGTCTTACTGTAACAGGGTGACTTGACTTTAAAAAAAACCTTTGGGTACCACATGCTATGTACAACAACAGTAAATTTATCTATCCTCTAAATACATGCCATGAATGTTTTCCAGTTTATACAGTACCTCATGAGAGTTCTCAAAGTGTATGTTTTTGTGTTTTACAAGTCCCTATATCGTTTTGTGTCTTTAACCTCTGGTGACCTCCCATCACCTCTGATCTCCACCAAAAAATCATGACTGCCGAGATACCTTTTACCTTTGGCAGAAATCAAAAAGGGGGAAATGAGTGATACAAAACAGTGCCATTACATACCTATTCCTCGTGACATGTTTATGCAGCCATGCTGGAGGCACAATGAGCTATCATGATAGTGATGTGGAAAGTGTCATTATTTCATGCACCCTTACCTTCACAGATGGCACCAGTGTAGCCATTTTTACACTGACAACTAGCTTTTTCTGTTTCTCCTTCCTTGGGGGGTATACACATTCCACCATTTTTACAAGGAGCATCACTATCATTACTGCATTTTATATCTATGAAGAAGAAAGAAAACCATTAACTGAATCCTAAGTATCCTTTAATGGGTAGAAGGGTATTGCATGTCAGTCTGTCACCAAGTGGGTTGATGAGTCTTTACTGCTCCGTAAAGAAATTGAAATACTCAGCATTTAAATTGTAGAAATGTACAGAACATACAGCAGTATGTGTGTATACAGAGCAAGATGCAATGAATTCTACAGTAAGCATCATTCCAGATGAAGAAGGAAACTGAAAAACATGGTAAAAAATGTGAAGAAACACGGTTTCATCTGCGCTTTTAAGTATTGACCGTTCACTCCACTTTAAGTTATTACATTACGTATGATGTATCTTATTCACTATAATGGATATAAAGGCAAACATGATGTTATGTATTCATTGTAACAGGGGTGCCAATAGCAGGAATCAAAAAGGAGGAAAGCAGTTATAAGCCAGAATGGAAAAACACATCGAGATTTTTATGAATTCATTTCCGTAGACTTGAGCTTAGTTCAGAGGCTCTAAAATGTTAATGCTCTGTATCAATATGATGCATTAACAATGAGACATTGCCATGAGTCTTCCTGTACCTTAAGATATCATACTAACAAGGTTTCCAGAATTTGACAAATGTTTAGCTGAAAGGGCTTCTCACCAAACACAAACTCAACATCAACAATAACAGCATTAAAAAATAGCAGTACTGTGTCTGTTGCTTCAACAGACACAGTTCAACATTTTTTATCTCAAAAACAGAGTGAGCTATGGAAATGGTAGTTGGATGAATGAGATTCCAATTTCCAACCTCTAAAAAATAAATTCATGTAATTCTAGACTTTTAGTAGAGTTTAATTACAAAACTCTCCATGCAAGTTCATAAATCTTCCAATCATCTCTTATGATACATTTATTTTTACCTCCGCATAGCTGTCCTGTAAAGCCTTCCATGCAAGTACATGTTTTTTCCTTATCATTTTCTATGTAGCAAGTTCCACCATTCAGACAGATATTTTTTTCACATTGCTTTGGTTCTGTGGAAGAATAAGAGGACACATTTAAACGGGTCACAATAATACAACAAACCATATTACAAGCATACTATCATCTCTCCAAAAAACAACTTTTTGAAAAAAAAATCACTACAATTTTTTTTATCCTACCAGAAAAGAACTTTGTTTTCCTTGTGCAATTTTTAGGTTTGGAATGTGTGGTTGATTTTCTGCACAGTCTGGCAAGCATTCCTGGTGTCCATTTTGGTATTCGAAGAAACTAAACATGGAAATAATGTTCAGTAATTACAGGAAATTAATCGATATCACTTTTTTTTAGGCAGCTAAAGACTTATTGATTCCTTGCCTCTGAGAATATTTTTGAGTACTTTCACATTTCAGGTGTTTCCAACAGAGGGTTTTGTTAAATTTTGTGTCAAATCAGGGTTGAAACTCCTTTTGGAAGTAGTTTCAGGTTTTTGCCTGTGGTCTGAGCCTGAGGTAGCTAGCAGGACTTTTTATATTGAGAGGCAGTGTTTGATCTAACATCAGAGAGCCTTGCAATAGTAAGAGCAAGAACTAACTTGAATAGTTTCAACAGAGTGTGATCAAGACTTGTTTTACAGCTTTAACAAAAACATGCAGTCACTATTTAACTAGTGTTTACATCCAGGCACCCTTCCATCCCTATCAGAAAATTCGCACGAGCGCCATTTTGATGCCCACTAAATGTTAGAGCATGGTTCCATCTGTAACTTTTCATGAATATGTACAGTGTCAATAGCCTTATCTTATTACTTCACACATGGTAAAGGGTTGATTTGCATAATAGTGGCACATTTAACCGTTATGTTTTCTTTTTTGGAACGGGGTAGTAAATTTGGAAACGGTAAAGAGAACCATTGGGTGGGACCCGCGTTACCTGTGCGCACAAACAAAGAAATGCAACATAAAAATCTTTCTCCACTTTGTTTATTGGTACATTTCGGAGTACATCAAATGACTAATGCCCTGAAGAGAAGGAAACTGAAGCCAGGCAAAACTAGATGGAAAGGTCTGAATGCTATTGCCAAGATAAACTGTACTGTCTGCAGAAGAAAAGGACATACAGTACCGCCGCATAGTCTGTCACGTGCGTTGGACGTTAGTTGAGTAATGATCGTTGATCAACTAGTTTTTCATTGTGAATTTTCAATAGAACAATAGCAACACGTCAATCATGTCAGTCCTGGGTTGCCCCTAATCCTCAACTAGTTGACCCATTCATCGTGCTACGGGATTGACACGGACCAATAGAAAGTCAGACCAAAGACGGGCAAAGTCACGACGGGAATCTGTTGATGTACCGTATAACTTTATTTCAATCACGTTTCATCACTGAACAAGAAACAATGATGCCAGGATCATTCAGACTGCTGCAGCAGAGTCAACGATGCATAAGACTATGCTCCTACTCTGCATGGAGCTCCATCACGGCTGTGGGGTTCATTTCATGCTGTGTGCACACAGTTAAGAGGGGCCATTGTGCCCTAGGCTTCCGACTTCCGGGGACACGAAAAAAAACATGCTACCTTAACCAGAATGCAAAAATGCATTGTTGTTTCAATCATTAATGCATACATGT
The DNA here is from genome assembly GCA_029531755.1 of Holothuria leucospilota. NCBI lineage: Eukaryota > Metazoa > Echinodermata > Holothuroidea > Aspidochirotida > Holothuriidae > Holothuria > Holothuria leucospilota. Next base: position 29,948,117 of record CM055961.1, on the reverse strand, counting down.
GTAATCAAAAAAAAATGCCAAGATGGTCCCAATTCTTTCAGTGAGTGGTTGAATGTGGTCCTACTGTGTTGAGAAAATACAGTTTTGTGTTAATGTTTGACCTTGAAAATTCTTGGGAAATTTTGATTTTTGACCTCAGATGGCCTTTGACCTCCCAAAAAACTGTCAGGAGGGTTTTTTCTACTAGCTTTAATGCACTGACATGTGAAGTATGAGAAGTACCTGTTTCCTAACTGTGGATAATGCATTAACAAGGTTTTCAGAGTTTGACCCCTGGTGACCCCATCCAGACCTTGACCTCCGCCAAAAACGATAGGGTTCTTCTACTTACTGTATTATCATGCATTCAAATGGTAATGAATAAAATGTATCCATGCATCCTAACTTACCTTGACATATTATGTTACAATGGTTTTCAGAATTTGACCCCCATGACCCTTGATGACTTCTGACTGCCACCAAAAGCTACAAAATTCTACTTAATATTATAACACATCTACATGGTCAGTGTAAAATGTGTCCATGCTTCCTATCTTGAGATATCTTGTTAACAAGGATTTCAGCCTTTGACCACTAGTGACATCAGATGACCTTTGGCCTCTACCTTTGGCCTCTATCAAAATTTACTAAGTTTTTTCCTCTCAATGTGGGGCATCCACATATGAAGTATGAATCATAACCAAGCTTTCTACCTTGAGATATGTAAAAAGGTTTTCAGAGATTGACCCTCAGTGACACCTAACCTCAACCAAAAACAATAGGGTTCTTCTCAACATGGGCAATCGACCTACTAAAACTGAAATGTATCCATACTTCCTTTCTTGAGATATCTTGTATACAAGGTTTTCAGAGTTTTGCCCTAGTGATCCTAGATGACCTTTGACCTCCACAAAAGCAACTGCATTCTTTCTCTATCCAAGGGGCATCCACACACAAAGTGTGAAGTCTGTTCAAGCTTCTTACCTGGAGATATCATATTACTGTAACAAGGTTTTCAGAGTTTGACCCAGATGGTCAAACTCTGGTGACACCAGATGACCTTTAACCTTGACCAAAAGAGGCACATTCTTCCTCTCACCATGGGCATTCACATAATAAGTATAAAATCCATCCAGGCTTCTTACCTGGAGATACATATCGTGTTGACAAGATTCTCAGAGTTTTCTGTGACCCCAGATGACCTTTGACTTCAACGTAAAACAATAGGGATCTTCTCACCTTGTGGCATCCATATACAGAGTATGAAATCTATATAACAATCTTTTCAGAGTTTGACCCCTGGTGGCCCATATGACCTTTGACCTCCACCAAAACCAATAGGGTCCTTCCTCTCACTGTGGGGCATCTACACACTAGGCACCAAATGTATCCAATCTTCTTTACTTGAGGTACTGTGTTAAACAAGGGTTTTAGGTTTTAAGGTCTGGTGACCTCAGATGACATTTGACCTCCACCAAAAACAATAGGGTTCTGCCTCTCAAATTTGGTATCCACTTACCATGAAGTATGAGTCCTGTCAGAGTTTCCTTTCTTGAGATATCCTGTTAACAAGCCAACTGCCACAAACACACAGACATGCTCACATACATGCACATGAACACATCATGAATGCATAGGTTCTCTTATCACTGAAACCGGAAAGTGACTGTAACCTATTTCTTCGACAGCCTAATGTACGTGTAAGTTTGTTATCAGTGAACCAAGTGAGGGATTTTCTGGCTTAAGCCATTTCAGTAGAAATATTGGCCTTCACAGTTCTTTGAAGGACCCGAGGAGCTGCCAGTTCTTTTCCACAGTATGCTGTATCCTGTTCCCAATTGAAGTACACAGAAAAGAACCCAGAAAAAAAAAAAAAAAAAGCTTTGGGTGTCCTTCCTCATAGAAATATAATCACCCTTCCAGTACTACTGTAATATAAACCTCCAGGGTTGCTTGGTACTGGAAAGAAGACACTTCAATCTACATAAATACTGTCTTATAATCACTACGAGTATCTAAGGGACTGACATCTGTGTATCGACTAGGGGTAATAGCTAGTAACAGATCAACAGTAACAACTTTAAATACCCTTGTAAAGCCATCCATGCAAAAACACATATCTTTCCCATCATTCTGTAAGATACAGTCTTACCTTTACGATGTTCTAATGTAAAGCCTTCCAAGCAAGTACATCTATCTTTTCCAGACTGTACATTTTCTGTTTTTACATCTACAATCTTTCCTGTAAAGCCTTTGATGCAAATGCATATCTTTCCCATCACCTCTTATGATACATTCATTTTTACCTTTACATTGTTCCCCTGTAAAACCTTCTGTGCAAGTACATGTTTCTGTCCCATCATCTCCTATCACGCAACTCCCACCATTGTCACAGATATTTGTTTCACACAGATGTTGTTTTGTGGAAGAAACGGAAAACACTTTACACATGTCAATAAAACAAACCACAGCAGAGGTACATCTCTTATCATATCCCCCCCCCCCCCCAAAAAAAAAACAAAAAAAAAAAAAACAGTAACAACCTTTAATACCCTTTATGCTGTACTGTCCATCCTTTGTTACATGTGGACCACTATTAAAACTGAATGGTCTTGACAGCAAGCAAAGTCAGTATGTCGGCTGGTCCACCCTAGGACACTTCAGTCCAGTGGAAAACCCACTTCATGTACTAGGCTAATGATTATGATGGCAAGACTTTGCAACATGGGAGGAAAACTGAGTTACCAGGAGAAAAACCCTTGTACTTCAAGCAGGATTCAAACCGCATGCACTTGTGAAACAAATTGATGCATCACAGCCACCCGAAGACCCATCACGAGTCTGGACTTCTGTGTACTCCCTTCACAGCATGTTGTAAAGTTTGATTCTGTGCAGTGTGTACATCACAACCACGCACCAGTCAAACATTTCACTACCCAGAACCGCTTTTCCAAGATATCTTTTTGAGATCCTTGGGTGGCAGTGGGGGTTGTGCTGCAGTGCATATATGTATTTCAAAATGTGGCCCCAACCCAACCTCTGAAAATCAATGGCTTACAAAAATATCACATTGAACACTCTCCGGAGAGCTCAATTTATTCACAGGAACAATTGGAACATATTCCACAGCTTACCATTATATCTTCGATTTTCTTCTTTCTACAGTTTGACTTTACACTTTGTTAACTTTATTTGACATACCCTCTTTCATATTCTGTGAGGTGACTCATTGTGATTAGATCAACTTATCCCTGTAACAGATTGGGGAGCTACTTTACATTGAGAGACCTGAGGTGTCAACAACATGAAAATAGAAGCATATTTCTGAAGCAATTCTAGCAGAACTTTGACCTTCATTTGACTTTTAACATTTGACTTCCAACCACTTTGTGAGAATAAAAACACTTAGCAGTGTTGGGTGGGGCTGTCCTCATAAACAGAATATGCAAGAGAGAGTGTGAACATTTGAGAAAAATGACTGAGAAAATAGTGGGTTCAGCCGTGGTTAGGCAGGCATGGTGAGCAAAGGGAGCTTGTAGAAGATCATGATTCTTTCGATGATTTGTCCAAACTGTTCTCAGAGTAATTAATTCAGCTAGGTAACTCCATACAGTCGACACTTCATACTTTTGTTATACGTTTTACAAAGTTCAATATGCCAATCCACTCATTATTATGCACAGAATTCTGCTATTTTTTTTATCAAATGAAATCGGCTATCTCCAACAACTGACTTTGGTGACCAAGTATGTCTGATTGCAGGACAATGAGTCCTGATGCAACAGCTTTGCAACTCCTTGCAACTCTAGTTACAATGGTGACATGACATAGCTTTCACATACTGTACCATCAAGTAGCATAAAGGGTTTATTCAATAAAATTCTGCTGACACTTTGTTGACTTGTGCTATATTCAGTACGCCTTTTGTGTGGTTTACTCGGTCAAAACATAGCAAACAATTTGATAGTTTTGATGTAGGACAGAAAGTAGGTCTTCCATGTGGTTGTCGACAGCAATCTTGGACACCACCCTTTCAAGACCATCCCTGCCTTTCTACATAGTTTGACAATATGGAAGAGTTATAGAACTAAAAATCAGTACAGCTGATCAACAATTGTAACTTTTTTGAATGTAACATGTATACATACAGTACAACAAAACTGATAGATCATTGCTTTTTGTGGTCATACTTTCAAGGCTGAAACTATAAATTTCAAAGACTTGTATCTTTCATCACAAGAAAACTCCTTCCAAATATGCCAGATGAAGGATTTTTTTTTTGAGAATATTCACTTAATTTTATACCCTTCCTTATTGGCAGGGAAAAAAATTCAATAGAGAAAAGTGTTTTACGCTTTAACAGTGGTCCAGGCAGATAATGAAACAAAATGCAAAATTACAAAATGCAAAACTCTTGCCTCAAGGTAATATCAAAGAGAAATTTGTTAAACTTCATTTCACATCAAATTTTGACTAAAGCTTGATCCCTCTTGGAAGTAAATCCCACTTCGAAGTGTTGTTAACAACAATACCATGACAGTCACTGACCTCCTTTTTCTTCCCTTTAAATTGAAAGTAAAGATTATCCCTAAAGCACCAAAGTAGCAGCACTGTCAATGAGTTTTCTCTGTTCTTTTTTTGTTAATTTATGATTTTTTTTACTTTTTCGGATTGAGGGCAAGTGTTATGGGGGCCAGGGTGACCAAGGTTCTGTACTTACCGGTCTCTACCACACATGATATGTTTGGATTGACAGCAAGATCTCCACGAAGAAACGGAGTGGCCAAGAGAGGTGCTAAAAGAGCTCCCAATGCAAAGCCAAAATGAAGCATTTGAAGAAAAGCCGAAGCTCTCTTGCCCCACATCTTGATACAAACAACATTAGCACCTGACAGAAAGAAGCAAAGAAAGCAACAATTGGTGCTGATGTTGGGCAAATTAAAGTTTTTAACACACCAGACTTACAGTACACTCAACTATCTTGGTGTTCTCAAGAGACAGTCATATAAGACAGATTTTCCTTCACAACCTCTTCTTTAAAGGGCAATTCTTGATCCAACAATTAAATTCTCCCAACTGACTTTACATTTAGCTCCTCATCCAACTTAAAAATGTCTGTCTCAAACTACCTTTGGTCTGCATAATTAGAGTACCAGTTTCACTAGGATGAAAATCCACCTTTAAGTAGGTTTAGCTACCAGACATTACTTGCCCTTACCAAGAAAAATAGTATACATAAAAGTCATAAATGTCACATTGCAAGATCATTAAAAAAAAAAAAACTAAAAGAACACGAACGAAAACTTATGGCAAACCTATGGATTTGGAAGACCATTTCTCATATACTGTATTGTCACACCATCAAATTTATGTGCAACAAAACACTGTGCTAACATTGAATTATATGCCACACTAAAATTGCTTGTAGGAAACAAGTGAACTGCCAAAAAGTAGGGCTGTGACTGTGTAGTGATTAATCGCTAAACGATCGCATGTGGAATAAACGTTTAGTACAAAGCTACTAGCGATTAATCGCAAAACCCATTTTATGTCCGGTTTTATCCAGATGAATTCTTGTTTTGAAAAATTGGAAATGGTATGCATAGCACTGTAAGACATCAAAGTAAAGCAAAGTAAAGCCTTTACAGAAACTGTGCTTCTCAGATATTACTTCCCCCTGCATCACCACTTCATTCTGAATACTTATTGCGGAAATCAGCACACACCGAGTTTTTCTGTTGTGATAAGGTAATTGCGATTTATCGCTAAACGATCGCAAATTTTTGCTATCGAACGTTTAATTATTTTGCTACACGATCACAACCCTACCAAAAAGTGTGATACTGTACCTTAGCACTGTTCGTCAATGTCATTTTTTTTTCATGTCAGTTAAATAAAAAAAAAACTGAAATGTTACAATGTGAGACATTTAAGTTTGTTTAGGCTCGTGTGTATCAATGTATCCAGAACTTGCCTCCTTCATTCACGATTAGTGTAACTGCTTCAAGAATTCAAGAATCCATGAATGTGGTCAAAGCATCCTCCATTCTATCATTTACAAAATAATGTAACTAGTATTCCTTATTTCCCATATTTTTTAAGTATTTTTAATAATAAAGTTTTCTTGTAGAGCCTTAAACCAAAAAATTGATGAAAACGTACAGATCTCCTCTGATTTTACCCATATGTATCTTTCAGTATGTTTATGTATAAAAACACTGAATATTGAAGTAAACCAAGGAGTTATTCTGCAGAAATTTTAAGAAATAAGTACCAAAATTATTGCCACATGATTAAAAGGAGCTATTCCTGAATTAGGATGACTGGGTACACTTATTCAAATGGGGGGGGGGGGGGGGTGCATTTTCCCTTTAATTGTTTGAAAGTCTGGTTAAAATGAAGGTTGATGAAACTGACAATGAAATAAAGGATGATGAGAAATGATAATTTTTTTACCTGTGTCAAGAATACCCATAGCAATTCCCACAGTTGACATCATAATCACCAGGGTTGGTAAATGCTTTGTAAAAGCAACAATGGCCATACCCAAAGATGCCAAACCAAGACCAACAGCTATGAGAACTTGTGAGTTCCAGCAATCGAAAAAAGCACCACCAGCAATGGTTCCACCAAGGTATCCTAAACCCCTCCCTGAAAAAACAATTGCCATGTTTTCCATGCTTGCAGCACCCACTTGGTCCTTCAAGCTGCGAAGGGTAGGACCAAGAACAGCCAATGAAAGACCCTAAAAGCAAAAGGCCAAATAGAAAAGGAATGAGAAATGTATGAATATCAAGTTAATCTTGAGTACGCCAATGAGCTCTGGAATTCAGAATCTTTCAAGAAATTGATTCATTTTGTAAAGTTTCTTGTTTCTTCATGAAAATAATAGTACAAATAATTGCTCAAAGAAAATACCTTTAGGTATGTACTAGTTGCTCGTGCTTTTGCACATTTGACTATATCCTGGAATTTTAATACTTTTCTTTAGTGTATACTTCTTTACATGATTTTCACATTCAAGCATTTTTGGTACTTCATAAAATTTTGTCACACTTTGGGACTCTCATTATAAACAGTAAATGTCACACAATGGCAACACCACTGTATTTCACGGGTAAAAAGGTAAAGTGATAACCAGTTTAAAAAGTGGCGGCATACAAAAAGTGGGGGATTAGGGGATGAAACCCTCCAATTAGGAAAATGTCTTATTTCCAGAAATTATGCAATTTTTGGGCAAACATGCTTAAAATTTTGGTTAAGTGCTCAACTCCCCCTATCCCCTCTCTCTCAAAAAAGGACACATCATGCTTGCAATGTCAGTTAGCGACATTATGTACATGAAGTCCAATGGCACTAACTCTGCTGCACAATCAACTTTGTATGCAGAGTGACAAATTTTGATCATACTGCAAGAATGAAGGAAGACATATATACTGTACTTTCAAATATCCCACTCTTATTATCTGGAGCCTGTCCTGTTTCTTGTTTGGCCTTTGCAATTTAGCATTTTACCCTAAAAAAATCTTTCATCCCACCCCAGCACTCAGGTAGCTATTTACCCCCCTTCAGTATCTTCTGTGGCTACAGGCCTGTTTGCATGGTTTCATAGCCATTTCTCACTAAAACTAGATATTCTTGTACTTGCAGGCAAGTACATATTGAAGCCTCTTAAAGACTTGAAATACTTAAAGTATTTCAAGTATGTTACACTTTTGCAGCATTGACTTTAGTCAGGGTAACTCTCAGCGATAGAGGACAACAAATTGGATGGATCAAATTACAGCAATCCAATACATTCGAAGCTGTGGCAGAACTCAGGGTAACCCTCAGCAATAGCTTGTGGAAACACTCTGGCATTGATCTTAGTAAGGGTAATACTCAGCAATAGAGGACAACAATTTGGACAGAACAACTTAGAGCAATCCAATACAATCGAAGCTGTGGCTTCGATTAATTAGATGTGTATATATACATACCAAACCAACAAAAGCAGCACACAGACCAAGAGTTTTCTTCATTCTGTCTCTGGGCTTGTTCATAATTTCATCCAAGTTTTTGGCCTCTCCTCCAATCAAGGTACGGTTCTGAGCATTGTAGCCCATATTGGAGGAGTACAGGATATCATCGTCCTCTGAGTCAATCCCCATGTTGCAAGCACCAATGTACAGTATTCAGGTAAGAATAAAACTGATGTGTTTTTTAACACACAAGTAAAACACAACTTTGTTTGAAGTATTAAAATGTTAAAACTTTGAGTTCATTCTTTAGCCAAGACAATAATTTCAGCTGCAATTTATATGGATGACAATGAACCCTCCAAACTATGAAAAAGCTATGCAGAGACAGTAGTACTGTAACACTTCTATCCTAAAATCCACGTCTGGTCTGTTCATGTCAGCAAAAGAAATGAAGTCTCTGAAATCTCTACATATTCTTAGCTTCTCCTTGCTTCTAGAAATTTATACTTTAGTAAGCCATTCCAATCTGTGAAAAGAAGAAAAAAAAAAAAAGGACAAAAAATTAGTATGGCCATCAATCACAAGAAATCATTTGTGCAAGACACATCAGCAAATATTGAACATCACTTAGTTGCCGCCAAACCATTTTTACTGTAGGGACTGCATGGGGTGCCTCGTTTGGACATGTGTGGTCAGATCTTTGATGTGTTACAACACCAAAATTTACACCAATGGTGAAATCTACAAAGTATTTTGTGTACATCTGGCAATTTATGCCATTTGACAAACAGCACTTGCCTGTATAGTACACAACAGAGGTGACATACTGTAGCATACTTAATGTGCTAATTTAATCCTCCAATCCACATGAACATGAATGCAAACGTGAAACTTAGAAAGGAATACAACTTTATTACAATCTTATTCACTTCAATGTATGTACCCCCTACCCCTTCCATATATAGCTTGTTATATCCCCTCTGCTGACCCGTCTGACGTACTGTACAACCACTACTGTATACTAGGCAGACACGACCTTTCACAGTAGCTCTTTAGAATTAAACATGACTTTGTGCATTCACTTTCACCACACTTATATTGACCAATGTGCCATAATTCTCTACGTGCAGGCTTCGACAAATTCTTTTTTCATTACTTCTCCATCAGGCAAGCTGTTCTCTTAGTCTACTTGTCCACATGAATATCTACTTGCTCACTCTTAATATGCCTTTAAACTCCTTTGGAGGAGACTTCACATAGGTACTTGCCCGGCGGGCTATGATATTGAACAATGCACTTGCCCAAGTAAGTTTTTGCTTGTCCCGGACTGTCGAGCAGGTGATTTGTCGAAGCCTGTCCATGTGGCTTCACATATTCAACATACTAACTAGTGTGCACATGTATGCAGAATGAGGATTGCAGGGACAAGACCTTTATACACGTGGATGATACCAACCACTAACAGTTTATAGTAGGCCAATCACAAGCTGTTTGCACACTGTACAAATCTGTTTTGATTCTTTTGTCCCAGTTCCCACACACTAAAACTCAACTTTTGTTTTTTGTTTACCTTTCTCAAGAATTTCTACAAAGCTGCCAGTCTGTATAAACAAATTGAAGACCTTGGGAGATTAAGAGTTGACAAAGGAAGTACAGGAAGGGGAATTCCCCTCGAAATCCAACAATAAGGACAAACTATTAAGGATTAGATAGATGGTCATAATAGATTTCCTTCAGTTCATTTCAGACCTACTAAAGATATAATCCCCATGGCTGCAAAACTTGCAAACCTTCGCGGGCGCACATACTTTGAAAACCAAAATTTCTAGCTCACCTGTCTGCTTAATTTGGGACTAAGACGAAAATTTCTATCTGCAGCATGATTTTTGCAGACGCAATGCGTCTTTGCGTCCAGCTTTTTGCAGGCGTGATAATCCCCCAGCAGCATTATCTGCACTGTACTGACTACAGTTTGCATTGACACAGAATGTTACAAGAGGATACAGTAAACCTGCAATTCAACATACAAATGATACAATGCACCTGTAGCAAGTCAGCTTCACGAAGCTCGAACTGACCATTGCATAATAATCACTTGAATACTGCTGCACCAGGTGAAAATCAATATTTGTGCTTGCTTTCAATTATATGCAGTCTCAAGAATTGTAGCGAATACACTTTAGCATATACGGATATGAAAAGGGGAAGTCCCCTTCATATCCCAGAATCTATGATAATGGTAAAGATGGGAAAACTATTAACATATCATCATCTTAGGAGAAGATACAGCTCTAAGATGGCATAAACTTAAAGGGATCATTGAATTTGATACAAGGGGTCTTGATGTGTCTTACTGCATTTTTGTCGGACATACCAGGCCTGTTAACTGCAGGGGTGGGTGGGGTAGTTGAGGGAGTCATGGGAACCCTACTGTACCTCTTCCCCTTGAGTTTTGCTCATGAAGGGGCAGAGGAGTATTCACCTTACCATTAATCATATCAAATTTGAAGGAATCTCCCTACTGCTATGCACCATATGTTTTGAATAATCAAGTCTGTATCACTTTATCTTTTACGTCTCAATTTAAGCAAGCCATGACAATTGGAAGAATATAGTGACCTCTACTGTAACCACAGGGTTGAACATCCAAGCATACTAGTGGTCTAGTACAGTACAGTAGCAAAAGCGCCATCTAATCCATGACACTACCCCAGACCCCTTGCTTGTGTCTATTTATACTCAGTTCCAGTTTTAACCTTTTCCCTCACAATTTTCGGTTTGTTAATACAATATTAAACCAAAACTTTTATTCACAACTCACATAGTTATTGTATTGAACAGCTACAGGGTAAGTGTGTACACACCAAACATCATGCGGCTGTACAACTTCTTGTTAGAGTTCCCCCACTTACCAAATTACTGGCACTCCTATTTGGTATCACTTTACTGTGCAACGACCTGCTATCACTACATACTGCATCATGCCTACTCATTTATTTTTGTGGAACAAGAAAGACAAATAAAATTTCCTCATGAAGCAATCCAATAAATCTAGCCTCCTATCACTTCTTCTGATTAAAAAGTACTTCTTCTCATTAAAAAGTACTTTAAGTAGAAAAACATAAATTCTCTTTTGCTGTGGCCAAACTTCCTTGATATTCAGCACTAAGACTTCTCCTACACACAAGTACAGACACTTTAACAATCCTAAATAAAATTATTTCAGACAAATCCCTGTACCCCACCTCAGTGTTGTTTTTGAATGAGATTTGCACGCTGACAAAAAAAAGGGAAAAAAAGAAAGAAACTTCCTCATTTTCTCCATGTTGACTGAGGGAATAAGACATGCTGAGAATGCCATGACATGCTGAAAATAATTTTAAGGATTGTGTGAACAATACAGTACAATACAGCATATATAAGTGTAACTCCTACAAAGAAACTAGTTTTATGGAGTATACACATTAAGTAAAGCTTAATGTAACCTTCCAGGACTCATAATGACAGAATGCGACAGACTACAAACTTCAGAGAAATCAACACAAGAAAATGCATACTGCAGTATACAGAAAATATGTCAACATAAAGGATAAATTTATGAAGTGGATCCAATTTTAAATGAGTTTGGCAAACAGTAAATTACACCTACTGTATACTAAGGTGACCAGACGTCCCTGATTTTCGGGGACAGTCCCTGAATCCAGTGTTCTGTTCCCGATGAACAAGTGTCCCTGAAAATGTCCTCAATTTGAACAAATGTCCTTGAAACTGAAATTTCCCAAGATATTAATTATAATGTTGTAAAAAATAATATTTTGCCGATTGTGTAGCCTTCTGTGTACCTTTCGGGGGGGGGGGGAGAGATAAACGGCTAGCTAGCATGTATTATTGGCCTAGTATTACATCAGCATCGTTGAGATATATATCGTAGCACCCAAGCACAACGTACAGTGCGTAGACTAACAAATAACAGGTATCTGCAATCAAAAGTGAAGAGCATCTTTGATCTTCTAATACTGCTGTGATAAACCACACACATTTACTGCAGCCAATTGCACACTAACGATGCATATTTTCCTTACACGGTGCCTGGTCTATAAGGGTCCTTGATTTTAACCCCCAAAATATGGTCACCTTACTGTATACATGCAATTAATTTTATTAAAGGCTCTTTCCAATCATGACATACTGCATATTTGCAAGTTTTATTGCTACACACTGAATGGTGTATAAACAACTACCTTGTTAAATCCATATGCAACATAAATGCAATAAATTTTAGACAAAGTGATACTAAAATATACTACGATCACATAATAAAGACTAGAGTGGTTCTCAGATGACACTTGCCTTGTGTATTTAATGCCTAAAAAGGATAGCATGTGGATATACTGTACAGTGCAGTGTTACTGTGGTTTAGGGCCTGAAGTTTTAGCATAACTATAGTACATCTATGCATGGCCTATGTCCTTCATAAATTGGCAAGGGCCTTGATGCCCCAGCAGCCCCACACAAACAAACAGCCCCACAGGTAAGTTTCATTACCGTACAAGTAAAGTACAGTACATACTGTACTGTAGCAGGGTTTTTTTTTTTTCTTTCTTTCTTTCTTTTTGAGGCTCCCTTGGACTTTACACCCTACCTAATGAAATTAATTGAAACACATGAATCATGTTTAGCTTTGGTGGACTTTGAGATATTGTACATACAGTTATGAGCTGTGAAAGCTAAAGGAAGATACCCTGTAGCCTTGCCATCACAGAAACAGACCCCCAATGAAACCTTGCTGCAAAGTACAAGCAATCAAGAGATCAAAATACTGTAGCAAAATTAATGAATGATAAATGACCTTTTGAAGGTTTATACTATTTTTGGTTTAGGGTACACTGCAAAAAGTTCAATGGAGAGTCCTGCAGGCTAACAGAACATGTACTGTACTATGACTGTACTGTACTGTACTCTACTGTACTGTAATGTACTGTACTGCACTGCACTGTACTGTAATGTACTGTACTGCACTGCACTGCACTGTAATGTACTGTACTGTACTGCACTGTGCTGGGACTGCACAATGTGCAGTGTTTGAATCTCGGGCCTGATACATTGTTTTCCAAAGCTCCCTCATTACTGACTGTGAAACCAAAATGTAGGTCAGAAAAGAAAAAGCTGCTCAGGCATATACAGTAGGCCTACTACATTTTGAAAACTAATCAGTTACTTTGAAGTTACTGTTTACTGGTCCCTTTGTGTACAGTAATATGATCACAAGTGTAGGAGGATACAACACCATACATATTGAACGGTTAGAATTTAATATTTAATTATGGCAGCATTGTTTCTTATAATTTGAATAATGCTGTACTCAACATGTCAAGAATATTACACTACGTGTTTAATCTCACTGATCATGCTTTCTGACAATGTTTTAACGTAGACCCGACCTATGGACTCATCCTTTATTTTTGTCACAGTGATTACAACATCTCACAAAGTACTGCACGGCCTGCACAAGTCTCTATACCACAATGTACAATAACACAGGCATGAATGTTTGCTTGCATGATGAAAGATGTGACAGGCATTGTGCACCTTTTGCAAAGAGATGTTTAGATCAGCACACAGGACTGGAATCTACTGTATGAAACAATCACTATTGACTGAGCACTTTCAGTAGGATAGTCAGTACTATACTGTAGTTCAAGTACTGCACTGTACTACGTTTTGACAACATCAACCCTACCACACTTTACAAGTGTGTTTAATGTATTACAGTAAATGTAACATTTCTATGGTAAGGAAAATGGAAAACTTGAAAAATCATGGAAACATTTCAGTTGAGCAACAAAGTTGATCAGTGGCGTAACCAGACTTTTTCATCTGGAGCAAAGGTTGAAGTGGGGGAAAAGCAGTAAACACACTAAGCAGAGCAGCACCATCAGTTGGTGTGTAGCATACTGAGGAAATTTTTTAATAAAAATGCCTCTTATTGCAGGAATAGCACTTCCCAGTCTCTCTGGTCCCTTGTGAGTTTCAGCTAAAAATTCTTTATTTTTGCCTACAAATTTTGCCCAATATTTGTTTACCTCTGAACTTCATTTGGGGGGCATGTGGGGGGGGGATGTCATTTGACTAGAGCCTCCAGCCCCCTCCCCTTCCCTCCCCCCTCTGGTTACACCAGTGAAGTTGATGCATTATGAAAATGATGCAATGCACCATCAAATCTCACAGGATCAGTATTCAGGAGGTCATCACACAATTTAAAGTTTAATGCTTGACTTCTCTTCAGGGTACATAACATAACACACTCAGGCTTCGACAAATCCCCCGCCCGACAGTCCAGGACAAGTGTAAAGTTATTTGGGCAAGGGCATTGTTCAATATCATAGCCCGCCAGGCAAGTACTGTACCCTTGCAAAGACTCCACAAAGGAGTTTAAAGGCATATTAAATGTGGACAAGTAGATATTCATGTGGACAAGTAGACTTATAGAACAGCTTGGCCAATGGACAAGTAATGAAAAAACAATTTGTCAAAGCCTGAACACACTGTACAGTAAAATGGTTAGATTTCAAAACCACATATATCATAGTCCTATTGTAATAGTATAGAATAGTAATCAAAAAATGATATCAAACAGCCAAAAAATTAATATTAAAAGCAAAGGGTAAAAGACAAAAACAAAGAAAATCACAAAGGGACATGTAACATATACAGTAGACTAGTGCTCTGTTCACAAAAAAAAACGACCCCTGTGGGCTGGGGGTTGTAGAATATGCCAACGGTATTTCTGGCCTGTCGTAAGAGGCGACTAAAGGGAAGGACTTGCACTGTGTTTGGACTGTATTTAAAACTGAACATGAACTTGAACCGTATTTCAAACCGTATTTAAATTTTACCTTTTTATCTAGTTGACGCTATACAAGATAACACACTCGTGTTGGTACAGTATGTCGTTAAACCTTAAGTAAAACTAACTACCAAATTGTTCACAAAAATCTACAGTATCAAAAATACAGTACTCAAACAGGTACATAACTTTACAATAAATCTATAAATTAATTTCAATTGCAGTACAGTGCATGTCCAGTGTACAGTACCAAACTGTAATTTTACACAATTTCTAACTTTTGACAACTGATTACAGTGTATACAGTATCTGCATACACATACAGTACACAAGGTACTATTTAAAAAAAAAAAAAAAAACCTTTGTACTGTGTTATTAAAATACAACCGCTTTGATTAATATTTTACAGAAAATTGAACAACAAAAACATTTCTCATAGTTCTACTGTACTGTATGGAGCTTTGGTAATTATCAATAAAGTGAGGACATACAGTAGTAGGCCACTAAAGTGGCCAGAACTACATTCAAAATTCCCTCCTTGGCAGGGATGTAGATTAGCCAAATTTGAGTGCCGGGTAATTGTCTGATCTGGAGAAAGCACCTCACCCCACCCCATGGCATCTGCCCCATTTTTTCAGCCATTAATTTTTCATTTTCCCCTCAGTTTACTTTAGCAGGGGCGGATTTAGGGGGGTCCCAGGGGGCCCGGGCCCCCCCTTCCAAAAATTTTTGAAGTTTTTTTCAACTTCATAAAACAAATGACTATACCCTATTCCAGTTAAACGGGCCTTTGTGATGTGTCAGAGTGAAATTCAAATTTTTTCATTATTTAAATTTCTACCTCAGAAAATAAGTCTTATGTTAATAATTCTGTTTCTGACCTCCGGCTGATAACATTTTGGCTTATATTGGTCACAGTAACTATTTCCGGGCATTGCAAGGGGTTACCCATGAGCGCTGTATTGGATTGCTGACTTCAGTCTATTACCAGCCGGGCCCACAGCATTGGGAACACTGCTTCTACTTTCAAGGGAATTTCAGAATTCTTTAACATTTAGAGGAATATTTTCAACAACCTCAGGCTTTTAACTATAACTTGCTGCAACATTAGCGTCTTCTTTAAGCTTTGTAATTTACTTTGATGAAATGTACTTCGAATTTAGGGTAATATAAAGAAGAACAAGACTTCAATTCGGGAAACTGCCATCCTAATATGTGGACAAAAAGGCTACTCTCCTCTTTCATCCAACCAAAAATTTAAATTTCACGAAATTATGAGCATTTTCCAGCCATATATGATCAGTTTCAAAAATATAATAAAGACATCACCATTTTGCATCTAAGCAATCTTAAATTAACAAAAATTTCCTTAAAGGGGAGGGGACACCCCTCCCCTTAGACCCCTCCCCAGAAAAGCATCTTCCACCCAACCAAAAATTAAAATTGACGGAATTATGAACACTTTTCAGCCTTGTATGATCAGTTCAAAAATTATACCAAAGATATCACCATTTTGCATTTGAGTAATCTTAAATTAACAAAAATTTTCTTAAAGGGGAGGGGGACACCCCCTCCCCCAGGACGGCGATCACTCATCACATACTTTAACCCCTATCAAAACACCCTGCCACCACCCTTGGTGCACTGCCTCCCCCTTAGATCCCTCCCCCAGATCAGACTTTTATACAAACCACTATGACCTAGGCCCCCCCTTCTGCCAAATCCTGGATCCGCCACTGTTTAGGGAGTAAATTTAGGGCTAGTTTTAGGTCTTGGTAGGCAGATTTGTAGTGGGCAGGGAGATGTGTGTTTGCCTGGAGTGCCGGGCGGGAATATCGAGTGCTGGGCGTCACCGCCCAGTGCCGCCCACTGTAGCTACATCCCTGCTCCTTGGCATTTACAAGTGACCAGGTACAGTACCTAATTCCCTCAAACTGAAATGTTTAACATGAAAAGTATAATGGCTATATAACATGAAAAGTATAATGGCTATATACCTACAGTACTACAGCTATTATATGTACACAATTGAGTAATTGCATCAAGCAGACACATCCAAGTACATGTAAACACACACACACATACTGCATCCCACTGTATGTACTTGACCTTGCAAGTCACTGACTGTGGGTACTTGACCTCTTTACTTTTCATTTGTTATGGTTTAAATGCAAGCAACTCACATGCACATCACATGATATTGTCAGTTTGAATACTGAAAAATATTAGTAGCCCTGGTATGGTCATCTTATAGGCCAGTACACCATCTCATGGTACTACATATGCACAGCAATCTATATTTTCACAATACATGAGTGCTGTATGTGATTGCCGTACAGATGACAACCACTATATGCTATATATAGCCATTGTACCGTAACTGTTCTGTTTACTTAAACTTACATACTTCATTATTAAATTCAATCCATTCTCTGGAAAGAGCTTTTACCTGCTCCTCATGCATATAGTGCATGCAGTAGAAATAAAGAGCTGGGAGATCAGTGCATAGCTACGGGGAGGGGGGGGGGGGGCAGATGTTTGCTAGGGCCCCCTAAAATTGTGTGTGTCCTAATAAAATTTGTAAGATTTAATTGGACCACGACCAATTCTGTGATCTCCCTTTGGTACCTAGGCCCCCTAAAATTTCATCCTATCTACCCCCTGCTAGGAGGGGGACCTTTTATTAATACCAATATGGAACCGCAAATCAAAGCTATTACAGCATTTAACTTCTGTCCGGTATATTAACAAATATCATGCAAGCAGTCAACCCAAACAATTTGGGTAAATACAGACACGGTTCCCAAGAAGCAATCCCGTCAAATGCTGTCCATTTTCATTTACTGTAAAACAAAGACTAGACAATTACTGAAAATCTGTGGATACATGCCGCACACTACAATTCAATTTAACACGGGCCTCTTTTTGAACAAGCCAATGGAAACATACCCAGCGACGCAAATTAAATATTAAAACACCTGATCATTAGGACCATACTGTTTTGTTTACTATGCCATATTACTACGTAACTGCCTATAATTTAAAGCTATCTGGCATCATATCAAATTTAGCTGCACAAGCTAATCAAACTGCTATTCAAATATGAAAATAAGCAGCAAAGTTTTGTACTGTACATATACTGTAACCTAAGAATTTTTGACAATTTTAAACCAATTTGGTGAAAGACATCTCAACACTGCTACCTAGACAATATCTGAAAGCAAAACTTTTCCGTGTTTAGGCTATATATACATGTACTGTAGACCACACCAGTATGTTTTTAACTTACAGTACCCACCCACTTTCCCAGGCATGGAATCAACTGGCCTTCAATCACTCACAAGATGTGAGCCAATAACTGATCAAATAAACTATACAGTAAGGCAGGGGTGCCCAACCTTTTTTGACCCAAGATCTGCTTTTCAAGTAGCCACCCTCGCGAGATCAACAATACTTACACTATCATACAGTTACACACAGAAAAACTTTATTTTTTTCAGTTTTTCCTACACCTCATGGTCGACTTGGCATCAGTCCACAGTCTACCAGTAGACCACGATCAACTGGGTGGGCACTCCTGCAGTAACTTTTTTATACCGGGCTTTGAAAGCATGATTTTAAAGGATGTGAAAATGTAACGAAAACACTTGCTTTACTCAGCAATGTAAGATTAAGATCCTCTAATGAAAAATTAGTTGAAATTATTTGAAATCTTTTACAATTCTCAAGATACTGTATACCTCATCAAAGTTGACCCATTTCTGAGATTTCTCATTTCCTACGCAAAAATTATGATGTGGAGTGTCTGCACAGTGTCTGTATTGCTTTTGTTAATTCTTTATTATCTGTTAATTTCTGTACTTTACGAACTAGTTTCTAGTTTGGTTTATAATGTGGACATTTTCAAAGTTGTTTAGCTACATCCAAAACAAATCCCTCAGGGCATGCCAACATTACAACTGTTTTGGAATATGATGTTTGAATAAAAGATAACGTAACACATGAGTACCCCTTTCTACCTCACCAATTTGCATACAATACACGTAGTTCATACTGTAAGTGCAAAAGCAGTAATTGTCTTGTAAAATGGTCAAAATATGATGGATTTTCATGGGAATTGCAGCTTTTTTAACGTTTGTAATACTTACAGAGATACTGATTTAGAGGTCAACCAATAATCGGATTGGCTATCGGATCGGGCCGATGTTTAGGACTATCGGTAAAACATCGGACTGGCGAAATATAGCAAACTGTACTTGCCGATGTTTGCCAATGTTCGAGTCGAAAATTTAATTTAAGTACATCAAGGACATATACTGTAGTGACAGTGATTTCTTACAACACAGAAATGAACAGAAAAGTAGGATTAATCACTTTATTACGACCGACAATAGCCCTTGTGATCGACTAGGGCTGTCAATTTCCGTTTTATAATCTCCTAAATTCCGTATCAACAGCGTAAACTGGCTCTATTGACAAGCACTACGATATTCGCGATATGCACAAGCTTTTAAAATCTGTACGTAGAGTCAAGTGATCATGTCCACCCATATTCAGTTTCAAGTCACTGAAATTTACAGTATCAATGCACGAAAAGAAGTGTGGAATTCACAGTCATTAATTGTATGTTTGATATAGGGCTGAAATGTACGCAAACATGGACACCTTAGGCATGTACGTGTTCTGTACAGAGAAGTCCAAGTGAAATGCACCATGAAAGCACAGTAAAGCCAGTGCATGTGTAGGTCTGTAACTGTATACAAACACCCATACACTTGGCTATGCACCTGCTCTGTAATGACGTTGACGCATGGGCGGATTTAGGGGGGGGGCCCGGGCCCCCCCTTCCAAAAAATTTTGAAAGTTTTTTCAACTTCATAAAACAAAGGACAAGGCCCTATTCCAATGAATTAGGCCTATGAGATGTGTCAGAGTGAAACTCAAACTTGTTCATTATTTCCTACCTCAGAAAATAAGTGTTATGTTAATAACTCTGCTACTGACTTTCAACTGATAACATTTTGGCTTATATTGGCCTCAATAACTTTCTCTGGGCATTGCAAGGAGTTACTCATGAGCGCTGTATTAATGGATTGCTAACTTCAGTCTATTACCGGCCAGGCCCACAGCATTGGGAGCGCTGCTTCTACTTTCAAGGGAATTTCAAAATTCTTTAATATTTAGAGGAATATTTTCGACAACGTAAGGCTTTTAACTATAACTTGCTGCAATATTACCCTGTAGTGTCTTATTTAAGCCTTGTAATTTATTTTAATGAAATGCACTGTGAATTAAGGGTAAAATTTAAAGTTCACTAAATTATGAACATTTTCCAGCGACATATGATCAGTTCAAAAATATACTAAAGGCATCACCATTTTGCATCTAAGCAATCTTAAATTAACAAAAATTTCTCAAAGCGGAGGGGACACCCCTCCCCTTAGACCCCTCCCCAGAAAAGCATCTTTCACCCAACCAAAAATTAAAATCACTGAATTATGGACACTTTCCAGCGATATATGATCAGTTCAAAAAATACACCACAGACATCACCATTTTGCATCTGAGCAGCCTTAAATTAACAAAAATTTCTCAAAGGGGAGGGGGACACCCCTTCCCTTCCCCTTAGACCCCTCCCAAAAAAGCATCTTTCACCCAACCAAAAATTAAAATTCACTGAATTATGAACGCTTTCCAGCCATATAAGATCAGTTCAAAAAATACACCACAGACATCACCATTTTGCATCTGAGCAACCTTAAATTAACAAAAATTTCTCAAAGGGGAGGGGACACCCCTCCCCCAGGATGGCGATTACTCATCACATGCTTTGTCCCCTATCAAAATACCCTGGCACTGCCCCCGGGGGACACCCACTCTCCTTAGACCCCTCCCCCAGATCGGACTTTTATACAAACCACTATGACCTGGGCCCCCCCTTTTGCCAAATCCTGGATCCGCCACTGTGACGTACATAGCAAGAACATGGAGCACGGTCTGGGAAATAACGGTGTTTTTCGATCGCTGCTTGTACGACTAAATTTCCAGTTGTTACATCATAGTTTGCAGTAGTTACGGCGGATGCTTTTTATGTAAGACATGCATGTTCATTTGTCTGAAATAAAGTGTGCCATGTGCTTTTATGGCTTTTGTAATAAAGATGTCTGTAACATCACTCCGATACCCAAAACTCCTACTACAGGTACAGTAACTGCACAACTTTGCCCACAGCAAGCTCTCTACAGTAGCTAGCATGCATAGAACAAATATTTACGTATGGCTATATAGTACATGCATGCATTACTTACTGCTATATGGAACAATCAAAACAAATTTACACGTGTAAGCCTACACAGTCTGTTTATGTGTAGGTAAAGCATGGTACAGTAGGATGGTGCGAAATGGCCAAGTACATGCACCTGAAACATCACGGGCTTATTTCTGTTTTAACGTTCATAGTGTGAGCGACTTGGGCTACGAGGAGAGAACAAAAGGTATTGCATTTTGTTAGGGGAATTAGTAGACTTACTGTGAGTAGGTGAAAGTCAGTTCAATCGATGAATTATGTGCTATGAATGAAGAGTCACCGATAGTCTGCCCATTGCTTATTTTCGAAGCTTTATTTGGTCATTGAATTGTCATATAAACATCGTTTTGTGAATGAAAGGTATTAAAGCAAAACATGGAGGGGAAAATACGAAACTTCCACTTTTTAAAGGGAAATTCGTTTAAGCTGATGAGCATGCATAGGCATATCTAGTTAACTGATGAGGAAGTTGACTCGCAGCCCCTGAACATTTTCAGGTGTCATCTGACATCCCGCAAGAAGCTCCCTCTTCTCTCTCATTCTGTTGTGTTTGTGCCCTGCGGGTTTCTGCAATGTACTAGCAATGACGATGATCGTCACTCGTAAACTAAAATGGCACTAAAAACCAAAGGTACTGAAAACCAAATTGGAGATTCCTTGGCCTATACCTTCAAGTTTGTTAAGGTTAAAGGTAATCCTCAACAAAAGTACCATACATCATGGCCTAACCATCATTACAATTTACATCTTGAAGTTTCAGAATATGCTGGATTTCCCTGACCTGCTAACATCAAATAATGGAATGGGGGTGCAGGGGGATGGTGATCTCACTGATGATCCCACTGTAGTAATTGGTAAAAGAACAGTAGCGCCACCATTCAGTGGCGAGTGGCGAGTGGTATCGAAGAAAGCTGCGTATCAAGTGAAAACGTGTAAATAAAAGTTGTTAAACGTAATCACCGTGGATCGTGTCTTTTTCGAGTAGCTACTTCCTAATCCAGAAGATACAACATATTGGCGACGAGGATGAAACTCAGGGATGCATATTTGTAACTATTCTCAAGAAAACGGTATTCTTCGACGAAGGTGACAAGGGCTGGTAACTAACGTTATAGTAGGAACAGAACCTAGGCCTATCCTATCGCCAGGCCCGCAGTAACAATAACAGTAACAGCCATTAAATAACGGGCCTAACGTTAACTTGTGAACATTACAGCACTCGCACCGTAACTATATCACAATGGCGAGGGCAATGATTGGCACACAACAACAGTACAACAGTGACATAGAAACATGGACGGAATACATAGAACGTATGGAGCATTTCTTTGATGCGAATGAAATTTCAGAAAACGAAAAAAGGAAGGCAGTTCTTCTGTCTTCTGTGGGACCGAAAACTTACAAATTGATGAAAACATTGTTATCACCCGCAACACCGAGAGACAAAACATTTACAGAACTAGTAAAACTGGTAAAAGAGCATGAATGCCCGAAGCCAAGCCCCATAGTCCAACGTTTCAAATTCAATAGCAGAAAACAAAAGAAAGGAGAAACAGTGAGAAAAGACAAATGTGTTTTTTCAGTTTCAGAGGTGATCTATCTGGGAGAGAGAATTGATTCAGAGGGGCTGCATCCAATAGATGACAAAGCCGAAGCCATTCTAAAGGCACGGCAACCAACAAATGTAACAGAACTTAGGTGCTATTTGGGTGATTATTTAAATTAGGGTACCAATGGTAAAATATGCTTTTAAAGGCAACTGTCTTGCTATTTTAATCCACATTGTCTTTGCTATGCTTTCATTTTGTCCTCACTATTTATGTAAGTGCATATCTTTCAAAAAATAAGTATCATTGTAGTGAATCCTCCCAATTTTGATGAAAAAATTGGCTAAAATTAGCAATTTTGGGGGCAAAAAGTGTGACATTTAGACTATCATAGCAGAAATTAGATTTTCCCTTATTTTTACACTTATCTTGCTCAGTTATTTTAACTTAAATGGTTGATGAGGTATCAATTGTACCCTTGAAACTCATATTTTATGAGAAACTGACATTTTTCTCTTTCCTGGGATTCCACGAAAGAGAGGTTCCACGTGTAACATTTGGTGTTACCGTTACAGTGTGAAATTTCAGTATCTTATTTTCCAAAAATTACCTACAGTAAATACTAAATCTTTCTTGTTTTAGTGGTTGATTGAAGCCTGTGTGCAATTGTTTAATGCATATATAGGTTTGGACAAAAGCAATTGTACAGAAAAGAAAAACATAGCCATTTTGCATTTTGACAGGCCACTTTGGTGTCACGGAAATATGTTACATAGTGAACCTTTGCAGTTAAAATACTACTACTTCCTAAACCTGATATGTTGTCATTTTTAGCTGAACTATAGTATTTAACATAGCTTTTAACTTACACGTAGTAAAACTGTGCCACCTTGTTTATGATTTGAAATATCATACAATATTACTTTGGTGTTCTCCCAATCTAGGTTACACGTGGAACGTATTGTTTGTACCACAGAATTGAGATGAAACCCTTGACTAAGTAATCACAAGAGGTTTTAGCTTCAGACTGCTCAGATTCACTATAGAAAACCCATAAATGATATAAAATAACTCAATAAGTAGTCTTAGTGGGACAAACATATTTTTGGTGTTCATGTTACACTGTGAAACCTATAATTTCCGTGCAATGGGGCTATTTTGAGGTCAAACGTCATCTGAGCATTCATAAAACAACTTGTACAACATCATTTAGGCCTAAGCCTACAATGAACTAGTAAATATAACAATCCCACCCATGGTTTCACATAAAAAATCATGATACATGAAATTAGGGCTATAAATGTCATGTCACAGTCTGGTACCCTAATTAAAATAAACACCCATTTGGGTTTACTCAATTACTATGGACGGTTTTTGCCATCACTTAGTCAGGTTTTGGCACCTTTGCATCAGCTACTTAAAAAAAGTGTTCAGTGGAATTGGTCGGCCAATGAACAAAGAGGATTTCAACAGTCAAAGCAGATGTTGTTGTCATCCAATGTACTAGTTCACTATGATCCTAGTAAACCATTAATCATGTCGTGTGATGCCTCACCATATGGGGTTGGGGTTGTCTTATCTCATCAGATGGGGGACGGACAAGAACGTCCATTCGCATTTGCATCAAGAACACTAACAACAACAGAAGAAAGGTACTCACAGCTAGATAAGGAGGGACTAGCTATCATTTTTGGGGTCACAAAATTCCACAAATATGTGTATGGTAGAAAGTTTTGTATTTACACAGACCACAAACCTTTAATAGGGCTGTTTGGGGAAGGTAGAGAAATCCCTAAAATGGCATCAGCTCGAATTGCTAGGTGGGCACTGAAGCTCTCAGCATACAATTATGAGCTCTAAAATACAAGTCAGGTTCAACAAATCAAAATGCAGATGCTTTAAGTAGACTACCTTTAAAACAAGTTGAGGGGGAAGTACTTTTACCTATCCCTGGAGATGTTATTATGTTACTGTACTTGAGTACAGTACATTTCAAATTCACCAATCACTGCAAGGGATATTAACACATGGACAAAAAGGGATCCAACCCTGTCAAAGGTACATTACTTTGTACAAAATGGTTGGGATGATGAATGTATGGATGAAGAATTGTTACCATATTTTAAGCATACAGTAAGCTAGAGTTAAGTACTCAGGATGGTATAATTATGTGGGGATCTAGAGTGGTGGTTCCACCTCAGGGTAGAAAAGCTGTCATGAAACAGCTACAATGAAGGGCACCCGGGTACTATCACGAATTAGACAAGTTGCTAGGAGTTAACGTCTGGTGGCCTAAAGTGGATAAAAGGAATTAGAGCAAACGGTTAAGGACTGCCCAGCAGTGTCAATTACATCCGCAAACTAACCAGCAGCTGCACCACTGATTCCTTAGGCCATGGACTGATAAACCAATGGAGTAGAATTCACATTGATTTGGCAGGACCGTTCCAGTGTAAACATGATCTTTGTTGTTGACAGTCATTCAAAATGGGTAGAAGCTGTACCACGGGATTACATTCCACAGCTAAAGCCACAATTTCAAAACTGAGATCAACTTTTGCCACTCATGTCTTACCAGAGATTGTAGTCACAGACAAGGGTAGTAACTTTGCGAGTAGGAGAATTTGGAGAATTTCTAAAAAAGGAATGGAGTTAAGCATGTTTTTACAGCCCCATACCACCAGGCTTCAAACGGGGGTAGTGGAAAGAGCCGTCCAGACGGTATCTAAGACGGAATTCTGGCAAAAAGGCATGCGAAGGTCACGATTGAGACAAAAATTGCCCGTTTCCTCTTCCATTAGAAACACACCACATACCACCACTGGAGATAAAGACCAGCTGAGCTTTTACATGAACAGAAAAGTGAGAACAAAGCATGGATGCTCTTAACACCAGATTTGGGAGAACGAGTGCATTATCGTCAACAGCATTGCAGAAAGAACAGCCCGACACTACTGCAAAAGATCGTCTTTTTGCAAAACGACGGACAGAGTCTATTCGTCGTGATGTAAGTTAAGCGGACAATGGCTTATCTCGGGTCTTTAAAGCGGATGATGAGTGATCAGTCAGGATCGCTCACGGTCTGCTCTTTTCACAGTTCAAGTTAGGACTAACACGGCTCCTCAAGTGCAAATCCGCCAGATATATAAGGCGACCACACTATCAGATACTTAGCGACACATCATACAGTGCCTAGAAACTGTGGAAATCTCAGTCAGTGACTATACAGAAATTTTTTGACCATCCTCTCCAACAGTTTTGTATGGAAAACTTCCTTCAAACTAGCCAAACTGACACTGCTTGAACAGTCTACCTCTAACATTACTAACTCAGAAGCCCCTGAACTACGATGTTCAAAGAGAGTAATAAAACCACCAGGCACACGTTTAGACTATTGTTAAAAACTGTAAGGGCAGATAAAAGAGTTCAGGGTCCCAGGTATACATTCTGAACTCAGTATTGTAAATATGTACAGTATGTTATGTGTTATGAAAATCAGGGGGGGGGGGCAGTTACAGTAACTTTTCTTAGAGGGTATAAAACAAATTTAGGGGGGAGGAATGTAGTAATTGGTAAAAGAATAGTAGCGCCACCATTCAGTGGCGAGTGGCATCGAAGAAAACTGCGTATCAAGTGAAAACGTGTAAATAAAAGTTGTTAACCGTAATCACCGTGAATCGTGTCTTTTTCGAGTAGCTACTTCGTAATCCAGAAGATACCACACCCACTATTAAAGGTCTTGCCTACTTGTTTTATCCAGTCATTCTTGAAGAGGATTGTATGCAGAGCTGGAAAAAATGTTTATTTCCTGGGAAGGGAGTCAAAACTTCCACAATTCCTCCAATATTTTCATGTACATAAAAGGTGTAAATTTCCCTCCAATGACCAAAATTTCCCTCCAAATACCCAAATTTCCCAGGAAGGCGCCTCCCAACTTCCCAACTTTTTCCACCCAGGATTGTATGGTAGCTTAAGTCTAGATTGAACTTCTCTGTAAAGGTGACACATCCACAAGGACATTCATTCACCACATATGCGTCGAGAGGCTTAAAAAGGCAAGGCCTAAACATGCCTAGCAATAATAGTGATAGGGTCCTTATTGATAGCGGCAGCCCAAGTTATAATAGCAAGGAGACTATTCCAATCGACAGTTTGGGGTAGAAAGCTAAAGTTGTAACTGTTAGATCTAGCATATCGCTAATAAAATGAAGGTCATGTATCGAATAGGTTCTACAGCAAGCGTAGGGTGCTGAAGGCAGCCAACAGGTATATGGGCCTGGCCAAAAACACCTTTAGAAAGAAGGATCAGCCAACTTTGCCTCCGTCGTTGCCTTGGCCGGCTAACAGGACCAGAAGGCCAGTCATAGATCCTGGCTCTCTAGAGAAGTCTGATGCAATAGCCAAAATCTCGCTGACCTTCTTTGTACACCCTCAGGTAAACCTGTAGTGACAGTACCTTATGATGTTATGAACTTAGCGCTACAAAGAAACTTATGTTAGAGCCCGTGTTCGTTGATAGGCCTAGGCTGTTAACTTCTAGGCTAAGGCTAGGCTAGGCCTAGCCTAAGTCAATCTCCAACACAACAAAAAGTCACTGACGTCTCAAAAGTCTCAGGGAAGTATGAAATTGAAAGTATAAGAGGTCAATAGGAAAATTATGGTAAAATTCTCAAAATGGTCGAGTAGGCCTAAGTAAGTTTCATCAAGGACGAGTTTGTGAAGAGAGACTTCCATGGCGCACCCATAGACAATTAAATAACGGCACATTCCTCTTCCCTTGGTGCATACAGCTACTGTGCCACAGTGGCGTCAGGATTTCCCTACGGGGATGAAGGGAGCTAAAAATTTTACAACAATAGTACCGAATATAGTACGTGCACGGTCACTATAAAATTTGACCAGTCAACTTCTAATACCTTTATAATGTCGTTTATTTGCATTCGCATTCACTGCTAACTAGAAGACCCCCGGACAGCGGCTCAGGGAAAAGTTGAAATCAACCAAACATGCATTCACCTGCAATGATCACTCCCTTTCCCAACTTGAAATTCGTAATTATGTACCCAGTTATCGTGCTCCAGTATTATTGCTCATAACCTAAAAGCTGTCTTCACGTTAATAAATCCGTCTTTGAGACTTTAATTCAAAGAAGTCCCATTTTACTATTTGGATAATCAATGAGCCCTCCTGTACAAATGAGACTATTTTTGGAGTCACTTTGAGCTGACCATATACTGAAGAATTCTTATTATTTATTGAAAGTGTCTCCTTATATGGCTGGTTCCGAGAAATTTCTGCTTGTAAGGTTGCTTACATGCAAAATTTGCAAACTTTGGCGATGTTTTGAACGAGGCCCGCAACTGAGGGGGGGGCCAGGTCCCCTGCTCCTTGGCTTACACATATGCCCACCCCCTCCTAAATAAAATTGCAATGAAAACGTTGTCATGCAGTCAAGGAAAAAACGAGGTTTTTTCAGGCAGAAAAAGATGGACAGTGTTGCACCATTCTGCTTCCAAGCCTCTCGAAATGCGCAAATATTTTCAAAAGGGGCGGGGAACACCTCCTCCCCGCAGACACCATCCCAGGCTGGTGAACTTATGTGTTGATTCCCCCCCCCCCCATGGTTACTTCGGTTATGGGCCTTGATAGAATGGACTTTTACCTATCCAGTAACAAATTACAGTGGGTTACGTAATTATCAACCTTATATTACCATTTCTGAACGTAAAATGGCATGAAATATTATAAAAAGGGCTAATATTTCAAATTTAAAAGAAAATCCCTCAACTATAGACTATAGGCTTACCATTTATTTTTTTATACATTGGTAGGTCTAATAAAAATATGTTTTTTATTCTCCCGATGAATTCCTGAATTTTCCCTGCGGAGGGGGGAGGTAGCAAACCGACACATCCTTTTGGCGCCCATCCTTGCTACGCGGTGGTACTGGTATGCTTTGGGTAGGTGTCTGGGCAATATGTCATGACATTAAGTGATCACCACCGTAAAAAAACAGTTGTAATTTTTTAAGAAAAGATTGGAGCCTTAATTAGTGTTTCAAGAAAACCGGGAAATGACAAACTTAATACAATGTTATGGGGACAAAAGCTCACAATGGCTCACTTGTTATCTTTGTCAACGACACGAACATTTTCTTTTCTGACAATGACCCACAACGACTCCAGAACACTGTCTGCCATGAATTGTCTATCTTCTTTGGTTTGCTTGTAATAAACTCTCACTTAACATTGCTTGGACTAATTTCATTATTTTCAACAATTCTACCTGCTTTGCAGACGTTTTTAACATATCGTCAATGGTCATGACTCCAGCAGGTCAAAAACATTTAGTTCTTGGGTGTCATTATTGATTCGAAATTAAAGTGGATTGATGATCATACATCGTACATTTCTTCACAAGTTGCAAAAAGCGTTGGTATTACTGGCCGCCTGAAGAAGTATATTATCCCTAAGATTATATAACGTAGCCTATTTGTTCCGCAGAAGAGTGCCGTTGGGTATATTTCTAGAGGTGGGCCAAGAGACCCAACGACTCACATTTTCAACTCCTATCATCTTCTGAAGTTACACGATATTCTCAATCTCGGAGTCCCTTCCTTTACTAATAGAATTCTCAACAACCTTTTGCCAAGCAGTTTTTCTCATTTCTTCAAGAAAATAGTTTTATGCACAATTATCATACCCGATATGCCCATCATTTACGCAACTTTCAGAATAAAGGTTAAAAGTATTACATAAGCATGTATTAGCCCTGTTTTATTGTATTGTTCTGTATTGTGATTATACGTCGAATGTATGTGATGTGATTAACAAATAATGGCGGGGGGGGGGGTGGGTAGGGTTTGGGTATCGTCTGTTATGGCAGTATGGAATGGGTTCTTTTGTGACTGTTTTCGAACTTCTGATTGTAACCGTTTGTTTTATTTTTTTCTATATACCTCGTATATTTTTACGTCAGGGAGTAAACTCTTGACAAGCGGCCCTCAAGATTTTTTTTAGTTTGTCCTTCACATCATGTTTGTATAATACCTACGGATTATTTGAATGTACAGTCTATCTGTATTTATATTGTGAAAAACAAATAAATGGAATAAAATGAAAAGCTCGCAATGTCAATGAGAGAGGACTACGAGGTAAAATACCAATTTTGTATCCACTTCTCGCGCATCCTTTTTAGCTTCAAATAACTACGGAAGTCTTCATGACAGGACTGTGTACTTCTGGATGGGTAGTTGGGATAAGGTAAGATTATGATAACCAAATATTGGTATAAACGCAATATGAAAACAAGAGTCTATATATAGCCATATTAAAATAGGCGTACGTTGTTCTCCGTAACAGCATCAGGAGTTTAATGGGAGTAAAAAAGATCTCACTCAGAAAAATATACATCTCTGAGACATTTTACGCATGCCCATTTTGGGGGTAAGCCTTAAAGGTTTAAATACTTGCAATTGAAAAATTTTGATGTCATTAAATACCCCCTACCATTACTAGAATAACCCAGGGATATCACGCACATGCTTCTCGCGAGATCGCCCCCCCCCCCCCGCTTCCTCAAAGCTCCGTAGAGAATCCAGCTAGAGCTTACAGACCTGTTGCAAAATAGTGCCGAGTTCAGTTGCAGAGGCCTTTGGGCAAGAAGTATAAGAACCCAGGTACGCCCAAAAACTTGAAAAATTACTTCAGGAGTGAAATTTGAATTTACACGGTTCTCCATTTTATAAAGTGAAAACAGCTAGGCGATTTTGTTACCAGATTCAATTTTCAAGACGTTTCACGGGCTTTTGTAAAGGACTAAAAAAGTGAAATATCTATAACAATTCTCCCGCAAGACTTTTTTATTTTCTCCAAAAATACATAAACAGCATCAAATGGCACGATTCAACATGTCTATAACATGGAAACTCCACTTAATGCATAGACCTAAAAACCAAATATTCCTTCTGGGAACTGAACATCTCTGTAACATGAAAAGTACAAACATATATGGTGCTTGGTCTGTTGAAAAGAACAGCATTTAAAACTTTACTGAAAAAGCACTAAGCCACTGTAAGACCCTACACGATAATGCAGCATTTCTATCTTCAAAAATCACCAGGCCTGGATAAGGCAATAGCATGACACTCAAGTAGCTATTATGAGCCTACAGCAATGGGCCAGGGGCCATTTTTATTATGAACACTTCTTCAATAGTTGTAAACCTTCTTAAATGTACCCAAGAAAATAGCGTCATAACGTAGTAGTCTATCGGATCGTAAATAAAAACGAGCATCAATGATGCTCTAGCTCAACAACCATTTCCCTCACACATTCCAACTCAGTTACTGTTATGCAGGACCATATTAAGGTATCGAAACCAGAAAGTCATGGACAGTCATGATCTTGTACTTTCAGTACTATCATCTGACGACAATGGTCACAGCAGTGGCTGATCAGAGGATTTGCAAAAATTGAAAAGAAATTTTTGTGGATGCAATAATTTTTAGGTCAGTCTACTGACAAAAAGGAAGTACTTTTCATACCCAATTTGTCAAATTCATCAAAAATGAATTCAAATGGAACACATAATTGTATCACACAAAACCCGGCGAAAGTCACAAACTGCTGGGTTCCACCATCTGACCCTTTTGACCCCAAATGGCATTTAACATCAATGTACTGTTTGACATACCTCTTTGCCCCATATGACCTTTAATCTACTTGAAAAAACCTCCAAAACCCATCACCTTTGATCCTTAAGAGTACAACTTTGATGAAACATCATGTACTAGATACTCTTGCCACATTTAACATGATTCAGACCCACAGAAAAGGAAGGCTGTTGTATGATTCCACTCTTCCACCTCTCTGTGACCCCAAAAGACCTTTGACCTACTTCCTAAGTACAGCTTTTATGACCCATTATCTACTAAACACTCTGGCCACATGTGACTATTTGGACATAGCCCCTCAGAGTGGAAGGATTTTGTGCCATATCTCAATGTTGGTCTCTGTGTGCACCCCCCCCCCCCACATGGCCTTTGACCTATTTCAAAAGTACAATTTGATGGTCCATCATCTTCTACTGTGCACTCTGGTTACATTTTACTAAATTAACACGTTACCCCCAGGAGCTGAAGGCCTTTGTGAAATTTCACTGTTTGACCTCTATATGACCTCAAATGACCTTTGACTTACTTGAAAAGTGCAACTACGATGACCCATTACCTACTGAACATGCTTACTAAATTTGATAAAATGTGCACATGACCCTATGGAGTTGGAGACTTTTGTGTGATTTAACTTAACTGTTAGACTTCCAAATTACCCCAACTGACCTTTGACCTGCTTGAAAAGTACCACTGTGATAACCAATGATCTATTGAACACTACTAAAGAATTTCATAAAATTTGGACATAACCCTTAGGAGTTGGAGGTTTTGTTTAATTTCACTGTTTGACCTCTATATGGTGCCAAATGACCTTTGACCTGCTTGAAAAGTACCACTGTGATGACCCATCATCTACCCAACACTCCTGCCTTATTTGTCAACATTTGGACATAACTCCTAGGAGTTCCTAAGAGTTGAAGGTTCTGCATGATTCCACTGTTGATCTCTGTATGACCCCCAAATCACCTGTGACCTACTGCAAAAGTAGAACTATGATAACCCATCACCTACCGAACATGCCTGCTAAATTTAATAAAATGTTAACATAACCCCTAGGAGTTCACCGCTTTTGTGCGATTTTACTCTTTGACCTCTAAACGACTTTAAATGACCTGCTTGAAAAGCAATTCTGTGATGACCTATCATCTACTAAACACTCCTCCCGAATTTGTAAAAATTTGGACATAAAACCTAGGAGTTGTAGCTTTTCACATGATTCCACTATTTGACTTCCGCATGACCCCCAAATGACCTCTCACCTACTTCAAATGTGCAAAGAAGAGAAATACAAGCATATAGCTGTGTGGCCAGTTGACACTATCATTTTTTCAATGAATTCAATGGGAACTGGTAGCCCCTCTATCTTACCATCAACTTTTAAAAACAGTATGCTGACAAGGCTGCCACTACTACTAATTCAGAGCTAGGTACATACATCTTGGTAGTTACTCCATTGTTGAGGAAGGACTTTGTTTGATTCTTTCATAACTGCTTACACCTACAGAATATCAAACAGATCAAAGAATTAAAACCTTACTGAATGAACTACAATAACAAAAAATACAAGACAAAAAATAATTTTCTTGAATTGTAACATCTTAAAATAAACAATATCGGAGCCTGTATTTCAACTTCTCTTTGGGCAGATTTTCCCCCCAAAGTGACACATTTCAACTTCAATAAATTCAGAACTAAGCAACAATATCAGGTATCCTCTGATTTTGCAATACACTCCCCAGACATTTTATGCAAAAAGGACTAAGCTGACCTTACTGTTTACTGCTGATATACATTTATCATTTGCACTGGGTGACAGCATAAAATGGTACACAAGAAGGAGCATGTTACACACAATTCTGAGATGCCTATCTGAATGAAAAACTTCCTTTTGACTGTCATTCATGCCACACAAGAGTGATCTATAAATTTGATCAGATTTCACACTGAAAGTGTGACATCCTCCCTTTTTATTTATGTAGTTTGTACACAGTAAAAAAAAATCTGGTACATTTCCTTTTCATCCAGTGATGCAAAAGACACTTTTAAAGAGAATTTACAGGTTTTAATATAGCCTGGGATTCAGAACTCAGTGAAGAATTTTAACAATTTTATCAACAGAGACTTTTGAAGTACTGTAGTAAAAACATAAAAAGCTATAACTTGTTTACATTAAAACTATAGCACTCAAACTTACAAACATCAATCAATTAAAAACAATGTCACATGCCTTAGCATAGTTTAAAAAGTCCTTTACCAAATATGGAAATTACATGTATCCATTGTCAAGCCATGGCTCAGTGCATACTTCATTTTCTTTGTATAGTCCATGCAGTTGTAACTGCAACCAGTCCATAATTTCATGGAAACCATAAGTGATATTGTGAAGCAGCCCCCCAAGCCCTGGATGTCGTTTGCCTTGATCAGCCCAACCTTGCTCTTTATTCACTTATTTGTGCTATTCTAGTCAAACCACTACCCAAAAAGGTGCCATCTTTGATGCCACCTACAGAACACGTCCACATTGATACACACAGTCCTAAATTCCATTGTCCAGTGTATTCAAGTCAACAGGTCTGTCCTCTGATTCTCTATACCCTTGTGATACTTGTTATATAAGCCAAGGTGAGGACAAACATTGTATTCTGGCTGTTTTCCCTCACACTGCATGTGTATATCTGGTACAAAAACCTGAGGACTGTCCTCAGATTATGCTATACACTCCGCACATGTAATGAAAAAATATGACATTCCTCAGCTAGTATAGTAAGCAGCATGCTAATGTACCTATTTTTGGAGCTGTTTTAGCATTTTAACTTCAAAGAAACATGAACCATATACACCACAAGCTATTCAAGCCCCCAAAATAGTTCAGCATCTGTACATAGCAAAGAAGAGAAATGCTGTGTGCATGGCCAGATGACACCGTCATTTTTTCATTGAGTTCAATGGGAACTGATATTTGGTCTATCTTACCATCAACTACTGAAAATTAGCATACTGACAAGGCTGCTAGTACTACGTAATACTTGGTAGCATTCAATGTGAATGGATTATTGCAAAGTTTCACATGTTGGCCTATTTCAGAGCTACAGTAGGTACATCACTTCCATTGTTTATAAAGGACTTTGTTTGATTTTTTAATAACTTCAAACACCTACAGAATATCAAACAGAACAAAGAATTAAAACCTTACTGAATGAACTCCAATAAAAGAAAAAAAAATACAAGACAAAAAATAATTTTCTTGAATTATAACATCTTAAAAGAAACAATTTCAAAGCCTGTATTACAACTTCTCTTTAGGCAGATTTTTCCCAAAAGTGACACATTTCAGGTTCAATAAATTCAGTACTAAGCAACAATATCAGGTATCCTCTGACTTTGCAACACACTCCCCAAGCATGTAATGTAAAAAAGACTAATCTCAGCTTACTGATTACTGTCCATACACATTTATCATTCGCACTGGGTGACAGCATAAAATGGTACACAAGACGGAGCATGTTACACACAATTCTGAGATGCCTATCTGAATGAAAAACTTCCTTTTGACTGTCATTCATGCCACACAAGAGTGATCTATAAATTTGATCAGATTTCACACTGAATGTGTTACATCCTCCCTTTTTATTTATGTAGTTTGTACACAGTAAAAAAAAATCTGGTACATTTCCTTTTCATCCAGTGATGCAAAAGACACTTTTAAAGAGAATTTACAGGTTTTAATATAGCCTGGGATTCAGAACTCAGTGAAGAATTTTAACAATTTTATCAACAGAGACTTTTGAAGTACTGTAGTAAAAACATAAAAAGCTATAACTTGTTTACATTAAAACTATAGCACTCAAACTTACAAACATCAATCAATTAAAAACAATGTCACATGCCTTAGCATAGTTTAAAAAGTCCTTTACCAAATATGGAAATTACATGTATCCATTGTTAAACCATGGCTCAGTGCATACTTCATTTTCTTTGTATAGTCCATGCAGTTGTAACTGCAACCAGTCCATAATTTCATGGAAACCATAAGTGATATTGTGAAGCAGCCCCCCAAGCCCTGGATGTCGTTTGCCTTGATCAGCCCAACCTTGCTCTTTGTTCACCTATTTGTGCTATTCTAGTCAAACCACTACCCACAAAGGTGCCATCTTTGATACCACCTACAGAACACACATTGCAAACACACAGTCCTAAATTCCATTGTCCAGTGTATTCAAGTCAACAGGTCTGTCCTCTGATTCTCTATACCCTTGTGATACTTGTTATATAAGCCAAGGTGAGGACAAACATTGTATTCTGGTTGTTTTCCCTCACACTGCATGTGTATATATCTGATACAAAAACCAGAGGACTGTCCTCAGATGTCCCCACACATGTAATGAAAAAATATGACATTACTCAGCTAGTACAGTAAGTACCATGCTAATGTATGTATCTTTAGAGCTGTTTTAGCATATTAACTTCAAAGAAACATCAAACATATAAACCACTAGCTATCCCAGCCCAAAAAATAATTCAGCTTCTGTACATAGCAAAGAAGCATATAGCTGTGTGGCCAGTTGACACTGTCATTTTTTCAATAAATTCAATGGGAACTGATAGCCCCTCTATCTTACCATCAAATTTTAAAAATTAGTATACTGACAAGGCTGCCACTACTTCTAATTCAAAGCTAGGTACATACATCTTGGTAGTTACTTCCATTGTTGAGGAAGGACTTTGTTTGATTCTTTCTTAACTCCTTACACCTACAGAATATCAAACATTTTATCAAACACATAAAACCTTATTGAATGAACTGCAAAAAAAAAAAAAAAAAACAAGACAAGAAAAAAAATAATTTTCTTGAATTGTAACATCTAAAAACAAACAATTTCAAAGCCTGTATTTCAACTTCTCTTTAGGCCGATTTTCCCCCAAAATGACACATTTCAACTTTAATAAATCCAGTACTAACCAACAATATCAGCCATTCTCGGATTTTGCAATACACTCCCCAGACATGTAATGCAAACAGGACTAATCTGAGCTTACTGATAACTGCCGATATACATTTATCTTTCACACTGGGTGAGGGCATAAAATGTTCACAAGAAGGAGCACCATACACACAATTCTGAGTTGCCTATATCTGAATAAAAGCTTCCTTTTGGCTGTTATTCTTGCTACACAAGGGTGACCTACAAGTTCGACCAGTTTTCACATTGAAAGTGTGACTTTGCCCTTTTCATTTCTGTACATTTAGGTTGGTACAGTTTTAAAAAAAAAAAAAAAAACACACCTTTTCTGGTACATTTCCTTTTCATTCAATGGTACATAATACCCTTTTTAAAGAGAATTTACTGGTTTAAAAACAGGATTCAGAATTCAGTGAAGAATTTTTAACAATTTTTTTCAATAGAGACCTCTGAATTACTGTAGCTAAAAATACAAAGCTATAACTTGTTTACATCAAAACTATAGCACTCAAAGTAACAAACATTAATCAAATAATTAAAAACAATGTCACATAACATATCATAATTGAAACAGTCCAGTATTGCATATGAAAATTGTGTGTATACCTGTTTAGCCATGACTTGGTGCATACTTCATCTTCTTTGTATAGTCCAGTTGTAACTGGAAGGTTTAGACTAGCAACCAGTCCATAATTTAATGGAAACCATAAGTGATATTCCATTGTCCAGTGTATTCAAGTCAACAGTTCCATCCTCTGATTCTCTATACCCTACTGATACTTGTAAAATAGGCCAAGGTGGGGACAAACATTGTATTCTGGTTGTTTTCCCTCACATTGCATGTGCATATATCTGGTACAAAAACCAGAGGACTGTCCTCAGATTATGCTATACACTCCACACATGTAATGAAAAAATATATTGCTCAGCTAGTACAGTAAGTACCATCCTAATGTATGCATCTTTGTAGCTGTTTTAGCATTTTAACTTCAAAGAAACACCACAAACATATGCCAATAGCTATCCAACCCCCCAAAATAATTCATCTGAACATAGCGAAAAAGAGAAATTTAAGGACGTAGCTGTGTGCCCACTGACTTAACACTGTCACTTTTTCATTGAATTCAATGGGAACTGGTAGTTGGTCTTTCTTACCATCCATTATTAAAAAATAGTATACTGACAAGGCTGCCATTACTTCAATGATTATATTCAATATGAGCAGTTAATGCAATGCCTCAGAGTTGGCCTAAAAAGGGTACAATAGGAAAAATGATTGTCTTGAATTGTAACATCTAAAAGCAAACAATATCAAAGCCTGTAATTCAACTTCTCTTTGGTTGGATTTGTTCTCATCGGAGAAGCATTTCAACTTCAACATAAGCAAAACTAACCAACGATATCACATCATCCGATTTTGCTACACACTCCACACCAAAGTTTATGCAAAAAGGACCAATCTGAGCACCATAATTCTATTATTATGAAATATGAATGTACCTTTGGTATTGGGTTAGTGCATAAAATATGCCAAAGGAGGAACATCTAAACATGCCTGCTCTTCAGTTTTCATATTAATTGACACTGAATACATTATTTCTTCTCTTCTATTTTATGTAGTATGTACTGTACACACTTGAATTTTTTCAGATGCTTTTTTATTTCATGCAATGATGCAACAATGAACTGCTTTACAGAGGATTTACAAACAGTGAAAGTTAACAATTTTATCAAAAGGGCCTGATGCAGATATGTAGCTGTAAGTTGTACACTTGTATTGAAAGAAATAGCAATGCAAGGAAAAAACAGTGCTCTGGCTGTTTGCATTACACTGAATGTGTATGTGTTATAAGCAAAACTGAGGGCTGTCCTCAGATTTCGCTACACACTCCATACACACATAATGCAAAAAGAACGTACATGAGCACAATAACTATTACCTTTAGGCAGCTTTTCTTTGGCACTATGCTAGTGCATTTCATGCTATATTAATGCAACAATGCCCATTTTTAAGTCCAGGCTTTAAAATAGGATTCAGAAACAATTGAAAAAATTGTAACAGTTTTATTGAAAAAATTGTAACAGTTTTACCAAAAGAGAATTTTTTCTTTGGAGATGATAAGTCTTGTATGTGAAAATGCTGTAGTAAAACATACTTTTATCATAGGAACATGTAAGGCACTGCAATACATCATTGTAATGGGATACCAGCTATATTGGCAGGCATATTCTGGCCTCATTGTTAACTTGTCTCTCAACATTTGCCACTGATAGACTCACCATTTTCAAATAGCCAAGGCTAAAAATTCAATACCTGTAAGCTTGCAATTGCTTTTCCCACAAAGATTTAAGATCTGCTCTGGACTACAGTCCAGGATAATATGGATAATATGGCCACTTCCTTCTCTATTTCTTCTGTAGTTTGCGTGTACGTCTTCTCCTTTCAGCTACTACAAAATCCTTAATGGTGGACCACTTTCGTGTCTTTAGAATAGGATATTTCTTTTGTGCCGCAATGCACTGTTTATAACTGGGAGTAACTCCTGTATCCAACTCTTTCTTGAAGAACTCACAGACACACCCCTTTTCTTCAGTTTCCCAAGGTTTCCTCATGGCATAATTTCTCCTCTTTCCATTTGTACCTGAACCAGCACTGGACACTTTAAAAAGAGGAACAGCAAAAAACATCAATTAACTCAGATGACTCAAACTGATATTCCCAGAATTCGAAAGTCACAGTATTTACTGAGGACAGTTCAGAATTATGATGCCTATAAAATACACTTTGTTCAAAGCCTTGCTCCAGTGGAGTTTTGCTCAATTACTAATTTTAAGTTTTATTCACAGTACATATAACAGTAGTCAGAACTGGTAAGTACGCTGCTCTGAAGTTGTATTGAAATTTGCAATTTTCACTCATCACATACAGTAGCTACTGTATGCGATGTATACATACATAGTGTAGCTACTGAATACGTTTGAATATGTGCTTCTCTTAATATAGAAATACACATTCAAAAGTACCATAATTATTAGCCCAATTGATCTTTTTGACTGATCAGGGAGCTCAGAGCCTGATCCAGTGTACCAGGTGTCTAACAGAGCTCATTTGCTGCTCATACATATATTAACATTGCACACTTGAATCTAATAGCTCCTCTGCTGCCACTTAATATGTAAAAATTAAAACTGTCCTTGTTATAAGACTCTTTATTTTGCACACGTTGATAAAAAATGATGTGGACACTTCCCAAAAGTTGTGTGATTCCAGTATGTAGCTTTAAACACATAAAAACTCCATATTTAAAGTAGACTATTCTCACTTTCTTAAACTGCTAAAGTCCACTGGATTTCTTTTTAGAGGGTGGTAACTGACAGCATGACAAATTAAAACTATATATTACAGTTCACTAACAAGTTCCCAAGGACAATTCTTACCCAAAATCACTCAACACTTTGCACAACTTCTGGAGGCCTAGGAATACGGTCACACTTCAGTACTCTAGCTATCGTACACATGAAGATGTGTGTTGCCAAGACTGATTTTTCCAGTAGATGGTACAAAAATGAAATAAAGACAACCAAATAGTTTTTTAATGTCAGTAAATGCTTCTCTGCACATAAAACGACCCCAAATTATAGCACTACAG
This sequence comes from Holothuria leucospilota, assembly GCA_029531755.1. Lineage (NCBI taxonomy): Eukaryota > Metazoa > Echinodermata > Holothuroidea > Aspidochirotida > Holothuriidae > Holothuria > Holothuria leucospilota. The sequence goes on along the minus strand of CM055961.1, from coordinate 29,908,191 downwards.
TTGGCCATTGATGTCCAATCCTGAATGAAGCATCCATTTAAAGAAGGAAACTATCATCAAGATAAATACTTCAGACTATGGCACTAAACTTTATGAGTCATAAATTAACCCCAGTGACCCCTGGATTACATTTGACGCAGATCCTTGACCACAACTCATCACCCATTGCACAATTAAGTTTCATCCAAGTGTTCAAAACACAGTCTGCTGAAGTATGTGTTCCACAAGTAACTTTCAGAAGACAGAGTGAGACAAAATGAGGTAATTAAACCCAGCATCCTCACCATATCAGTCACACCAATATACACTGAAGTGATACAAAAATATACAAGGCATGTTGAATTTTTCCCAGGGGGGGGGTGGGGTGGTGGTAAGGGTAGCCATGAATTTTTCCCCCTCAAGTGGCCAGTATGTGCTGCAGAGAATATTGTAGAATTCACACATATGAAGAAAACATACCTTCTTCTTGGGTATCTTGGTCAAATGAATCACTGTCAGGTGATGCTTCATGATTATCTTCGTTGCTTGAGTTACCATCATCAGCTGTATGAAATAATTAACATTTCAAATACTATGATATTGATGCAGATGATGTTAACATTACATTAATATTACCTTGTACTATCACTTTAAAGCCATGTCAATTGCAATGAATTGAAGAAGCTGAGTCCTCAGTGCTGTAAAGTGATAGGAGTCTTTGGTTGCTTTAGAGCCAGTGGACAAAATACGGTCACACTTCAGTACTCTAGCTATCGTACACATGAAGATGTGTGTTGCCAAAACTGATTTTTCCATTAGATGGTACAAATCAAAGATACTATCTCACCTACTGGGCAAGCAATGTAGGTAGTGTGTTCTGGCACAAAATGCAAAGGAAAAATCAACTGAATTTCCAGAATTAAACAAGACTACAATGACATCTGACTTAAATTGGCTTGAAACCTGACTTTAAACCTGACCAGTTCAAACTTAAAAAAAACCTTGAGACGAGCACAAGGTGATGGTACAGGAGAATTTGGACTTACAACTTTTTTCTGACAAATTGGGACTTCTCCTCATGACTGTGCACATGGTCAACATGACATGAAGCATGGAAGACCAGACTTCTTCAAGCATGGTCATCCTGACAAAACCTGGCTTGAAACATGGAAGAGCTGACTTAATTTGCTTTAAGTATGGCCATGACTTGAAGCATGACAGACCTTAGTCATGCAGATTAAGCGTAAACTTGTCCTGTCTTTTTTCCGTTTTGGGACTACTTAATTCTGCTTAAAAAGTCATGACTTACAATCTCAGACATAAAATTTCCATAAGGGATGGTCAGCCAAACTTGAAAAGAATTGCTTCACCTTTATTTATACTGAAGCATGAACAACCAGACTTCATCACACTTGCTATGATAAACCAGACTTAACCATCCTTCTAATATACCTGACTATAACCCTTGGATTAAGCCTGCTTTTATCAGGTTTTCAGCCTTGCAGAGAATTAAGTACTCTCTTATTCAATTTCAGCACAATTTCATACTTGAATTTTCCAGATAAGAATTTTCAGACCTAAAATTTTCCAGAAGAAGCTTTCTGACTGTTGTACTACAGGCCCCAATTACAGGCTTTCTTCAATCTGCAATTGTTCTTGTTCATTTGGTGACAGTCATATTGCTTATTCAAGGTTTATGAACCTGGAATGGCCAGTATTTGCTGAAGAGAATATTTTAGAATTCACAAGGATGCCAACCTTGTATTCAAATCTAGTTGGTAAAAACACACCTATGAAGAAAACATACCTGCTTCTTGGATATCTTGGTCAAATGATGTGTGGTCACTGCCAGGTGATGCTTCACGATTGTCATCATTGCTTGAGTTACCATCATCAGCTGTATGAAATAATTAACATTTGAAATACTATTGATGATATTGATGCAGATGATATTAGCATTAAAAGAGAATATACAGCAGTTTCAGGCAAAAATAAATTAAGCCCAAAATTTACTATTCCATGGGTCAGGATATACATTAAAAAAGAAGAAAAATCCCTTATTCCATTTATGTATGAAACAGGGATTCATACCCATATTAATTTTTTGTTCATCATTTCCAGGCTTAATGTTATAATATTATTGAGAAGTAGATGCCTCTTACAGAAATTTGACACTCAAGACTCTCACAACTAGTTTTTGACCAACCATCTGTTTGATAAACAGCTTCTGGCTGTTTAGATTGTCTCAACCCTGAAAGACTGAAGGTAAAATTCTGTCATGCAACTAATCACCAACCCGGAGTAAAAAAACTCATTTGGCTAAATTTACAAGTCAAAGTTTCTTCAGAAAACTTGGAATATCCTACATTGTTCATCTCTTTCAATTCCTGTCAGAAATCAGGGATGTTATCTACAAAACTGGACAATCTTAGTGCCTCCAGATGATATGATCTTCAATTCTTTTTACCGTAGTATCTTGAGAAGTGTAAGTTAAATGCATCACGTGTTTCAACAGAAGCCTCTCTGGACTGATGTGATGCATTTCTACCATGTTATGTAAAAGTGATGTCAGAACATGACCTTCCTTAACTGGCTAATTATTGGTAATTGGTAATTAGCATTCACTTAATTGCAAAACAAATTACTGGCAAAAACTTATTATGGTATACTCGGTACAAAAATACCTGAAACACAATTTAGGGAGTGATGACGCATTTTTCACAAGCGTTTCACTGTTGGGTGATAAATGTTGTAGCCTCTCTTTCTCATACATTTTGCAAGGTCAAATTTGTGAACTGAAAGACCCACATACCCCTGCCACAATCTCCTTGTCTTTTTAAACAGGATCCAGGCTTATTTTACATTTTATTGAATACTGAAATCTAATGATACTGTATAATCTGTGTACTTACATCCTTCAAGACATACATCTATATCATCTAGTGACTTTCCCTTGAACTTGTGGATGGTGCCCTCCTCCATCATAATCAGAATTTTTGACACCTTTGCAACTTGCATGGTGCTTTCAGGCAACCGATAAAAATCCCTATGAATTCTTATGTCGTGGCCCATATATGCTGCAAGTAGATCCATTTCGTTCTCTTTGAGCGATAAAATTTGGGACATTGTAGCTACATGCTTCCTTAGTTTGCTAGACCTTATAAGTTCTGGTTTGGAGGCACCACAATCTTGTGCATACTTTCTCAGGCAGTCATTTGCTGGCACAGGAAATTGTGAATCAAAGTATGGTCTGGCAAACACATAAGGATTACTGAAAGATACCTTCACTGAGCACCTTGTTGCATTCAACAAATTAACAGTTTCCACCATACTTTCAGTCATTAAGACAGGGACAGTGCGCCCTCGTTTTCCCGGAATCTCTACTCGGTGAAACTTTCGCACCAAGGCCTTTTCAACTGAACCTAAACTTTGGTAAACTTCTTCTGGAATGCTGTCCATATCATTTGTCAATTTCTTGTACTGATCCAAGCGGAGTCTCTCAATCTCCCCACTTCTTCTTCGGTTGAAGAGATTTAAGTGTGCCAAGGTCATCTTACACAGTTCATTCCAGTTGTTGGTTGAAGTTGTATCCTTTTTTAGCTCTTCCTTGTGTCGTTCAGAATTGGACCTCAAGTACTGAGTGAGTTTCTGTATGTCTGATGCCATGGGTTGGAGCTTAGGTTTGTTAATACTGCGTTTATCCAAAGTGTGTTGTGCTGCAGAAGATACTGAAGATGACCAATCATTTCCTTTCAATATCTGGAACCGTTTTGCCTTTGTCATCAGAATGCTTTCACCTTTCCCTCCATTGGCCTTTATAGCTGCAGAATGGACTATTGCAGCTATTTTGTCAATGTCATAACCTATATTTCGGGCATAAGATGGTGTTGTGTAGCTCCTGCTTGTTTCATCAAACCCTGCAATTTCCTTTACTGCTTTAATAATAGTATCAAATTTATCAGGATCTATGCAGTCCCTCATACATGTTATGGATGGATCTATCTGACTTGCCTGGATAGACAACCTGGCCAAATCCCGCATGCGCTGAGAAATTAGCAGGCCATGGTGATCTTCAGGATGTGAACTGAGCAGCTTTTTGCCAAACTCTATGATGTCTGGATCATCTCTAACTTCTCTAGCAACTACATCTGCCTGCATGCGGCTCAATACCTTAATATTTAGTGCATCATCAGCACTACCACAGGAACTGGGAACTAACATCTTTGCTACTGATTGCACTCGGTGCATATGTTTCCTCTTTCCCCTGTGTGAGCAAACTTTTTGATGTTTCCACAACCCATCCTTCTTAAAACTCCCATCACAAAACTCACAGGGAAGGTAGTCCGATGATACTGCTTTGTCTAATGCAGTAGGTCTTTTCCTGGGTCTTATTTGTCCCTCGCCTGTTTCCCACACCTCTTTGTTGTGTCTCAAATTCCCTCTGTTTCTCAACAGTGCTATCTTTGCCTTTCTGTCACTTCCATGTAGTGATAGTCCATTGATTTCAACAACTAACTCTTCTTTTCCATGCTTAAGACAGCAATGGCGGAAAACCTTTGCAAAAGGTTCCCCGCAGTACAGGCAATAGTCCCTAGAATCCCATTTTCTTTTTCCTTCTTTGCTTTTTCCAGCCAGCTGAACATCACCACCTGTTGCACAATCTTCCTCCTCACTTGATGATTGTGTTTCAAATTCTTCCTCATCACTTGATGAGTCAGTCTCTTTCCAAACCATCTTCTTCTTGGAATTCTTTGATTTCTTAACAGCATCTGAAACTGTATCTTCCTCTGTGTCTTCCTCATCTTTCCAGTCCCGCAATTCATGTAACTTTCTTTGTTTGTATAACTTTCTTTTCTTTGTCTTCTTGCTTTTCAATTTAGATTTTTTTGAAGCTTTGAATTCTTCCTCATCACTTAGGTCTTGCACTTCATCATGCTCCTTCATCCTGTCTCCACGGAGTTTCCTTTTAATAGGACCTTTTCCTTTGACAACTTTTTTCTCTTTGTTTGCCACCTTGACTGCCTTAGGTGTTTTTGTAGTGGCATCTGAAGAAGATGAATCTTCTGACTGATCAACTAGCAAGTAATCTGGGTCATGGCTATTATCCATGTCATCACTATTCTCCACACCACGTGCAGAAGTTACATCAAAAGTATCCTCCTCTTCATTCGGAAATTCCATCCCATGCAATGGTGATGCTTCTCTGGTGACTCTATGACGGGCAAGAGAGAAGGGATGCAGTAATGGAATCACCTCTGATAACTGCGAGTCTGAGATGTCAGATTCTGGAACACTTGAAGAAATTAGTTCGCAAGTTTCCTCGTCTTCCTTTGGGGATTCATCTATATGTGATGCTTCTTGGGTATATCTGTCCCTGCTTTCTGCTGTTTGTCCAGGACTGATATTTTCCAAGGCTGGTTCTTGCGTGCTATTACATTCTGCCTCCTGTTCTGTTGGGATGCCTCCATCAAGGTTGTCTGTATCTATTTCTTGAAGGATTTTGTCCAAGACTGATTCTTGAGTGCTATTACATTCTGCCTCTTGTTCTGCTGGGATGCCTCCATCAAAGGTGCCTGTATTTATTTCCTGAACGATTTTTTCCATGACTGTTTCTTGAGTGCTATTACATTCTGCCTCCTGTTCTGTCTGGGTGCCTCCATCAAAATTGTCAGTATTTATTTCCTGCACCATTTTTCCCAAGACTGGTTCTTGAGTGCTATTACATTCTGCCTCCTGTTCTGTCTGGATGCCCCCATCAAAGGTGTCCCTATTTATTTCTTGAACCATTTTTCCCAAGACTTGTTCTTGAGTGTTATTACATTCTGCCTCCTGTTCTGTCCGGATGCCTCCATCAAAGGTGCCTCTATTTATTTCTTGAACCATTTTCCCCAAGACTGGTTCTTGAGTGCTGTTACATTCTGCCTCTTGTTCTGCTGGGATGTCTCCATCAAAGGTGCCTGTATTTATTTCTGGATTGATTTTTTCCAAGATTGTTTCTTGAGTGCTCTTACTTTTTGCTGCATGTTCTGTTGGGATACCTCCATCAGAGATATCTGTATGTTTTTCTTGAACGATTTCCTCCAAGACTGGTTCTTTTATGCTATTACATTCTGCATCCTGTCCTGCAGTCCGGATGCCTCCATGAATGGTGTCTGTATTTATTTCGTGAATGATTTTTTCCACAACTGGTTCTTGCGTGTAATTACATTCTGCCTCATGTTCTGTCATAATATTGTGACTTGTTTCTGTGTTTTGTTCTTGGCTGCCTGTTTCTGTGACTGCTTCTGCAAAGCAGACAGGTGGTGGAAACTGGTATGAGTAAGGCAAACCATAGTTATACAAAACCTCACTATTCACCGGGATTGTTCTAGAAGCGATCAAATGCAGCTCCGGCTTATTGTCCTCACCTTCCACAACTTTTACTTTGCTGTTTGTCTCCTTTCGGCTCCTGCAATGATTAACTAACCGGCCAAACTGAAATGTATCTCCATTCTTTGGCTCCTCTGAAGCATCAACACTGAAAAAGAAACATGATTAACCTAACAAAATGACCACTTAAATGTCACTTTAAATGGCAATGTCTTCAAAAATTTCAGACATGATCTATGGAACCAAACAAGAATAGCCTACTGAACGTCCACCAATTCACCGTTGCAGTGGAGCCCAGCAACCACATAGGCAGGGGTGTCAAAATTCATCAAAGAAGCAGGCTACAGTGGAATTAAAACTAGGAGAGCTTACCAGGAAATACCACCATCTGCATGAGAAGTGTGCATGGCTAGTGAAAAGTGCGAGACCTATATGGGGGTCCCGAGGCAAGTCTGCGGTAGGGGTCCAGGGTTTTTGCAAAATTTCAAATATTCGAACGGAGTTAGGAAAAAGATATTGTGGAATCCTTTAATGCAAGAGCATTTAATACTCAGGCTTTCTACTGTTCTGCAAGCATGTTATAGAGGAAAATATTGGGATTTTTCATCACAAAAAAGGGGTTTATAGGGATGTTTTGTTGGGCAAATATAGAGTTTTATAGCTGGCTTTCATCCCAATACTTGACATGATTGGCACAGTTGATCATGCAACAATCAGGCCTATAGGGCAGGTCCTGAAGCTATTTGCACTGTGACATATAAGGGACATTTCAGAGATTTAAATATATTTGACAGTTACAAAAAGTTGGTATTCCAGAAAGTTTTCACATTTCCATAACCATTATGACGAACACTTTATACAGTACAAAGCAATGAAAACGTTCCACACTTCCTTAGTTAGATACAATCTTAATTAAAAGCAGTGTGACGTACAGGACCAGGAATATTTGTGTTTTTGTGCTGAAATACTATACTTAAAATGCTCTGAAATGAAAGTAGAATAATCAAGATGATACAGTATCATTAATGTGTAGCCTAACATTTAAAGGGGAATTTTCATCATCCCAGACAGTTCCAATTCTCCCAACTATGCAACTTCTAGCTTCTCCCATAACTGTATGAAGCTCCTCCTTGTGCATGAAAAAACTGTTTAATTGCTTAAGGCCATGTCCTGGTGAGCATACAAGGCTATAAAATGTAATTAAAGCACTCTCTCTGTGTTGTGTGGAATGTGAGCTACTCTGCATCTTTGAAATTTTCAAACTTTGATGTCAATCAAAGAGCAGTCACCAACTGAGAATTTTCATACCCCCACACTAAAAACATACTTTGGGGGGATGACTGTCTGTCTTTAAAGTATTATGCTGCAAATTACTGATGAACTGAGTTTGAGTTTGGTGGTTTTGGTGCAGTGGTAACACAAAGTAAAAATTTTGTGTGACATATCAGGCACGTGACGTCAGTGTTCTCCACGGATTTCACTAGTGACTATGTGTTTGGTCTAGTGGTACAGCATCTGCCTCTCATGCGGAAGGCCCAGGTTTGATTCCCAGGTCGATTCATACCAAAGACTAAAAATGGAACCTATACTGCCATTGTGTGTGATGCTCCGCATAAGCAATGGAGTAGGGAAAACAAGCCAGTGAGCCACAACTGGGAAAAAGGCCGTGGCCGGCTCGACTTGAACAACTAGGTTGGAAACTGGGCCGTAAAACTCCATCTATCCACAGATTTTCAAGAGGGGGAATGGTACTTTTTTGGGGATGTTTTAGGGGGCGGTCTCTATTTTCAGAGGGCGGTCCCTTTTTTGGGGGTGGCAATTTTCAATAGGGGGCAGGCTGCCCCCTAAAACCCCTCGTGGAGAACACTGGACGTATATGTACAGGACAATTTGTCCCCATACAAAATGTGTTGAAAATGCCTGTTTTGGACAAATTTATGGTGTTCAATAAAAATGCTGTACAGAAAATACAAACTATTGAGTAAGTTGGAACTATTGTGCTTACTTGCATGATAACTATCATCCACATTTAAATTCGCCAACAATGAAATTTTAGAATTTGACAGAATCCAGACTTTCAATTTCATACTTAATAAAAAAGCACTTTCTTTTTACTCTTTGTTGTGAAGTGTAGTATTCTGAAAAGTTAACAAACAGAAGTGGTGATTACCACAATAGGTCTATGTGGAGTGGCAGTGTGTTCTGGGGAAGTGTGGTTACAGGGGCCAGGGTCATCATTGAGTTTTTTCAGTAGAAGTACATTTTACCCTTTGCATGATTTAGTGCAACACTGGAATTTTCAACCTCATTTTGCTGCAACTATTCTTTTCTAAATTATAAGCACTGCATGTCCTCATATGAAAAGCATTCCAATGAACACCGTACCTCCCCCTAGCAGCCCTTTCACTTAATGTATTTGATTTCCATTCTCAATAAAATATCCAAATAAAATGGATGACAGCTGTTTTCTAATTGCCGCTCATCAAAGCACTGTGATACAGTACTGTATGTTTGTGGGTTCCAAGACCTCTTTGCACATTGTTGTGGAAGAGTACTACAAGCATTTTTCTTCTAAAACATGTTGTACAGGTATATTCAAAGTGCTACTACGGTACAACAATCTTTCCACTAAATGTGTTTACACCAGTCTTCTTGTAAAATACTGTTTTGAATCTCCACAAGTATTGTACATGATTACTCTAAATGATACTGTAAATACCTTTTGTCTCCTTGTATTACCGTGTACAGTCAGGAATCTCTAACAACTCCCTGGTTCAACTGAATTGGAAATGTTCAATACCATACTGTACAACAGCAACTGTAACTGTAGTTTAACCCAACATGGCCCAACTTGAGAAGTGAGAATACCTAACATTTCAATAAAAAATCACCCTAAATATGTCAGATCTGGAGTTTGAGAACTGTAAAAACAGCTGAGAATCATGGCCAATGACAATTCTTTTTCACATATGTTAACTGATGAAAATCAAAGGTACAAATCGCTTAATGTTAGTGCAGAGAATGAGTTCACATAGCTAAGGGAATCTGGTGTACAAAGTCAATGGAATTGTCCTGTACATCACGTTTTGTCCACTATGTCACATTTTGATTATTAAACATGGATGAATTATGATAAGAAAAATCATGATGAATCAGTTTTTGAAAACTACCACAAATACGAACTTAAATACCACATATTTTTAAAAATGTTGTGTTTACTCCTTCATAAAATACAAAAATTTAGACAGAAATTGTGACATCCAGGACATCTATACTGTTGGAATCAGCCTGAAAGAAGTGCTATTTTCTAAATTTTTTTGAAGGGTGGGTGCACTATTTAGTTACTCAAATAAGTCATGCAGCTGGCTTCTGGACCAAATTTTAAATGTCCACTACACCACACCCATTTTAATAATTATGCAAATTAGCACCCTGCCATTCATTAAGTGTATATATCTTTCCAAAAATTTTATCAAACTTAAAACTTCAATCCCAGAGCTTTACAATGAATGATGCTAAAAATGTCTTATTCTAATGAAATTCAAAAAATGACTTCAAAAGAATAGCTTAGACCTGCCCTACAGTATATGGGCTATACGGCCTTGTCCAAAGAACTCACAACTGATCTGACTGTAGACCCAAAAGATATACTCACAATATGCTAGCATACTGTACTCTCACCCTCTAACATACTGTACAGTGTACAGTACAGTCATTTCCTTGGCTTGGCAACATCATCAGCAGCAACTTGGCATGTGCCTATAATGCCCATGATGCTCCAATGCTGCCAATAACCATAAGAAGGAACTTGTCCTCATCGGACTCTACAGTATTACTTGTAGCTTGATCTGATATACTGTATTCTACAGCATCATCATAGACTTCTGATGTTACAGGCCCCCAACTAAGTGCACCCAGCCAATTCCTGGCAATCAGTGAGAGAAATGAGTTAAGTTCCTCAAAGAGCATAACTACATTTAACAACTGATCTACAGTACATGTACTGCTTGGTGGCATAATGCCAAGATGTTAAGGAAATTTTGACCTACTGTAAGCTAAAGCATGTTGGAATTTCACAAAAACCAATGGTACATTCCACTGTGAATGAGAAAGTTGGATCTATAATTTTACTTACCACATCTTTTTACGTTTATAATTAAAGAAAAACCGGAATCCAGTCTCCTTAACATCATCTCTTCTGTACCCTTCCTCTGCATCAATCAATTCTCCATGGTACTTTAAGAGAAAGTCTCCTTTCTGAAACTCTTTTTTTGTGAAAACAGCTCTCCCTGAAAGAAAACAAAAGCATCAACTGGGTCAATGAACTTGCCTTTTAAAGCCCCTTTATTTAAATTGCTGAGGATTAACACACTTACACTGCAGTACCCTAGACCCACCATTCCGTTTGAGTATCCAAGTCATGACTGTTGTACTGTTTCAAACACTGAACATTCACATTCTCATACTGTGTAAAGGTTTCACCAGCATCCTTAGATAATGAAATAGACCAATCAAATTTGCGACAGTGTTAATGGGCCTTAACTTTGTGTTTTCGCTTCACTTGGTAATGAGGGGGGTGCATGGTTTTATTTGGAAAATTTCAAAGTGAGCACACACATGTTATTTTTTAAGTTTTCAAAAATCAAAGTTCCATGCAGCATCTACAGTATGACAGAGGACATTTAGTAAGATACTAGACATAAACACTTACTGCAAGAATTAGCACAAAAGCTAGTGCAAGAACCCCTGAAGGAAAAAATTATGGTAGCACAGTTACTGACGTATAGCTTTAAATTAGCATCCATTAGGGTATTAACTGTTTTAATATGAAATATATGCCAGCTGGAAAATTTTGGATATAACTTTCCATTTCATGATCAATCTTGTAACACTGAGGATGTATAGTGTAACCCCACACATGGATTATGTGTAGCACTTCATGTACACTAGGACTGAAATTTGGAAGGACTTGAGCAATCATAGGCTCAGATTCTGGGACAACAATCTTGGGAGTTAAGAAGCACATAGAATTCCAAGTAATATTTCTATCATCAAAAACAATTAGGCTACTAGACTGAAGTTGCTGAATTTGTTTTACAGTATTAAATTGTCAGCTGTATCAATTTGGTGCATACTATGGCACACTTTCTGGAGGACCTCATACAAACTTTAAAAATTAGTCCTATTTGAAATTTCAACCACCACTTCATGCTTCTTTTTTCTGTAGCTTTTGGAAAAAGAATGGAAAATGCTTTTATAATGAGAATCAGCAACTGCAAGTCAAGTTGCTTTACAGTTTTAAGGGTTATAAATCGAGTTAATATACTAACTCCATAACTTTAGGTTGAGTTACTAGAACATAATTACATAGGCCTTGGAAAGAGGAAAAGTTAGGGTGGCCATAGGTACGTTATTTTCAGCAAACTATTAATTTATCTAGTACCCTTGACAGATACTGTACTAGAGGTTTCCAACTTTTCTAGTATCCCTCATGCAGAATTCACCCCCCCCCCATTCCAAACTCTTCCTAATTAGAGACTTCAGTCAAGGAAGAATTCCCCCCCCCCCCCACCAACCAAAAATATACTACTACTAGTCTACTAATAATGATAAAAAAAAAATTTGGAGCTTGCACTAACCTAGCCTCTGTCAAGTCTTTCCCACCATAATTTTTGGCCTCCCTCAGGAAACAATCTTACATTTTCCATGTTATACTGTACTCCCTTCGGAAAGCACTACACTGGATGCCTCTGGACAAAGTTAATTTTATTCAACTGTCGATTAACTATATATAACCTTCAAAATCTGCTACTAAATGGTTTAAGGAAGCAAATCAGGGAGTCTCCTCTGCAGAGGGTTAATTTACAGTATGAATATTACAGTACCTTGTCTATATGAGTATATACTTTGTTCACTCAAGCAAAGGAAATACAGTATGACGTCCAGCAAAGGTGATGATCTGATCTTACAGTAGTTGCATCCCCCTGTGGGCTGGGGGTTGTACAATCAGGGGTCGAAATTCCCGCTGTTCCGCTGTTCCGAGAACAGTAGTTTTAGTGCCGGAACAGTAACTTTTGATAAGCCACTGTTCCGTGGAACAGTGTTTTCCCACAAGACGCAAACTGCAGATGTATGAATACACACACATCCTCATCTCTGATAAAGTAATCACACCGTGAATATAAGAAATCCCCGTAAATTTTGGCTTAAGTATGAAATGCAATCTCATTCCAGCCGTGATCAATTGAAGCTGGTTACACTTGCACGTGTTATTTCCCTATGCTGCATCATGGTAAAACTCTATTGTGAAAAAGTGCATACTACTGAAGCAACGTTGTGGCAAAGGATAAGACGACTATTTCACGTAGATCTGCGGCTAGAAAATAACGTCAGTATGTGCACTACCGTACAGTATATTGGAGAACCCACTCATTGCTTAGCTATAGCAATAAACTGCAATACATTGTAACTTTTTTGCCATCACTCGAGTCCCACTTGCCTTGCCTGCTGTGTTCTGCATCAATTCTGAGCATTTTTCGTCGTCTCGGGACACTGAATGGAAGATTATATACTAACAATAAATTTATGCTTAAAAAAACATGAACAAAAAGAAAATCAGGACATCCCACTGGTCAATCCCCACTGAATTTGAAAATTCACGCCCCTCCCCTGTCCCCCCACCCACATTTTGGTCCAGTCGGGCAGTCATACAACTTGAATGCATTAAACAGCAATTTATACCTCTGTACATGTGCACGAACCCTATGTATGCCGAGGTACTTCGGATCAGTAAAACCTGATCCGGAACAGTAGTTTTGGAAAAGGCGCTGTTCCGTGGGACAGCGGCGAGAAAATTCAATTTCGACCCCTGACAATATGCCCATGGTATTTCCTGCTTGTCGTAAAAGGTGACTAAAGGGAAGGACTTGCACCGTATTTGAACTGTATTTGAAACTTGGGCTTGAACCGTTTTGAAAGTGCATTTAACTCTACCTTTTTATCTAGTTGAAACTATATAACACATATACTTGTTGGTGTGTTGTTAAATCTCATCTAACTACAGTAGTTGCATAACATTACTTCACTTATAGGGGTAAATGTACAATCACTGAAAATTCACAGTAGGGGAAATAAATGAGAAGGGATAATGTTTGGCTGAAAACCTTAACAAAGGCAAGCACTTACCCTGGCCAGCATATACTTTTTCATTTTTAGCTAGTCCTTGGTATATTAGTCAACATTCAAGGAATAAATTTTCTTTTCAACATATAATAGGCCTAAATATTCTGGAACAGTACTGGGAAATTTGATCCAGAACAGTTTTGTTTTGAGACAGTATCAAACTAATTTTAAAATTTCCACTCGTGTCAATGCGCCTAGCTCCTTTTGTTCACATCTGATTATACAGTAGCATTCATATGGAAAATAATAAATACTAAATTACACTCTCCCTCCACCAACATGTAACTTTATCTACAGTATGAGGACATTTAATAAGGTATTAGAACAATATTGGTTGATACAAGGTAAACTGTACAATTATGTACAGTTTTATGATAATGTGTACACTTGGTCAAGCAAACATTTGTACTGTAACATTACGTATATTGATCTTACCTTTTTCAGGGAGCACTCTGATAGCAAAGAGCATAGATTCAGTTGTGGCCATCATTTATGTTGTCCCTGAGAAGAAAATTATTCTAAAATTATGAAGTAAAATTAAGTTTTCATACTGCATGCCTTCAAAAGTTCTACACAGTACAAAGGCTAATGACTTAAGGAATAATACCTGCAACCAACCATGCAGATTTAGTAGGTTAGTAGGTTGGTGCATAGGGACTACAGTACAAACCCAAACAATTTTCTAACAGATTCTGAGTCTGAGCATAATACAATCAGTATTCAAATTAGAAAAAAATACATACACTTGTGCATGTAATTAACAAAAACACAAAACAAAACAAACAAAAAAAAAACCCTGCACAAACAATTAAATTCCCACTTGCACCATACGAAAAATCCATAAAAATGGTTTCAAACCAACACCTGGGTCTTCTACTGTGTGGGCCTACAATGTAAAAGTAATGAAATACTGTAGATCAAAAGTCGCTGTCGGCGTTAAATATATTAACAAGGATACAGTTGCTGTCTAGTTAGTATTATTACTGTATCTCCAAGATTTGCATCAATACTGTAGCTTTCTGTAAATACTGTAGGCATAACGTGAAGCTTACACCCTATTGAAAGCTTAGGCTTCATATTAAAATGCATTTAATGTCTGGTCGTGGACTTGTAAGGTTGCAGGGTCAGACTAAGTGTATGGGGGCCGGTGGCATGTAATCGTGTGGGGGGCCCCATAGTAGGGTCAGATCCAAAACTACCTGAGGCACGACAGGAGGGAAATTGATAGTTCTTACTTCAATATTTTCCTAGAGTTTACACATAATACTATAGTTCTTTGTTTTTATACACAAGTAGGTCACACTCAATAATTAGCAGCAAAAAAAAATTGCAATTGTCATTTACATGTTGCCATGGTAATGAAACTCAAAAACGCGACGGGACGGAATGATAAAATGACGACACATTTACACTTTAGACAAAGTACTAATTTTTATCAGATTTAATGGGAGTTAAATGCAACTTTCATTACTACCATAAAGTACAACTAAACCTTCTTACTACAACATTTAGTCATCTCAATTTGGTATTTGTTTTAATTATAAAATACTTAATTAAAAAAAAATATGATCACGCGATGGGACGGAACTTGTTGATACATATTACTGTGCATTATATTACTGTGTAAGTGACTCAAGCTTCTTAAATTTGTCTGAAAATTTAGTTTTTCCTAGATACCCTAAAAGAAGAGTAGTATCATCATTATCCTGATTTTTGATTCCTTGCCATATGGTCAAGGAATCAATGCATTCATGTAGTATGCGTATGTACAGTATGTGTGTGCCTGATGTGTGTGTGTTTGCAACACTTGGCTTAACACGTTATCTTATGAATGGAAACTCTGACAGTTCTCACTCTCGGTACATAGATGCCAATATTGAGAGGAAGGACACTATTGATTTTTGGGGGGTCAAAGGTCATCTGGGGTCAAACTATGAATACCTTGTTAACAGGGCTGGAAGAAATGTTTATTTCCCAGGAAGGGAGTAAACTTTGCCACAATTGTTTCTGTACTTAATGTATAGAAAAAGTGAAATTTCCTTCCAAATGCCCAAATTTCCTTCCAACTGCCCAAATTTCCTGGGAGGCAACCTCCCTCCCAACTTTTTCCACCCATGCTTGTTAACACAATATCTCAAGGTAGGAAGATTGGATAATTGCATACTTACTATATATATAGGATTGTTATGGTGAGAACAACCCTATTGTTTATGGTGGAGGTCAAAGGTCATCTGGGGTCACCAATGGTAAAGAAGAAAACTTTCTCAAGAATTCACAAGGTCAAATATGAACACAAAATTGCTTTTTTTTGGGGGGGGGGGGTGATTTTGTGATGGAGGAAAACTTGAAAAGGGCTAATCACATTATCTCAAGAAGACTTTTAAACAGTGTAGTATCTTACACAAGTGTGTGAATAAACCATGTTGCATGGATGATCCGTAACATTTACAATGGAGGTCAAAGGTCATTTGAGTTACCAGAGGTCAGTAGGTCAATAAGCTGTAAAGATATGTCACTTGACAACTTGGTAACCTTGGTGAATCTGACACTTGCTATCATGATATCAATCTGTTTCATCTCTGTCCATGCATCTTTCATTCTGCTCATACAGTAAATTTCAACAAGTAATTTTTTAACTCCCATAATGAGACTGCCAATTTGAAACCACTGTACTATTTATTTACTGTATTCCAGAGGCAACGAATCACTAAACCTGTTGGTTTCTGGTTGTTAATTTTGGTTGTTTGTTTTGCTTTAAAATTGTTTCTTTCCTATAGCAAGTGAATAGGGTGGGGCTAGTAGTGTGTGTCACCACACCATAAAATTTAGTACGTCACTACGTCCACTGTGTCACCAGTTCTGTTACCTGTCCTGCTTGTGATTCACATAAATTGACATTGTAGAAAGTAGGCCTACAGGGCCTAGTAATTAAATGCAAAAACTGCTTTTAACAACAAAATAACCACACATAATTAATTTACTGAACACAGCTGATGATGACTGATTACAGTGTAATCAGTCATCATCAGCTGTGTTCAGTAAATCATTACACTATGCTGAGGTGTACTGTAGTTGAACATGATGGCCTCAATGCCTTTACTCTAGCACAAGGTGTGACCAGATGCTAAATGTGTTCAATTTTACAAAACACATAAGTTACTATCTAAATTGACTTATATGATTTCAATTGAGTATAATTTGAAAGACATTTTGGTGCATATTAGTGTGATCACATATTAGGTGTATTTTAATGTGCAGTTACTGTATTATCATTATACAGTAATTAAGTACAGTGTAAATTCTATTACCTAGTGCAACATATACTTAGGCAGCTTTAAATTAAAATGGTCATTTAGTTTACGTTCATAAAACTTCCATGTTACATCACAGAGAACATTTATGCTAGGCTTATTACACAGGGGAGTATATAAGCACTGATAAAAATATCCCTAGCTGCAAATTTTCCACCGTCACACCATTTTCCGTCCCGTCGCACAAAACTCCCGTCCCGTCATGAAAATTTTAAATAGACATACAAACACTATGAGAAAATATGTATTAAAATATATTAGTTGGTGATCCTAGGGGCCTGAATGATTGATATTTCACAAAGTCCTGTGCGGATTCATTCACTGTATCATATGTAAAATAAAAAAAAAATCATGTCAAAATGCGACAAGACGGAATTGGGCCAATTAAAAACGATCCACTGCCAATTCATAGGGGATTTGAAAAAAACTTCATATTGATGGAAGTACCTTTCTACATGTTAAATAGAATGCCCCCTAAAATCTCACCATAAAGTTATTTATTTTTAATAGGATCAAACTCGAGCAATTCCGTCCCGTCGCGCTTGCATGACGCCATTTTGAATTTTCGGAGCGTATATCTTGGAAACTCCGCACAATTTTCCACAAAAAAATATGGGCCCACAAACTTCAATCTGTATCCTACTCAAATACACAAAAACTGTTCCTATAATATACAAATGAATTCTTTAAGTTTGGGGTGACAGGTTTTGGATCTGACCCAGTACAGCTTAGGAACACTTGACACAGTACCAGAACACCCAAGGTATAATTCCCAAACGGACAGTTCTTTTTAATACACAAGCACATTTTTATTCATGCCCATGTGACTGGATGGATTCCTTCCTCTAAGGAATGAATATTTTACAGTTTTGTCCTCATAAAGCGACAACTGATTGTAACGACATCATAAGAAACGGGAATTTGATCAAATAATCTCTATACTATTGCCCCTATCCTCTTGAGGCCAGTCTTGAACATAAGTCTGTCATCAGTACATTTCAGTTTGTGATGCATTCAATTTCGGTGGATTCCTCCTCACACATCGACATTCCATACGTACAGGCTAATTCTCATGAGTTTACTTCCATGAACTATCAATCCCCACTGCGCCACTCCATTTTCCAAAGTTCCCATTGCATGCATCGCTTCTCTGCAGTGGTGTGTGTGCACTGTGCAGTTCCCCCACCTCCTAGTCCAGTCAAGGGAAATTGGGAAAATTTAAGGAAATCATACAATTGAAACAAATTGAATTAATTTGAGGATCAGTCCAGGGCAGTAGAGCTTGATCTCTTCACGGTAACATATGCAGTCCTAAGCATGCACCCTCCTGCCCATATGCGTTGTCAGTGAAACAGCATGGAAAACGCATCACTTGAACGTAACATGCTGAGAATATTTTTGGCAATTTGTTGAGATGGATACGGATTCTGCTTACATTGCAATCGCCGCTGATACTGTACAATGGAAGATATTCTTAAACCTCATATGCATGAAGTCTGCGAAAGTGATAAACATAATTGGCTCCCATGTAAGGATACGAAAGAACACAAACAGTATGACAAGAGAACCCCGGGACTGTTCAAAGTAGAACTGATGTTGTACAAGTTGATAACGTCATACCACAAGACTTAAAGGGCGAAAGGCAGTCGCCACAAGTTTATTTTCAAAAATTTTCTAAATCTTACAGTTCTCCTCTTATTACTCTCACTAGTATAATTTGGCCTACATAACGTTCTTGTATAAAATCAGTTAACTGATTAAAAATTTTGATAGGCCTAGAAAAGATATTATTCTCTAAGATTATTTGCATAACTACTGTACATATATTCTTGAATGTGGTAATTTATAGGATTTTATTTGCTTGTTTTTTGTAGCAATTGACTCAAGATTCATTCATAAGCTTTGTTACATGTGCTGCCACCTGGCCACCTAGGCCTAGCCTAGTTACATTTCAAAATTCATTTTCTAGGCCTACGGATTACGTAATCCAAACAACACTAAAATATAGCACAATGAAGAAGACATATACAGTAACAAAATATTACTGCAGTTTAATTGATTTTTGTAGCCTAAATGTTTTAGCCTAATATTTTTATGGTCACAATGTTTGTTAAGTGATCGACACATGACAAGCCCATTTATATCATAATGGCTCCCTCCCTAAGTGTATTTAAGAATAAAATCCAAGTAGGATAGTTGTGCCCACATAGCCAATACGCCTCTCCAGTGCAGGAGTCTTCACTTTTGAAGTTGGCACTATACTGGATGATGATGACAGGCCTAGGCTAGGCCTAATACAAATTATAATAGGCCTAGCCTACTAAGTACTACGTTAATTAAGCAACGTTAGGCTAGGCTAGGCAGTAGGCAGCCTCACTTGGCCTGGTTTGTAGTTGAACAAAACTGAATTACAGCAGCCCCACATGGGGCGCTGAAAGAAAGCCTCCAATCTTAACTTACCTTTCACTTTCAGCTTTACAAAACTGTGATATATTCCTCAACACAATCGTCATCACTTGCTGAATCAGATGATTGACCATCATATCTGGTGTAACTAATAGTACCACATCTACACGCCCCGCTAGTCTGAGCATGAGATCGAGATGATCTATCGGTACATGTACTCTGCATACTAGTGTTGTGAATACCATGCACGTGCGTTGGAGACCTACATATAATGCACGTATTGACTTCATTGAGGAAACGTCTTTCAAGACTTCTTCGGGAAATAATTTCCCACAGTGATTTACAAAGTATTGAAAATAACACCAGTTCTAATATTAATAATAAAATAATAATAATGATAGTTACTGTATACATTGATTCGGTGAATGAAACTGACATCAATTCAGCAAAATAATTACCTAGGTCCTACTCCTACATGCAGTCAACAACATGAGTCGAGCTATATTGGCCAGGGTGAGTCCGCCTATCCCTCTCTTGTGAATCGTACGGCCAAGTTCCGATCTTTCCTCCTGCTCCTGATGGTAGCCCCAAATTTGATCAATCTGAAAAAAATTGCTGTTTGCAATTGTATTTACAGTTCTGGATGTTATGACTTACATAATAAAACAAAAACAAAAACTAAAACAAAATGTTAGGACCCGGGTTGGGGAAGTTGCTTGGGGAGGGGTAAAAATAGCATGCGTGGCAGACGCAAGTTTGACGGTGCAACGCCACTAGTGAATGCTAGCCGAGTGCGCCGTATCTTTCTCTTGTGAATTAACTTACCAAGCTTATGGCCGAATTACTTCCTTCCTCATACATATTCCTCATGAAAATATTCTGGTTGCTTGTGACAACCCCTTTGGATGTAGCAACTGTGAGAAGTTTCTCAAGGTAATCGTCCTTATTCTAACATTGCAACAATTGCATTTTTTTATTTGGCTCATGGCAGGGGCATGGGCGTGGATCACGGGTGGGGGGGGGACGCGTCCCCCTTACTTTTTGGAAGGGGGGGACATCTCCAAAAAGTCCCCACCCCCACTTTTTCAAAAATGATGCCTATAATTGTGATGAATTAGGAGTTAAAATATGGAATATTAATTTACAATGATTCAACGAGTACAGTACTTGTATGATAATAACAATAAAGCCTAGGTAAAAAAAAGAGCGATTTGATCATAGTACGAGTAGCGAAAAGGGAATGGATTGTGACATTTAGTCTGTGCACCCCGTACAGCTTGTAACTAAATGATCTCTCCAATCAATATTTTCAAGCACATATAGCATATACAACTGTTTTTCGATAAGCGAAGTATCTAAGCGCATATGAAAAAATAACGTGGTATTTACTAGGCTAAACACCGCCAAAAAACGATAATTTTTATGGAATTTTTCATGATTGTACCTTTGACGATACTTACTACCGAACATCAGCCAATACGATCACTGATTTTGAATTGAGACAAGACGATGACAGGGTCCCAACTTTTTACGTAAAAGGTATATATAATATAACATAGATTCCGAATCGATACTACATTTTGAAAGCTAAATTGTGCCCAAATCTGGCACCATTTGCCACATAGACACCTCTCAATTTCCTTTTTTTTTTCAAAAGGTAGGGGGTGTCCCCCATGCACTTCCATGTTTGTGGTCTTTACCCATTGCTCGAAATAAGCGACAGCGTCTTAAAGCCCTTCAAAAATTGCTAACACCGACGTCAAAAATGGCCGTGGTGCCCTCGTAGTTTGACGTCGGTTCTGTATCACAAGATTCCACTCGCATTATTTACTAAAACTACTAAAACTTACTAATGCTAGTAAAGTTAAAGAAAATATTGGAAAGGTTTGTTGAGAGTCGACTTCCATGCAACCGTAGCCATGTGTTTGCTAACTGCAGGCCGGGACAAAATGTACCACAGTGGTGTAATGAAAAAAATTGCTACCAGTATCGCCTCTATCAGACTTTCGAAAAGGCTTTGACATGCACAGTCCTAATCACTTCCATATCCAAATTTCATTAGATGTGAATTTACTGTTCACTTATTTCACGCAGTATAGTTCTGATTTACCCCAAGGACTGAGTAAAAAATTCACTTAAGCAAGCAAAATGAAAAAAAAAAACACCCCCTAAAAAAGTAGAAATTTTTGGTGATATATTCAATTCAAATTTACCACCAAATGTAGCACCATTTTGCATCTAGCCCACCTTACGTTAGCAAGAAAATTTTCAAAAGGGGAGGGGGAGGGGTATCGCAAATCTAGAAAATGTGCACGCAGAGCTTGCACGGCGAGCCCGAAGAGTAAAGCCTATGACGGGTTGGGCGCAGGGCCGCCTTATAGAGGTTCTTCACCGACGTCATCAAACCACGTGACTTGTTGTTTACTTCTTGACCTGGCCGTCAAGATGCCAGCAGTATATACCTCCAATGTACGAGTCTAGTACAGTCTACACATAAGTGTGATAATTGTTGAAATAATGGCTGCATCTGAGCACATTGTTTTATCGGACATTGCTAATAAACTGGATGGCGTTCACAGAAAACGTTACATTAAAAGACTGGGATTAGCAGAATGTACAATCGACCCTTATCTTGTGCCAAGGTCGATGATTGTGGAGTTCAATATTAATACTGTGACAGGTGTACCGGATCTGCAGACGACAAATCCCTTTTGTGTTAACTTCCTAATCCGGTGTAAAGTCTTATAGAAATGTCAAGAACAATACAAGAGATGGATTACTGAGTGACCTTGGCGGCACAACCCCACTTCAAAGCAATGTATCTCCATCCAACTAACACTTTCCTGAACACACGTACTATACCGTACTAAGTCTGTAGTAATATCAATAAACATGCCTCACTTGACGGCCAGCGCTGTTGACACTGAAGAAACAGCTGACTAGTGACGTCACGTGAAGAACCTCTATAGAGTCCTGGTGGGGTTCCGCAGAAGCAAAGCCCCGGTGAGAGAGCAGGGATGACACCCAGGGAAGCTCCTGGGTTTTAACGTCTCAGAAGTGCCAGGAAGATTGTTTTATGCGGTAAATTTTCTGGGGTAGGCCTACTGGTATATTTATACATTTAGAAAACGCTATTCCGAGGACAAAACTCATTGATAAGCTGCACTGGATTGAAATTGTACAAAAGCAACAATGTCCTGTTAAGCTTAAGAAAGGCAGGGATAAACTTAAAGGGCCATCCCAGACAGATGGATTTTGAGTTCAGAGAGCATTAAAAGGCCTTCACGGTAGCTTGAGATCAATGGCGCCGCCAGATTTTTTGTGATTGGGGGGTTGATGATTGATGTCGTTATAACATCGCAGTTCCCCAAGTCTGAGTTACTAATTGCACCTTTATTTTTGACGGGCCCCTGCATTGAGAAACGGCTACTTCATCTTTCGTTTGTCACTTCATAAAGGTGCCTTCCTGGGGAAGGGCCCTTTCCCCCGCTAAGAAATTTTTGTTAACTTTTAAGGTCTTTAATTAAGATGCAACATGGTGTTATCTTTGGGATGCGTTTGCAACTGATCATTTATGGCTAGAAAGTGTCCATAATGTAGTGAATGTTCTTTTTTTGGTAACGTAAGAGGCGAATATGTTGTCTATTCAGAGAAAGATACATTGTCAACAAACCT
This sequence comes from Holothuria leucospilota, assembly GCA_029531755.1. NCBI lineage: Eukaryota > Metazoa > Echinodermata > Holothuroidea > Aspidochirotida > Holothuriidae > Holothuria > Holothuria leucospilota. The sequence continues at coordinate 29,885,269 of CM055961.1, read as the reverse complement.
CCTGAAACCTCCTCCCCTGTCTTCTTTACTGCCTTCTAATCTATTTCAGGGAAGTTTTTACACAAAAATACGTGAGCGGAGTCCACAGAGCCATTCTTGCGCTATTTCAATATTTCCTTTCCGATCATTGAGCATTATCAAAACAGCATCCATGGCTAGCAGATAGCCTACCTGTATAGCCTGGGACCTTCTGGAAGCTGCATTTATCGCATTTCAAAAAATGGGGGAGGGTGGAAGACATAATGCGTAACTACCTGACATCTAAATGATAATATATAGAGAGTATGACGTCGAACACTTTAGAACTATCGTAGCCTACTTTTACTAATTTCGAACGAAAATCCAGACGAACAGCTTCCAGCAATGGGTTTGGTTTGGTTAGATTGGATTTAACGACACATCAACACGAATGTGTTATGTAGTGTCAGCTAGATAGAACAGGGTAAAGGTAGGGTAAAACTAAAAAAGAATTAAAACATTTGGCAAAATTCTAAAGTCTTGACAAAAGCAAATGGGCTGTCATGTCAAAATCCAGCAATGGGGGATGAGAGAGGGGGAGAGCATAGGTGCAGGGAGGTGATATGAGATCTCTCTGGTAAGTATAACAGGGTTGAAGGACAAATAAAAAAAATTCGAGAAGTTGTTTTCGTCGTAAGTGTATTAATAATCACCATGTATACGGGTAATGGCTGCGCGCGAAGTGTTCGGTAATTTTTTTTGGAAAAATGTTTAACAGCAGAAACGTAGGCCTAATTTCAACCTTTCACATCATGCTACATACTCTCTAAATGTAAAAGAGTGAATATCGATCAAAATGATTGACTACAATGACAACTCCGTTTGAAGTAAAATTTCACTCGCCATCGAGTGACATTTTCACCCATTTAGAGTTAATTTCTACCCCAAGCAGAGTGAAATTTCAGTCGATTTCCACTCGAGAAAAGAGTGGTCAGCAATCGTCATGGTCTAAGAGTGAATTTCACTCTCCGTCTCTTAAATTAAGAGAGTAGGCCTATTAGATTGAAAGATTCCATATTGATGCGAGGTCTCCACAGATGTTTGGCAGTTTGGAGATGTATCTCTGTTCTTCGGAAAGTGTTATGATCAGAATTGTTTCAAGTATTATCACCTTAATAATGGTCATGACATGGAGTGCAACCTGTGACGAATGCACGAGGAGCGTAACGAAATTTTCCATTAAATGAGGTTTCCATGACAAAACCTGCATTCAAGCTCTACATCGAGACACTTTCACTTTATTGCCCAACAAAACTACATGCCACTACCCCGTAAGCTTTCAACTCCGAAAATTGATACCGGAAGATATTAATAACACAAATAACAATGTTGCAAGGTCTGAAGCGCACGGAGCGCGCAAAAATTTTGACAGTTTGCGAAGGATTTGCTAAATTCTGATAGTTTGAGAAACATTTGTAATAGAAAATGAAACAGAGATTGAAGAATTGTTTTACGAAAATGAAGAATAAAATATACTTTCCGGCATACATCTGTGCACCTTAAAATGGGGGGGGGGGGATGATTACATATTCCATGCCCCCTAGTCAAATGTTGGGGGATACGCCTCCCCTATCCCCCCCCCCCAAAGGACTTTGCGCCTCGGCCCAAAGGGCAGGTCTTTTTGTTTCATTAAAAGCTTACAATAATCTCGTTGGTAGCATTTACGTAGAAATCACAACCGCATTCCTGCAGTGGTAGCCACAGTGGGCTCATTTTTCGCCCTACATCTTTGGGATACTCTTCATACACAACCTTAATGACAACTTTTCTTCCTATGCATAGGCTGTTTATAAGCTTGGACCAGTGTGAGAATTTATCACCATTTAACTAGTTTCCTCTTCTCTCACTATGTAGACTGTCAGCAGTTAAAATACTCTGATATAGTTTCCTTTATGCAGGGGCTGGTCCAGGTGGTGTAGGGAGTCAGGTCCACCCCCCTGTATTAACGGTGAAAAATATTCTACTAGGCTGTACCGTTCTTTCCGTCCTCAAATCGGTCGTACACTATGACAAAATTATTTTAATTACTAAATCCTTCCTTCAAATCCTTCTCTATTATTTTTCTCTAGGCTAATACCATCTCCCCAAACTCCTTTGCAATTTCCAAACTATTTCTTTTGAAAGGTATGGATACGGGTTTCAATGCTGTTCTTATGCGAAATGTCGGCTCATTTGGCTAGTACGGTTTACACCTTATGCCTGATGACCACTATTAGGGCGATGAGGGGCAAGTCCAACCTAAGGCATGAAACGGTAAACGGGCGACTATGTGGCAATCTTATGAGAAACATTTGTAGCGTGATGTGGGGCCTACATGACCTGAACTGTAGTATCCATTACACAAGAATATTTAAAGTTCAGTGCATTATCACAAAATATGTACTATAAACATGCTTATCAATTTTCCACCACGTTTGTTATACCTTTAGGCCTACTCCTCTCTTTATACCACCCACCCCCTTGGAAGTTGTTTATTTGGATTCTTCGTTCAAAATTAGTTGAACTAAGTGCTTCTTATGCTCTCCATTTGGATGAAAGTTAAAGCACCATACTAACGTCCCCATTTTGTAGTTACCGCAAGGCTTCTAGAGGGCCATTAATCGGGTCTTATGGTATCAACATTGGAGGGGTGCCATTCCCCGGGTGACCGGACTTTATAAACTGAAATACGGGACATCAGCTGAAAGTAGGGCTGTGTGCACGACCGTGTAGTGTGCACGACGAGTTTTAACGCCCCTAGTGGGTGCGGACGGTGTCCGTGGGGAAAACCCTGGTGGACGGGCCAGGGATTTGAGTGCATTCAATACGGCATGTGGTTGGGCAGGCTTTGGATGGCCGTTAAAGCACATCTACTGTAGATGCTTACAGTAACTACATCCGCCTGTTCTATATACGTTTGCAAAATTGCGTTGCCTTGTATGATTCTCTTTTATAGGAACCGCCTTTAGCAATATGATATATGGGACAAATGGGCGTCACGAAGTGGTTCAATATGGGACGCAGGACAAATGACCAAAATAAGGGACAGTCCTGTATTTACTGGAAGTCTGGTCACCCTGGCCATGCCAACTGGCAAAGGCCAAAACCAAAATGTCACTAAATAATTATTTCTTAGAACAGTGAATCTCAAACTTTCTCAGGGTAAGAACTTAATGGAGGGCAGGGCTGAAGGGGTGAGCTGCATTTGAGAAAAACTCTTTGCACCACTGCGTTGCCATGAGGAAAACAGTCTCCTTTTGGTCAGGATTCGGTAACTGGACGAAAGGTGCCGAAGGTTTCAGGATGGCCAAGCACTCATTCCTAGAGCGAGAACGAGGGATCTAGGGTGAGTAAGGATTCTTGCATTACACAGATAAAACCCTTGCAATGGGGGATGATGTGGAGTATCTACAAAGTAATTGCGACAAGACGACATTAGATGTGCAAAAATAATAGGCCTATACCACAAACATCACGCTTCATAATTTATTTGCAACAGCCTCGGACAAAGGGTCTATTGCTTTGATGATCGAGGGATACGTGGGTGAGGAGGATGGATGATGATAAGAGCAGGCTGTAGAAAAATAACGTCACTAGAACAATCCTGCGGAAATGATGTTATCTACGATGGGTGCGCTTCGCTGAAACTATCGTTTCAAAGACATTTTCGTGTGTTTCACTTCATTTCACATAAAAATGTTTAATGTGATAGTTACATTCACTCCTAACTTCTCTCGTACTCGTTTTTTTCAGTGTGGTAATTTGCTTCTATTCACCCATGAGGTTTCTGATGCCCCGAATGCTATCTCTGTAAAGCTGAGAGAGCTGAATCATTAAATGAAAGCACAAAGGTTTTATCTGTGAAATTACAATAGTATTTTCTGTGGTGCCGTAATTTTCAAATCGGGGGTGGGGGCAACCGGGCTATGACTGCAAAGTCGTTAAATCAGTTTCTGAATGGGACGTAATTACATCTTTTTTAAGTCTTTGGGTCACGTTGTAAAAGTAACCAAATGGCGATTTTGTGTTGAACGTTTAGAAAGTCTACATGTCCGGGGGGGGGGGCAGTCCCCTCCCGACCCCCCCCCATCGCCGCTTCGAGGTTCAATGGTACCTTCGACAGTCAGTGGATCCCCTCCCCACTTTTTTAATCCTGCATCTGTGCTTGTAATATGCGACGGTAATGTATACATATATGTTTTGTTGAACACATTATAACATGTTTTAAAACAGGATTATTTTTATCACGGTATTTCTACATGAGTTATACTGTATTCATTTTCTGGAACAACTTAACCGAAAACTTCAAGCAATCAAACTATTAAAAACCACAACACGGCATTTTCTTAAATGAAAATTAGGTGGTTTGTTGTCAATAGAAATGAAATGCAAACATCAGATGTAATATGGTCACCCAACATCTCTGTCAAATGGGAAGTAAATATTATGTGTAGTTTGTATTAATGTATAGCCTGGCAGGATTCTCAACAGTAGATCGCTAATACTCTTTCGTTAACCATTGCATAACCTTTATCCTAACTCTAAAGTTAACACTGGTGTGTAGTTAATCTTCGGTTCAGCAAACCTTTCATCTTAAGAGCCTTTGATTGAGTGGGTCTGATAAGTATGAGATACCTTACAGTTATCCTACTTTTGAAGTATTGTGACCGCAAATAACCTTTCACCTTCATTAAAAACAAGAGGGATCACCTACCCTATATGGCCATCTACATGCTAAGTATGAACAATATAACAATATATGAACCATCCACAAGCCAAGTATGGCATCGCTCACAGTTCCTTAAAATGTCATATGTAAAAGGTTTTGATCTTTTGTGACGCCAAATGACCTTAGACCTCCACCACAAATGATAGGAATCATTTACTAAATATTAGCAATCTACAAGTAAGCATGAGATCCCCAGTCATCTTTCTTGAGATATTATGTTTAAACGTTTTGACCATGTGACCTCTTGTGACCCCAAATGACCTTTGACCTCCACCAAAACCAATACAAAGTATGTCCTTATCCCGAACAATCCACATGTCAAGTGTGAGATCACCCTCCTTGGGATATCGTTTTACAAGGTTTAGATCTTTTGGCCTCTAGTGACCCTCAAGTGATCGTTGACCCACCAAAAACAATAGGAATCATCTTCTTAGTATGGGCAACCTACATACTAATCATGAAATCCCTCAAAGTTACTCTTTTTGAGATACAATGTTTACAAGGTTTTAACTTTTGACATCTGGTGACCCCAAATGACCTTTGACTTCCATCCAAACCAACAGTCATTTATTCAATATGGGCAACCCACATGCTAAGTATGAGATCCCACAGTTACCCTTCTTGACATAAAGTGTTTTAAAGGTCTTACTCTTTGACCTGTGGTGACGCCAAATGTCCTTTGTCCCCCACCAAAAGTAATAGGATCATCTAATCAATATGGGCAGTGCACATGCGAAGCATATGATTGCCACGGTTGCCCTTCTTGAGATATAGTGTTTACGAGGTTTTGACCTTTTAACCTCTGGTGACCCTAAATGACCTTTAGCCTCCAGCAAAAAAACAATAGGGATCATCTACTTAAAATGGGCAATGCACATGCTAAGTATAGATCCCCGCACAGTTAGGGCAAATAGCATAATGAAATGTCAAACAGAATAATAATTATAATAATGCAATATGTAAAACATGCCTAACTTCAACTCTCTTCCAGAATACTCAACGTGACATAAAATGTATCCAAAATACACTCATCAAGATACAAATAACACAATCATACATCAAACAGAACAATAGTGTAACATGTTAAACTGTCTGTACCCTTCAAATGTCTTTCACAATACTCCACCTGTACCCAAATGTCAAAATGTATTCTCTTCCTGTAAGAGCTAGAATACTGTAATACATCACTTTCATGAGGAACAAGCTGTACATGAAGGGAAGTTAAGACCCACTGTTTCTCAATATTTAAATTTTTCACCATACAGAGCCACACCTGAAGTATGAAGTGTACCTAGCTGTTACCCTTAGAAAAATATCAGATATTTATCAACTGAATGTTCCACACTTACATTTTGGGCCTTGAGGTTGTGCAATTTGTGTAAATGAGCAACTTTGCAAACTACACCTTTTCAAAAAAATATTTTAAAATATTTAAAAGTAGGGTTGAAGCTAACATTTACTTTTCATATGTAAAAGAGGAAGTAAATCTATGCATTTTGGTGAAACGTACATTCAAATTGGACATGCCTTAGGCATACTTAGGATATCAGCAAAAGAAGTTACTACATGTGTGGCCCAAAGTGAGCTTAAGGCAAGGGTGAGTTATATCACTAGGTAGCTCCTTGATATCACTTCCTCACATTGATAAGAAATGCTCTGTTTCCTTTGTTTTTCAGCCTGTTGTGCTGACCTTGAAATTAGTAGGGATAGGTCCTCCCCATGGAGAATGTAAGTTTGTAATTTTCCCATACCTCTTATGCAATCACATATGGCTGCTTGCTTCACATTCACTTTGTGTTGAAAATGTGACAACTGTATCTGCTGATATCTTGAGAATCACATATCGGATTTCAATGAAAATTTCAACAGATTGCTTAGAATAAGCACCCCTCTGATATAGTAAAACTTGATTTGAGCTTAGACCCTACTTTAAGAGCAGTAGCAACTAAACTTGTTACATAAATTTGCAATGGAAAGTGTCAACTTCTTCCTTCTGGGCTGTTTGAACTTGTCGTAACTTCACAAATATAAAAGGGCCTTACATTACAAGAGTAAAATGCAAGAAGTAATCCCTATCTGATCTAAGCACTGTACAGTGGTAGACTCAACCACTTTAAAGATTTATCTAGAATATCCTAATTGAAAAAATGCCATTCTTCAGTCTATTTTCGAAATTTGACAGCCTGAGAGTCAGTCGGTATTCATTCAAGTAAGCCAAAAATTCAAACATATAAATGCTTGTAACTTTGAACAATATATAAGTTTGAGACATTAAGAAAGTGGTGATATTTGGTAAAACTTTTTTGACATGAGAAACTGCATTGTTTGATTACCCTTGCCACAGGTTAACATTGTCACAATTAAATTGAAACACCCACATATTTCAAAAAAGAAACAAAAATGGTCATTGAACTTAACTTTTTTTGTTAGCCTGATACAGTAATCTATTGGCGCACTATATTTGTCCTTACACCCTTCAAGGGAGACATCTATGCCATCTAGTGACTTTTTCTTAAATTTACTGACTTTACCCTCCTCCATCATGATTAGGATCTTTGACACCCTGGCAACCTTCAAAAATCGCGATGGAGTCTTCCAGCATGTCTCATACATGTAGCTAGTAAATTGGACATATCAATGAGTAATGTACCATCTATGTATTCAATGCACTCCAAGTGATGCCTCTGAGCATTAGAAAATTAGAATAACGACTTAATATTTAGCACTAAAGTAGCTTAAATTTAGCAAAATTTTCTTACTACCCTGTATTAAGCATTCTTCCATTTTAAGGGTGTTATGGTTTCTATAGTAATATTGGCTTTTAGGAGCTAGACCTTTCTCTGGAAAATCTGGGGCATTCAAACAAGTAGTGGTAGGGGAAACTGGGGCAACTGGACCACTTTTTAGTAATATAGCACTTCTAATTAACATAGTAGTTAACTATTCTCTCTGATATATCAGACACAATAGTAGCACATTAGATCTTCTGAATAATGGTATGGATGGTGTATTGGAAACACAGTATATATTAACACAGTTTTAATTGAAAATGCCAAATGGTCCACCAAAGTGGGGCAAGTAGACCACCTACTGTTGGACACATACAACCATTACTTTGAACATATATTGCATACAGTAGTATACTACAAAGTACACTAACAAGCCAGAAAATTTATGTAGAGAAGGGGGAAGGTGGTTATTGCTGGGGTGGGGGCAAATGGTCGTGTCAAATTGAAGAACTTGCCAGTGAGTAGATTCTACTCACTGGAAAAACATTGTGATGATAAGGGACAAAACCCGTTCTCTCTACAAATGAAGTCAAATTCTCCTTGTATGGAGGGTTTGGGTGGGGGAGGGATAGTGTAGGGGGGGGGGCAGTGGACAGCAGTGAGCAGGTGGTGATCCATTGTCAAGTCATCATATTTTCATGATTTCCATTACAGTTCATGCAGGGTGAAATCAATGGTGACAGTGTAACACTTGGCAATACAATGTTTTCTTGCCCCCCCCCCCCAGTCTCGCTTAACTACATCATCTACATGTTTACATATTTATGTCAATGGCTTTGGTTTGTTCACTTACATGCTTTTTAAGTGCATCGAAACGGCACATACAAACAAAAACAAAAACCCAAACCGGATCGGGCAGAAACATAAATGCAAACTATTCACAAACAACTAAATCAAACAGAAAATTATGTTCATTACAGTAATAGAACTATATGTACAGGTATTTACATACACATATATACATATTTACAACATATTTACAACTAAGTACCTCACAAGCCACCTACATACAAACACAGTCCTATTTACAAATTACAGTAGTTCCATATTTACAAACAAAATCAATATTTACAAGTTGACTACCACCCGGCCCGCCCTCACCGAAACAAGCGGACCCCACCGCCTACCGAACGCCGATCTTGGCAAACGCACGAAGTCCGACTCCACCCTCAGCTTAACCTCCGCCCTCCCCGACGCCAGGACGACATCAGCCGGCCTCCCCACCCCCCTAAAAACAATGTTACATCGGTCTCTCCATAAGGCTAGCTTTATGGACGCCGAAACAAAGGTAAGTATGTCCTGAACACTTGTGTTGCATGGCGGAGGTGAAAGACCATACAAAGCATAGTCCTGGCTGACAGCCCAGGTGTTACACAACGTTAGGCGGTCAGTCAGGACTTGAAACCATTCCCAGAATAGAGGCCACGTGGAATAGTCACACTGCCAAAAACACATGTGACACACTCTCCCACTTTGTGCATCTTGTGGCGGGGGCAAATACCATCTCCAAGACGCCACCGAAGGCGCTTGAGATTAGTTACAATGGCGTCATGTGCGATTCGCCACAACAGGTCTCGCCTGCGGTAATCTAATGATCTGCTGTGGACTACACGCCACACTTCCGGCCCTGAAGCAAAGTGGTTGGGTTGGACCTGGCCAACCAATTCATCAAAAACAGCCCGGTATAGGTCCCTTGGCACTTGACTGTGAAACATCCCCCACTGTTGACAAATACGGAGCGTTTCCCTCATTGACTGTATGCCCCCGTGGGTCTCCAGCTGTGGGGTTCACTGTTACTAAACAGGGAGGGAAAGAAACCGACGGAATGATAATCCCCCAATAAACGGACAAAATAGACAAAAGGCATTCTGCTGTCCACAGCACTGTAAACACACTTGGTCAGGAGAAAACGGAGCTTGGAAGGAAAATGCACAAGGCCCAACCCTCCGCGCCTAAGATCCTGGTATACCACCCCTCTTCTAACCAGCTCCGTCCCCCCTGACCATAAAAAACTAAACACAGCCCTCTCGAGTCGCACCAAGACACGCTCTGGAGCAGCCAGAACAGTGCCCGGATACCACAAGAAGAGGGGTAAATAAAACGATTGATAACTGTTACCTTTCCCAACAGGCTAATGTGGCGATCGCCGAAGTCCTTCAACCTAGGCCACCACTAGGTCCACTTTCTCATTCCAGGTAAGTAACTCGGGTGAACCATAACCAAACCATATACCATTGATCTTTATGGCGTCGTCTACCCATGATGCCGCAAAGGGCAGTTTTTTTCGGACCGCCACTTACCTAGACGGAGTCCTTTGGTCTTAGTGGGTTCAGTCTGGCACCTGTGGCTCTTTGAAAGTTAGGCAACGTGCCAGTAAGGGCTCTGAAGGAAGCTAGGTCGGAGATTACGCATGTGACATCGTCAGCATACTGAAGGCACTTAACTTCAGCACCACCAGGTATGTGAAATGGTCGAAACAAAGGCTCAAACTTGTAAGGCTCTTGCAAAGGAAACACTAAACAATACATAGAGTAGAGGTGATAGGGGGCACCCCTGCCGTACCCCACGTTGGACTCTGAAGGGGTCCGAACGGTAGGCCATTGACGATAACCCGACTGTATACGCTATTATACAATAGGGAGGTCCATTTAACAAAAACTGGATTCAAACTAAACTTCTGCAAAATTTTAAAGAGGAATCCGTGATCAACCATGTCGAAAGCCTTCTCCTGATCGAGGGAGACAAGCGCCACATTGGAGATCACGGTCCATCAACGTATTCAACTAAGTCCCGCACCAACCAGAGGTTATGCTGAATACTGTGTCCCCGCACCGCACATGTCTGAAAGGACCCTACAAGATCTGGCATAACTGTGCCTAGCCTGTTTCAAAGGGCTTTCGCCAGAATCTTGTAGTCTACATTTATCAGGGTGATTGGCCGTTTATTTTTCGGTTCTAGGGGGTCTCCTGACTTGGGCAACAAGTTATCACGCCTGTGCGCTGCGAGGGCTCAATGAGCCAGCAAGGAAAGCAGAGACGAATACATCGCGGAGATCGTGTCCAACGGTACCCCAGAAGCGTTTATAGAATTCCACCGGAACACCGTCGGACCAGGCGCCTTTCCGCCTTTCATCTTCGCCACTGCCTTCCAGAGCTCGTCAACAGTCAACGGGGAACCAAGTTCATCGATTCTGATCTCTAGATGGGGTCTTATCAATATTATCTAACAGGGACTTTGAAGGCCTTCATCGACATCTGCCTGAGTATATAGCTGCTCATAGAAGCTTTTAAATACTTCTACGATGTCGAGAGGGTCCTTATGTACCACGCCGTGGACGTCACGGACTCTTTTTATGCGGCGATCGATGGCAATACTTTGTGACGTCCCCGGTAGAACTTGATGGTTGGTTTTTCCTCTGCCTCCACGCAATGCACGCGGAGCACGAACGCGGCTCCGTGTAGTTTTTCATCAAGATACTGCTGGATTGCGTGAAGTGCGGAGGGGTCCCCGTTCCTCTCCCTAGAGCAGAGCGAGAGGAACTCCTCCCTTCTTCGACGAGCTCTTGCTACACAGTATTCAACTGTAAAATGTTTGATGCGGGACTTTACGTCGTCCCCACCACTCTAAATCTGTTGAAAAGGCAGGCCTCAATGTTCGCCACCCTTTCGTACCTGGCCTTAAACTGTTTGCAATATTCGGCCTCCGTTAGAATATCTGTGTTCATTTTCCAGAACCCCCTCCCTGCTGGCCATGACTCTGGGGGTTGAAGGAGACAGTAACTGCATCATGGTCCGAAATTGGACATTCCACAACTTCACATCACTCGGTGACAGAGCAGGTGGAGAGTACACCCGGTCCAACCTTGAGGCGTCCGTGCCATCAGGGCGGTGCCAAGTGAACACGGCCAAGCCGGGATGTTGCACTCTCCAAACGTCAACCATGTCATGATTCTTTGTGAACATGTCCACTTCCGCAATGCCGACACCACAAGCTCGAAGATGTGCGTGTAGACATTCTGTCGAACTGTGTGTCGGGAACGCAGTTAAAGTCTCCGCTAGGATACAAGGGGCACAGCCAGGAACGAAGGATGGAAGGGTAGTAAAAAAATTCCTTCTGTCTGTAGGCTGATTGGGTGCGTAAACATTACATAGGATGAAGCTCCCGCAAGGATGTTTTATGGTGATGCATATCACCCGGCCCTCATGATCATGATCAACTTTTTCCTACCAGGGAAGTCCATCTGGATGAAACTAAAATAACAGATCCACAGGAAGACACGGAACCAAGGAAGCGTGCAAACCCCCACCCCATTCATAGGACCAGGTGTAGACGTCGTTCTCATTAACAATGTGAGTCTCCTGGAGGAAAACGAGTCCACACCTAGTGATTTGCAAAATTGGAATATTCTTGACCGCTTCCGACTGTCCCTCATGCCATTAAGTTTTGTTCCTTAATTGCCTTCTTCATCACTGTCCTGTTCACAACTGTCACAAACAGAGCCAGGTTCTTTCCATATTTGTTGGTACATGTCTCATGTACCAGTCTCCACATGAGCGATAGGAAACCCAATCCTCATCATCGGACTCATCAAAGTAATACCCAGTGCAGTGGGTGCAGTAGTTGCTGCTGTCATGTGTGTCCGACTTTCTCGCTGCATCTATCTGTGGGGGATGCGATTTTGTCACTGCTGGCTTGCCCTTTTTAGTTTGCGTGGAGCCTTTCCTTTCGTAGCTGAAGCAACAGCAGTGGCCTAGCTGGTGGGATCTGCTTCACAAAGAAGGCAAACCATTGCTCGAAAAGCTCACTGTTCATGTAGGAACTCTTTGAACATGCGAAGGCTGTGCCGGTGGTTGCACCTCTGATCAGGGACTGGGACAAATTCTTCCCCTTGAATATCACGAAGGCGGGATGAAATGTCCAGAAGCACTTGCTGCTACACAAACTGTTGTTTTGGCCCCCCTCTCGTAGCTAGTCTTCGCATGGAGTTTGGCGTTTTCCTCTCTGTCCTGCAATCTTCACCGGCTTATAGACTAACGAAAACCCAGTCTCGTCAACGTTGTAGATTTGTAAAGGCTTATTGTGGAGGTCATGCTTGCTGAGTGTGCTGTCCAGCAATTGAAGTAAGATCGCAGATTGTGCGGTTCATGTGTGTTGACCTGGCAGCAGACAAAAGCCTCAGGTTTACGGACAGAGAGTTGTGGGTGCCGTTGCCGGAATTTTTCCCACCAGGTGAAACCAGCAGTTTGTTTTTGCTACATTGAAGGGATGCTTCCTCACACTCCGCTCCACTATCTGTCGACTTGCTTTCTAGATAGTGGAGCGGAGTGTGAGGAAGCATCCCTTCAATGTAGCAAAACAAACTGCTGGTTTCACCTGGTGGGAAAAATTCCGGCAACGGCACCCACAACTCTCTGTCCGTAAACCTGAGGCTTTGTCTGCTGCCAGGTCAACACACATGAACCGCACAATCTGCGATTCTTACTTCAAATTGCTGGACAGCACACTCAGCAAGCATGACCTCCACAATAAGCCTTTACAAATCTACAACGTTGACGAGACTGGTTTTCGTTAGTCTATAAGCCGGTGAAGATTGCAGGACAGAGAGGAAAACGCCAACTCCATGCGAAGACTAGCTACGAGAGGGGGGCCAAAACAACAGTTTTGTGTAGCAGCAAGTGCTTCTGGACATTTCATCCCGCCTTTCGTGATATTCAAGGGGAAGAATTTGTCCCAGTCCCTGATCAGAGGTGCACCACCAGGCACAGCCTTCGCATGTTCAAAGAGTTCCTACATGAACAGTGAGCTTTTCGAGCAATGGTTTGCCTTCTTTGTGAAGCAGATCCCACCAGCTAGGCCACTGCTGTTGCTTCAGCTACGAAAGGAAAGGCTCCACGCAAAACTAAAAAGGGCAAGCCAGCAGTGACAAAATCGCATCCCCCACAGATAGATGCAGCGAGAAAGTCGGACACACATGACAGCAGCAACTACTGCACCCACTGCACTGGGTATTACTTTGATGAGTCCGATGATGAGGATTGGGTTTCCTATCGCTCATGTGGAGACTGGTACCATGAGACATGTACCAACAAATATGGAAAGAACCTGGCTCTGTTTGTGACAGTTGTGAACAGGACAGTGATGAAGAAGGCAATTAAGTGAACAAACTTAATGGCATGAGGGACAGTCGGAAGCGGTCAAGAATATTCCAATTTTGCAAATCACTAGGTGTGGACTTCGTTTTCCTCCAGGAGACTCACATTGTTAATGAGAACGACGTCTACACCTGGTCCTATGAATGGGGTGGGGGTTTGCACGCTTCCTTTGGTTCCGTGTCTTCCTGTGGATCTGTTATTTTAGTTTCATCCAGATGGACTTCCCTGGTAGGAAAAGTTGATCATGATCATGAGGGCCGGGTGATATGCATCACCATAAAACATCCTTGCGGGAGCTTCATCCTATGTAATGTTTACGCACCCAATCAGCCTACAGACAGAAGGAATTTTTTTACTACCCTTCCATCCTTCGTTCCTGGCTGTGCCCCTTGTATCCTAGCCGGAGACTTTAACTGCGTTCCCGACACACAGTTCGACAGAATGTCTACACGCACATCTTCGAGCTGTGGTGTCGGCATTGCGGAATTGGACATGTTCACAAAGAATCATGACATGGTTGACGTTTGGAGAGTGCAACATCCCGGCTTGGCCGTGTTCACTTGGCACCGCCCTGATGGCACGGACGCCTCAAGGTTGGACCGGGTGTACTCTCCACCTGCTCTGTCACCGAGTGATTGTGAAGTTGTGGAATGTCCAATTTCGGACCATGATGCAGTTACTGTCTCCTTTCAACCCCCAGAGTCATGGCCAGCAGGGAGGGGGTTCTGGAAAATGAACACAGATATTCTAACGGAGGCCGAATATTGCAAACAGTTTAAGGCCAGGTACGAAGGGTGGCGAACATTGAGGCCTGCCTTTTCAACAGATTTAGAGTGGTGGGACGACGTAAAGTCCCGCATCAAACATTTTACAGTTGAATACTGTGTAGCAAGAGCTCGTCGAAGAAGGGAGGAGTTCCTCTCGCTCTGCTCTAGGGAGAGGAACGGGGACCCCTCCGCACTTCACGCAATCCAGCAGTATCTTGATGAAAAACTACACGGAGCCCGCGTTCGTGCTCGCGTGCATTGCGTGGAGGCAGAGGAAAAACCAACCATCAAGTTCTACCGGGACGTCACAAAGTATGCCATCGATCGCCGCATAAAAAGAGTCCGTGACGTCCACGGTGTGGTACATAAGGACCCTCTCGACATCGTAGAAGTATTTAAAAGCTTCTATGAGCAGCTATATACTCAGGCAGATGTCGATGAAGGCCTTCAAAAGTCCCTGTTAGATAATATTGATAAGACCCCATCTAGAGATCAGAACGATGAACTTGGTTCCCCGTTGACTGTTGACGAGCTCTGGAAGGCAGTGGCGAAGATGAAAGGCGGAAAGGCGCCTGGGTCCGACGGTGTTTTCCGGTGGAATTCTATAAACGCTTCTGGGGTACCGTTGGACACGATCTCCGCGATGTATTCGTCTCTGCTTTCCTTGCTGGCTCATTGAGCCCCTCGCAGCGCACAGGCGTGATAACTTTGTTGCCCAAGTCAGGAGACCCCCTAGAACCGAAAAATAAACGGCCAATCACCCTGTTAAATGTAGACTACAAGATTCTGGCGAAAGCCCTTTGTAACAGGCTAGGCACAGTTATGCCAGATCTTGTAGGGTCCTTTCAGACATGTGCGGTGCGGGGACACAGTATTCAGCAGAACCTCTGGTTGGTGCGGGACTTAGTTGAATACGTGATGGACCGTGATCTCCCATGTGCGCTTGTCTCCCTCGATCAGGAGAAGGCCTTCGACATGGTTGATCACGGATTCCTCTTTAAAATTTTGCAGAAGTTTAGTTTGAATCCAGTTTTTGTTAAATGGACCTCCCTATTGTATAATAGCGTATACAGTCGGGTTATCGTCAATGGCCTACCGTCGGACCCCTTCAGAGTCCAACGTGGGGTACGGCAGGGGTGCCCCCTATCACCTCTACTCTATGTATTGTTTAGTGAATCCCTTGCAAGAGCCTTCCAAGTTGAGCCTTTGTTTCGACCATTTCACATACCTGGTGGTGCTGAAGTTAAGTGCCTTCAGTATGCTGACGATGTCACATGCGTAATCTCCGACCTAGCTTCCTTCAGGGCCCTTACTGGCACGTTGTCTAACTTTCAAAGAGCCACAGGTGCCAGACTGAACCCCACTAAGACCAAAGGACTCCGTCTAGGTAAGTGGCGGTCGAAAAAACTGCCCTTTGCGGCATCATGGGTAGACGACGCCATAAAGATCAATGGTATATGGTTTGGTTATGGTTCACCCGAGTTACTTACCTGGAATGAGAAAGTGGACCTAGTGGTGGCTAGGTTGAAGGACTTCGGCGATCGCCACATTAGCCTGTTGGGAAAGGTAACAGTTATCAATCGTTTATTTACCCTCTCTTGTGGTATCCGGGCACTGTTCTGGCTGCTCCAGAGCGTGTCTTGGTGCGACTCGAGAGGGCTGTGTTTAGTTTTTTATGGTCAGGGGGGACGGAGCTGGTTAGAAGAGGGGTGGTATACCAGGATCTTAGGCGCGGAGGGTTGGGCCTTGTGCATTTTCCTTCCAAGCTCCGTTTTCTCCTGACCAAGTGTGTTTACAGTGCTGTGGACAGCAGAATGCCTTTTGTCTATTTTGTCCGTTATTGGGGGGATTATCATTCCGTCGGTTCTTTCCCTCCCTGTTTAGTAACAGTGAACCCCACAGCTGGAGACCCACGGGGGCATACAGTCAAATGAGGGAAACGCTCCGTATTATGTCAACAGTGGGGGATGTTTCACAGTCAAGTGCAAGGGACCTATACCGGGCTGTTTTTGATGAATTTGGTTGGCCAGGTCCAACCCAACCACTTTGCTTCAGGGCCGGAAGTGTGGCGTGTAGTCCACAGCAGATCATTAGATTACCGCAGGCGAGACCTGTTGTGGCGAATCGCACATGACGCCATTGTAACTAATCTCAAGCGCCTTCGGTGGCGTCTTGGAGATGGTATTTGCCCCCGCACAAGATGCACAAAGTGGGAGAGTGTGTCACATGTGTTTTGGCAGTGTGACTATGTGGCTCTATTCTGGGAATGGTTTCAAGTCCTGACTGACCGCCTAACGTTGTGTAACACCTGGGCTGTCAGCCAGGACTATGCTTTGTATGGTCTTTCACCTCCGCCATGCAACACAAGTGTTCAGGACATACTTACCTTTGTTTCGGCGTCCATAAAGCTAGCCTTATGGAGAGACCGATGTAACATTGTTTTTAGGGGGGTGGGGAGGCCTGCTGATGTCGTCCTGGCGTCGGTGAGGGCGGAGGTTAAGCTGAGGGTGGAGTCGGACTTCGTGCGTTTGCCAAGATCGGCGTTCGGTAGGCGGTGGGGTCCGCTTGTTTCGGTGAGGGCGGGCCGGGTGGTAGTCAACTTGTAAATATTGATTTTGTTTGTAAATATGGAACTACTGTAATTTGTAAATAGGACTGTGTTTGTATGTAGGTGGCTTGTGAGGTACTTAGTTGTAAATATGTTGTAAATATGTATATATGTGTATGTAAATATCTGTACATATAGTTCTATTACTGTAATGAACATAATTTTCTGTTTGATTTAGTTGTTTGTGAATAGTTTGCATTTATGTTTCTGCCCGATCCGGTTTGGGTTTTTGTTTTTGTTTGTATGTGCCGTTTCGATGCACTTAAAAAGCATGTAAGTGAACAAACCAAAGCCATTGACATAAATATGTAAACATGTAGATGATGTAGTTAAGCGAGACTGGGGGGGGGGGGGCAAGAAAACATTGTATTGCCAAGTGTTACACTGTCACCATTGATTTCACCCTGCATGAACTGTAATGGAAATCATGAAAATATGATGACTTGACAATGGATCACCACCTGCTCACTGCTGTCCACTGCCCCCCCCCCTACACTATCCCTCCCCCACCCAAACCCTCCATACAAGGAGAATTTGACTTCATTTGTAGAGAGAACGGGTTTTGTCCCTTATCATCACAATGTTTTTCCAGTGAGTAGAATCTACTCACTGGCAAGTTCTTCAATTTGACACGACCATTTGCCCCCACCCCCAGCAATAACCACCTTCCCCCTTCTCTACATAAATTTTCTGGCTTGTTAGTGTACTTTGTAGTAACTACTGTATGCAATATATGTTCAAAGTAATGGTTGTATGTGTCCAACAGTAGGTGGTCCACTTGCCCCACTTTGGTGGACCATTTGGCATTTTCAATTAAAACTGTGTTAATATATACTGTGTTTCCAATACACCATCCATACCATTATTCAGAAGATCTAATGTGCTACTATTGTGTCTGATATATCAGAGAGAATAGTTAACTACTATGTTAATTAGAAGTGCTATATTACTAAAAAGTGGTCCAGTTGCCCCAGTTTCCCCTACCACTACTTGTTTGAATGCCCCAGATTTTCCAGAGAAAGGTCTAAGCTCCTAAAGCCATATTACTATAGAAACCATAACACCCTTAAAATGGAAGAATTGCTTAATACAGGTAGTAAGAAAATTTTGCTAAATTTAAGCTACTTTAGTGCTAAAATATTAAGTCGTATTCTAATTTTGCTGAAGGTGTGGTTTCCACTGTCCAACGGGCAGGTTTGTTGCCATTTACAAGTGTGGTTATTTTTCGATCTTTTTCCTTCTTTTCTTTATTTCATTTTCTTTTCTTCTTATCTTAGTTCATTTCTATGTTTGTATATACACCTAAAGATTTTTCATAATGTATATATGATCTATATGTATCTTAGTCTCTTTAACCTTCTCGGAGGTGTCACAGAGAATAATAAATAAACAAACATACTCTTTCTGGGTCGAAACTACACAAAGACGACCAAGATTGGCCCCAAGCATGACAAGATGGTGGAAATCATACAGAGGAGTGGCAGTTAAGAAATAATTTGACTTTCATCTCATAACCCCGAAGAAGGAAATGAGATATTGTAGTTGATTTGCTGGTGGACTAACACTCACCAGTGCTGATTACCATAACAACAGTTGCCATGAGTAACAGTTTGAGTGGGTAGAAACCATCAAAAGGTAGCCTTTGGTGATGTGGTTTTGGTAGCCAAGGGAATGCTCGAAACACTGTTCATGTGTGAACACTGTTCGTGCGTGAGTGCGTGTCTGTGCGTGCATCAGATGGTTTTGGGAGCGTACATCGCAAAATCTGAATAATGTATTGTTTTCATACTTAGTACAGAGCTGCAATGTGGCAGAACTTAGCAGGAAGAATGGTGATAAATTTGTTTTTATGATCTCTAATATTTGGGTTAAAAGCCAACTTCGAGTGAAAATATGTAATTATTGGTCAATTTTCTAGGACACACTAGAAACCAGTATGAATGATTACAGTGGCTTCAGTTCAATAAATGGATGCATTGTGGCATGGCATGTTTTGTGTAATAGTTTGAAGGAGTTGCATCAGATTAAAAGCCATCAATTTTAGAACCAGAACTGTTATTTTGCGCCATGGACAAATTGTCAGACAACTCAGTGGTGCACTTGTTAATTGTAACCATGCATCCCGACTCCCCCTCCCCATACTTGTTGAAAACAAGTGCATTACTTCCCCCACTACATTCATGCAAGTCCCCGCCCAACCGGGCGGCATTCTACTGAATACATGGCAATCAATGTGCAAGCCCTGGCTTACCTTCCCCAACTGCTGTACTTTCTCATCATGCACATCCCTGCATTAAGTGTTGTCAATTACCCTGCATAGTTGGGACCAAACAAACGTCACACTTCTGTTACCCACTATATTCCCCGCTATTCCCAGGTGGGGGGGGGGGGGGGCGTGATTGCAATTGACAAGTGCATAATACACAGATATGAATTGGATCTAGCGATGAGATCAGCAACTCCGTGGATTGCCCTCTACTTTTGCGGTGCAAACTAATCGGCTGAGTTTGTCATACACTGAATAGCATAATGTGACCTTCCATACAGCCTCGATTGTGTGTGTGTGTCTGTGCTGTTTGTGAACAAAATTTAATGACGCACGAATGATGCATAGATTCCACTCATAACCCTGGTATGGACGGGTAGTCCATATGACTACAAAATTCGAGAGCTCCAATTTTGGGGAGATTGAATGGAGAGGCATATATGCTTGTATGGTTTACTACTGCAAATTTTGCAAGTAAACACGATCATTGAATGACAAGATAATTTTCACATCGGTCTGAGAGTTGTCCATTGCAAAGCCTGATGATGTATACGTATCCACGAAGTCGCTAGATACCTGACTGCCGTGGCACTTGGTGTGAGGCATGACTGTGAGCTACTGTACTCTTCTAGTCTCCTAAAATTTCATTTCATTTATTGTTTCTTTTCACAACAATAATCATACATGCAAAAACGATTTACGTAACATCATATTAACAATACAAGTCGTGAAAAGGGAAGTGTGTTAAAAACCCTGGAGGGCTTGACGTGAACACACTCCCCGGAAATTACAAAACCAAAAGAACTACGTGCAGTATACTTTAAAAATTACAAAAAGTATACTTAGGCCTAACTAGATCACAGTAACAATCCCACCCCTCCTCCCCTTCCCCAGTCCCTCAACCTCCTCCCCTCCTATACCATAAGAAGCTACAAAAAGAATATACTTAGTATAGGTTTATCATGTAACGCCGTAAGACATTTCTGGCAGACTTTACTGAAGGTTTACCAGCTATATTAATTTGACTTGATAGGTTGTTCCAAACTTTCACAGCGCGATATCGCAAGCTGTATCGAGTGAGGTTTGTCCCATACACAGGACGAAGGAGTGAAATATTTCTAGTGCTGTATGAGTGGAATGAACAATTTTTCTCGAAGAAATCGTAAAAACAAGATGGCAAAGCGTTTACAAAAAAACGATAAGTAAATATTGAAATACTTAGCCTTATAATGTCGCTAAGTTTTAGAAGGTTCAATGATTTAAATAACTTGTTGGTTTGATCACTAGGCCCAGCAGAGTAAATGTGACATTGATACATACATGTAACAGAAAGTGTAGTACACTGCTATGAAGCAAAGATGCACTAGATGACAAACGAAGCTTGGACTTCTGCAGTACCTAGCAAAAATGAATGCCCTTGATTCCCAACTAAAAAAAGCTACACAGGGAGCCTTAGCTACAAACTTTGTAAATCACGTTGGAATGAGGTGGTTTCTGACTGTTGAAGCTTATGGATTTCGGACGCAAAATTAAGTAAAACTAGACTCATAAGGCTTCCAGAGTTTCCAAACATCGTGAATGGCATTCGATTTGTTCGCCTAGAACTACCGGATACAACCAAAAGTCTTCCATACGCCATTAAAAAATTAACGGGGTGCACCTAAGATTAAAATATAATATATAATACCTACTTGCATGTGGGCAAGGTGGTTTGGGACCGATTTGGACCGTTCCCATTTGTATATAGTACTTCATCTAGCGTACGTCTACACGTAGGGTGACCTGTCTAACATTAGGCTACGCCTAACTTAATGTTAAGTCTAACGTTAGGCTAGCCTTGCTGGGTTCATTCCGAAATAATCATAGCGTCGGGGCATGCGCGCACAATGTGTCTCCAAAACTGTCGCGGAACTGTGCTCACGCAACGCACACACTCGCGAGTAAATACAGTGATGAAAAACAGATTTTAAACTACTCAAATATCTCTACTTGTGTTTTTCTCTTAAATCAGTAAACTTTAAATACTTTCCCACTATAATCTTTCACAAAATAAGCTTTAAAACAAAAAGGACGAAAAGTACGTTACAATTTCTCCTGACCACTTTCCCAGCTTCGTTGCAACACTGCGCAGTGAAATGGCATGTTTTGGTCACATGGAAAATTCCATACTGCCTGTCTTTGAATGGATCGTTCTATGGGACTGAACCTTTGTCCCTCACCATACCATTCTAAAGAGAAAAAGGAACCCAACATTTTAAGGGAGGGCAGCAATCTGCACGAATATTTCTTTACGTTTTTTTTCTGCTTAAAAATTAGTGCAACGTTACACAGGGAAGCAAAAATACTTATTACTGCTTCCTGCTATCTATTTTTAGCGTTTTTGATGACTTCATTTCTGATTGAAAAAATCGAAAGCCCATAGTGCACCCACGATTTAAATGAAATAGCCCATAAGTCCCGCCTACGCCTTTTCAATCGAGCTGGAATTTGTTATGTTTATTCATAACCTCATTATACCGCTTGGCAACAGTAGAGTTTCCCGCGGTTTGATGGACGGAAGCGTATACTGGAAGGGTGTGTGCCAATGTGTTTCCGTTTTACTATGCTACATGCATAGCCCGTGTATGGTGTATGCATGTATTTTCAGTCAGTCCGCAACTACCGAGTTAATGAAGTCACGTGACCATTTCCTGCCTACTGGTAAATCTGGGCGAATGAAATTTCGCGGAACTGTGACTGGCAAGTGCGGTCCACCTTTTGTTGAATCATGCAAAAGTAGGCGTACACCTTCCTATCATGTTGTTGGTAAGTGAATCTTTGATCTTCCTTCCTCTTGGAAATCAAAGATTTTTTAGGTTTTTCTATTATATTTTTTAAAAGTACGCTCTCAGAAAGATGCAGTCAATTCTCATGTGTCAAGTTAGATAGTTAGATTGGATTTAACGACACATCAACACGAATGTGTTATTCTATCTAGGGTCAGTAGGTATTCGACGAGAGCAGACGTGTTTCGTCGAGCTTCGTCGTTACCGTGCTCAACTTGTATCACTGTGTGATAGCTCGTACATATATGCGATTGTGTAAAAACACCCTTATAGCGTGCTTGGTTTTAGTGTGATAAGTAGGTCTGGTCGTGTTCATCTGTTTGCGACCCACGCCTTAATTCTGTGTGCTTGTGTTTTTGTTACTTCATCATAATTTTTGTCCCTTGTAAGGTAAAAATAGTTTGAGGTTTTTTCCTTTTATCCCGTGGCCTCGAGCCACACAACTGTGCGATGCCGGAGGTCGGGATAGGCACAATTGTTTAGTTGGAGTTTTCGCCGGGGCGAGCGTCCTCTCCCGCAGGCGTTTTTCTGTGTTAAAGAATAAGGGGATACAAGTTTAAAGAGATAGAGATGTTGCAGGGCGCGCCGCCCGCAACACGTATGACCTAAGTTCAGGTACTGTGCTCGCCCGTGGTTTAAAGGTGTGTAGTTGCCTGAAGGGGGCAGAGGCTCACTGTCACCCCATATGATCGCTCTGTGGCGGTGACAGTGTATACCTCGAACTTTGAGGTCGACCAGCGCCTGGTTGCGAGGGTTCTGAGCCAATACGGAACTGTCTCTGACATGCGGTGGTCTCGTAAATATGGTTCGGGCGAGTTGGCGGCATATTTAATGAAAGAGGCAGTGCGCGTATGGAACTAGACAGTGGACATTCGTCCTTCCTCTTCATAGGGGGTTCGAAGGCCCAATAAGGTACTTCGGGCAGCCCCGCACCTGTTTTCAGTGTGGACAAGAGGGACACGAAGCCAGGTCTTGTCCCAAACAGACGTTGTGGCAAGTGCCTGCAGGTGGTGCATGACAAGGCAGAGTGTTCCCAACGAGGTGCGTGAAAAACCTTTGTGGAGAGGAGGGACATGTCTTGGGTGCGTGCCCCACATCGTACTCTGCCCATGCCAGTGGAGGATGTGGAGCAGGCACCCTGAACCCTCGGCAAGCAGGCCCAGATATTCCACTGAGGAATTGGAGGAGGCCGAAGCACAAGACGCTAGAAAAAGATTTCCTTGCCTCGAAGCAGTGGAGGGGGGTTACTGGGCTCCCAAGGCGGACTCTTCACCATACCTCAACACCAACCCAGTGGAAGCTGAAGGATGACAGTTGGAGGAGGACCATACAGATATCCTCCAGACTCCGAGTCTGCTTATGTCAGATGGTGTGAGTCTGACTCAGAGGCCTCCTCCAAGGATCCACCTCCGGGGAGGGCTGGTGCTTTTGATTTATGGGAGGGGAGGAGCCTCATTGAAGAGGTCGCGCCTCAGGCGGGGTGTTAGACCAGGGGTTCACACATTCTTCAAGACCTCCCCGAGTTCAACACCCGAGTAAAAAGGTCCAGGTGGGTCCCAGGTAGATACGTAGCCACACATTACACCATGATGATCCCCTTCCCTCCTGACTTCTAAAATGGTTAACGCTATGAGGGGACAGTCGGAAGCGGTCAAGGATATTCCAATTTGCAAAAACACTGGTGTGTGGACTTCGTGTTCTCCAGGAGATCCCACATTATGGAATGAGGACGATGTCACACACCTGGTCATTTGAGTGGGGCGGTGGGTTTAACACGCTTACCTTGCGCCCTCAACAACATCTTGTGGTTCAGTTATTTTAGTTTCGCCAAGGGGACTCCGCTGGTCGAAAAAGTCGATATGACATGAAGGGCCGGTTGGTATGCATTACAGTAAGACACCCATGTGGGAAATTTTCCGGGGTAAACGTGTATGCGCCCAATCGGCCTTCCGACAGAAGGGACTTTTTCATGAACCCTGCCATCCTCGTTCTGCAGTGCTCCTGTCTCTGGCGGGGGACTTAAACTGCGTCCCCGACACACAGCTTGACGAATGTCCACACGTACGTCTTCGGGCGTTGGTTCGGTATGTCGGAATTGGACTTTATAAAGCTCATCATGGTTGAGTTTGGAGAGAACAACATCCCGGCTTGTCCGTGTTCACTTGGCACCCGCCCTGATGCACGGGACCGTCTCAAGGTTGGAACTTCTTTTGGGTGTACTCTCTCCACCTGGACTTCACGAAGGGTGGGACTGTGAAGTTGTGACATGTCAATTGGATTCATGACGCAGTTAATGTCTCTTTCAGCCTCCAGAGTCATGGCCAAAAGGGCTCGAGGGGGTTCTGGAAAATGAAAAACAGCATCATTCTAACGGAGGCGACTATAGCGAAAGTTTCAAGCAGGTACAAGGAAGGTGGACGAACATTGAGGGCGGCATTCTCAACAGATTTAGAGTGGTGGGATGACGTAAAGATCCGCATCAAACAGTTTTACAGTTGAATACTTGTTTGTAGCAGAGCTCGTCGAAAAAGGGAGGAGGTTCCTACTTGCTCTGCTTAGGGAGAGGTCGGGGACTCCTCCGCACTCACGCAATCCAGGCAGTACCGTGAGAAAAAAATTGACGGGGACAGTGTTCGTGCTCGTGTTCATTGTGTGGAGGCGGATGGGGAAAAACAACCATCAAATTCTGACCGTTGGGACGTCACAAAGTATGCCATCGATCGCCGGCATAAGAGCAGTCCGTGACGTCCACGGTACGGTACAGTAAGGACCCTCCGACATCGTGGAGGTATTTAAGACCCTTCTATGAACCGCTTTATACGCGCGGAGATGTCGAGGTAGACCTTCAAGGGTCCCTATAGCTAATATTGACAAGCACAACTCTAAAGAGCAGAATGATGGGACTTGGGTACTCCCTGACTGCGACGAGCTTGGAAGGCGGGGCGAAGATGAAAGGCGAAAGGAGCCTGGGTCCGAAGGTGCCCAGAGTGAATTTTACAAACGTCGGGCGGTACCGTCGGGAACGATCTCCGTTGATGTATTCGCCTTGCCTCCTGGCTGGCTCATTGAGGTCTCTCGCAGCGCACGGCGTTATAACTTGTTACAAAGGTCTGGAGACCCCCTGAAGACCGAAAAACAAGCGACCAATTACCTTGTTAAAATGTAGGACTACAAGATTCTGGCGGCAAGCCCTTTGTAACAGGATAGGCCGGTCATGCCGGATATTGTAAGGTTCTGTCCAGACATGTGCGGGGCGGGGACACAGTATTCAGCAGAACCTCTGGTTGATGCGGGACTTCGTAGTGAATAGTGATGGGACGTGATCTTCCATGTGCGCTGTCTCCCTCGATCAGGAGAAGGCCTCTTCGACAATGGTTGATCACGGTTCTCTTTAAAATCTTGAAGAGTTTATTTGAATCCAGTTTTTGTTTAAAATGGACTCTTACTGTGTATAATAGTGTATATAGTTGGGTATCGTTAATCGGACCTACCGTCGGAGCCTCAGAGTCAAACGGGGGTACGGCAAGGGGTGTCCCTGTCACCTCTACTCGATGTAATTGTTAGTAATCCCTTGCAAGAGCCTTCAAGTTGAACCTTGTTCGACCATTTCACATACCTGGTGGAGCTAAAGCAACGTGCTCCAGTATGCTGACGACGCACATGAGTAGTCTCCGACCTAGCTTCCTCAGAGCCCTTACTGGCCACGTGGTCTACTTTTTCAAAGATGCTGACAGGTGCCAGACTGAACCCCCACCAAGACCAAAGGACTCCGTCTATGTAAGTGGCGGTCGAAACAACTGCCCATTCGCGGCATCATGGGTAGGCGACGCATAAAAATCTAGAGAAGGCATATGGTTTGGTACGGGTCACCGAAGTCACTTACCGGAATGAGAAAGTGGACCTGGGAAGCTATGTTGAAGGACTTTGGCGATCGCTACATTAGTCTGTTGGGGAAGGTAAACACCAGTATAAATCGTTTCGTTTTACCCTCTCTTGTGGTATCCGGGCATTGTTCTGGCCGCTCCAGAGGGTGTTCCTGGTGCGACTCGAGAGGGCCTGTGTTAGGTTTCTATTGGCAGGGAAACGGAGCGGTCAGAAGAAAGTGGTTGTACAGGTCCTAGGCAGGGGGGATTGGGCCTTGTGCACTTTCCTTCAAAGCGCCGTTTTCTACTGACCAAATGTGTTTTAGTGCTGTCGACAGTCAGATGCAGTTTGCCTATTTTGTCCGTTTTGGGTGGATTATCATCTCCGTTGGTTCTTTCCTACCCTGTTTTAGCAAAGTGTGCCTAACAGGTGGAGGCCAACGAAGCATACTGTCAGATGAGGGAGACACTACGTATATGTAAACTGTAGGGGGACGTTTTTTGCAGTCCAGTGCGGGGGACAGTACCGGGCCATTTATGTGACTTGCTTGGCAGGTCCAATTCCAAAACGACTATGCGTCAGGGCGGGAAGTGTGGCGTGTACGGCCACGGCAGGACACTCGATCACCGCGGCTGACCTGCCTCTGTGTGACGCATCGCACACGAGCCATCGTAACGGAAATCTCAGCGCT
Organism: Holothuria leucospilota; assembly: GCA_029531755.1. NCBI lineage: Eukaryota > Metazoa > Echinodermata > Holothuroidea > Aspidochirotida > Holothuriidae > Holothuria > Holothuria leucospilota. The sequence goes on along the minus strand of CM055961.1, from coordinate 29,858,581 downwards.
TCGGTTGGCGTTTGGAGATGGCATTTGCCACCGCCACTGGATGCACAGGGCTGGGAGAGTGTGCCCATGGTTTTGGAGGTGGCTTTGTGGCCTTCCTCTGGGAGTGGTTTCAAGCTCTGGCTGATCGCCTCACGTTTTGTAAACACCGGGCGGTCAGCCAGGACTACGCTTTGTATGTCCGCACCCCCGCCATGCAATACAAGTGTTTCGCGGCGATACTTACCTTTGTTCGGCCTCCCATAAAGCTGGCCTTGTGGAGGACGGTCGTAATATTGTGTTAGGGGAGAAGGGGAAGCCTGTGGACGTCGACTGGCGTCTGCGTGAGGACGGAGATTAAGCTGAGGGTGAGGCCGACTTCGTCCGGTGTTTGCCAAGGTCGACGTTCGGCAAGGTGTTGGGGTCCGCTGTTTCAGTGGCGGGCGGGCCGGGTGATAGTTAATTGTAAATATTGTAAATATGAAATTCGCAATAGTCCTATCGTGATGGCTTGGTTTTGGGGTGGTTTTGTACATTAGTGGCGCAGACATTTTGTTTGTGGCGCAATGTGAAGAATTCTGTAAATAGTTCAGAGTTGTGTTTTTGTACCGTCAGGTTTTAGGTTCTACTTGTTTCTTCGTGCGGTTTCTACGTACGTAAAAAAAGCTCGCTGTATTCTATCTAGTCATGATGTCAAAAGGTGGTAGTCAAACTTTGCGAGTAACTGACTCATGGAGTGATGCAGTTTGATGTTTTTCTATCGATGTTTGGAAATTAGACAGGGCTTTCTGACCAATACCAAATCACGTAGTTTAATTCAGGGAGTGCTACTGTAAACAACCGTTAAGAACTCTATCGATATTGTACCTGTACAACAGTATGTAAATGTGTGTAGTGTAGTACACACGCTATGTACTAGGCTATAGGCTTATTATAACGTGCTGTAGTGCTACTGCCTACGCGTATCGTGGGTTTAGTAGGTCTACATACTTTCACTTTAGGATATTGCTTTTCGACGGTTTGTGCCAAAACTTGTTAAACGAGTAAAGCCGCCAAACAAATATATTTTGAAACCTAACAGTGCAAGCAGGCAAGGCTATTAGGATCCACTTGTACTGTAGTAACGCGTTACGTACAAAACTATATTTGCAATAGGCCTATATAAATGCATGTGTAACTTTAGTGATGGCTGGTAACATGAGTTTGTACTCAAATCTGTTTATAAGGGAACACTGAGTGCACCTTGTCAGTGCAAATTTTGCTGCAGTGGCAATCCTCTTGATAAAGTTTAGTGGATGTGCTAATTAATTGTGGACGATTCATTTTAGTTACAAGTCTTGAATATAGTGTATAAACCAATTTATACATAAATAGAAAAATAAATCATGATTTAGTTGTACGGATATAGATTTTGATAGTGCAAAAATTATTAAGACTCCGTAAACAAAGACAACCTCAGAGTAACCACCTTAACACCCTAAACCTTTCCTTGTCACCCTGTATTGTATATACTGTAGGCTAATCAGCATCTTCCGTTCGGGCAAAAGGCATATAGAATAATAATTACATTAGCATAAAAAACCTGATTTTTAGTTTGAAGATATATAATTTTACTGAACTCTTCAAAGTCTTTCTGTTGCCCAAAATCACCTTACCTTTCAAACTGTCTATAAAAGGGGTGGACACCTGCGGCCCGGCGAGGCCAAATGCGGACCGCGACTCCTCCTCCTTGTGCGGCCCGCGAAACAGTTTCGAATTGCCTAATTTTGGTCCCTTGTACGACTTGGTATTTGACCACAACTTAACTTGACGTAACTAAAGGATATCATGAAAAACAAAGAAGAAACGATAACTGCCTTTTGATGTAAGGTGGAATTATTATCTACATTTCATTATTTGATAAACTCAGGAATTCAACTTGTAAAACGCATTCTAAATTATGTCGACCAAAATAAGAGATGCAATACACGGGACAAGTTTCAGTCAAACAATTAGTAGGCCATAATACAATATTATTCGAGGAATAAGGGTCTTGCCCATAGCATGGGCCATTGGCCAGTACGGGGGGGGGGGGGGGCGGTTGGGTAAGGGTGGAGGGTGAGGAGCGCCACCCTTAGTATACCATCTATGTTCCACGCGGCCCAGATGGCATAGCAACATGATTTTGGCCCGGTGTTCGAAAAAAGGTTGCCACCCCCCCCTCGAATATAGGTACAGGAGAATCGCTGAATGCGTTTTAAATGTGCAGCGTAGAAGGCCGTCGCAGCGACTGCCCAGCCACATTCGCGTAAAGTAGCCTAGATAGTGTATAGGCCAGAGCTCCCCATTAAATTCGTAGTGGAGTTTGCCGTGTACCTGATCATGACGAGGTTTTATGAGCAAAGTGAGATTCACTGGATAGAAGACAAATTTGCCTCCATATGGTTAAAAACTGAGTGTTTTTACAACGAAGCAAAATTAATAAGGGCAATTTTACGGCGCTTTGGAACCCATTTAAAGGCGTTCATAAAATCGATTGAAATTCACACTTCTACGTACGCTGTACCTCTAAACTGGGGCACCAAATGTTCCGGGCCTTTTAGTCTTTTCCCAGAGTATCATAGTTTTGACGATTATTAGCTTCCTAATTATTATCGTATTAGGCTTCGAAATTTGTATTCGTTAGCTTATTTACTATTCACAGCGCATGACGTCACCGAAACGTCATGATAAAATGTAAGAGAAAGAAGCTCTTTCGATCAGCTGCTGGACTGACTGTTTTCGTCGTCTCTTTTCCGAGATACTTTCACGGAGCGAAAGACCTACAAAACTTTCCCAAAGTCAAGAACCGTCTCACGACTCGACATTTTGAACGAAGTATCGGTAAGATGGCAGGAAATGCTGAAAAATTTTGTGGGTGTTAATCATTCTTTCAGAGGGAAAGTTGTAACGGGCAGGAATTGAACCAAATTTTGGGGAATTTCGATGGAAGTTATCGACAAAACTAGGCCTAAAAGGTAAGCCTAGCTTGTGTGAAGGATACGTGAGCTAATGTGTAGGATTACGTAGTGAACATGTGTATGCCTTGCGATGGGTTTCAATGAGTCTCTGAGCAAAAGGGATGATTGATTTTTGGAAGCTAGGGCTAGAAATATGATGCGGAAGGTGATGGGGAAGATCCAGTTAAGCAAATGTATGAATCTGTTGTGGGTGGTTGCAGCCCTTGAGCAAGTTGGGGAGTTATGTGAAAATTTGGGTATCAAGCGTCACCAGTAAATAGGGGATGTCTAGTGAAATGTTGAGAGGCCTTTTTTCGGAATCAGATTGAGAAACTGTTGGCGAGAAACTTCCATGCAGTTTGTCAAATGGGGTTGTTTTAGAACTGTATTTTTTAATGAGAAATAGGGAGGAACTTCTAAGATGCAAGGTCATTGCTAAAGTTCTAACACATTGTTGGCTCTCTCCCAAGATTTAGGTTTTCACTTTCACTCCCCCAGTTAAGTCATGTGTCTAATGCCATTAAGTTGTTTAAGAAAGGAAAGGATTTGGTTTGATGGGCAATGTAAGTCAATTTATGGGAGGTTTTCAAGTTTCCAGTGAGTAAAGTAGGGACTAACAGGCCAACGCAAAACAATAGGACTAGGAACAGCGGAGTGGTCTGGGACAGGCTTTTGTTCGATTCAGGAGGAAGTGAAGGTGTCCCCTACACCAGACCAGGAAGCACTTAAAACATTCGCCCAATCAGTACCAAACAAGGTGTCGAAAAGTTTGAGGATTTCACTGAAAGAGCCTTCCTCATAGAACAAGTGGAGCGGTTGAAGGGACTAGAAAAGGAGCAGGGAAGACCGAGACGGAAACTTTCATTTTCGGGATCTGCATGTGCACGCAATGCAGAGAGGAGAGCCAAAGTGGATCAAAAAAGGGACAGTTCCTCTGAAAAATCAGAAGTGAAGACACTCACTTACAGTTGCAAGCGATGAAAGCGAAGTAGAAGTCGCTAGTAGCATGCTAGCAATAAGTAGATGCCATGATTAAAGAGGGAAAAACAGGAGCTACTAAATAACAAACATACAGCGGAACTAAGAAACGTGAACAATTTTACAGGAAGAAGACAGTACGAAGACGTTGATGCCAGAGAGGAAAGTTAGCGAAGCACAAACCCAAGAGAGAATGCTAAAGTGGCAGAAATGGAGGACAGATTGCAAGCCTAGTCGGAGAGAGAAGGCGGGAAGCTAACAACGATGAAATAAGGTAAGGTATACAGTATGTGAAGCTGTTAATGGTTGGTAGGGCATAGTACGTAGTGTAGAAGAATATGGTAGAGATTGGAAGCAGAGCGGTTACGAAGGAAACTTTTGCGAACCAGATGTTGTTGAAGCCAAGGCTTTCTGGCGCAGATTAGGTTTTGAGGACCGTGCTGGATGATGACATTTACCCTTGCATGATGAGGGACCCAAGTCAGGAGGGGCCATCACTATGGTGGCCTATGATGTGGGGAAACATCAGATGGTCACATCTTCACCCTAGGATTAAGGCGGACTATAGACGGGACAGCTGTAAAAAAACCCTATAGGTATTACAAGACGTCGTCCAAGGGACTTACTTGGAGTTGGCCTAGGTAAGGGATATGGCTTAGATTTTTTTTGTAGGATTAATGTGATGAGCGACCGCCAAACTGTTTAAAAAAAAAAAAAAAAAATCAGATCCTGTCAGATTATAGAGGTAAGTTTCCACAGTTTGTGCTGCAGAAGTTTGGGAAACCCAAAGGAGTAAAAGTGGCTGAAGTCAAAGGTTTTTTTTTTTTTTTTTTTTTTTTGTGGGCTTCATTTTATTGTAGGATTAGCCAGCACAGGCTAGTGAACTTTAAAGGCATGAGAAACCATGATCTTTGGAGATGCAAAGTGTCCCAACGAGGTACGGTGCAAACTCTGTGGGGAGGAGGGACATTGTGTTGGGGCCTGCCAACATCGTACTCTTGCCCATGTCCGGCCGATGATGGGGTCGTCACCCGAAACCTCGCAAAACAGGCCCACAATATTCAACCCATGAATGAGAGGAGGCGGCACTTGAGGTGAGCAGGACTTCTGCCTCCAAGCAGGCGAGGGGGGTACTGGACCTCCTGAGGCAGACTCATCGCACTCGTTAGGCAGCGGCAACCGGCGTCAGGTTGAAATAATGAACATTAGCAGGAGGACCTCGATCGTCCTCAGGATCTCGGCGATGCGGATGGCGGGGAGCGTGCCTCCGAGCATCCTCCGAAGGGAACACTCGGGGGAGGGTTGGTTTGATTTGTGTGAGGGGGAGGGGCCAGAGTCTGCACTAAAAAGAGGTCGGCTTCAGGCGAAGTATCAGACAGGGAACCCACACTCTGGGACGCCCGTACGAGCCACGGATTAAAAAGATACGGTCCCAGCATGAGTTTTTTAGTGTGAATTGGTTTTGCCTTTGTCTCCCCGTTTTCTTTGGGTTTGTTCTGTTTGAGTGTCTGTGGCCCCTGCATGCAGAAAGTTTTTTTGGTAGTTCAGTGTAAATAGGTGTGCTTTGTTCACATTAGGTCCGCCGGCTACAAGCATGAAAGAGCACATCACATTGTTATTACTGGTAAATAGGGGTTGCCACATGCACCCATAGTTCCAAAAAAGCATTGAACCAGACTCCACCCTGAACACTCTTCGTGATGTTAATGCGGTATTAAATAGTATTTGCCTAGTGAGATTGTATAAATAGTCTCATGTAATGTTTGGCGTTCGGGGTGGTTTTGTTGTGTACATAGTTATCGCAGAAATTTTGTTTGCTAGCGCAATGTACAGAATTCGTAAATATGTTCACATTTGCAGTTTTGTTCGGTCAGGTTTTAAGTTCTCTTTGTTTCTCGTGCCCGTTTTACGTACGTAAAAAGGCTATGCTGTACATAGTTATCACAGACATTTTGTTTGCCAGCGGCAATGTACAGAATTCTGGTAAATAGTTCAGAGTTATGTTTTTGTCGGTCAGTTTAAGTTCTACTTTGTTTCTCGTGCCGTTTCTACGTACTGATAAGATGCAATGTAGGTTGCATCTTCTGTTAACAGGTTTGATGTAAAGGCGAGAGTGGTACCGAATGAAAGTTAGGACAGTGTGTAGAGTGTTACAAGGTAGGGCATGTGAGAAAAGTGGGATGCTGTTCCGTTTAAGCATTTCTTCTTCAGAAAGAATATTAGGAATGTGATCTTGGCCCCATTAAAGGGCAATATGTTTAAATTTTTTTAAAGAATAAAATTGGAGGGTCTCTTAGGATTTCTTGATGGCATAAAATCAGGACAACGGTAACAGGTTGCCGTTAATGCAGACCTTCTGTTCCACAGTTGTAGCAGGAACGAAGGCCCTTGCATCATCTGAAAAGTTGTAACCGGCCACTTGGGAGGGCTTGGAGGAGAAGGAGACACATGTGAATAACCATGAATCAAACGATATTCCACGCTACTGTGCTGTTTGCAAAGTGAGGGCATAGATGCTCAGATTTGAGACGGGTAAACGAATTTGTACACGGAGATGTGGCCTGTTGTAAAATACTCTGTATATGACACCTTGATGAAGAACAACCAGATGATGCCATGAGCAAAACAGCTCACGAAATGTTAGGCACTGCCTTTGAGATGTTAGTAAGGCCATTGCTAGCTCATCACTTTGAAGGTGGTAAATACAGTTGATGGGGCTGTTGTACCTTGTCCAAGGAAACACAGAGTGCACCCACCACAACACCACAGTGGGGACTTTGGGATGCTGGACCGTTGATGCGGGAAAAGCAAGTGCTTCTACTCTTGCTCTAGAGCATGATTATGTACAAAGTCCAATAAGACTGGACAATGGGACAGTCTCTTGGGTGGAGGAAGAACGGAACAAATTTCTTGGAACGCCTCACCGCGCCAACCCCTGTGGCGCTCCGCCCAGATAGTAAACGCAGTGACGTACATGGCGGGCGGCCACTGGGTTACTGCCCATCAATGATTTGCCGATATTTTTAGGACTAAATTACTTAAAAATTTTTTTACACAATTTATTCCAAAAGTAGTGACACCAAAGTGCATCTAAGCGACACCTAACTTTGTAAAATTTTCAAAAATTGGAGGGAAACCCCCTCCCCTCTTACCCCGAGCAGTATTGGAGCATTCCGGAGGTATATTGGCCCATATTTGATAGGCAGTGGGCCTACTGACTAGTGGGAGTTTAGCTCACTTGGGATCACGGTAGGTCAAAAAGGTTACATCATGTAAACGATTTCTCAAGAGTGCATAAACCAGCCGTGGTTGATATCAGAATAAGCATAGTTCGTGAATAGGAAGTAAATGATGACCTCTTAATTTTCTTGGAGGTTCAAGCAATGGTCACTGGGGTCACCAAGAGGCTCAGTTGTTTCAATGTTGTAACCTAGTACCTAAAGAAGGGGAACTCAAGAGTGATTTTGTTTAGTCATGGATTGCAATCCATGAATAGATGGTCCTAATGTTTCGGAGGCGGCCAAAAGGTTATAGAGAAAGGTATTATAGAAAAAAAAAATGATTCAACCCTTGCAGGCTTCAACCAAGCCGCCATCAGTTTATGTAAACATTTATTTCGTTTCATTTTGTTTAGCTGGAAAACTGACATGCCCAAGGGGCAGTTGTATTTAATTTTCGTATGCTCCCATCATGTAATATTTTCATAACTGTTCATTTTAGTGTTTAGTGGGCGAGGTGGGCAATGCCTTCAGCTGAATGTTTGCGTTGCCCATGAGTGCAGGAAGTGGAGGACAAACGGCTGAAACAGAAGGTATCTGCTGCATCGCCCATATGACGGATTTCGTCCAGTCTGTTTAAATGTTCATGGCTTTGGAGGGTGGCACAACTTCCGTTACGCCAACAGTTCGGAGAAAGAAATGGTGTCAATGAGTAACTGAATGTACTTTTTGGGGACTTAAGGGCCCGGTACGTCATTCTTCCAAACCAGCCCACAAATTACTTTGAAGTTAGCTAGCTGCTATAAAGCTGCAAGGCCATCCGGGATATGGGGATGTATTTTAAAACGTCCCAATATTCTGGAAAACGCTTCCGCGTAACCTATGGTGGTGATCCGCGAGAGTAAAACGGGATCAAAATTGCAATCCAAAGTCCTATCGGTGAGTTTATCTGTCCTCCACAGAAATGTATTTGAGACATAAAATAAAATCAAAGTTAGTTATGACCATTATTTTGTTTCACAAAAATTGCACATGATGCTGCTATAAAGCCTGGCCAGTGCCATTTCTGCCACCGGGATGTATTATACCTCGAATTATTCGTGGAACGCTCCGCGCAAACTACGGTGGCGCCCAGCTTACATAGTAAAAAGCCAGTGGTGTCCCATGGAAGAGGAACTGGGTCATGCCCGACCTCCTCTGGACGCGATCTTTTTTAGGTACTAAAAAATACGTTGTAGTTTTTCACAAAAACTTGACTTCAAAAGAATAGTGGCACCAGATTTCGTAAGGCCAACCTAATTTTTCAAAATTTTCAAAGGCTGCAGAGCGACACTCCTTACACCCCGAGCAGTACAGTAGCTTCTGGATGGATATTGGTTCATATCGATAGATGGTGCCTTACTGACGGGTCATTTTGGGGTCACCGGGGTCAGTGGTTCAAATCTTTTAAACACATCTCAAGAAGGGTAACTCTGAGTGATTTGGTGGGTACGTGGATTGCCATGTAAAGTGGTTAGGGTCCTAATGTTCTCCGGTGGCCGGCCCAAAGGCCAGTCAAGAGGTTGAAAACTGTGATTGTGGCAATGATGAATAAATAGCACGATCACAGGGGATAATATGGGTTTTCATCCCGTGGAGGAAAAGCATAGGTAAGGTAAGTTGTGACCGATGCGAGCCTAGTCAGTTCCAAATCATCTCTCTGTTTTGGGGGGCTGCACCACCTACAGTCCCGACTGGTTTGAATCTGTACAATTTGGTCTATGGGAAAGAATCCACAGTTCCTGCCATTTGATATTTGTGTGACCGTTGACTCAGGATGATAATAAGTGAGGGGGCAAGTGTAGGTTTGTAACGTCCATCTGTAGGGCTTCTTTAGCAGTGTGTCTACTTTTCATTCCGCTTATGCCGACGTGACTCGCGAACCCACGCAGGCACAACTGATTTCTGTAGCTCACCAAATTGGAAGTACGTTTCAAGGAGAGCTACCACATAAGGTGTTTTTCTCATGGCCTTGAGTGCTAAATGGCTGGATTAGTGAGTCTTGCGACACAATTAAACTGGCGGCCCGGCGAGGTTTCGTCAGATCCGAAGCCATCTTAAGTGCCTGGAGTTCGGCAGTAAATAGTGAGCATTCACGGCAATCTGATTTGCAAGAATGCATCTCGGCCTGTCGCGCAGCTGCAACCCTGTTCGTGGCTTCACCATCGGTATAGATTGCATGATAACGATGGTAGTTTGTATCAGTTCATTAAACCCGACACGGTACACCATTAAACTAAGGTCAATAACGGGCTCCACTAATTGCAAGGGAGGAGGATGAGAAGGAAAGCTGTGTGCTACGAAGTCGGGGTGGTACACATGGGTCAAATGGTAAAAACAGGAAAACAGGAATCTCAAGAAGGATCTGTGAGGGATCTCACATTTGATCTTGTAGATTTCCATATTGAGTAGATTTCAATATTGTTTTTGTGAAGTTCAAAGTTCATTAGGGTACTCGAGGTTAATACTTGACGAGCGATGTCTGATGTTTAATAACCCAAAGTCCAATGGGGGTAAAACCGGTCAACCTGTTGAAAAAACATGTTATCAAGAGGACTAAATGTAAGGAACTACACTGACATGATCGGTTGTGGAGTTTGTTAACGTCGGGGTACTGAGCGGTACATTTGCCAAAACTTGCCTCCGAAGACAACCTTGGGGGCAAGGTGCCCTGTATTTTGCCCCGTGTGCTTTTTAACCCAGTCAACTGAAATGTGTCATGCCGGGGCGTTAAGCGCATTGCCTCGGGCATGGTGGTTTGCACATTAGGGCTTAAAAGCTAGTGTTGCCCAATTAGTGGCAAGTGCGTTGTCGTTGCCTTAGGGCATTTGGTTTTTGCCTTCGGGCCGTTGGTTTTGCGTTCGGGGCTTAGTAGTGGCCACGTGGCGTGGGCATGTTGGCCTTGGGCGTTCTCGGTGGTGACACTTACGGCTTAGTGTTGACATATCGGGCCGTTAGTGTTGCATTCGGCTTGGTGTTGCCGTCCTAGGCGTTGGTGATGCCTCGGGCTTGTGTTGCACGTCGTGGATGTAGGGGTTGCTTCCTGGGTGTCTTACCATACAACAATGTGGTGAGTTGGCGTGGTGGTCTTTGTCGAGGGCTTTGTTATGTAGTGTGACCGGGGGGAGGTTGGTCTGGCGGGTTCTTATGGGATTGTTGTCAGTGTCGGTTAAGGAAAGCATGTGGTTCTATTGTTGTAATGAGCTAATGTTCTTGTTTGATTTGGTGCGTGTGTGGAGGGTTTGCCTTGTGGTTTACTGTCCGATCGGTTTTTTGAGTTTTGTTTTTGTTTGTATGGTGCCGTTTCGATGCACTTAAAAAGCCCCACCCCCCCAACACACTTGACATGTGGCGTGTTAGTGTGTCTGAGGAGCTAAACCCGTTTGTTTTGGTGGAGGTCAGAAGGTCACATTAAATGGTAACAAACAGTGTCAAAACCTTGTAAAACCTGTTTTTAAAGGTATGGCACTGCGAACCGATGCCACTCATAATTGACCTATGGTTGTTCATACTTAAGCAATGTACGATGACAGGATCTTGGTAGCTAGGTGAATCCTATTGCTTAAAGGGAAGGTGAGCAAAAGGGTCATAGTTGTCGTCACAAAGATTTTAAAAAAAGTTCTTGACCATATTATCATAACATCCAAGGATAAAACCGAGCGTTTTACTCATGGTTGCCATGTGGACGATTTTATTGAATACATATCAGTTAGAATCATAAAGCAAGGAATCACTAAGCCTTTGGCATTCTGCTGGTTTAATAGTAAAATTTTTCCAGACAGGCACCCACCATTTAAAAAAAAAAAAAGAAAAACAGTTCAATTGACTCCCCTCATTAGCCTGTAGTGACCTATTAGGAGATCACAAACTTGCGGAGTCCACATACTATGCGTGAGATTATTTTAAACATTAGTGATTAATTCATTACTTCTCTTTCATACAAAATCGAAAATATTTCAGATTAGACGTTAATTTACATAGGCTTAATGATTGGTCAAGATAATGAAAGCCAGTGCCATAAGGATATTAAGTCATACTTCATTATACAAGTTGGAATTTTTAACAATAAATAAAGAATGCCAATATTAATTGCACAAAGTTTTGATACCATTGTTTCAGATATATATCATACATGGTCAGATGAAAAAAAAAATCAGCGGATATGATCTTTGGTGTTGTCTGTGGGGTCGTAACTGAAAGAGTCCTAGGGAATGCCAAAGCATCAATATTCATGGCACAGGGGACGCAAAACCCATATTGCCCGCAGTAGTCCCTTTTAACCCCAGTCAATAGCGCCTGGTGTAACACCGATGACAAAGGGGGAAAGTCTGTTTCTACCGCAAAACCACTAATGTTTGAAGGTAAGGGTAGCCACGTATTGCACTGAAACATGTTAGGATGTGTGCATTGTGTACATAGTGGTCACAGTTGTTACAGATTAAGGCATTGATGTAGGCTTGTGTCTCTCTGAGGTCTTCCATAAACGAGTTGTGAAATGGTCAGGGTGAAAACTGCTGGATCAGACTGAAGACTCCAAAATGGTGATTACTGTCCATTGGTGCCATGTATTTCGGGAAGAAATGTGTGGAGAAAACTTGACATATGAGTCGTGTGAAAACTACAAGAGATTATACGAAAGTTTCATGGCGCAGGACAGTATTCAAGGACGTGTAGCAGATTATTGTAAGCCATGTGTACAATGCCAAAAATAGTCGGATAAGAAGTGAAATATTAAACGACCACTGATTCACCTTTCCAATTATATTGAAACCCCCTTTACAACGAGTAGGTATGGATATTATGGGGCCTTGTCAAGGTCTAAGGCGCGGGAACAAGTGTTGACGTGCGTGTTGTTTGAATATGCAGCTAGATATCCTGAAGTGTTCCGACACGAGAATATCGAAGCAAAGCCCAATCGCTCAGGGAGATGGTAAAGTTTTGCTAGCGGTAGGGTTAACCCGACGAAATCAGTGACGGGATCCAGGGTAATTAATATTTACTCGAGCTTTTAAAGAGGTATGTGAACTTCAAAGATTAATCACCTTGAATCGGCACCCTATCATCCCAGACCATGGGGTTAGTGGAAGAGTTAATGGAACATTGAAGTCCATGTTACGAAATAGTTGACCAAGAACCAGACATTTGGGGGATAAGTACATTGCCATACTTGGCTTTTCGCACCACGTGAAGTGCCCAGGAAAGCATGCGGTTGTAGTCCTTTGAACTTTTGTTGTAGGAATGGTTATGGGGACTCTGACACTGTCCATGAGGAAAGGCGAGGAAGTGCTAGTATGCAGATTGGTAAAAGTCTGTTTCTTATGAAGGATCTATGAGAGAAAAAAATTGGTGAAGTATCCCAGCTGTCAAAGAGTCTCTTAGGGATGCACAGTCAGAACAAAAAATGTGGTATGACCGCAATGATCGGAAAACATCGATAGGAGTAGGTCAGGGGTTCTTAGTTACTGCAATAATGCAGGACCATGAAATCACAAAGGTGATAAAAATGAGGATTGATTATTGAAGTAACGTTTTGAAAAGGTAAAAAGAGTAGGAAAGTTGTGTTCCATATTAACATCTGCTAAAAACCATGGATGGACGAACTGAAGGGAATATGGGATGCTGTTGGGGTTTCGACTGAGGGATGCCAGTCTGATGTTGTGAAGTTCGATTGGAATTTCCAAGTTTGCATCAACTGAAGATTAGAGGGTATGTAAAAGGTGTCGTCTGAAGATCTAACAAACGAACACATCACGTGAATACGTGAGTATGTGGGGAATCTACACGGAACTTACCTTAGACGGTTACCTCCTGAGGTACCTGTAAGGCAAAAGCCCTACAGGATCCCACACTCAGGTAAAAGCAGAGGTGAATAAAAGGTCAGCCACCTTATAGATATGGGAATAAATAGAGGTCTTCAAGTCCTTGGGCATCCCCTATTGTTGTAGTGCCCCCAAAAAAGCATTCGGAATCAGGATGTGCAACTGACTATAGAAGACTAAATCAGGTTACGGTGGCAAATGCATATCCTATTCCAAGAAACCTGAGGAAATGTTGGAGAATTAGTTTACAGGAAACTTTTCTGCACTACTACTGACTTAACAAAAAGGTTTAAATCATCAATACCTTTAAGTAAGGATGCAAAGGACAAAGGATGCATTCGTTTTCCCATTTGGCCATTCTCAATATGTTACCTGCCCTTTGGTATGAAACATAGTTCAGCCAGCTTGCAATTCTGGTGGACACACCTCTACTTCATGGTACGGACGACATTGCTAGAGCATATATTGGATGTATTATCTTTTTAGCAATAGTTGGGAGAGTCACCATCTTAATTTTGTGATGCGAAAGTTGCGAGAGACTGGTTTACAAACAAAGCCCAGTAAGTGTAAGAGGATGCCTACTGAAGTAACCTACTTGGGTTGTTGTGGGGAAGGGAAATTTGACCCCGATCCCAAAGGTTGGGGGGACAGAACATTATCCTTTCGGATTTGCAAAGGTCGCTAGTAGTGTGCTTACTGACGGACTAAAAAGGAAAGCTGTTCAGTGGACAGATCAGTGTGTACATGCCTTTCATGCAAATTAATTTAAAGGACGGCCATGATTTCAGACCTGTGCTCGGTAAGCTCCAAATGTGACAAGAACCCTTTATTTATAAGCCTGATGCATCAGAGCGTGGTTAAGGGGTTGTGTTAAATGAGGCAGGATGCGGAAAGAAACCTACATCTGGTCTTCCCAGGGAACCGAAATTACTGTACAATTGAAAAAGAATGGTCGGGCCATGTACGGGGCAATTGAGAAGTTGTATGGTACTTAAAGGCAACAGAGTTTTGTTGTGCAGACAGACTTCATAGGGCCCCCTGCAGTGGTTTGGAGCAAAGGAAACATGGCAATGCTAGACTAAGTAGATGGTCCACTTCATTGCAACCATACTCTTTTTATCGCATCCAGGCAATTAATTAACACTGGGAAAAGATGGATTCAAAATGCTGATTCCTATCCAGGATTTGGTAATCTCTATTTTGCACTGAATCTTCTCATGATGAGATTAAAGTTGTGCATTTCGATCACAAGTGTGCATGCCTATTGTTCTTGGGAATATTACTCTCCGATGATTATCTCTTGTGATTCTAGTTATTTGCTGTGAAGCTTTGCTGTTATGAATTTTGCGATTCTCAATCTTATATTACATGAAGATTGCTGTTTTATTTTCTTTTTGTCCCTGTAGTGCTTTCTACGGACGGTAGGGCCACCGAAAGAAACTTTACTAGGTCACTAAACAGCACTGCATGTTTTCTTGAAGGAAGGACGTCGTCTAATACTAAAGTCTTTGAGCTGCATGGAGAAGTAAACTTAACCTCAACTGATCCAGATTCTCTGGTCAGTAAGATAAATGAAAGTTTTGTTGTTGCAGCAAAGCAATCACTGGGCCCCATGCTGGCTACTCGAAGAGTGGTAACTATCCCTGACCTTTCGCCCCTCCCTATGCTCCACCAGGCCGAGAGGAAGGGGAACAACTTCCCACTACTGTTTGCGTGGGTAAAACAGTAAGTAGGTCCCGAGTTCTAGTCAGCTAGACACAGGCGAGCGAAGGCGGGGCGCAAGAGAAATTCTACGTAATGTTATTCAATAACGTGATTGGGATGCTACCCAGCAAAGATGAGAAAGCTTTTGGACTGTAGATGAAACTGAAAAACTGACTTCGTTCAATTATTAAGTTACACATATGCAAATGCACCCAAACTTCACAACCAATGGAAAGTGTCACTAAATTGTTCAGTTATTCTATTGGGTCTCCTGAAGTTGAGCACATCTATTGGGAACTTATGAAAGTATGGGGTGGCATTTGGGAAGACTGAGGGATGGTCTGTAGGGTGGTTCAGTCAGTTGATTCTTGACCATGACGACGCAAAGAAGCTAGACATGCCTCAGCTAAGCTCAAGTAGAAAACCGAGCTACGAATTGTCTAAAAGTCTTTTCTTGTCATCTTTCTGAAAAAAACTGAGATTTTGAGCTGATTCTCGGAAAGGCTTTCAATTAAAATGTTTTCCAGGTGGAACCAACAAAACACTGCTTGTTCGGATGTTCTATTTTTCATTGTCCACTATTACTTGACCTCATCCAACATCATAACCCAGCAAATTAAATTTGTCCATGCATGTTTGCGTTATGTGGGCAAACTAAGTCATAGAAACTGAAAAAAAAAAAAAAAAAAAAAAATGACAAACAACTGTCATCCGTCCATAATCTTTTAGTCATAAGCCAATGTTATGGAACGAATCCAACATTATAAACACTTTGAAACAAGTTTGGAACTATCTCATAGAACATGAAATCTAGTACAGTAGCATCCCTTAACTTGTGCAGGTAAATCAGGGCAGGTACATATGTGTGGCTACAATCCTCGACAAAAAGTACATGGACACCCCGCTCCCGTTCCGTGTTTGAAGTCTCAGGAACACGTTCGTCGGCTGCCTCATTGAACAGGGGAGCGGGGATGCAGACAAGGGGAAGATGAATCTCACGCTTGCTTGTTTGTCCCATCATTTTTGTCGAGGATTGTCCGAGGCCTGTACAAAGGTATAGCGAGTATTTCACGGCTAAAGTCAATTTATGATATATCATGAAAAAATTGGTCTATTTTGACCGAAGTATGTCTGTGAATAAAAAGTTTAAGGTTCACATTGAAAAGAAACCCTTGTCCCTGATAACATGCCTACATGGACCCACATGGGTCCACATGGGTCTACATGGCTCACATACGATAATGTGTGCAATATAGGCTTTACATGGGTATGGACTCCACAAAAATTTGACCTAGTGGCCCAAATGAGCCTTTGTTAAATTTTCAATGGGTAAGTTCTCCCATGTTGTAGCCTCATGGGCACCGGGCCTAATTTTCATGAAGCTGCACGAGGGGATATCTTCCAAGTGATATCCACAAGGGCATCATCAGGGACCGAGATGTTTGCCTGGGGGGGGGGGTGGGGGGGGCGGGCGGGGTGGTGGTGGGGGGGACGGGGTGGGGGGTGGAGGGAGGGGTGGGGGGGGGGGCTGGGGGGGAGGGGGGGTGTGGGGGGGGGGCGGTCGCTGGGGGGGGGGGGGGGGGGGGGGGGGGGGGGCGGGGGGCGGGGGGGGGTGGGGGGGGGTGGGGGTGGGGGGGGGGGGGGGCGGGGGGGGGGGGGGGTGGGGGGGGGGGGGGGTTGGGGGGGGGGGGGGGGGGGGGGGGGGGTGGGGGGGGGGGGGGGTGGGGGGGGGGGGGGGTGGGGGGGGGGGGGGGTGGGGGGGGGGGGGGGTGGGGGGGGGGGGGGGTGGGGGGGGGGGGGGGTGGGGGGGGGGGGGGGTGGGGGGGGGGGGGGGTGGGGGGGGGGGGGGGTGGGGGGGGGGGGGGGTGGGGGGGGGGGGGGGTGGGGGGGGGGGGGGGTGGGGGGGGGGGGGGGTGGGGGGGGGGGGGGGTGGGGGGGGGGGGGGGTGGGGGGGGCGGATGCCTTCAGAGTTCACCGTGGGGTACGGCAGGGGTGTCCCCTGTCACCTCTACTCTATGTAATGTTTAGTGAATCCCTTGCAAGAGCCTTCCAAGTTGAACCTTTGTTTCGACCATTTCACATACCTGGTGGAGCTAAAGTCAAGTGCCTCCAGTATGCTGACGACGTCACATGCGTAGTCTCCGACCTAGCTTCCTTCAGAGCCCTTACTGGCACGCTGTCTACTTTTCAAAGAGCGACAGGTGCCAGACTGAACCCCACCAAGACCAAAGGACTCCGTCTAGGTAAGTGTCGGTCGAAACAACTGCCCTTCGCGGCATCATGGGTAGACGACGCCATAAAAATCAATGGCATATGGTTTGGTTACGGTTCACCCGAGTCACTTACCTGGAATGAGAAAGTGGACCTGGTGGAAGCTAGGTTGAAGGACTTTGGCGATCGCTACATTAGTCTGTTGGGGAAGGTAACAGTTATAAATCGTTTCGTTTACCCTCTCTTGTGGTATCCGGGCACTGTTCTGGCCGCTCCAGAGGGTGTCCTGGTGCGACTGGAGAGGGCTGTGTTTAGGTTTCTTTGGTCAGGGAAAACGGAGCTGGTCAGAAGAAAAGTGGTGTACCAGGTTCCTAGGCAGGGGGGATTGGGCCTTGTGCACTTTCCTTCAAAGCTCCGTTTTCTCCTGACCAAATGTGTTTTTAGTGCTGTCGAAAGTCAGATGCCGTTTGCCTACTTTGTCCGTTATTGGGGTGGATTATCATTCCGTTGGTTCTTTCCTACCCTGTTTAGCAACAGTGTACCTCACAGTTGGAGACCAACGAAGGCATACTGTCAGATGAGGGAGACACTACGTATTATGTCAACTGTAGGGGACGTTTTGCAGTCCAGTGCGGGGGACCAGTACCGGGCGATTTTTGATGACTTGGTTGGTCAGGTCCAACCTAACGACTATGCGTCAGGGCCGGAAGTGTGGCGTGTCGTCCACGGCGGGACACTCGATCACCGCCGGCGTGACCTGCTGTGGCGGATCGCACACGACGCCATCGTAACGAATCTCAAGCGCCTTCGGTGGCGTCTTGGAGATGGCATTTGCCCCCGCACTGGATGCACAGGGTGGGAGAGTGTGCCCCATGTGTTTTGGCAGTGTGGCTTTGTGGCCCTCCTCTGGGAGTGGTTTCAAGCTCTGGCTGATCGCCTCACGTTTTGTAACACCTGGGCGGTCAGCCAGGACTACGCTTTGTATGGTCTGTCACCCCCGCCATGCAATACAAGTGTTCGCGGGATACTTACCTTTGTTTCGGCCTCCATAAAGCTGGCCTTGTGGAGAGACCGGTGTAATATTGTGTTTAGGGGAGAGGGGAAGCCTGCGGACGTCGTCCTGGCGTCGGTGAGGACGGAGATTAAGCTGAGGGTGGAGGCCGACTTCGTCCGTTTGCCAAGGTCGACGTTCGGCAGGTGTTGGGGTCCACTTGTTTCAGTGCGGGCGGGCCGGGTGATAGTTAATTTGTAAATATTGTAAATATTGAAATTGCAAATAGCCCTACGTGATTGGCTTGGGTTTGGGGTGGTTTTGTACATAGTTAGCACAGACATTTTGTTTGCTAGCGCAATGTACAGATTTCTGTAAATAGTTCAGAGTTATGTTTTTGTCCGGTCAGGTTTAAGTTCTACTTTGTTTCTTCGTGCCCGTTTCTACGTACGTAAAAAGCAAGTCAAGGAGAATGTGACCGACGGTGACAGCACAGTCACAGGGGATACACGTAAAAAGCCCACAGGGGATACAGTATGGTCTCTCATATAGACTCCTGGAACAGACCCTAAGCTTTTTTTTTTTTTTGCTGTCTAGGGAGTATGGGAAAAATGAAGGTTAGGAACTGTGGGATGTGATGAGATACTAAACATATGACGTGACCATTGGGCAGTGTTCACTTGCTCATCAGCTTGTCACGATACCCGAAAAAGGTCGAACATCTTAATTTCAAAAGGTAAGGTTAGGTTAGATGAGGTTTAACGTCCCAGTTTCCAACCAATTGGTTCAAGTCGAGACGACCACGGCCTTTTTTCCAGTTGTGGCTCGCTGGCTTGTTTTCCCTACTCCATTGTTTATGCTGACCACCAAGCACAAAGGCAGTAGGGTTCATTTTTAAAGTCTTTTAATTTCAAAAGGAAACAAAAGCAGGCAATGTGCGTTGTACAATAAGGACATCACAGATTATTTTGAAATTGACTTTTTAAAATTAAGGAATAACTTTCAACATTTTATATCTCAGCAAGGGAGTATGCGTTGAAAATGGGAATGGACAAATAAAATTCATTTTCCAGCCTCTTCTTCTGATTTTAGAATTTAGTTCTTTTTTAAATGACGTGGAAATGAGAATGGAAGGAAGGAACGAAATTGTCAAAACTGGGTTTTATTCTTGCCTTGATTTCAGTTTTGGTGGTTGTGCCTGCAGTTGATTCTTTGTTGAATCTTGTTATGGCGAGATTTGTGAGGTGTACGTAGTCTTATATTTTCACCACTGAAGAAGTATTTTCCCGCCAGAGTGACACTTTGATTTTGTTAAGTGTCATCTTCCAATGTCGTCCCCCTGACAGGATTTTACGACACACCAACACGATTGTGTTATATAGTGTCACCTAGAAAAGAAAAAGGTGCAATGTAGGGGTACAAGTAACTAAAAAAGTGGGGTCAAATTCCAGGAAAATGCGGGGGTTGGGCGTCCACCAGCATTGACCGAACGAATATTCTCATCCTGAAAAATGTACCAAAATCATAACTAAAAAGATGGACAAACGCTTGTATGTTGTTCTAAAGAGATGGAAAGATTTAAGATGTAGAGTTAGTTAACTTTTGGAAGTAATTCTTATCACAGAAATTGAATACATTACATATTGCAGAGTAATTTTGTTTCAATAGAGAAAAAGTGTGTTGGGTAGCAAAAGTCCTGTTAGTTTCCAAGGTGGGATATTGAACATTATGAAGCTCGTTAAAATCATTTTATTTCGCATTTGTGTTCCATACCTGGGTGATGAACCCCTTTAGTCTGACCCCTTTAGGGACTGTGGGTAATGCAGCCCCAGTAAGCGGAGAGATGATTTAGTCCTGACTAGAGCTAGCATTGGCCACACTTACCTTACCCATGCCTATTTACTCCATGGGGATGAGAGACCATATTGCATCCCCTGTGATAGTGCTGTCACCGTCAGTCACATTCTCGTTGACAGTTATGAATACTCCCATTCGTCAGAAGTACTACACTGTACAAAATTTGAAGACATTTAAGCACACAGACCCTTCTCTCTTTCTGGGCTTTCTGAAGAAAAGTGGCCTGTATAGAAATTTTTGACATGACTCACGCATTTGCCTGGATTTTTTGCTGAAGTTTACCCCTTTACTTTTTCATTTGATTTTTACTCCCCATTCTAGCTGACATTATATAACACATTCGTGTTGCTGTGTCGTTAATCCCCATCTAACTAACCTTTGGGCTTACCATAGAGGGGCGCGCTGTTGAAGTTTTATTGAGATCAACTATTATAACAAGGCTTAGTGGCCCTTTCTCATTTAGTTATCTTTTCTTTTTCTTGGGTTGGTTACGTTTATCGTAAACTATGGAATGGAAGGCTGTATAATTAAGTTGTTTTACACTTAGAAAAGAGAAAATCTAACAGTTTGTGTATAATTACATTACCTTTGTACGACTCCCTTCCCTCTTTAAAAAGGCCGTGTACTGAATTTTTTTTTTTTTTTGATGTGAAATCAGCACCTTCTGTTCCCAGTAAAGAAGTCAAAAGTGTTCTGGTTGCCAAAATGGCTGTTTTCCGCTCTGGAAAATATGTTTGGATTTCTTTTGGAGAAGTACATCATAAAAGGTTGTCCGAGGTAACCATAGGTTAAGAACCACCCCTTTCACCCACCCTCCATTGGTTGATTTTACTGAGAGTTTCAGCAAGTTGCTCCCGGTAACTCCTCCACCAAAGTCGTAGTTTGACTTCTGACTTCATCTTTCGGTCTTGCTCTTCCATACACTGGTGAATAATCTATGCAACCGTTGAAATGGTAATAGAAGAACTGAAGTTAAAATGGTATTCAAAGTTGCAGGGCAATACTTGTGGCACAATGTGGGTGCATGTGTGTCGATAATGCATGGTACTGATATTGCAAACATTGGGGAATCCCTTCTTTTAGCATTTATAGATAAAAAATACGTCTTCTGATCACAAAATTCCAAGAAATGAATGGGAATTGTACAATGTGCCATCCTGAAATGAGACCCGATGATTGCCCCTCTCCCTCCCCACCCAACCCCCCCCCCCCCCCATTCCATCCGGATGATTTCCCCCTGATATTCCCTATTGCCTGGGACCACCTGGTATGCTAATTCAAGTATATGGGTAAGGGTAACTTCTTTCATATACTGTCATAGTGAGCACGATTCCTGTATGATAAATGACCCCCTCTAAAGAGCAGAAAGATGAACTCGGTTCCCAGAAAGAAAAAAAAAAGAGAAAAAAGGAAAAAAATTGCATTTACAAGCCTTGCATAAGCCTTTAAGGAATGTGGGGTGCAAGGGAAGATAAACTACACCCGCCATACATGCTATGCAAAATACAAGTATTTTGTGATAGGTCACAAGTCAAAATGACAGCTGGCCATCCCATCTTATCAAAAAATAGGACCTTCCATGCAAAACATTATTAAGAGGACTATTTAAACATTCCTAAACGCTTTACGACAAGAGCTACTGAAGGATAATCATAGCCCCCATTACCATAGCTTAAGCTTTCACTTGTGTCGTAGATTAACTAACTGCATAGACGTGATTATCGTCCTGAGATAATGACTACATAAAATCAAAACGGCAGGAACTGTGGGATTCTTTCTCTGAGAACAAACTGCATGTACCAAGTCAACCCAACGGTCGAGACTGGGGGTCATGCAGCCCCCAGAAAACGGAGAGATGAATTAATACCGACTAACTATGAGGGAATGCAGGTAATTGACAGTTTTATGGTAAAAAGAGAGATGATAGGTTCCGCTTTTTGTTACATTATTTAACAGTTAAAACACTAACGTTCCCCCTCTAACCCAGTTGCGTGACATTTCACGCGTTACGTTGACTCCTTTGAATACGCTGTGCCAAACCTGAAAACGTTTAAGCACACAGATCCTTCTCACATTTTGGACTTGTCTCAAAGAAAGCAACCTTTACATGAAATGACATGACTTCCACATTTCTTTTGTCTAGACGTTTTAGTAGAGTTTTGCCTAATTTTTTCCTTTTAGGTGATTTTACCCCACCAATACCCTTTTTAATCTTGCTGACACTATATAACTCATTCGTGTTGGTGTGTCGTTAAACCGCCATCTAACGGGGGGGGGGGGGGGCGTCCCTACGCGAAAAACAGGCCCTGACCTTACTTCCGGAAAGCGGCGAGATGATTTAGTTCCGACTCGGGTATAGAAATTTTTGACGTGACTCCCGCGTTTGTCTGGAGCCTTTGGTGGAATTTGACCCCGCCTTTTTCAGTTTTTACCCCAACATTGCACCTTTTTCTTTTCTGGATGACACTGTATAACACAATCGTGTTGGTGTGTCGTAAAATTCCATCTAACTAACCGGCTAGGGCTCGCATCGGTCTCACTTACCCATTCCTATTTACTCCATGGTGACAAGAGATATTGTATCCCATGTGATTGTGCTGTCACCGTCAGTCACATTCTCGTAGACTGTTATGGATACTCCTATATTCGTCACAAGTACTAAACTGTGCCAAACCTGAAGACGTTATTAGAACACACAGACCCTTAGCTCACTCTGGAGTTTCTCAAGGAAAGTAACTTTTACAGGATGTTTTGACATGAACCCCGCGCTTGCTTTGGTGTAGACATTTCTAATAGAACTTTGCCCCATCTTTGCCTTTTTAGTTAACTTCTCCCCAACTTTACATCCTTTTTACTTGCTGACTATATAACACATTAGTGTTGGCGTGTCATTAAACCTCATCTAACTAGCTAACTCATTTCGCTCGTTGGAAAATGGCTGTTCATTTGGAAGCCTTTTTAAAGCAATTTTGAACCCAATGATCGATCTGTCATTCATGTTACCCCAGCCCACAGGAACCCATATCACTATTTCCTAGTCTTTAAGTCTAAGTTAATGACACGTCAATGTAACATGAAATTAGTTTAGGACATGGTCCACTCTACCCCCGCTCTTTTTCAACGCCACCGCCTCGCCTGTTCCGTACGCCTACGGAAAGATGAAATTGCGAGCAGATTTTAAAATGCACCGAACTGGTTTCCATATTCCGTTTACTTTTTCTACTTTGTGTAAACCACACGTTTTGTACGGACAGACCTTAATTAACGTTGAATGAAACACCCTTAATATGGAAGTGAAAAGACAAGAAGCATGTTCTAGGGAGAAGGGAGCCACATTTTCTGGATTGTGTGGTTTCTTTAAAAGAGCCTTTTGATAATTGATACTCCTACAAGTGTCAGGGAGCTTTGCCTTCAGTCTTCAACACCTTGGGCGGGACCTGCTGAAGATGGGAGATGTACTTCTGGCATTTCTTTGGTGTGACACGTTCGTCCCAAAACTCAGCTATCATCCTCTTTAAGTTGTCCGAGGTATAGCGCTTGTCCACTCGTAAGCAGTGTTCCATCTCGTGCCAAATCTTTTCTATCGGGTTGAGATCTGGGCTTTCTGGAGGGTTTGCCACCAGGGGATGCTGTTGGCCGTCATGAAGTCTTTGGTGAAACGGCTGCTATTTGGGGGGTCGTTATCCTGAGTGAAACGATAGTTTCCATTAGGAAACGCCACCCTTGCAAAAAGGTAGGAGACCGTGTGCCAAAAGATGACTGCAGTAGCATTTGCTGACCATTATCCCGTCAAAGATGATATCGGCGTCACCCCTCACAAAAACCCCAGCCCAAACGTGCACCCTATTGGGGTGTTTTGGTTTCCAGGTGAGATTAGGCAGTTTTTTTTTTTTTTTTTTTCTAAACTGTATGTTCAACATGTGGTCGATTTCCACCGGACATTCATCCGTGAAGATTGCGTTCAGGACAGGTCCTTTGCCTCAATGTAGCAAATAGCATGCTCAAGGCAGGCGATTTTACGCCGTATTAGTTGGGCGTAACGGGGCCTCGAACTAACTCATTACAGCTTCCGTCTGCGAACCTTTGTATGGCACTTGTAACCATCGACGCAAACTTCCTCAAGCGTTTTCTGTTTACGGACAGGTGATTTCACGGTCTTCCGTTATCAGCTGATCGATAAACCGTTCGTGTTCTGCACCAATTCTGAGGGACTTTTTTTTTTCCTGGGCAGATCACTGAGGGCATGGTCTTTGGGTCCAGTAAAATCCCTTCTGCAACAAGGATATCACGGATCTCGATGCTGCCAATTCCGCCTTCAGATGTCTGAACAATTTTTCGTCTTAACTGCTGTGATAAGCGAGACATACATGCACGATATAGAAATCAATGTGTACGATGATTATTTTCATTGAGTGTGTGCATAAATAGCCCTTTCATGGCAATGCTATGTTCGATTAAATCTACCCGCCAATTCGGTCTTAAAATTTCATTGGTGATTTTTAAGTGCATCGAAACGGCACATACAGACAAAAACTCAAACCGGATCGGACAGGAACATAAAGGCAAAACTATCCACACACCACCAAATCAAACAGAGAGCTTTTTAAGTGCATCGAAACGGCACATACAAACAAAAAAACAAAACTCAAACCGGATCGGACAGGAACATAAAGGCTAAACTATCCACACACCACCAAATCAAACAGAAAATTATGTTCATTACAACAATAGAACCACACACACACTGACAACAACTCAAATACCCCACAGACCAACCTCCCCCCGGCCATACTAAAAACAAAGCCCCACAAAGACCACACACCCAAATCCACCACACACCCAAAGACAACACCAAGCCCGAAGGCAACACCACGCCCGAAGGCAACACCACGCCCGAAGGCAAGAGCACTTAAAAAGCACCGGGGCAAATACAGGTGCACCTTGCCCAGGACGTCAAACAGAAAATTATGTTCATTACAACAATAGAACCACGCACACACTGACAACCCAAATACCCCACAAACCAACCTCCCCCCGGCCACCCTAAACCAATATTACTACATACCGCCAACGAAAGACAACACCAGACCAAACAATCATCACAAACTGCCCCAAGGGGTCCGGGGCGGAGTCAACTTGCTATATTTACAGTATGTACACTATATACACTATTTACACAAAAACAAAACCAGTCCCGAAGAGATCGAACGAGCCCGCTGAGGGTTCGGGAACGCCCACTCTCCCCGGGATTCCAAACTGAACAAAACTGGGCCAAAAATACAGGCGCACCTTGCCCAACGGTGTCCCGGAGGCAGTTTTGGCAAAGGGTAACCTCATTATCCCCACGCTTTAACAAGCTCTACAACCGGATGCAGTTTAACATCCTACCCAGGACAAAAATTTCATTGGTGCTAACTAACTAACACAAACACAACGCCAAACAAACTACACACCATGCAACAGAGAACACAAGTCTTAGTTACTGCTGAGGCTCAGAAACTGCCGCTGCAGCCAACTCCAAAACAACACCCCAGCCCACAAACCACCCCAAAACAAAGTCCCATCCGTCAACCAACCGGCCCAGAAAGGCCACCGCGCCCGAAGGCAGCACCACACGCCCGAGGACAACAACACTTAAAAAGTTGTGGCAAAGGGTAACCTCATTATCCCCATGCTTTAACAAGCTCCACAACCGGATGCAGTTTAACGTCCTACCCAGGGGGTTCCGTTCTGTTCGTGTCTGTGTCCATGCTTGGCACAATTTTGTTTGATAGCTCGTTGTGGGTGGGTTTGTCTGTGTTCCATGTTGGGTCCGGTCTGGCTGCGGGCGTGTGAGGGGCACATCATTGTTGGTACTGTGGGTGGTCGGGGGTTGGCCACATAAATTATATGTAAATAGTTTTGCTTTTGTGAGATTGCAAATAGCCCTATGTGATAAGCTTGGGTTCCAGGTTGTGTTTTACATTGCTAACACAGAAATATTGTTTGGTAGAATTCTGTAAATAGTTCGCGGTTATGTTTTTGTCCGGCCCGGGTTGAGTTCGCCTTTGTTTCGCCGTGCCTGTTTCTATGTACGTAAAAAGACCCCCCCCCCCCCACACACACACACACACACACGGTGTGTCTATAGAAATATTTCGTTCTGCGTGAGTGTTCGTATTTCGGTCTTACTTTTTCGCAATAAAGCGAAAATCTCTTAAACGAAGACCTCATCGATATATTAACGGAAACACTATTTAACTGACTTCTCTTGTCTGTATCCCTTAGATAAATATTTTTCATAAATTTTCATTTGTTTGTCATCAAAGAGTCGTCATGAGTAAATAGTACTTTCAAGGAGTTCATGGCTGGTATAGAGGTCCGTACCTTATCACAATTTGTATTGTGAGATCACATGTAATCAAAATGACACTCAAAATCATTCCAGTGATAAATCCCAGCCCGGTTATTGCAAATTATGGTTTGCAAATGTATCGGAATAAAGATTTCAGGGCAGTTGTCGATGCGCAATGTATATTTATTGTTTTAGATGGGGTGGGGTTCGTTTTTCGGTCTTCCTTTAAAGAATTGCAATATAGGCATGACTGTGATCACTGTGCATGACAATGAAAGACATTCTACTCTTTTCACATTTTGAGAACTGGCACAGATACTGTAACTGAGTTAAATAAACAACATGGACTCAAACAACACTGTGATTGCCTGATTACTTGAAATTTGTAAACTAAACTAAATTCAAATTCTCACACACCTGATTTTCTGTGTTATCTCCAAGGAAGAGACTACTCCATTGTTGCATCGTATTTCTCCACCAGGAAATATATCTCGACAAGCAAAAATGCACAGACAGGGAAGACCATCCACTTCCAGCAACTTCACCTGTGCATTGCCTTTCTTTTCGTCATTTGCATATTTTGCAAGACAAGCACCATCTGTGGCATCAGTGCTGATAATGTAACAACATAATGTAAATTAGTTGATTGACTGGCTTTTACATCCAGCAATAGTCCCTGCTTTTTATGTACTTAAAAAGCTCATCCAGTAATAGTAGCTCTTGGGCAGGCCAAATGTAAAGTACAGAATATATTTCCCCACACCTGTTTACATTCATTTCTGGGCCTGTTTTTTTTTTTTTTTTTTTTTTTTTTTTTTTTTTTTTTTTTTTTTTTTTTGTATTTTATTTTTTTTTTTCCCTTCTTACACAGCAGAACACACCTTTTACTGACCCTTGTGTGGTAATCTGTATCACTCAAAGTGAGATCTATAAAGCTTATTTTATATGGCCTTGAACAAAGCAAAGTGACATTGCTAACCAGTCTAACCACATGTACATATGCTACCAACCCTGTTGGCTGGGCCACCAATATCCATAACGCTCTAGACAGCAAATGGGCCAAGGCAAAGGGATACCTGGAATATATGTAGAAAATCCCACCTACATCAGTAGTATGTTTAATGCCTATAATTCCTAACATGAGAAAAAAAAAAATTAGTGTTTAACCTCTAACCAATAGAGACCTCAGATTTACTTCATACCAGATATCCACACATGGAGGCAGGATTCCTTCCTCAAAATACCACGTTTGTAAACAGACTAGATTGTCTAAGACCGTCGTTGTAAAAAACAGTCTAAAACAATCTAGTTCAGAATTCGCTCTTTGAGAGCTGCTTCTGACATACTCGTTGACTGCTATGAATACTCCCATATTCGTCAGAAGTATTACACTGTGCCAAACCTGAAGACGTTGTTTGAGCACACATACCCTTCGCTCATTCTGGACTTTCTAAAAGAAAGTAACCTTTACATGAAATTTTGACATAATTCCCACATTGGCTTTTGTTTAGATATCTTAGTATTTTGCCCAATCCTTTTTCCTTTTAGGTGATTTCACCTCACCATTACCCATTTTTGTCTAGCTGACACTATATAACACATTCGTGTTGGTGTGTCGTTAAAACCCATCTAACTGACATTGCTGGCCCCTCCCCCGTCCACTGGGTGTCTTCATTGATGTAAGCATGTTGGAGAAATAAAAGTATTTGTTATTATGTCTCAAGAAAATTCCTGTTGTAGAGAAGCAGAAATGAAAGAAGGAAAAGCAGCACAAGAAAAGAAAAATGCAGGCAACAGAAAGGATTAAAAGCCTATTGCATTGTTCTCCATATGTTTTCAAAAGAAGGGGGGGGACAGTCTTTTCATCATCTCCAGAAATATTTCACTACTGAAATGCTAAATGATGACATTTTTTTTATTTGATTGTTTTATTCAGAGGGGAAAGTTACTAGTCAGTCATTTCAGGGAGGTGGAAACTTGGGGGGTGCAATTTCCCCTCCAGGGTGTGCCATCTTCCCTGAAACCCTTTATGGAGAACACGAAGAAAAATATGACAAGACGAAACAAAAACCTCACCTTGTCCCCTTCAAATTCGGTCCAGATTCACTTCCCCTCGATGTTGTTCTGGTACTTCTCATTCTCCACCAGGAGATTGTGCCTTGTGTGGTGGATGGCGGCATCATCCCCACCCTTTCACCGTGGTGCTCTTCAGAGCATTCCAGGTTTTCGACCGCTTGGCTATCCTAGCATTGACCGTCTTTTTCTCTTCAACCGTAAGAGGACTTAGACCGAATTACGAGGAGATCAAATGCTTTGTAGCAGACTGGTCTCCCTTAGTGATGTGCCTGCAGGAGACTTTCCTTCGGGACACAGAAAATCTCTCATTTAAAGGGTATGACATGTATAACAAAACTATTGTATCCCCGATTGACAATAGAGCAATTGGGGGATCATCCATATTAGTTAAAAAAAAACCGTTCCACACTCTACTATCCATCTACACACTAACTTGCAAGCCGTGGCAATTCGAGCTACACTTCACCGCACCATCACTGTGTGCTCGGTGTACATCCCACCGAGGTATAGCCTGAAACGAGATGAACTAGAAATGCTAGTTAACCCCACCCCATTTCTACTCCTGGGGGATTTTAATGCACACAGTGACATGTGTGGCTGTAACTTCACCAACCAGATAGGTGGATTGATTGAATCAGTGTTAGCTGCCTCGGATCTATGCCTTTTGAATGATGGGTCTTATACCTACATTCATCCAGCCTCTGGATCTTGTTCAGCAATTGATCTCTTGATCTGCTCTCCGGCAATTCTGATGGACCTTCAGTGGAGAGTCAATGAGGACCAGTGTGGAAGTGACCACTATCCCCTTTTGATAGATATTGTCTACCCAATGCCCGAAGAGAGTCCCCAGGTGGCAACTCCAAAAAGCCGACTGGTCTGAATTTAGCCATCTCTGCCAAAATGAGATCGTCAGGGCTGATTTTGATGGTGTTGAAGACCAGATCTCCCATTTCACCCAACTTTTGGTGAATATTGCTACCAAAACTATCCCTGCGTCTTCTGCAAATCCACGTACTAAACACAAGCCGTGGTTCAACACGGATTGTGAACAAGCGATCAAAGATCGCAAAAAGGCCCTTTATATTTTTAAGACGTACCCAAATAATGTTAATCTTAGTAGTTACCTAAATGCCCGTGCCAAAGCACGGCGCATCATTAAATCAAGCAAACGGGAGTCATGGAAACAGTACATATCTAAACTAAATTCAAATACTCCTGTCAAAAAAGCATGGGATATGGTCAGGAAAATCAGTGGAAAGCAGATCAGTTCCTCTGTTTTACATGTGACCAAACCAGACGGTAGTAAATGCACAGAGACAGCAGATGTTGCCAGTTTGCTTGCAGATGGGTTTGAATCAAACTCCTCAAGCAATCACTATTCACAAGCGTTCCAGACATTCCAATATACCGTTGAAAAACAGAAAATGAACTTCACCTCGGATAACTCTGAGGACTACAACAGCCTCTTTGACTTCACGGAGCTTCGCATTGCTCTCGAACGAAGCAATGACACTGCCACTGGCTCAGATGAAGTTCACTATCAGTTCCTCAAACATCTTCCAGATAAGTCCTTGCTGGTGCTGTTAGAGATATTTTCAACGGTATATGGGAAAATGGCAACTTTCCGGCTGCTTGGCGGGAAGCCACGATCATTCCAATCGCTAAGCCGGGTAAGGACCCGACAAATCCTACAAACTACCGCCCTATTTCCCTTACTAGTTGCCTGTGCAAGACGTTTGAACGAATGATTAATGCCCGCCTGGTTTGGTTCCTAGAAACCAACAACCTCATAACTAGTTCCCAAAGTGGCTTTAGGCGTGGCCGCAGTACCACTGACCAGCTCGTGCGCCTGGAAACAACAGTTCGTGACGGATTTGTACGCGGACACCATGTTGTATCGGTCTTTTTTGACCTAGAGAAGGCATACGATACCACTTGGAAATACGGCATTCTGAGAGACTTGTACTGTGCGGGTCTTAGGGGCCGACTGCCGCTTTTCATACAGAATTTTTTGAAAGATCGTGTTTTCCGTGTGCGTGTAGGGAGCGTATTGTTAGAGTTACATAACCAGGAGATGGGTGTTCCTCAAGGCAGCATCTTGTCAGTTACCCTTTTCATCATGAAAATAAACAGCATCGCTAATGTGGTGAACACTGGGATTGAGAAGTCTTTGTTCGTGGATGATTTCTCTATTACGTGTTCCTCAAGGAACAGGAGGTCTATAGTGAGACTAATGCAAAACTGCCTCAATAAGATCCAACAATGGGCTGACAAAAACGGATTCCTTTTTTCTCGAACAAAGAATGTATGCACTTTTGCAACCGAAGAGGTGCTCATTGCGACCCAGAGCTAAATTTGAACGGTGTTCACATCCCAGTTGTTCCTCAGACCAAGTTTCTAGGCCTAATACTCGACAGTAAGCTGAACTTCAAAGCCCATATCGACCATCTAAGGCGGAAGTGCCAAGGAGCGCTGAACCTGTTGAAGGTCGTCTCAAGGATGGACTGGGGCGCTGATCGCCCCGTTTTGCTTCGACTTTACAGATCCTTAGTGAGGTCCAAACTTGATTATGCACCCTTGGGCAAGGTGCACCTGTATTTGCCCCGGTGCTTTTTAAGTCCTGTTGCCTTCGGGCGTGGTGTTGCCTTCGGGCGTGGTGTTGCCTTCGGGCGTGGTGTTGCCTTCGGGCGTGGTGTTGCCTTCGGGCGTGGTGTTGCCTTCGGGCGTGGTGTTGCCTTCGGGCGTGGTGTTGCCTTCGGGCGTGGTGTTGCCTTCGGGCGTGGTGTTGCCTTCGGGCGTGGTGTTGCCTTCGGGCGTGGTGTTGCCTTCGGGCGTGGTGTTGCCTTCGGGCGTGGTGTTGCCGTCGGGCGTGGTGTTGTCTTTGGGTGTGTGGTCTTTGTGGGGCTGTTTTCAGTGTGGCCGGGGGGAGGTTGGTCTGTGGGGTATTTGGGTTGTCAGTGTGTGTGTGGTTCTAGTATTGTAATGAACATAATTTTCTGTTTGATTTGGTGGTGTGTGGATAGTTTTGCCTTTTGTGTTCCTGTCCGATCCGGTTTGAGTTTTGTTTGTATGTGCCGTTTCGATGCACTTAAAAAGCCCCCAAACTTGATTATGGTTGTGTTGTTTACAGCTCTGCACGGGAGTCATACCTCAGGAAACTCCTCCCTATCCATAACCAAGGTCGTAGGATCTGTTTGGGAGCGTTCCGTACCCCCCCCCCAATGCAGAGTATTTACATAGAAGCGAATGAACCACCCCTCCATATAAGATGGAAGAAGTTATCACTTCAGTTTGCCCTCAAACTGAGGAGCCATAGACACAACCCGGCCTTTGAGACGGCCTTCAACCATAAGTTTAGTGAAATATACATGAGGAAACCGTCAGCTATCCCGCCATTTGCTATTCGCGTTAGGCAAGCTCTATCACAGGTGTGCAACAACCCCGACTCTGTGGCACAGCTTACTTTCCCCTTCACTCCTCCCTGGAAGTTAGACGAACAAGCTGTTGACCTTAGTTTAAGAAAATATCTGAAGAACTCAACAAATAAACTTGTGTTCCGTGCCAGCTTTAATGAGCTGAGACATAAATATCATCAGTATCATGCAATCTATACTGACGGCTCCAAAGCCACTAACAGGTTAGCGGCCGCGGCGTCGGGCCGTGATGCATCCTTGCAAGTCAGATTACCAGATGATGCATCAATATTCACTGCCGAACTCCAGGCATTAAAGATGGCATTTGATCTGATTGAAAGCTCAGACAATCACCAGTTCATTGTTTTCACAGACTCACTATCAAGCCTTTTAGCACTAAAAGGCCATGAGCTAAAGCACCCTTCAGTAACAGCTCTCCGGGAAGCTTACTCCAATTTGGTTCGGCTAGAAAAATCAGTTGTGCTAGCATGGGTCCCTAGCCACGTGGGCATTCAAGGAAATGAAAGGGTGGATGCACTTGTTAAAGAAGCCCTACAGATGGACGTCACCAATAATTACTTGCCTCACACTGACTGCCGGCCTAAGATCAATGGCTTTGTAAAATCAAAATGGCAAGAACTGTGGGATTCCTTCCCCGAAAACAAGCTGTACCAAGTTAAACCGAGGGCTGGAACTGGGGGACATAGAGCCCCCAGCAAACGGAGAGATGATATAGTCCTGACTAGGGCTTACATCGGCCACGCTTACCTTACCCATGCCTATTTACTTCACGAGGACGAGAGACCAGTGTAAATAGGTTTGCCTTTGTTCCACATTAGGTCCGTCCGGCTACAAGCATGTGAAAAGCACATCACTTTGTTAATATTGTAAATAGTGGGGTTGGCCACATTACAATTTGTTGCTGGCCTGGTGTATATAGTTGTCCTTGTGTTTATGACAAGTCAGGTGTTTTTGTTCCGGAGCACGTCCGTTCCCGAGCACGTAAGGAGCACCCATAGTTACAAAAAAGCATTGTACAGACTCACTCTGAACACTCTTCTGTTAATGTAAATGGGTATGTAAATAGTTTTGCCTGGTGAGATTGTAAATAGTCCTGTGTAACTGAAACTGGCTTGGGTTCGGGATGGATTTATACAAAGTTAACACTGAAATTTCGATTTGGGTTTTGTTCCTCAGTGCCTGTTTCTATGTACTTAAAAAAGCTGCTAACCTATAGTTTTGCGTGAATAAATTTGTAAATTGTCTTACGTAATTAACCTTTGTATATAGTCCTTTGTTCATAGTAACACAATTTTATGTTTGTAGGTGCATGTAAATAGTTTGCTGTTGCGTTTTTGCCCGGTCCGGTTTGGGTTCTCGCCCTTTGTTTCTAGTGCCCGTTTCTACGTACTTAAAAAGAACGAGAGACCATATTGCATACCCTGTGATCGTGCTGTCACCGTCAGTCACATTCTGGTTGACTGTCACGAATACTCCCATATTCGTCAGAAGTATTACGCTGTGCCAGACCTGAAAACTTTATTGGAGCGAACAGATTCTTCCCTTATTCTGGGCTTTCTCATGGAGAGTAGACTGTACAGAAATTTTTGACATGACTGCCGCATTTGCTTGGATTTTTTTAGTGAAACCTGAAAAGTTTTTCTAGTGGAATTTGACACTTTTGACCCTTTTTTATTTTTTGTACCCAACATTGCCTCTTTTTCTTTCCAGGTGACACTATATAACACCTGCGTGTTGGTGTCGTAAAACCCCATCTAACTCTCTTCAACCGTAAGCATCCTGGGAGGAGAGGAGTACCCTCTCACTGGTGGAGGATGGACCTCAGCGACCGGGGCCGTTATGTAGAGGAGCCGGCAGCTGGTGGTGTTGATCCGGTGGGCCAGGAGCGGCAACCCCACCCCCGGAAGGCAACCCCACGCCCGAAGGCAACTTCACGCTCGAAGGCGACCCCACGCCCGAAGGCAACACCACACCTGAAGGCAACCTCTCGCCCGAAGGCAACACCATGCCCGAAGGCAACAACACGTAAAAAGCACAGGGCAAATACAGGTGCACCTTGCCCAAGGGTGCCCCGGAGGCAGTTGTGGTAAAGGGTAACCTCGTTATCCCCACGCTTAACCAAGCTCCACAACCGGATGCAGTTTAAAGTCCTAGTACCGTACCGTACCGTACACAATACGCTAAATGCACTTAAAAACCCCCCCCCCCCCCCCCCCCGTACACAATACGCGGAATAGTACACAGCTGAGGTCAAGCCTCAGTCGTAAAAGGCGACTGAAGGGAAGGACTTGCACTCTATTTAAAACCATATTTAAACTTAACCTTTTTATCTAGTGGACAATATATAACACATTCGTATTAGTGTGTCGTTAAGTCTCATTAGACTAAGTACATTTTATAAGACAACCACTCCATCCTAATAGTTATATAATTCACAAAAAGTCGATGTTTGGATAATGAAACCCAACATAGGTTCCTATGTCTTATTTTAGAAACAGCACAGGCTGGAAGCACCACTCTGTTTTCTTTCCCAAGAAATCTCCAACACCAGCGAACTAGTTGCCTGTATGCTATGTATCGTCAGAAATATTACAGTGTACCAGACCCGAAGACATTGTTTGAACACACGGACCCCACTCTCATCTTGGATTTTCTCAAAGAAAGTGGCCTTTACAGGAAATTTTGACATGACAGCCCATTTGCTTTTGTCAAGACTTCAGAATTTTGCCAAATGTTTTAATTCTTTTTTAGTTTTAGTTTTACCCTACCTTTACCCTGTTCTATCTAGCTGACACTACATAACACATTCGTGTTGATGTGTCGTTAAATCCAATCTAACTAACTGATTCGCCTGGAGAAATATTGGAAAAATTAAACCAACATTAAAACATGGCAAATAGATTTTGTGAAACATACAGTGTTGCATAATGTTCAGTTTACCTTATGGCATGTCACACCAATTCAAGAGGTGAGAAGTATTCCAAGTTCACAAAATAAGTAGAATACTTTCTCTTTAATGATATTAATCCAGGAATAAAGAAAGCCAGTTTCAAACTGATGATGTTGGTATGCATCACAAATCCACGGGTGCATGTTTATAGTGTTAAATCGGGAAGTGGTTGTTAAGAAGGAGGTTTAACGGAAAGTTCAATTTGTGGTAATAGTCACGATTCACTAAAATCACAAGGGAAGTATTAGTGATAAGGTACTTATTCCGTTGATGGGGAATCCTTTTTTATTCGTCCTTTTCAATTTGACATCGATATATTTAGCAACATTTTTCAGGTATAGTAACACAATAAGCTTACTACTGACAACGCTTTGATGAGTAGGTTTACGCCACGACAAATTTATGGACACATGCTTCTACACTTGAAACGACTGTTTCGTTGAAATAATCTGAGGTCCCCTTCCTAAAGAACAAACGTCGTGCAAATAGAGGCAGAAGTCTAAATTTTGTCACAACAAGCAGAACAGTTTCTGGGAATTTCCTGAAATAACCAGGAATACAATCAGATCCAAATTTTTACATTAACCCTTACTGGTGTACTCTGATCATGGGCGTCGGGAACGGGGGGACAAGGGGGCACTTGCGTCCCCTGGAAAATCAAAAAATGATCAAAAATGCAAGAAAAAGTACAATTAAATTGTGTTTAAATGATATCGCTAGAAAAAATCCCAGAAAATGAGATTTCAAAAAAGAAAATGTTAACATGCAGCCCACAAGGTCTGGAGTGTCATTTTCAGCGATCGGAGAGGCATTTAGGCCAAAATTTTCATGGCGCTTCGTGCCAAACTATGGTGGCGCTACGCTTAGATAGCTAGCCTACAGCTTTCACCTCCCCCCTCCCTATCAGACTTCTGGCTACACCACCATAACAGGTGCCAACGTATAACAATTAAACCTTTTCTGGGAGTAAAAATATCCCCTAATTTGATCGATTAAAAGTTTTGCCCCCCCCCCCCCCTCTGGAATTTTTCTGCAGACGCCCATGACTCTGATCCGCGTCACAGAGCATCTAAAGATGATTTTTTTTTTCTCCCACGGACTGGAAATGCTATGGCAGTAGGAACAAACCCCCAGTCCTACTGTAGATGTAGCAGATGACAAATCCCTTGGTATCTGTACCAAGTACCAAGTCAATACCAGTTAAATTACTTGTAACATAAGCACTGATTTCAATTCGGTGACCCTGAATATTTACGTCCAAAGTTAATGTCTCTTTAGCTAAAAGAAATTGACCACTTCCCAAACGAAAATAAGTTGGCTTCACCTTTTTGGGTGTTAGAGATTACAGATAGCTTTAGAAGCTTTAACAACGGATGCAGATAAAATAGATTCAGTAGCGCCAGAGTCAAAGAGAGTTGAATACGAATATCCGTATCACTCTATTCGCGTACTCGTACTCGTGGTATTGTTCCTGTTTAACGGGTTAACCGGACAGGGTGCTCGTCGGGTCTTCCTCCATTGAAAATGCGGTCCCCGCGGAGGAGGCGTCATAGGCTGCTCCATCATGGGAGGCGGGAAAAGATGGGGGCCCGTATTGCAACTGCTGGTGATGCCGTCGCAAGAAACAGTCCCTAGCTTTATGTCCAGAGGTGTTGCAATAAAAGCAAACCCCTGTAAATAGATAACGATTGATTGATGATGATCTTGCCTTAAGTTGTCTACGGGATTCCTGTCGCCTGCTATCACGCGATTGGTAGCGCTGCCGGGAAGAGAAAGAAGCGTTAGCCTGCTTAGCTGGTTGCCGCGCCCGGTTATCCGAGAGGGAATCAATTTTATTACACAAATCAGAAATGTCCGCTGACTGCGTTTGTGTAGGAAGAGCATTGTCCGCTGTAGCACTAGCAATAGTTGTTGAATGTGAAAAATTGTCTGCAGAGACCCGAGTATTTTTGCAGGTCAAGGTAGCATTGCGCCTTTTGAACTAGCTCATCAATGTTTGCGTCGCGGTCAGTGGACATAAGAACTGCTGACCTACAATCTCCTGGGAGTGCGTTAAGAAATTTATCGCGCACGTGAAAATCAGTGTAACCCAAAAGGAGGGCTAACTTGCGAATTGAAGCAAGAAATACTTCGGCCGTGTCCCCAGGGACGTACTTTGTCCGTAAACTGTCTTGTCAAGGCAAAATGGGATGAAGACTCGCTAAATCTGGCGAGAAAGGAAGCCCTTAGGTTCGAGAGATCCTGGAACACTTTGCCTTCTCTCCATATCCTAGCCGTACCATGGAGAGTACGTTTGAAGGTGGAGACGGCCGCCTGGAAAGCATCGTCGTCTACGGGTTCTAGTAAGTCATGCGCTTCTAGATAGTAAAGCATGGTGACGAGAGACCATATCGTATCCCATGTGATTGTGCTGTCCCCGTCAGTCAGATTCGCGTAGACTGTTGTGAATACTCTCATATTCGTCAGAAGTACTACACTGTGCCAGACCTGAAGACGTTATTTCAACAGACCCTTATCTCATCCTGGACTTTCTCAAGGAAAGTGACCTTTATAGGACGTTTTGACATGACTCTCGCGCTTGCTTTCGTGTTGACATTTCAAATAGGATTATGCCCTTGCCCTTTTTAGCTAACTTTCTCCCAAATTTTACTTTTACTTTTTTACTTGCTGACAGTGTGTAACACATTCGTGTTGGTGTGTCGTTAAACCCTATCTAACTAACCAAAAATCTAGATAGTAAAGCAAGAAAGTAGGCCATTGCTAAATCAGCATTAATGACATCTCCATGAAAGCGTTTGGGAAGGAAGTCAGTTCTTGGTAAGTCCGCCATATTACAAGGACTTAGAGGATACGTTTACGCCCGCAAAACAGTTTCGTACATACTTGAAATGTAGTAAACATTGAATCAATTCGATACCTAGGCCTTAAATTTTATTTTGTGTAGTACGACAGTTTGTTTAGTACATGGGGAAAGGGACATGCAGGGGTAAAATGCCTCTCAACTCACCCTTAATTTGAAGGCTTGATCGGGACCGTCGTCTTGTACGTCGAGCTGGCATCAGAAGCGTTGGCGAAACTTAATTGTCACGGTCGTTAAACGTTGGCCTGATTAGGCGTAACACAGTAGACGAAGGCTACATAAGGACGGGCTGTCCATGGAAGGTAGGCTCGGGAACGGTGGACTGAAAACTGCATCCGGTTGTGGAGCTTAAGTTTTTACGTGTTGTTGCCTTCGGGCGTGAAGTTGCCTTCGGGCGTGGTATCGCCTTCGGGCGTGGTGTTGCCTTCGGGCGAGAAGTTGCCTTCAGGCGTGGTTTTGCCTTCGGGCGTGGGGTCGCCTTCGGTCGTGTTGTTGCCGTCAGGCATGGTCTTGCCTTCGGGCGTGTTGTGTTGCCTTCGGGCGTAGTTGCTTTCGGACGGTTGTTGTTGCCTTCGGGTGTGTGTTGCTGCCTTCTGGCGTGTGTTGTTTTGCTGTTCGTAAATATTCTTGTGTGGTGGGTGGGCTGGGGGTGTCGTATATGTTGGCCACAGAAATTTCCTTTTGCTAGCTTGGTGTAAGGTAACTTTGTAAATGACTGTAAGTAGTTCATGGTTGTGTTCTTGCCGGTCCGGATTTGGTTCTTCCTGTTTGGTAGTGTCTGTTTCTATGCACTTGAAAAGCACGGTGGTGATGCATACTAGTTGACCGAGGCCATAGGCTAGTTCTGTTTACCGTTGGCGACTATGTTAGCAAGGCGGTAGGCGGATGCTGTCGTCAATCGACTAACAAATGGCAGATGGGGATTCACGCTGGTATCAGAATAGGCCACGCCGTGAAATTAGTGTAAATTACGCATTAGTCTCCAGGTGGGATGACATCGGAAAGAGGGAAAAACCAGTAGCAATTGGTTATCGGTCCAGGAAACTGCCATCGGTCAAATTCACAATGACTAAAGGTGCATATCACAAAGTGACAAACAGCGCTGCAGACGCCAACGGGAACACCAGACAAAGTTAAGAGACCAAAACTAAAGTACAGGTACGGTAACGATTTAAAAAAAAAAAAAAACGCTGGCATGAAAAGGCGGCTTAGGCATCTCTAGAAAACGAGAACTGTGTATCGATTTGTTTAAAGTTCAAGCCTTTCTTTTATGAAGGCGAAAATTCCGCTCCACCATATCGTGTATCGGGGCCCGGGGGGAGGGGGGTAGTTCAAATAAAGAACGATCCAGGAAAAGATGACCCAGATGAAGCTTCTTCGGTTGACGAGTTTATTGAAAAAAAGTCAAGAGAAACCCCTTCTCAGACCGGCCAAAGAAAACATTTTATCCACGGTAGTGTCACATGTTGTAAAGACTTAAGTTCTTCACAGCTCTACTTGGAGAGTTGTTCTCCCTACAAACTAAATTTACTTCCCTTCTGTTTTTAAAATCAGTTCCTTTCAAAAAGTTGAAGTCCGAAAAAAAAACCAAAAGCCTAGCTGGCGAAAAGCTGCAGGCGAAGCCCAGCAGCAAAAGCCGCGGGACTGTACGAGTTACTTAATTTGCTGCTCTCTTTCTGAATGCTAGTTCTACTCTGTCCAGAAACGGAGTTCCCTAAAAGTTTTTTGCGTGATTTCTAGACCGTGTTGTCTGCAAACTATGGGATGGGGAATCCTGATTGGACCTAGTCCTGCACATGCTTAACAGACTGGCCAATGGGAAAAGTTTGCCAGAAGTAAGGCATAAACAAGCGAACTCTATTTCAGCATTTGGGAATGACCTGTAAGGGTCACAAGATGGGCGTCATCGAAACCACCGGTGTCAAATAATCTGACGGCGAATAGAATTTATTGCACGGGAACATCCGAGTAATCGGCCTAAACTGTCAACACCTGACTGCTTTATTCTCAAAGAAAACTCCCTCAAGTGGAATGTCGAAGAGAGGTATTTCAAGTGGCGATTAGCCCAATTATTTGACAGTAGCTAACCAGCCAGTCACAACTTGAGAAACGGTCAGTACAAATTGTGTGCGTATTCTTGCACTGAAGACCCCATTGAGTTTGTGTTATGATGACACTGCTTTGTCTTGGTAGTTTTACGATTCGATAACATTTAAACAAAAATAATAACAAATAATTGGTTGATAAATGTGATCTTGAGGTGTCACATTTGTAAGATATCTGAGGGGGGGGGGGGGGGTTGAAAGGCTTCTTCGAGTATTGGCATAATTAATTTTTGTAACCGATTTTCCTCAGTTGCGTATGGTTAGCGAGAAGGCTTAGCTCGGGTCTTCGACGACAACAGACGTTTCGTTCAGCTATGGTCATAGAGGTATCACCAGTGTGCTTTCAATATTGTGTAGACTGTAGTCCTTAGAGTTTTACACAAAACTAGTGTTGTGTACTCCTAGTGGTGTGTTAGCGTCATTCCTAACGGGGAGAATAATGGAGAACCCACCCCAGGGGTCCTGGTAACCCCCCTCCTAGTACTGTTTAGACGCGAAGGTGCTTTTTAAGTGCATCGAAACGGCACATACAAACAAAAACAAAAACTCAAACCGGATCGGGCAGAAACATAAATGCAAACTATTTACAAACAACTAAATCAAACAGAAAATTATGTTCATTACAGTAATAGAACTATATTTACATACACATATATACATATTTACAACATGTTGCTTTTTAAGTACGTAGAAACAGGCACTGGCAAACTAAAGAAAAATCGCAAACCCAAACAAAACCATGACGGGTCACAAACACAAATGCTAAACAAACTATACATACCGTGGAACAGGGAACAAAAGAGTCTTTGTTACTACTGAACTCCAGTAACTGCCACTGCAGCCAACCCCAAAACAACTCCCCACAACCACATACCACCCAAACAAATTCCACCCACACGCCCAAAGGAAACACCACGCCCGAAGGCAACTCTACACCCCACGGCAACAACACGCCCGAAGGCAACACTACGCCCCAAAGGCAACACCACGCCCGAAGGCAACACCACGCCCGAAGGCAACACTACGCCCCAAAGGCAACACTACGCCCGAAGGCAACACTACACCCGAAGGCAACACTACGCCCAAAGGCAACAGCACTTAAAAAGCACCAGGGCAAATACAGGTGCACCTTGCCCAAGGGTGCCCCGGAGGCAGTTGTGGCAAAGGGTAACCTCATTGTCCCCACGCTTTAACAAGCTCCACAACCGGATGCAGTTTAACGTCCTACCCAGGACAGACGCGAAGATGTCCTGTTTAAGTTTTCTGCTACCTCGTCAGGTGAAGGGGACCTCGATTTCTCCACCGGGCCCGACTGCTAGGGTTCAGGTTCCGGCTGCACATCCTCACCAGCGACTTTTCGATTTCGGGACAGTAGAGCAACAGGACGGAGAGTTATACTCGCGTGATGGGCGTTCTGTCCTGACGTTTAAGGCGTTTCGATTTTAAAGACGATGATGCGGTAGAATGACAACAAAACAATAGCGCGCTCATTTATTAAGTTGCAGCGTTCTGTTAGCATCCACACTCATCGCTAAGTTGTAACAATGGGGAACCTACACAGGATTAGAAACGCCATCGTTAATGGGCATTTTATAAAATTGTGAGTTTCTACCTCAAGATAGCTTTCCTCATCTTAGCACGAAATCATTCGTAGTCGGCTTACCAGTTATGCACTGTTGTTGTTTGTCATGTTCATTTTTGATGTGCGTTTGCATGCAGCAGGCCCTGTTCGACCTCAAAGTTCAGGTACAACACTCACCACAGCGATCATATGAGGTGAGTCGTCACTGTTGTCTCCGCCCATTTCTCTTAAAGCATGTGCAACGTCATTGTTTATGTGAGGGTGCAAGAAGTCCTCCAGTCGTTTTTCCTCAGGGCGGAACCTTCTTAACTGAATAAGCAGCCTTACAATTCCCTGCAATCTTTTTTGAGACGTCTTTTATTGACAATGTCCATCCCATTGTTTTCTGACATGTAATGTGAGTTGTCTTTTCTTTTTTTTTTTTTCAACAGCAAGGGAGGTATTGTCAAGACGTATGAATTCCACAATTGTCCTGATAAATTTAGATGTTTCGGGTTAGGTGCCCTGAAGAAGCTCACCTTCGACCCACGTCTTCTGTGCGCTTTTTAAGTGCATCGAAACGGCACATACAAACAAAAAATAAACTCAAACCGGAGCGGGCAGAAACAAAAACGCAAACTATTTACACACTGCTACATCAAACAGAAAATTATGTTCATTACAGTAATAGAACTATATATACAGATATTTACATACTTTTTGCAACGACATAAGTACTCTACAGACCAACCTCCTTCCAGCCACCCCAAACCAATATTACAACCCCTTGTAACGGCACAGATAAACTGTACATAAACATAGATATTTACATACTATTTACAGCAACTTAAATACCTTACAGACCAACCTCCTTCCAGCCACCCCAAACCAATATTTCCAACCCCTTGTAAGGGCACAGATATGTATACATATACATATTTACAACATATTTACAACTGAAGTACCTCAGAAGCCACATATGTACAAACACAGTACTATTTACACATTACAGTCAATTCATATTTACAAAATCAATATTTACAAGTTGACTACCACCCGGTCCGCCCTCACTGAAACAAGTGGACCCCATCGCCTACCGAACGCCGACCTTGGCAAACGAACGAAGTCGGACTCAACCCTCAGCCTAACCTCCATTTTTTTTTTTGTCTAGCTGAAACTATATAACAAATTCGTGTTGGATGTGTCGTTAAAACCCATCTAACCTAACCCATGCATCCAGTTTGTTATATTTTACGTACAGAATCTTGCAAAGTAACAGGGTTCAGTCACTTTTTCTGGGTGTATATCATGATGTATGTACATTATCCCGCAATGTTTACATTCCATAAAGGTCACGAAGGAACACGAAACAAGCGATTTGGGGGCATCGGACCACCGCCTAAATGCCTTGAGCCAATCAAAAGGTGTTGTTCTCTTAATTCCGAGGTTTGAAACATACACTGAAACCATTTCTAGTTTGTCACGTTTGCTACAAGATATTTTCCATTGCTGGGCATCAGAAAGCGCTGAAACCCCAAATTTTGCTTTCGTACTCGTATTCTCAGAACCAAAGTCAACGGATTCTGTCCTTGTCTTATCACCCGATGTGGTAAATAATTCAGTTGATTGTACATGCTCAGCAATATCCGGTCAGGTTTAAGTTCTACTTTGTTTCCTCGTGCCCGTTTCTACGTACGTAAAAAGCTCAGCAATATCTGGTATTGAACACGAAACAACCGATTTTGGGGCATCGGCCCACCGCCTAAATGCCTTGAGCCAATCAGACGGTGTTGTTCTTCTCTTAATTCCGAGGTTTGATACATACACTCAAACCTTTTCTAGTTTGTCACGTTTGCTACAAGATATTTTCCATTGCTGGGCATCAGAAAGCGCTGAAACCCCAAATTTTGCCTTTCGTAATCGTATTCTTAAAACCAAAGTCAACGGATTCTGTCCTTGCCTTATCACCAGGTGTGGTAAATAATTCAGTTGATTGTACATGCTCAGCAATATCTGGTATTGAAGACGGTTCTTGTACATTCAAACTCAAGCTTTTTGTACTTAGGGTGACCCCCTCCCCCTTCGGTGGGCGGACAGAAGAAAATTGCGACGGGTCGCCATTACTGTATCCAGCTGTTCTTTAGCATTGCTTCACAAACATAAAATACAGCAAACAGACAACTAAAGATTATCTCAAACATTTGACAGCAGTTTTTGATTCCTTGCCGAAGGCAGGCAAGGAATCTATACGATGGTGATGTCGGTGTATGTGTGTGCGAATGTATGTGTGGTGTGTATGTGTGTGACAACATCTCGTTAGCACTCTAGTTTTTGAAGGGAAAGGGAGAGACACTTCAAAGTTGGTTTGTGGGTAAAGCATGTAAAGATCTCAGCTGGGATTGGTTTTGGTGTGGTTCGAAGGTCATCTGAGGTCACCGGGGATCAAACTCTGAAAACTTTGTTAACATGATATCTCAAGGCAGAAAGCTTGGATAAATTTCATACTTAGTATGTAGATGCCTTACGGTAAGAGAAAGACACGTAACATTTTTTGGTGCAAGTCGAAGGTCATGTGGGGTCACCACGGGTCAAACTTTGAAATCCTTGTTAACACAATATCTCAAGGTAGAAAGCTTGGATAAATTTCATACATGGTATGTAGATGCATTATTGTGAGACAAAGAACTATTATTTCTGGTGGAGGTCAAAGGTCATTTGGGGTCACCGGTGGTCAAACTCTAAAAACCTTGTTACCATGATATCTCAGGGTAGGAAGCTTGGAT
This sequence comes from Holothuria leucospilota, assembly GCA_029531755.1. NCBI lineage: Eukaryota > Metazoa > Echinodermata > Holothuroidea > Aspidochirotida > Holothuriidae > Holothuria > Holothuria leucospilota. Next base: position 29,814,707 of record CM055961.1, on the reverse strand, counting down.
AAATTTTACACTTAATGTGTAGATGCATTATGGTAAGACAAAGAACCTGATTGTCTTTGGTGGGGTTCAGAGGTCATCTGGGGTCACAGGGGGTCAAACCCTGAAAACTTTTTTACACACTCCAATTTTTTAACAGAATTCATGAGCTACTCTTTTTTGTGTGGTTCAAAAATGGATTTGCACATAGTAGGTTACAGGTGTTATGTTTACTCCAAACATATTATATTTTCTGCCTTTCACTCATCCCTATGATCTTATTGCTTTTGATATAATCATTTTGAACAGTTCCATTTACAGTTACTTGGGTTATGTTATGATTTCACAGGTTTGAAGGCTCTAATTTATTTGTACCTCAGACTTGGTTTGAGATGTAGAGATGTTGTGATTGATGCAACATATTTCACCACAAGAACCAGAGGTAATAACAGTTCCCCTCTATGCCCACTGAGGATAAAACTGTCACAACTCACAAAGACAAGTAACCTGTAGACTGATACTTGTTGGTGGTCGGTCCAGTCAAAACTACAAAGTATCAGTCAATGTGGCTCAAACTGATCTGTTTAGTGTTTTTAACAGACAGACCATATCATTGTAAACAGATTAGGAGAAGCTGCTTGACCAATGACCTTTACAAGTGGCAACAGACAGCCCACTTTGCTGTCCTTTGTCTGGGGAGACTGTCAAAGATATGATTGATTGACAGCCCTATGATTTTAGGTAGGTGACAGGAAAGTGGAGAGAACTCAAACTCCCCAAAGAATAATTACCATCAATAGCGGTACACAGCTCACCTTGAAATTATGTGTCCATGTAATTGGTGCTGGCATGGTAACAGCAAGGATTCACCATAGCAAGGAGTTGCCTGATTTAAATGAATATACAGTCTCCTTATTCTTGTGAAGGATAGGAGTGGCAAACTTCACAAGTTAATGTGTAAGTTCAATGTGCAAAGAATTCAGTTGGGATTGCTTTTAAGAGACGTCAGAGATCATTTATGGTCACAAGCTGGCAAGGTATAAAATCTTTTGTAACCACATTATCTCAATAAGAGGTGTATAAAGAAACTTAATGTGTCATACATTTACTGTATTAATTATACGAGTCTACAATGATGTCCTCATTGATTGCAAGGAAGGTTTAAACCTGTGCACTCATATCTTCCCCATCTCTCAACTTGGCAAGGAATCACTACGCCTCTTGGCGTTGTTGTTAACTTTTCTCGATCAGAATACGGTTGTTTTCAAGCGTATCCCTTTTTGTCTGAGGTGACAGAATCTAGTAAATGGTGAAATCAATCCCTCTGGGAACTCCTTCAAGGGTGACCGTTAGTACTTACCAAGATTTCTGATGATCACTGTTGCTCCCAGATATCTAGAAGAAAGGCGGGCTGCCTTTCTGTCAAGTTTCGTAGCAGTCCTCTTATGGCTTCTTAATCAACTTTGTCAATCATAGCCTATGGAGTTAAGTGTCATTGCCAAACGATTTCATGATTCATCCATGTCTCACGCTTCTTTTCCTGGTGCCTACAGCTGCGTGTACTTAACATGAAAGCAGAAAGAAAACCATTCTACATTAACTTTTGGTGTCCTGGGTATGACGTTAAACTGCATCCAGGTGGGGTGAGGAGGTAGTGCGTGGCGAGTAGTTTGTCCCCAACTCTTGCCTATAACATGCGCACATGATACCGTTATCACTCATCCCATGACTGGCGGGTTGTCGGCGCCTCAAAACCGAACAAGCCCCCCATGGTTGACCCCCCTGTGGACTGGGGGTTGTAGAATATGCCCACTGAGGCGGAAGTGCCAAGGAGCTCTAAACCTGTTAAAGGTCGTCTCAAAGATGGACTGGGGCGCTGACCGTCCTGTTTTGCTTCGCCTCTACAGGTCACTTGTTAGATCCAAACTTGATTATGGTTGTGTTGTTTACAGCTCAGCACGTGAGTCATACCTCAGAAAACTGCTCCCTATCCATAACCAAGGTCTTCGAATCTGTCTGGGAGCTTTTCGTACGTCTCCGATGCAGAGTATCTACATCGAAGCGAACGAACCACCCCTTCAGATCAGATGGGAGAAATTGTCACTCCAATTTGCCATGAAACTGAGGAGCCATAGACACAATCCGACCTTTGAGACGGCCTTCAACCATAGGTTGAGTCACATTTACCTCGCAAAACCAACAGTTATACCCCCATTTGCTACTCGCGTTAAGGAAGCACTATCAAAGGTGTGTACCAACCCCGATTTCGTAGCGCAGTTTACCTTCCCTATCACTCCTCCCTGGAAGTTAGTCGAGCCAGTTATTGACCTTAGTTTGAGGAATTATCTAAAGAACTCAACAAATGAACTGGTGTACCGTGCCATATTTAATGAGCTGAGACATAAGTACCGTCGTTAGCATGCAATCTATACCGACGGTTCCAAAGCGACGAACAGGGTTGCAGCTGCATCGACAGGCCGAGATGCATTCTTAAAGTCAGACTACCGGATGATGCATCAATTTTTACTGCCGAACTCCAGGCACTTAAGATGGCATTCGATCTGATCGAAACCTCGGGCAGCCAACAGTTCATTGTATTCACAGAATCCCTATCCAGCCTTTTAGCACTTAGAGGCCATGAGCAAAAACACCCTTGTATAATAACTCTCCGTGAAGCTTACTCCAATTTGGTGAGACTGCAGAAATCAGTTGTGCTTGCGTGGGTTCCGAGTCACGTGGGCATACGGGGAAATGAAAAGGTCGACGCACTAGCTAAAGAAGCCCTACAGATGGACGTTACCAACCTCTACATCCCCCCACACTGACTATCGTCCTAATATAAACTGCTACATAAAATTCAAATGGCAGGAACTGTGGGATTCTTTCCCCGAGAACATATTGTACCGAGTTAAACCGACGGTCGAGACTAAGAGTAATGCAGTCCCCAGAAAGCGACGAGACGATTTAGTTCTGACCAGGGCTCGTATCGGTCACACTTACCTTACCGATTCCTACTTACTTCATGGTGATGAGAGACCATATTGTATCCCATGTGATTGTGCTGTCACCGTCAGTCACATTCTCGTAGACTGTTGTGAATACTCTCAGTTCAGTTCAGGTCTTCGACGAGAGGAGACGTGTTTTCGTTTCGCTCTCGTCGTTTTACCGTGCTCAACTTATATCACTGTGTGAAAGCTGTACTATATATTGCATATTCTCTCCCCCGCAGGCGTTTACTGTGTTGAAGAATAACGGAATACAGGTTAAAGAAATAGAGATGTTGCAGGCGCTTGCCGCCCGCAACACGTATGACCTAAAGTTCAGGTCTGATGCTGCTCGTGTTAAAGGTGTGTCTTGCCTGAAGGGAGTAGAGGGGCTCACTGTCACCCCATATGATCGCTCTGTGGCGGTGACAGTGTTATACCTGAACTTTGAGGTCGACCAGCGCCTGGTTGCGAGGGTTCTGAGCCAATACGGAACTGTCTCTGACATGCGATGGTGCAAATATGGTTCGGGCGAGTTGGCCGGCATATTTAATGGAAAGAGGCAGTGCCGCATGGAATTGGATAGGGACATCCCATCCTTCCTCTTCATAGGGGGTTCGAAGGCCCACATAAGGTACTTCGGACAGCCCCGCACCTGTTTCAAGTGTGGACAAGAGGGACACGAAGCCAGGTCTTGTCCCAACAGACGTTGTGGCAGGTGCCTGCAGGTGGGGCACGACAAGGCAGAGTGCCCCAACGAGGTGCGGTGCAACCATTGTGGAGAGGAGGGACATGTCTCTGGTGCGTGCCCCACATCGTACTCTGCCCATGCCAGTGCAGATGTGGAGCAGGCACCTGAACCCTCGCAAGCAGGCCCAGAATATTCCACTCAGGAATTGGAGGAGGCAGCACAAGAAGTGGAACAAGATTTCCTCGCCTCAAAACAGTGTGAGGGGGGTACTGTGGCTCCCAAGGCGAACTCCTCACCATCCTCCCCACCAACACCAGTGGAAGCTGATAGGATGGCAGTGGAGGAGGACCTTCAGCTCTCCTCAGACTCTGAGTCTGCTATGTCAGATGGTGGGGAGCCTGCCTCAGAGCCTCCTCCAAAGGATCCACCTTCCGGGGAGGGCTGGTTTGATTTGTGTGAGGGAGAGGAGCCTTCATTGAAGAGGTCGGCCTCAGGTGGGGTGTTAGACCAGGGGGTTCACCATACGGAAGACCCCACACCGAGTTCACAAAGTAAAAAGGTCAGGTCCCAGGTAGATACGTAGCCACTCATTACACCATGGCTGATCCCCTGTCCCTCTTGACTCTAAATGTTAACGGCATGAGGGACAGTCGGAAGCGGTCAAGGATATTCGAATTTTGCAGAACACTGGGTGTGGACTTCGTTTTCCTCCAGGAGACCCATATTGTGAATGAGGACGACGTCCACACCTGGTCCTTTGAGTGGGGTGGGGGTTTACATGCTTCCTTTGGTTCAACAACATCTTGTGGTTCTGTTATTTTAGTTTCGCCAAGGTGGACTCCCCTGGTGGGAAAAGTTGATTCTGATCATGAGGGCCCGTTGGTATGCATTACAATAAGACACCCTAGTGGGAAATTTTTCCTGTGTAACGTGTATGCGCCCAATCGGCCTTCAGACAGAAGGGACTTTTTCATGACCCTGCCATCCTTCGTTCCTGGCAGTGCTCCGTGTATCCTGGCCGGAGACTTTAACTGCGTCCCCGACACACAGCTTGACCGAATGTCCACATGTACGTCTTCGGGCTGTGGTGTCGGCACGTCGGAATTGGACATGTTCGTAAAGCATCACGACATGGTTGATGTCTGGAGAGCACAACATCCCAACTTGTCTGTGTTCACTTGGCACCGCCCTGATGGCACGGATGCCTCAAGGTTGGACCGGGTGTACTCTCCACCTGCACTGTCACCACATGTCCAATTTCGGATCATGACGCAGTTACTGTCTCCTTTCAGCCTCCAGAGTCATGGCCAACAGGGAGGGGGTTCTGGAAAATGAACACAGATATTCTAACGGAGGCTGACTATAGCGAACAGTTTGAAGCCAGGTACGAAGGGGGGCGAACATTGAAGCCGGCCTTCTCAACAGATTTAGAGTGGTGGGACGACGTAAAGTCCCGCATCAAACAGTTTACAGTTGAGTACTGTGTAGCAAGAGCTCGTCGAAAAAGGGAGGAGTTCCTCTCACTCTGCTCTAGGGAGAGGAACAGGGACACCTCCGCTCTTCACGCAATCTAGCAGTACCTTGATCAAAAATTGCGCGGGGCCCGCGTTCGTGCTCGCGTGCATTGCATAGAGGCGGAGGAAAAACCAACTATCAAATTCTACCGGGATGTCACAATGTATGCCATCGATCGCCGCATAAGAGCAGTCCGTGACGTCCACGGTACAGTACAGAAGGACCCTCTCGACATCGTGGAAGTATTTAAGACCTTCTATGAACAGCTCGCAGATGTCGATGAAGGCCTTCAAGACTCCCTTTTAGATAATATTGACAAGACCCCCTCTACGGAGCAGAATGATGGACTTGGTTCTCCCCTGACTGTCGGCGAGCTCTGGAAGGCGGTGGCTAAGATGAAAGGCGGAAAGGCGCCTGGGTCCGACGGTATCCCAGTGGAATTCTACAAACGCTTCTGGGGTGCCGTCGGACACGATCTCCGTGATGTGTTCGCCTCTGCCTTCCTTGCTGGCTCATTGAGTCCCTCGCAGCGCACAGGCGTTATAACATTGTTACCAAAGTCTGGAGACCCCCTAGAACCGAAAAACAAGCGACCAATTACCTTGTTAAATGTAGACCACAAGATTCTGGCGAAAGCCCTTTGTAACAGGCTAGGCACGGTCATGCCGGATCCTTGTAGGTTCTTTCCAGACATGTGCGGTGCGGGGACACAGTATTCAGCAGAACCTCTGGTTGATGCGGGACTTAGTTGAATATGTGATGGACCGTGAACTTCCATGTGCACTTGTCTCCCTCGATCAGGAGGCCTTCGACATGGTTGATCACGGGTTCCTCTTTAAAATCTTGAAGTTTTGTTTGAATCCAGTTTTTGTTAAATGGACCTCTGTACTGTATAATAGTGCATATAGTTGGGTTATCGTTAATGGCCTACCGTCGGACCCCTTCAGAGTCCAACGTGGGGTACGGCAGGGGTGTCCCCTGTCACCTCTACTCTATGTATTGTTTAGTGAATCCCTTTCAAGAGCCTTCCAAGTTGAACCGTTGTTTCGACCATTTCACATACCTGGTGGTGCTGAAGTCAAGTGCCTCGAGTCTGCTGACGACGTCACATGCGTAGTCTCCGACCTAGCTTCCTTCAGAGCCCTTACTGGCACGCTGTCTACTTTTCAAAGAGCGACAGGCGCCAGACTGAACCCCACCAAGACCAAAGGACTCCGTCTAGGTAAGTGGCGGTCGAAACAACTGCCCTTCGCGGCATCATGGGTAGACGACGCCATAAAAATCAATGGCATATGGTTTGGTTACGGTTCACCCGAGTCACTTACCTGGAATGAGAAAGTGGACCTGGTGGAAGCTAGGTTGAAGGACTTCGGCGATCGCTACATTAGTCTGTTGGGGAAGGTAACAGTTATAAATCGTTTCGTTTACCCTCTCTTGTGGTATCCGGGCACTGTTCTGGCCGCTCCAGAGGGTGTCCTGGTGCGACTCGAGAGGGCTGTGTTTAGGTTTCTTTGGTCAGGGAAAACGGAGCTGGTCAAAAGAAAAGTGGTGTACCAGGTTCCTAGGCAGGGGGGATTGGGCCTTGTGCACTTTCCTTCAAAGCTCCGTTTTCTCCTGACCAAATGTGTTTTTAGTGCTGTCGACAGTCAGATGCCGTTTGCCTACTTTGTCCGTTATTGGGGTGGATTATCATTCCGTTGGTTCTTTCCTACCCTGTTTAGCAACGGTGTACCTCACAGTTGGAGGCCAACGAAGGCATACTGTCAGATGAGGGAAACACTACGTATTATGTCAACTGTAGGGGACGTTTTGCAGTCCAGTGCGGGGGACCAGTACCGGGCGATTTTTGATGACTTGGTCGGTCAGGTCCAACCCAACGACTATGCGTCAGGGCCGGAAGTGTGGCGTGTAGTCCACAGCAGGACACTCGATCACCGCCGGCGCATCGCACACGACGCCATCGTAACGAATCTCAAACGCCTTCGGTGGCGTCTTGGAGATGGCATTTGCCCCCGCACTGGATGCACAGGGTGGGAGAGTGTGCCACGTGTTTTGGCAGTGTGACTTTGTGGCCCTCCTCTGGGAGTGGTTTCAAGCTCTGGCTGATCGCCTCACGTTTTGTAACACGTGGGCGGTCAGCCAGGACTACGCTTTGTATGGTCTGTCACCCCCGCCATGCAATACAAGTGTTCGCGGGATACTTACCTTTGTTTCGGCCTCCATAAAGCTGGCCTCGTGGAGAGACCGGTGTAATATTGTGTTTAGGGGAGAGGGGAAGCCTGCGGACGTCGTCCTGGCGTTGGTGAGGACGGAGATTAAGCTGAGGGTGGAGGCCGACTTCGTCCGTTTGCCAAGGTCGACGTTCGGCAGGTGTTGGGGTCCACTTGTTTCAGTGCGGGCGGGCCGGGTGATAGTTAATTTGTAAATATTGTAAATATTGAAATTGTAAATAGTCCTTCGTGATTGGCTTGGGTTTGGGGTGGTTTTGTACATAGTTAGCACAGACATTTTGTTTGCTGGCGCAGAATTCTGTAAATAGTTCAGAGTTATGGTTTTGTCCAGTCAGGTTTAAGTTCTACTTTGTTTCCTCGTGCCCGTTTCTACGTACGTAAAAAGCAGACTGTTGTGAATACTCTCATATTCGTGAGAAGTACTACACTGTGCCAGACCTGAAGACGTTATTTCAACAGACCGACCCTTATCTCATCCTAGACTTTCTCAAGGAAAGTAACCTTTATAGGACGTTTTGACATGACTCCCGCGCTTGCTTTCGTGTTGACATTTCAGATAAGATTTTGCCCCATCCTTGCCCTTTTTAGCTAACTTTCTCCCAAATTTTACTTTTACTTTTTTTTACTTGCTGACACTATATAACACATTCGTGTTGGTGTGTCGTTAAACCCTATCTAACTAACTAACTAACCCACGGTATTCCCCGCCTGTCGTAAGAGGCGACTGAAGGGGGAGGACTTGAAACGAATTTATCTAGTTGACACTATATAACACAGTCGTGTTGGTGTGTCGTTAAATATTATCTAACTACATTAACTTATGGAACCGTAGTGTGAGGCAGTATCTGGGTTTGATGCAGGATTAGTACTGCCCTGATTTATCATCCGGAAGAAATAAAATTTAAAACCAATTTTCAATAATATGGTATTTTTCATGGAGAAAATGTATAAGTCGAACGTGGAGACAATTGGGAATACATAGCCACACCTTAGTGTACAAAGGAGGGGGCAAAAAATGCAATTTCCGACCGGCACTGATAATCAACTAAGCCACTCAGATACCTGGACTAATCACACTGGTCGTCCAAATTCAATTATCTGGAACAGCGCCCATCTGGAATGGAGTCCTCAGAACAAGTAACTGATATGTGCAAAACACCCTAGAATAACAATCTGAATTGTGTACGCAAGTCTCAGTTCGAACGTTTTCTCGACGGGGCAACCTTCAAAGGTATAGGAATTACCAAATTTGGTTGTACGGTGTTTTAAAAAAAGGAAGTTGCCGTTTTATTTTTCAAGTTAAGGTAAAGGATTAAAAATTACAATTTTCTGACTATTAACCTGGCTTGTCAGTATGTCATATTGATATTAAATTGTCATGTAAAGTTGCCATATAGTACTTAGCATAGAGTTTTATGTGAATTTTTCGGGATTTGAGTTCGGGGAAAGGAATGTACTTATACACCGCAGATTCATATGGGGTAGGGGCGGTGGATTTTTGGCTGGACGGTGTTTTTATTTATATTGAATGGTAACAGATTGTAATGGGAAGAAACCAAAGAGGCTTTTGCATTTTATTTTTCTTGATGCGTGGGGAAGGGGAGTGGGGGGGGGGCGAATGTAATATATTTCACGGTATACCAAACGGTCAACCACAAAGATTTCTGTTTTTCGGGAAAATAAACATTGAATAATCATTGAAACTACAATTTGGTTAAAATTAAAATTCTGTGGAATCATTTCATCTAGAAAACATGACAATGTACTTACGAATTGCCCTGGTTTGTAACGGTTAACCATTTTACTTCAATAAAAGGCTTTACATATAAAGGGATTTTTTTGTGGATTGCACGGTTGACCATCGGCGTACATTGAAATAGTGTGTAGGTCAACGGTAAACCGTGGTGAGGTCAATGGTAAACCGTGGCGCTATTTTGATACGATGGCAACTGGTAAAGTAGCGACAATATGCTCTAAGTTCAACTAATAAATTTTAACAAACTTAGGCAAACAAGCAGGGCTTCCTCGCTAATTGGTCCCGCGAATGTTCAGTGCAATTTTTACCAGTAACTATTTGACTGTTTGACTATTTACCACCCACCCCCAATCCGAAAAATATTTCACCCCTAGCTGCAAGCTATATCGCCTCTCAGTACCAACCACTTAAAAAAAAATGTTTCGCCTTTTGGACGATATATATCTCGACTTCTTCAGTTCCTTGTCTGGCTATACAGGCGGCAGAAAAAGTCATATATTAATCATGCATACTCGAGTTATTCTGTTCACTGTTCTGACATCGCACGATGCCCGAGGATACAAGTATATTATTTTGGCATTCGACTCCTGACGACATGCCCACATAGGGCCCGTATGGGCAAACATCTCGGTCCCTGATGATGCCCTTGTGGATATCACTTGGAAGGATATCTCCTCGTGCAGCTTCATGAAAATTAGGCCACGGTGCCCATGAGGCTACAACATGGGAGAACTTACCCATTGAAAATTTACCAAAGGCTCATTTGGGCCCCTTGGTCAAATTTTTGTGGAGTCCATACCCATGTAAAGCCTATATTGCACACATTTATCGTATGTGAGCCCATGTAGACCCATGTGGACCCATGTGGGTCCATGTAGGCATGTTATCAGGGACAAGGGTTTCTTTTCAATGTGAACCTTAAACTTTTTATTCACAGACATACTTCGGTCAAAATAGACCAATTTTTTCATGAAATATCATACATTGACTTTAGCCGTGAAATACTCGCTATACCTTTGTACAGGCCTCGGACAATCCTCGACAAAAATGATGGGACAAAACAAGCAAGCGTGAGATCATCTTCCCCTTGTCTGCATCCCCGCTCCCCTGTTCAATGATGCAGCCGACGAACGTGTCCTGAGACTTCAACACTGATACGGGGAGCGGGGTGTCCCATGTACTTTTGTCGAGGATTGTAGCCTACACATATGTACCTGCACCTGATTTACTGCACAAGTTAAGGATGCCTACTGTACTAGAGTTTCATGTTCTATGAGATAGTTCAAAAACTTGTTTCAAAGTGTTTATAAATGTTGGATTCGTTCCATAACATTGTGCTATGACTAGAAAGATTTATGGACAGGATGACAGTGTTTGTCTATTTTTTTTTTTTTTTTTTTTTTTTTCAGTTCTTGACTTAGTTGCCCACATACGCAAACATGCATGGACAAATTTTAATTTGCTGGGTGTCATGATGTTGGATGAGGTCAAGTAATAGTGGACAATGAAAAATAGACACGAACAAGCAGTGTTTGTTGGTTCCACCGGAAAACATTTTTATTGAAAGCCTTTCCGAGAATCAGCTCAAAATCTCAGGTTTTTCAGAAAGATGACGAAAAGACTTTTAGACAAATTCGTAGACTCGGTTTCTACTTGAGCTTAGCTGAGGCTGTCTAGCTTCTTTGCGTCGTCATGGTCAAGAATCAACTGACTGAACCACCCTAGGACCATCCTCAGTACTTCCAAATCCACCCCATAATTTCATAGTTCCCAATAAGGCTCACTTCAGGAGACCAATAGAATAAACTGAACAAATTTAGGACACTTTCCATTGGTTGTGAAGTTTGGGCCATTTGCATATGTGAACTTAATAATTGACGAAGTCAGCAGTTTCACATCAAAAGCTTCTCATCTTTGGTGGGTAGATCCCAATCACGTTATTGATAAAATTACGTAGAATTTCTTGGCCCACCTCAGCTGTGCTAGCTGACAGACTCGGGGACCTACTTAGGTTTTCCCACCAAACATAGTGGGAAAGTTCCTTCTCTCGGCCTGGGGGAGCATAGGGAGGGCAAAGGTCAGGATATTTACACGCTCTGAGTAGCCAGCAGTGGGGCCCAGTGATGCTTGCTGTCAAACAACAAAACTGGTTCAATTTATCTTACTGGACCAGAGATAATCTGGATCAGTGAGGTAAAAGTTTACTCTCCATGCAGTCAAAGACTTAGTATTATGACACCTCCTTCCTTCAAGAAAACAGCAGTGCTGTTTAGGGACCAGAAAGTTTCTTTCGGTGGAACCATACCGTCCGTAGAAAGCACTACAACAAAGAAGAAAATAAAACAGCAATCTTCATGTAATATAAGATTGATACATCGCAAAATTACATAACAGCAAAGCTTTCACAGCAAATAACATAGAATCACAAGAGATATCATCGGAAGAGTATAATTTCCAAGATACAATAGGCATGCACACATTGAGCGACAATGCACAACTTAATCTCACATGAGGAAGATTCAGTGCAATAAGAGATTACCAAATCCTGGATAGCGAATCAGCATTTTGATCATCTTTCCCAGGTTAATTAATGCTGGATGATAAAAGAGTATGGTTGCAATTGAAGGGACCATCTACTTAGTCTAGCATTGCCATGTTTCATTTGCTCCAACCACTGCAGGGGGCCTATGATCTGTCTGCACAACAAACTCTGTGCCATTTAAGTACACATACAACTTCTCAATTGCCCGTACAATGGCCAGACATTCTTTTTCAATTGTACAGTAATTCGGTTCCCTGGGAAGACCAGATGTAGGTTTCTTTCCTCATCTGCCTCATTTAACACAACCCCTTAACCACGCTCTGATGCATCAGCTTATAAAATAAAGGGTTTGTCACATTTGGAGCTTACCAGCACAGGGTCTGAAATCATGGCCGTCTTTAAATTAATTGCATGAAGGCATGTACACACTGATCTGTCCACTGAACAGCATTTCCTTTTAGTCAAGTCAGTAAGCACACTAGCGACCTGTGCAAAATCCGGAAGGATAATGTTGAATTGCCTCAACCTTTATGGGATCGGGGTGCAAATTTCCCTTCCCCACAACAAATCCCAAGTAGGGTACTTCAGAGGCACCTCTTTACACTTACTGGGCTTTGTTGTTAAACCAGTCTCTCGCAACTTCGCATCACAAAATTAAGATGGTGACTCTCCCAACTATTGCTAAAAATGATAATATCATCAATATATGCTCTAGCAAAGTCGTCCATACCATGAAGTAATGTGTCCACCAGAAATTGAAAGCTGGCTGAACTATTTTTCATACCAAAGGGCATGGTAACATATTGAGAATGGCCAAATGGGGAAACGAATGCATACTTTGCCTTTGCATCCTTACTTAAAGGTACTTGATATTAACCTTTTGTTAAGTCAATAGTAGTCAGAAATTTTGCCTGTACTAATTCATCCAACATTTCATCAGTTCTTGGAATAGGATATGCATTTGCCACCGTAACCTGATTTAGTTTTCTATAGTCAGTGCACATCCTGATTCCCGAAGGCTTTTGGGGGCACTACAACAATAGGGGATGCCCAAGGACTTGAAGACCTCTATTATTCCCATATCTAGAAGTTGCTGAACCTTTTTTCAACCTCTGCTTTTACTGAGTGTGGGATCCTGTAGGGCTTTTGCCTTACAGGTACCTCAGAGGTAACCTCTAAGGTAAGTTCCGTTAGATTCCCAACAACTCACGTATTTCAGTGAAGTGTTCGTTTGTTAGATCTGCAGACACATTTTACATCCCTCTAATCTTCAGTTTGATGCAAACTTGGAAATTCAATCGAACCTTCACAAACATCAGACTGGCACCCTTCAGTCTGAACCCCAACAGCACCAATATTCCCTTCAGTGCGTTCCATCCATGGTTTTAGCAGATTTATATGGAACACAACTTTCCTACTCTTTTTACCTTTCAAAACGTTAACTTCATAATCAACCTCATTTATCACCTTTGTGATTTCAAATGGTCCCTGCCATTATGCCAGTAACTAGAACCCTCTGACCTACTCCGTATCGATGTTTCCGATCATTGCGGTCATACCACATTTTTTGTTCTGACTGTGCATCCCTAAGAGACTCTTTGACAGCTGGGATAATTCAACCAATTTTTCTCTCATATCCAATTCATAAGAAACAGACTTTTACCATCTGCAGACTCTTCCCAGCCTTTCCTCATGGACAGTGTCAAGAGGTCCCCATACATTCCTACCATACAAAAGTTCAAAAGGACTAAACCCAGTGCTTTCCTGGGGCACTTCACGATGTGCGAAAAGCAAGTATGGAATGTACTTATCCCAAATGGCTGGTTCCTTGTCAGCGTAATTTCGTAACATGGACTTCAATGTTCCATTAACTCTTTCCACTAACCCCATGGTCTGGGGATGATAGGGTGCAGATTCAAGGTGATTAATCTTTGAAAGTTCACATACCTCTTTAAAAAGCTTCGAGGTAAAATTAGTTACCCTGATCCGTCAGTATTTCGTCGGGTAACCCTACCCTAGCAAAAACTGTAATCATCTCCTGAGCAGTTGTGTTTGCTTCGATATTCCGTGTCGGAAAAACTTCAGGATATCTAGCTGCATAGTCAACAAACACCAACGCACACTTGTTACCCGCCTTAGACCTTGACAAAGGCCCCATAATATCCATACCTACTCGTTTAAAGGGGGGTTTCAATAATTGGAAAGGGGAATCAGTGGTGCTTTAATAGTTCACTTCTTATCCGACTATTTTTGGCATTGTACACATGCTTTACAATAATCTGCTACCTCCTTGAATATTCCTGCCCAGTGAAACTTTCGTAATAATCTCTGTAGTTTTCACACGACTCATATGTCAAGTTTTCTCCACACATTTCTTACCCGAACTACATGGCACAATGGCAGTAATCCATTTTGGAAGTCTTCAGTCTGATCCAGACAGTTTAACCCCTGACCATGCACTCGGTATGGAAAGACCAGAGAGACACAAGCCTACATCAATGCCATTAAATCTGTAACAACTGTGACACACTTGTACACAAGGCACACATCGCTAACAGTTCAGTGCAATACGTGGCTACCCTTACCTTCAAAAATGAGTGGTTTGCTGGTAGAAACAGACTTTCCCCCTTTGTCACGGTGTACACCAGGCTCATTGACTGGGGTGGTAAAAAGGTGACTACTGCTGGCAATAGGTTTGCCGTCCCTGTGCCATGAATTTGATGCTTTGGCATTCCCGTGACATGCAGTTACGACACCAGACAACACCAAAGGAATCATATCCGCTGATTTCATCTGAACCATGTATGGTAATATCTGAAACAATGGTATCAAAACGTTTGCAATTAAGTTATTGCAATTCTTTATTTATTGTTATAAATTCCAACTTGTATAATGAAGTATACTTAAATAATCCATTAGGACTGGCCTTTTCATTATCGTTACCATCATTAAGCCTATGTAAATTACGCTATCTGAAATATTTTCATTTTGTATGAAAGAGAAGTAATGAATTAATCACTAATGTTTAAAATAATACACACAGCATAGTATTGGACATCCCAAGTTGGATCTGCCTAATAAGCATAGCTAATGAGGTGAGAGCAGTGAACTGTTTTCATTTTTTTTTTAAAGGGTGGGTGCACTGTCTGGAAAAATATTTACTTAAACCAGCAGAATGCCAAAAGGGCTTAGTGATTCCTTGCTTATGATGTCTACTGATATGTATTCAAATCGTCCACATGGCAAGCATGAGTACCCTCGGTTTTCCTTGGGATGTTATGATAATATGGTCAAAACTTTTTAAAATCTTGTGACACAATATGACCCTTCACCTTCACTTTAAGCAATAGGATCAACTAGCTACCAAATGCTGTCATCTACATGCTAAGTATGAACAATCCATAGGTCAAGTATGGGATCGGTCGCAGTTGCCATACCTTTAAAACAGGTTTACAAGGTTTTGACCTGTTGTGACCATTAATGACCTTTGACCTCCACCAAAACCAAACGGAGTATCTCCTCAACACACTAGACACGCCACATGTCAAGTGTGGGGGGGGGGGGCTTTTTAAGTGCATCGAAACGGCACATACAAACAAAAAACAAAACTCAAACCGGATCGGACAGAAACACAAAGGCAAAACCATCCACACACCACCAAATCAAACAGAAAATTATGCTCATTACAACAATAGAACCACACACACACTGACAACAACCCAAAGACCCACAGACCAACCTCCCCCCGGTCACACTAAAAACAAAGCCACACAAAGACCACACACCCAAATCCACCACACACCTAAAGACAACACCACGCCCGACGGCAACACCAAGCCCGAAGGCATCACCACGCCCGACGGCAACACCAAGCCCGAAGGCAACACTACGCCCGAAGGCAACACTAAGCCCGAAGGCAACACCACGCCCGAAGGCAACACCACGCCCGAAGGCAACACTAAGCCCGAAGGCAAAACCACGCCCGAAGGCAAAACCACGCCCGAAGGCAAAACCACGCCCGAAGGCAACACTAAGCCCGAAGGCAAACACCATGCCCGAAGGCAACACTACGCCCAAAGGCAGCAGCACTTAAAAAGCACCGGGGCAAATACAGGTGCACCTTGCCCAAGGGTGCTTCGGAGGCAGTTGTGGCAAAGGGTAACCTCATTACTCCCACGTTTAAACAAACTCCACAACCGGATGCATGTCAAGTGTGAGTTCCTTTACAGTTAGTCCTCTTGAGATAACATGTTTTCAAAGTTTTGACCGTTTGACCCCAGTTGGACTTTGGTGTTGATTAGGAACATCAGACATCTGCTCTCAATGTATGACCTCGAGTGACCCTAAATGACCTTTGAACTTCAACAAAAACAATATTGATAATCTACTCAATATGGGAAATCTACATATCAAATGTGAGATCCCTCACAGGTATCCTTCTTGAGATGTCCTGTTTTCCTGGTTTTGACCATTTGACCCCTGTGTACCAACCCCGACTTCGTAGCACAGCTTTCCTTCTCATCACTCCTCCCTGGAAATTAGTGGAGCCAGTTATTGACCTTAGTTTGAACTGGTGTACCGTGTCGGGTTTAATGAACTGAGACAAAACTACCATCGTTATCATGCAATCTATACCGATGGTGAAAGCCACGAACAGGGTTGCAGCTGCGGCGACAGGCCGAGATGCATTCTTGCAAATCAGATTGCCGGATGATGCATCAATATTTACTGCCGAACTCCAGGCACTTAAGATGGCATTCGATCTGATCGAAACCTCGCACGGCCGCCAGTTTATTGTGTTCGCAGACTCACTATCCAGCCATTTAGCACTCAAAGGCCATGAGCAAAAACACCCTTATGTGGTAGCTCTCCGTGAAACGTACTCCAATTTGGTGAGGCTACAGAAATCAGTTGTGCCTGCGTGGGTTCCGAGTCACGTCGGCATAAGCGGGAATGAAAAGGTAGACACACTAGCTAAAGAAGCCCTACAGATGGACGTTACAAACCTCCACTTGCCCCTCACTGATTATCATCCTGAGGTCAACGGTCACACAAAATCAAAATGGCAGGAACTGTGGGATTCTTTCCCAGAGAACAAATTGTACAGAGTCAAACCAAGGGTCGGGACTGTAGGTGGTGCAGCCCCCAGAAAACAGAGAGATGATTTGGAACTGACTAGGGCTCGCATCGGTCACACTTACCTTACCCATGCTTATTTCCTCCACGGGGATGAAAGACCATATTGTATCCCCTGTGATCGTGCTATATTATTCATATTGCAACACTCAGTTTTTCAACCTCTTGATGGCCTTTGGCCGCCACCGAGAACATTAGGGACCATCCACTTTACATGGGCAATCCATGTACCAAACAAATCACTCAGAGTTACCCTTCTTGAGATGTGTTAAAATATTTGAACAACTGACCCCGGGTGACCCCAAATGACCAGTCACTAGGCAACATCTATCCGATATGACCAATATACATGCCAGGAAGGCTACTGTACTGCTCGGGGTGTAAAGGGAGGGGTCGCCCTCCCCTTTGAAAATTTTGAAAAATTAGGTGTCCTTACATGAAATCTGGTGCCACATATCTTTTGAAGTAAAGTTTGTGTGAAAAACTACACGTATTTTTAGTACCTAAAAAAAAGATCGGCGTCAGAGAGGCGGGCATGACCCAGTTGCCTCTCCATGGGACACCACTGCTTTTACTATGTAAGCGGAGCGCCACCGTAGGTTGGCGCGGAGCGTTCCAAGAAAATTCGAGGTATTAATACATCCCAGGTGGCAGGAAATGGCACTGGCCAGGCTTTTCTAGCAGCCCATCAAGATGTGCAATTTTTGTGAAAAAAAAATGTAAACTTTGATTTTATTTTATTCTCAAATACATTTCTGTGAGGACAGATTAACTCACCCGATAGGACTTGGATTGCAAGTTTGAATCCCGTTTACTCTCTGCGGAGCACCACCATAGGTTGACGCGGAGCGTTCCAGAAATATTGGGACGTTTTAATACATCCCAGATCGCCGGAAATTGGCACTTGCAAGGCTTGATAGCAGCTAGCTAACTGCAAAGTAAATTTTGTGGGCTGTTTGGAAGAATGACGTAACCGGCCCTGAAGTCCCCACAAGTAACAGGCAGTTACTCATTGACACCATTTCTGTCTCCGAACTGTTGGCGATACTGGAAGTGTGCCACCCTCAAAGCATGAACATTTAAACAGACTGGACGAAATCCGTCATGATGGGCGATGCAGCAGATACCTTCCTGTTCAGCCCGTCTGTCATCCACTTCCTGCACTCCATGGCAACGCAAACATTCTGCTGAAGGCATTGGCCCACCTCGCCCACATAAACACCTAAAATGAAACAGTTAATGAAATATTACAGAATGGGAAGCATACAGAAAATTAAAATACAACTTGCCCCTTGGGCATGTCAGTTTCCAGCTAAACAAAATGAAACGAAATAAATGTTTACATAAACTGATGCGGCTTGGTTGGAACCTGCAAGGGTTTGAATCATTTTTTTTTTCTATAATACCTTTCTCTATAATACCTTTGGCCGCCTCCGAGAACATTAGGGACCATCCACTTTACATGGGCAATCCATGAACTAAACAAATCACTCTTGTTACCCTTCTTGAGGTACTATGTTACAACATTGAAACAACTGACCTCTGGTGACCCCAGTGACCATTGATTGACCTCCAAGAAAAATAATAAGAGGTCATGCATTTACTTCCTATTCACGAACTACATGCTAAGTATGAGATCAACCACGGCTGAGTTGCCCTTCTTGAGAAATCGTGTTTACAATGATGTAACCTTTTGACCTACCGTGATCCCAAGTGAGCTAAACTCCCACTAAAGTCAGTAGGCAATGTCTATCAAATATGGCCAATATACCTGCCAGGAAGGCTACAATACTGCTCGGGGGTAAGGGGAGGGGGTTCCCCTCCCCTTTGAAAATTTTAAAAAGTTAGGTGTCCTTATATGCACTTTGGTGTCACGTAACTTTTGAATTAAAATTGTGTAAAAAATTTTTAAGTAATTTTAGTACCTAAAAAATATCGGCATCAGTGAGGGGGCATAACCCAGTGGCCTCCCCATGGACGTCACTGCGTTTACTATCTGTGCGGAGCGCCACAGGGGTTGGCGCGGAGCGTTCCAAGAAAATTTGTTCCGTTCTTCCTCACCCAGAGACTGTCCATTGTGCAGTCTTATTGGACTTGTACATAATCATGGCCTCTAGAGCAAGAGTAGAAGCACTTGGCTTTTCCCGCATCAAACGGTCCAGCATCCCAAAGTCCCCACTGTGGTGTTTGTGGTGGGTGCACTCTGTGTTTCCTTGACAAGGTCAACAGCCCCATCACTGTATTTACCACCTTCAAAGTGATGAGCTAGCATGCGCTTACTAAACATCTCAAAGGCAGTGCATAACATTTCAAGGAGCTGTTTGATCATGGCATCATACTGGTTGTTCTTCATCAAGGTGTCATATACAGAGTATTTACAGGCACATCCGGGTACAAGATGTCTTTACCCGTCATCAAATCTGAAGCATCTTGCCCTCACTTTTCAAAACAGCACAGTAGCGTGGAATATCGTTGATTCATGTTCATCACATGTGTCTCCTTCTCCAAAGCCCTCCAAAGTGGCCCGGTTACAACGTTGTCGATGATGCCAAGGGCCTTCGTTCCTGCTACAAACTGTGGAACAGAAAGGTCTGCATTAACGGCACCTGTTAACTTGTCTGATTTATGCCCATCAAAGAAAATCCTAAGAGACCCGTCCAAGTTTTTTTTCTTTAAAAATATGTTAAACCTATTGCCCTTGAATGGGGCCAAGATCACATTCCTAATATTCTTTCTGAAGAAAGAAATGCCTTAAACTGAACAGGCATGCCACTTTTCTCACATGCCCTACCTTGTACACTCTTACACACTGTCCTAACCTTTCGGTACCACTCTCGTCCTTACAATCAAACCCTGTTACAGAAGATGCACCTACCTTTGCATCTTACGTACGTAGAAACGGGCACGAGGAAACAAAGTAGAACTTAAACCTGACCGGACAAAAACATAACTCTGAACTATTTACAGAATTCTGTACATTGCGCTGGCAAACAAAATGTCTGTGATAACTATGTACAGCTAGCTTTTTACGTACGTAGAAACGGGCACGAAGAAACAAAGGAGAACTTAAACCTGACCGAACAAAACTGCAAAGGTGAACTATTTACAGAATTCTGTACATTGCGCTAGCAAACAAAATTTCTGCGATAACTATGTACAAAACCACCCCGAACCCAAACTAGTTACATAGGACTATTTACAATCTCACTAGGCAAAACTATTTACATACCCATTTACATCAACAGAAGAGTGTTCAGGGTGAGTCTGTTCAATGCTTTTTGGAACTATGGGTGCATGTGGCCAACCCCCACTATTTACAGTAATAACAATGTGATGTGCTCTTTACATGCTTGTAGCCGGGCGGACCTAATGTGGAACAAAGCAAACCTATTTACACTGAACTACCAAAAAAACTTTCTGGCATGCATGGGCACAGACACAAACAGAACAGAAACCCCAAAAGAAAACGGGGAGACAAAGGCAAAACCATTCACACTAAAAACTCTGACTGGGACCTTATCTTTTTAATCCGTGGGCTCGGTACGGGCGTCCCAGAGTGATGGGTTCCCCTGTCTGATACTTCGCCTGAAGCCGACCTCTTTAGTGCAGACTCTGGCCCCTCCCCCTCACACAAATCAAACCAACCCTCCCCCGAAGGTGGATCCTTCGGAGGAGGCTCTGAGGGCACGCTCCCCGCCATCCGACATCGCCGAGTCTGAGGACAGATCGAGGTCCTCCTCTAATGTCATTATTTCAACCTGACCGGGTGCCGCTGCCAACGATGGCGGAGAGTCTGCCTCAGGAGTCCCAGTACCCCCCTCACACTGCTTGGAGGCAAGGAAGTCCTGCTCAACCTCAAGTGCCGCCTCCTCTAATTCCTGGGTTGAATATTGTGGGCCTGTTTGCGAGGGTTCGGGTGACGACCCCACATCGGCACTGACATGGGCAGAGTACGATGTGGGGCAGGCACCAAACACATGTCCCTCCTCCCCACAGAGGTTGCACCGTACCTCGTTGGGACACTTTGCATCTCCAAAGATCATGGTTTCTCATGCCTTTAAAGTGCTACTAGCCTGTTCTGCTAATCCTACAATAAAATGAAGCCCACAAAAGAAAAAAAAAAAAAAAAAAAACCTATTGAGCTCAGCCACTTTACTCCTTTGGGTTTCCCCAAACTTCTGCAGCACAACTGGTGGAAACTTACCTCTATAATCTGACAGGAGCTGATTTTTTTTTTTTTTTGAACAGTGTGGCGGTCGCTCATCACATTAATCCTAACAAAAAAAATCTAAGCCATAGTCCTTACCTAGGCCTAACTCAAGTAAGTCTTGGACGACTTCTTGTAATACCTGAAGGGTTGTTACAGCTGTCCCGTCTATAGTCTCCCTTAATCCTAGGGTGAAGATGTGACCATCTGATGTTTCCACATCATAGGCCCCATAGTGATGGCCCTACTTGGGGGTCCCATCACTGCAAAGGGTAAATGTCATCATCCAGCACGGTCTCAAAAACCTGAATCTGCGCCAGAGCCTTGGCTTCAAACAACATCTGGTTCGCAAAAGTTTCCTTCGGTAACCGCTCTGCTTCCAATCCTACAATATTCTTCAGTACACTACGTACTATGCCCTACCAACATTAACACTCATTAAATACTGGTATACCTTACCTTTTGTCATCGTTGTTAGCTTCCCGCATTCTCTCTCCACTAGGCTTTCAATTCTGTCCTCCATTTCTGCCACTAGCATTCATCTCTTTGGGTTTTTCTTCGCTAACTTTCTCTCTGGCATCAACGTCTTCGTACTTCTGCCTGTAAAATTGTTCACGTTTCTTCGTTCGCTGTAGTTTGGTATTTAGCTCCTTTTTCCTCTTTATCAGGGCATCATACTTATTTGCTAGCATGCTATCTAGGCGACTTCTGACTTCGCTTTTCATCGCTTGCAACTGTAGAGTGAGTGTCTTCACTTCTGATTTTTCAAGGAACTGTCTTTTTGGCCACTTTGCTCTCCTCTCTGCATTGCGTGCACATGCAGTCGCAAATGAAAGTTTCCTGTCTCGGGTCTTCCTCTGCTCCTTTTCTAGGTCCCTTTTCAACCGCCCAACTTGTTCTATGA
Source organism: Holothuria leucospilota (assembly GCA_029531755.1). Lineage (NCBI taxonomy): Eukaryota > Metazoa > Echinodermata > Holothuroidea > Aspidochirotida > Holothuriidae > Holothuria > Holothuria leucospilota. The sequence goes on along the minus strand of CM055961.1, from coordinate 29,792,765 downwards.
GGAGGGCTCTTTCAGTGGAAATCTCAAACTTTTCCGACACCTGTTGGTACTGATGGCGAATGTTTTTAAGTCTTCCTGGTCTGGTGTAGGTGGCACCTTCACTTCCTCCTGAATCGAACAAGAAGCCTGTCCAAGACCACTACGCTGTTTGCTAGTCATATGTTTGCGTAGGCCTGTAGGCCTACCTTTACTCACTGGAAACTTAAAACCTCCCATAAATTGACTTACCTTGTCCATCAAACCAAATTCCTTTCCTTTCTTAAACAACTTAAGGGCAGTAGACACAGACTTAACTGTGGGAGTGAAAGTGAAAAACCTAAATCTTGGGAGAGAGCAAACAATGTGGTTAGAACATTTAGCAATGACTGCATCTTAGAAGTTACTCCTAATTTCTCATTAAAAAATACAGTTCTAAAACAACCCCATTTGACAAACTGTCAATGGGAAGTTTCTCGCCAACAGTTTCTAAATCTGATTCCGAAAAAGGCCTCTCAACATTTAAACTAGAATCCCCTGATTTTACTGGTGACGGCTTGATACCCAAATTTTCACATAACTCCCCAACTTGCTCAAGGGCTGCACCACCCACAACAGATTCATACATTTGCTTAACTGGAGCTTCCCCATCACCTTCCTCAATCATATTTCTAGCCCTGAGCTTCCAAAAATTCAATCCCTTTTGCTCAAACTCCTTAGAAACCCATCGCAAGGCATACACATGTCACTACGTAATCCTAACATTAGCTCACGTATGCCTTCACACAAGCTAGGCTTACCTTTAGGCCTAGTTGCGATAACTTCATCGAACTTCCCCAAAATTTGGTTAAATTCTGCCCGTACACTTTCCCTCTGAAGAATTATTACACCCAACAAAATTTTCAGCATTTCCTGCCATCTTACCGATACTTCTTCAAAATGTCGAGTCGATGAGGACGGTTCTTGACTTTGGAAAGTTTTGTAGGTCTTCGCTCCGAAAGTATCTCGGAAAAGAGCGACGAAAACAGTCAGTCCGCAGCTGCTCGAAAAGAGCTTCTTTCTCTTACATTTTATGCATGACGTTTCGTGACGTCATGCGGCTGTGAATAGTAAATAAGCTAAAGATACGAATTTCGAAGCCTAATACCATAATAATTAGGAGCTAATAAATCGTCAAAACTATGATATCTACTGGAAAAGACATAAGCGGAACATTTGGTGCCCAGTTTAGAGTACAAGCGTACGTAGAAAGTGTGAATTTCAATCGATTTATGAAACGCCTTAAATGGTTTCCAAAGCTCCGTAAAATTGCCCATTATTAATTTGATTCGTTGTAAAAACCACTCAGTTTTTACTCATATGGAGGCAAAATTTTGTCTTCTATCCAGTGATCTCACTTTTGCATCATAAAACCTCGTCCATGAGTCAGGTACACGGCAAACTCCACTACGAATTTACTGGGGAGCCTCTGGCCTATACACGTATCGTAGGCCTACTTACGCGAAATGGTGGCTGGGCAAGATCTGCGACGGCCTTCTACGCTGCACATTAAACGCATTCAGTGCGATTCTCCTGTACCTATAGGTCAGGGGTGTGCAACCTTTTCGAACACCGGGCCAAATCATGTTGCTATGACCATCTGGGGGCCGCAGTGGAACAGAGATGGGTATACGAGGGTGGCGTCTCACCCTCACCCCTTCCCCACCGCCCCCCCCCCCCCGTTAGTGACCAATGTGCCCATCTAGGCAGACCCTTATGCACTCGAATAATATTGTATTATGGGCCTACTAATTGTTGACGAAACTTGTCCCGTGTATTGCATCTCTATTTTGTCGACATAATTTAGAATGCGTTTTACAAGTGAATTCCTTAGTTTATCAAATAATGAAATGGTAGATAATATCCACCTTACATCAAAGGAAGTGATCGTTTCTTTGTTTTCATGATATCCTTTAGTTACGTCAAGTTTAAGTTGTGGTCAAATAACAAGTCGTACAAGGACCAAAAATTAGGCAATTCGAAACTGGTTCGCGGGCCGCACAGGAGGAAGTCGCGGGCCGCAGGTTGCACACCCCTGTTATAGACAGTTGAAAGGTAAGGTGAGTTTGGCAAACAGAAAGACTTTGGAAGAGTTCAGTAAATGTATATATCTCAAACTAAAAATCAGGTTTTTATGCTAATGTAATAATTAATTCTTATAGTGCCTTGGGCCCGGAACTGAAGATGCTGATTAGCCTACAGTATATACAATACAGGGTGAAAGGGGAAGGGTTAGGGTGTTAAGGTGGTACTGGAGGTTCTTTGATTTAAGGAGTCTTAATAATTTTGACTATCAAAATCTATATACCCGTACTAACTAAAATCAGTGATTATTTCTATGTATGGTATAAATTGTTTATACACTATATTTAAGAATTGTAACTAAAATGGCAAGCAGTCACACAATTAAGAGGCACATCCCAACTAAACTTTATCAGAAGGATTGCCACTGCATGCAAAATGTATGGCACTGACAATGTGCACTCAGTGTTCATTATAAACAGATGTTGAGTAACAAACTCATGTTACCACCATCACTAAAGTTACACATGCATTTATATAGGCCTATTGCAAATATAGTTTTGTAACGTAACGTTACTACAGTACAAGTGGATCCTAAATAGCCTTGCACTGCTTGCACTGTTAGGTTCAAAAATATATTTGTTTGCGGCTTTACTCGTTTAACAAAAGTTTGCAAAACATTCGAAAAGCAATTATCCTAAAATGAAAGTATGGTAGACCTACGAAACCCACGATAACGCGTAGGCAGTAGCACTAAAGCACGTTATAAGCCTATAGGCCTAGTACAGCGTGTGTACATACACGACACACATTTTACATACATGTTGTACAGTAAATATCGATAGAGGTTTAACGGTTGTTTACAGTACACTCCATGAATTAAACTACGTGATTTGGGTATTGGCAGAAAGCCCATGTTCTAATTTCCAAACATCGATAGAAAAACATCAAACTGCATCACTCCATGAGTCAGGTACTCGCAAAGTTTGACACCACCTTTTGACACATGAGCTAGATAGAATAACAGCGAGCTTTTTTACGTACGTAGAAACGGGCACGAAGAAACAAAGTAGAACCTAAACCTGACCGGACAAAAACACAACTCTGAACTATTTACAGAATTCTTCACATTGCGCCAGCAAACAAAATGTCTGCGCCAACTATGTACAAAACCACCCCAAAACCAAGCCAATCACGTAGGACTATTTGCAATTTCAATATTTACAATATTTACAAATTAACTATCACCCGGCCCGCCCGCACTGAAACAAGCGGACCCCAACACCTGCCGAACGTCGACCTTGGCAAACGGACGAAGTCGGCCTCCACCCTCAGCTTAATCTCCGTCCTCACCGACGCCAGGACGACGTCCACAGGCTTCCCCTCTCCCCTAAACACAATATTACACCGGTCTCTCCACAAGGCCAGCTTTATGGAGGCCGAAACAAAGGTAAGTATCCCGCGAACACTTGTATTGCATGGCGGGGGTGACAGACCATACAAAGCGTAGTCCTGGCTGACCGCCCAGGTGTTACAAAACGTGAGGCGATCAGCCAGAGCTTGAAACCACTCCCAGAGGAAGGCCACAAAGCCACACTGCCAAAACACATGGGGCACACTCTCCCACCCTGTGCATCCAGTGCGGGGCAAATGCCATCTCCAAGACGCCACCGAAGGCGCTTGAGATTCGTTACGATGGCGTCGTGTGCGATGCGCCACAGCAGGTCACGCCGGCGGTGATCGAGTGTCCTGCCGTGGACTACACGCCACACTTCCGGCCCTGACGCATAGTCGTTGGGTTGGACCTGACCAACCAAGTCATCAAAAATGGCCCGGTACTGGTCCCCCGCACTGGACTGCAAAACGTCCCCTACAGTTGACATAATACGTAGTGTCTCCCTCATCTGACAGTATGCCTTCGTTGGCCTCCAACTGTGAGGCACACTGTTGCTAAACAGGGTAGGAAAGAACCAACGGAATGATAATCCACCCCAATAACGGACAAAATAGGCAAACGGCATCTGACTGTCGACAGCACTAAAAACACATTTGGTCAGGAGAAAACGGAGCTTTGAAGGAAAGTGCACAAGGCCCAATCCCCCCTGCCTAGGAACCTGGTACACCACTTTTCTTCTGACCAGCTCCGTTTTCCCTGACCAAAGAAACCTAAACACAGCCCTCTCGAGTCGCACCAGGACACCCTCTGGAGCGGCCAGAACAGTGCCCGGATACCACAAGAGAGGGTAAACGAAACGATTTATAACTGTTACCTTCCCCAACAGACTAATGTAGCGATCGCCAAAGTCCTTCAACCTAGCTTCCACCAGGTCCACTTTCTCATTCCAGGTAAGTGACTCGGGTGACCCGTAACCAAACCATATGCCATTGATTTTTATGGCGTCGTCTACCCATGATGCCGCGAAGGGCAGTTGTTTCGACCGCCACTTACCTAGACGGAGTCCTTTGGTCTTGGTGGGTTCAGTCTGGCACCTGTCGCTCTTTGAAAAGTAGACAGCGTGCCAGTAAGGGCTCTGAAGGAAGCTAGGTCGGAGACTACGCATGTGACGTCGTCAGCATACTGGAGGCACTTGACTTTAGCTCCACCAGGTATGTGAAATGGTCGAAACAAAGGTTCAACTTGGAAGGCTCTTGCAAGGGATTCACTAAACAATACATAGAGTAGAGGTGACAGGGGACACCCTGCCGTACCCCACGTTGAACTCTGAAGGCATCCGACGGTAGGCCATTAACGATAACCCGACTATATACACTATTATACAGTAAAGAGGTCCATTTAACAAAAACTGGATTCAAATTAAACTTCTTCAAGATTTTAAAGAGGAATCCGTGATCAACCATGTCGAAGGCCTTCTCCTGATCGAGGGAGACAAGCGCACATGGAAGATCACGGTCCATCACATATTCAACTAAGTCCCGCATCAACCAGAGGTTCTGCTGAATACTGTGTCCCCGCACCGCACATGTCTGGAAAGAACCTACAAGATCCGGCATGACCGTGCCTAGCCTGTTACAAAGGGCTTTCGCCAGAATCTTGTAGTCTACATTTAACAAGGTAATTGGTCGCTTGTTTTTCGGTTCTAGGGGGTCTCCAGACTTTGGTAACAATGTTATAACGCCTGTGCGCTGCGAGAGACTCAATGAGCCAGCCAGGAAGGCAGAGGCGAATACATCACGGAGATCGTGCCCGACGGTACCCCAGAAGCGTTTGTAAAATTCCACTGGGACACCGTCGGACCCAGGCGCCTTTCCGCCTTTCATCTTCGCCACCGCCTTCCAGAGCTCGTCGACAGTCAGGGGAGAACCAAGTCCATCATTCTGCTCTTTAGAGGGTGTCTTGTCAATATTATCTAATAGGGACCCTTGAAGGTCTACCTCGACATCTGCCCGCGTATAAAGCTGTTCATAGAAGGTCTTAAATACCTCCACGATGTCGAGAGGGTCCTTCTGTACCGTACCGTGGACGTCACGGACTGCTCTTATGCGGCGATCGATGGCATACTTTGTGACGTCCCGGTAGAATTTGATGGTTGGTTTTTCCTCCGCCTCCACACAATGAACACGAGCACGAACACGGGCCCCGTGCAGTTTTTCATCAAGGTACTGCTGGATTGCGTGGAGTGCGGAGGAGTCCCCGTCCCTCTCCCTAAAGCAGAGCAAGAGGAACTCCTCCCTTTTTCGACGAGCTCTTGCTACACAGTATTCAACTGTAAACTGTTTGATGCGGGACTTTACGTCATCCCACCACTCTAAATCTGTTGAGAAGGCCGGCCTCAATGTTCGCCACCCTTCGTACCTGGCTTTAAACTGTTCGCTATAGTCAGCCTCCGTTAGAATATCTGTGTTCATTTTCCAGAACCCCCTCCCTGTTGGCCATGACTCTGGAGGCTGAAAGGAGACAGTAACTGCGTCATGATCCGAAATTGGACATGTCACAACTTCACAGTCCCTCGGTGACAGTGCAGGTGGAGAGTACACCCGGTCCAACCTTGAGACGTCCGTGCCATCAGGGCGGTGCCAAGTGAACACGGACAAGCCGGGATGTTGTGCTCTCCAAACGTCAACCATGTCATGATTCTTTATAAACATGTCCAATTCCGACATACCGACACCACAGCCCGAAGACGTACGTGTGGACATTCGGTCAAGCTGTGTGTCGGGGACGCAGTTAAAGTCCCCAGCCAGGATACAAGGAGCACTGCCAGGAACGAAGGATGGCAGGGTCATGAAAAAGTCCCTTCTGTCTGAAGGCCGATTGGGCGCATACACGTTACACAGGAAAAATTTCCCACATGGGTGTCTTACTGTAATGCATACCAACCGGCCTTCATGATCAGAATCGACTTTTCCGACCAGCGGAGTCCACCTTGGCGAAACTAAAATAACTGAACCACAAGATGTTGTTGAGCCAAAGGAAGCGTGTAAACCCCCGCCCCACTCAAAGGACCAGGTGTGGACATCGTCCTCATTCATAATGTGGGTCTCCTGGAGGAAAACGAAGTCCACACCCAGTGTTTTGCAAAATTGGAATATCCTTGACCGCTTCCGACTGTCCCTCATGCCGTTAACATTTAGAGTCAGGAGGGACAGGGGATCAGCCATGGTGTAATGTGTGGCTACGTATCTACCTGGGACCTGACCTTTTTACTCTGTGAACTCGGGGAGGGGTCTTGAGAATGGTGAACCCCCTGGTCTAACACCCCGCCTGAGGCCGACCTCTTCAATGAAGGCTCCTCTCCCTCACATAAATCAAACCAGCCCTCCCCGGAAGGTGGATCCTTGGGAGGAGGCTCTGAGGCAGACTCCACACCATCTGACATAGCAGACTCGGAGTCTGAGGAGAGCTGTAGGTCCTCCTCCACTGCCATCCTATCAGCTTCCACTGGTGTTGGTGGGGAGGATGGTGAAGAGTCCGCCTTGGGAGCCACAGTACCCCCCTCACACTGCTTCGAGGCAAGGAAATCTTTTTCTACTTCTTGTGCTGCCTCCTCCAATTCCTCAGTGGAATATTCTGGGCCTGCTTGCGAGGGTTCAGGTGCCTGCTCCACATCCGCACTGGCATGGGCAGAGTACGATGTGGGGCACGCACCAGAGACATGTCCCTCCTCTCCACAAAGGTTGCACCGCACCTCGTTGGGACACTCTGCCTTGTCATGCCCCACCTGCAGGCACTTGCCACAACGTCTGTTGGGACAAGACCTGGCTTCGTGTCCCTCTTGTCCACACTTGAAACAGGTGCGGGGCTGCCCGAAGTACCTTATGTGGGCCTTCGAACCCCCTATGAAGAGGAAGGACGGAATGTCCCTGTCTAGTTCCATACGGCACTGCCTCTTTCCATTAAATATGCCGGCCAACTCGCCCGAACCATATTTACACCACCGCATGTCAGAGACAGTTCCGTATTGGCTCAGAACCCTCGCAACCAGGCGCTGGTCGACCTCAAAGTTCAGGTATAACACTGTCACCGCCACAGAGCGATCATATGGGGTGACAGTGAGCCCCTCTGCCCCCTTCAGGCAAGACACACCTTTAACACGGGCAGCATCAGACCTGAACTTTAGGTCATACGTGTTGCGGGCGGCAAGCGCCTGCAACATCTCTATCTCTTTAACTTGTATCCCCTTATTCTTTAACACAGAAAACGCCTGCGGGGGAGAGACGCTCGCCCCGGACGAAAACTCCAACTTAACAATTGTGCTATCCCGACCTCCGGGCATAGCAGCAGTTGTGTGGCTCGAGGCCACGGGATAAAAGGGAAAAAAACCTCAGAACTAGTTTTACAAGGGACAAAAATTAGGATGAAGTAACAAAAACACAAGCAACACAGAATTAAGGCGTGGTCGCAAACAGATGAACACGACCAGACCTACTTATCAACTAAAACACAAGCACGCTATAAGGTGTTTTATACACAATCGCAATATATAGTACAGCTATCACACAGTGATACAAGTTGAGCACGGTAAAACGACGAGAGCTCGACGAAAACACGTCTGCTCTCGTCGAAGACCTGAACTGACCTAGATAGAATAACACATTCGTGTTGATGTGTCGTTAAATCCAATCTAACTATCTAACTTGACACATGAGAATTGACTGCATCTTTCTGAGAGCGTACTTTTAAAAAATATAATAGAAAAACCTAAAAAATCTTTGATTTCCAAGAGGAAGGAAGATCAAAGATTCACTTACCAACAACATGATAGGAAGGTGTACGCCTACTTTTGCATGATTCAACAAAAGGTGGACCGCACTTGCCAGTCACAGTTCCGCGAAATTTCATTCGCCCAGATTTACCAGTAGGCAGGAATGGTCACGTGACTTCATTAACTCGGTAGTTGCGGACTGACTGAAAATACATGCATACACCATACACGGGCTATGCATGTAGCATAGTAAACGGAACACATTGGCACACACCCTTCCAGTATACGCTTCCGTCCATCAAACCGCGGGAAACTCTACTGTTGCCAAGCGGTATAATGAGGTTATGAATAAACATAACAAATTCCAGCTCGATTGAAAAGGCGTAGGCGGGACTTATGGGCTATTTCATTTAAATCGTGGGTGCACTATGGGCTTTCAATTTTTTCAATCAGAAATGAAGTCATCAAAAACGCTAAAAATAGATAGCAGGAAGCAGTAATAAGTATTTTTGCTTCCCTGTGTAACGTTGCACTAATTTTTAAGCAGAAAAAACGGTAAAGAAATATTCGTGCAGATTGCTGCCCTCCCTTAAAATGTTGGGTTCCTTTTTCTCTTTAGAATGGTATGGTGAGGGACAAAGGTTCAGTCCCATAGAACGATCCATTTAAAGACAGGCAGTATGGAATTTTCCATGTGACCAAAACATGCCATTTCACTGCGCAGTGTTGCAACGAAGCTGGGAAAGTGGTCAGGAGAAATTGTAACGTACTTTTCGTCCTTTTTGTTTTAAAGCTTATTTTGTGCAAGATTATAGTGGGAAAGTATTTAAAGTTTACTGATTTAAGAGAAAAACACAAGTAGAGATATTTGAGTAGTTTAAACTCTGTTTTTCATCACTGTATTTACTCGCGAGTGTGTGCGTTGCGTGAGCACAGTTCCGCGACAGTTTTGGAGACACATTGTGCGCGCATGCCCCGACGCTATGATTATTTCGGAATGAACCCAGCAAGGCTAGCCTAACGTTAGACTTAACATTAAGTTAGGCGTAGCCTAATGTTAGACAGGTCACCCTACGTGTAGACGTACGCTAGATGAAGTACTATATACAAATGGGAACGGTCCAAATCGGTCCCAAACCACCTTGCCCACATGCAAGTAGGTATTATATATTATATTTTAATCTTAGGTGCACCCCGTTAATTTTTTAATGGCGTATGGAAGACTTTTGGTTGTATCCGGTAGTTCTAGGCGAACAAATCGAATGCCATTCACGATGTTTGGAAACTCTGGAAGCCTTATGAGTCTAGTTTGACTTAATTTTGCGTCCGAAATCCATAAGCTTCAACAGTCAGAAACCACCTCATTCCAACGTGATTTACAAAGTTTGTAGCTAAGGCTCCCTGTGTAGCTTTTTTTAGTTGGGAATCAAGGGCATTCATTTTTGCTAGGTACTGCAGAAGCCCAAGCTTCGTTTGTCATCTAGTGCATCTTTGCTTCATAGCAGTGTACTACACTTTCTGTTACATGTATGTATCAATGTCACATTTACTCTGCTGGGCCTAGTGATCAAACCAACAAGTTATTTAAATCATTGAACCTTCTAAAACTTAGCGACATTATAAGGCTAAGTATTTCAATATTTACTTATCGCTTTTTTGTAAAGCTTTGCCATCTTGTTTTTACGATTTCTTCGAGAAAAATTGTTCATTCCACTCATACAGCACTAGAAATATTTCACTCCTTCGTCCTGTGTATGGGACAAACCTCACTCGATACAGCTTGCGATATCGCGCTGTGAAAGTTTGGAACAACCTATCAAGTCAAATTAATATAGCTGGTAAACCTTCAGTAAAGTCTGTCAGAAATGTCTTACGGTGTTACATGATAAACCTATACTAAGTATATTCTTTTTGTAGCTTCTTATGGTATAGGAGGGGAGGAGGTTGAGGGACTGGGGAAGGGGAGGAGGGGTGGGATTGTTACTGTGATCTAGTTAGGCCTAAGTATACTTTTTGTAATTTTTAAAGTATACTGCACGTAGTTCTTTTGGTTTTGTAATTTCCGGGGAGTGTGTTCACGCCAAGCCCTCCAGGGTTTTTAACACACTTCCCTTTTCACGACTTGTATTGTTAATATGATGTTACGTAAATCGTTTTTGCATGTATGATTATTGTTGTGAAAAGAAACAATAAATGAAATGAAATGAAATTTTAGGAGACTAGAAGAGTACAGTAGCTCACAGTCATGCCTCACACCAAGTGCCACGGCAGTCAGGTATCTAGCGACTTCGTGGATACGTATACATCATCAGGCTTTGCAATGGACAACTCTCAGACCGATGAAAATTATCTTGTCATTCAATGATCGTGTTTACTTGCAAAATTTGCAGTAGTAAACCATACAAGCATATATGCCTCTCCATTCAATCTCCCCAAAATTGGAGCTCTCGAATTTTGTAGTCATATGGACTACCCGTCCATACCAGGGTTATGAGTGGAATCTATGCATCATCGTGCGTCATTAAATTTTGTTCACAAACAGCACAGACACACACACAATCGAGGCTGTATGGAAGGTCACATTATGCTATTCAGTGTATGACAAACTCAGCCGATTAGTTTGCACCGCAAAAGTAGAGGGCAATCCACGGAGTTGCTGATCTCATCGCTAGATCCAATTCATATCTGTGTATTATGCACTTGTCAATTGCAATCACGCCCCCCCCCCCCCCACCTGGGAATAGCGGGGAATATAGTGGGTAACAGAAGTGTGACGTTTGTTTGGTCCCAACTATGCAGGGTAATTGACAACACTTAATGCAGGGATGTGCATGATGAGAAAGTACAGCAGTTGGGGAAGGTAAGCCAGGGCTTGCACATTGATTGCCATGTATTCAGTAGAATGCCGCCCGGTTAGGCGGGGACTTGCATGAATGTAGTGGGGGAAGTAATGCACTTGTTTTCAACAAGTATGGGGAGGGGGAGTCGGGATGCATGGTTACAATTAACAAGTGCACTACTGAGTTGTCTGACAATTTGTCCATGGCGCAAAATAACAGTTTTGGTTCTAAAATTGATGGCTTTTAATCTGATGCAACTCCTTCAAACTATTACACAAAACATGCCATGCCACAGTGCATCCATTTATTGAACTGAAGCCACTGTAATCATTCATACTGGTTTCTAGTGTGTCCTAGAAAATTGACCAATAATTACATATTTTCACTCGAAGTTGGCTTTTAACCCAAATATTAGAGATCATAAAAACAAATTTATCACCATTCTTCCTGCTAAGTTCTGCCACATTGCAGCTCTGTACTAAGTATGAAAACAATACATTATTCAGATTTTGCGATGTACGCCCCCAAAACCATCTGATGCACGCACAGACACGCACTCACGCACGAACAGTGTTCACACATGAACAGTGTTTCGAGCATTCTCTTGGCTACCAAAACCACATCACCAAAGGCTACCTTTTGATGGTTTCTACCCACTCAAACTGTTACTCATGGCAACTGTTGTTATGGTAATCAGCACTGGTGAGTGTTAGTCCACCAGCAAATCAACTACAATATCTCATTTCCTTCTTCGGGGTTATGAGATGAAAGTCAAATTATTTCTTAACTGCCACTCCTCTGTATGATTTCCACCATCTTGTCATGCTTGGGGCCAATCTTGGTCGTCTTTGTGTAGTTTCGACCCAGAAAGAGTATGTTTGTTTATTTATTATTCTCTGTGACACCTCCGAGAAGGTTAAAGAGACTAAGATACATATAGATCATATATACGTTATGAAAAATCTTTAGGTGTATATACAAACATAGAAATGAACTAAGATAAGAAGAAAAGAAAATGAAATAAAGAAAAGAAGGAAAAAGATCGAAAAATAACCACACTTGTAAACGGCAACAAACCTGCCCGTTGGACAGTGGAAACCACACCTTCAGCAAAATTAGAATACGACTTAATATTTTAGCACTAAAGTAGCTTAAATTTAGCAAAATTTTCTTACTACCTGTGTTAAGCAATTCTTCCATTTTAAGGGTGTTATGGTTTCTATAGTAATATGGCTTTAGGAGCTTAGACCTTTCTCTGGAAAATCTGGGGCATTCAAACAAGTAGTGGTAGGGGAAACTGGGGCAACTGGACCACTTTTTAGTAATATAGCACTTCTAATTAACATAGTAGTTAACTATTCTCTCTGATATATCACACACAATAAATAGTAGCACATTAGATCTTCTGAATAATGGTATGGTGTATTGGAAACACAGTATATATTAACAGTTTTAATTGAAAATGCCAAATGGTCCACTTGCCCCACAAAGTGGGGCAAGTGGACCACCTACTGTTGGACACATACAACCATTACTTTGAACATATATTGCATACAGTAGTTACTACAAAGTACACTAACAAGCCAGAAAATTTATGTAGAGAAGGGGGAAGGTGGTTATTGCTGGGGGTGGGGGCAAATGGTCGTGTCAAATTGAAGAGCTTGCCAGTGAGTAGAAGATTCTACTCACTGGAAAAACATTGTGATGATAAGGGACAAAACCTGTTCTCTCTACAAATGAAGTCAAATTCTCCTTGTATGGAGGGTTTGGGTGGGGGAGGGATAGTGTAGGGGGGGGGGCAGTGGACAGCAGTGAGCAGGTGGTGATCCATTGTCAAGTCATCATATTTTCATGATTTCCATTACAGTTCATGCAGGGTGAAATCAATGGTGACAGTGTAACACTTGGCAATACAATGTTTTCTTGCCCCCCCCCCCCAGTCTCGCTTAACTACATCATCTACATGTTTACATATTTATGCCAATGGCTTTGGTTTGTTCACTTAATTGCCTTCTTCATCACTGTCCTGTTCACAACTGTCACAAACAGAGCCAGGTTCTTTCCATATTTGTTGGTACATGTCTCATGGTACCAGTCTCCACATGAGCGATAGGAAACCCAATCCTCATCATCGGACTCATCAAAGTAATACCCAGTGCAGTGGGTGCAGTAGTTGCTGCTGTCATGTGTGTCCGACTTTCTCGCTGCATCTATCTGTGGGGGATGCGATTTTGTCACTGCTGGCTTGCCCTTTTTAGTTTTGCGTGGAGCCTTTCCTTTCGTAGCTGAAGCAACAGCAGTGGCCTAGCTGGTGGGATCTGCTTCACAAAGAAGGCAAACCATTGCTCGAAAAGCTCACTGTTCATGTAGGAACTCTTTGAACATGCGAAGGCTGTGCCTGGTGGTGCACCTCTGATCAGGGACTGGGACAAATTCTTCCCCTTGAATATCACGAAAGGCGGGATGAAATGTCCAGAAGCACTTGCTGCTACACAAACTGTTGTTTTGGCCCCCCTCTCGTAGCTAGTCTTCGCATGGAGTTGGCGTTTTCCTCTCTGTCCTGCAATCTTCACCGGCTTATAGACTAACGAAAACCCAGTCTCGTCAACGTTGTAGATTTGTAAAGGCTTGTTGTGGAGGTCATGCTTGCTGAGTGTGCTGTCCAGCAATTTGAAGTAAGAATCGCAGATTGTGCGGTTCATGTGTGTTGACCTGGCAGCAGACAAAGCCTCAGGTTTACGGACAGAGAGTTGTGGGTGCCGTTGCCGGAATTTTTCCCACCAGGTGAAACCAGCAGTTTGTTTTGCTACATTGAAGGGATGCTTCCTCACACTCCGCTCCACTATCTAGAAAGCAAGTCGACAGATATCAGCTATCGAGAGCCCAAACCCCCGTGACTCCATTTGCAGGATGTAATCCATCAACAGCTGCTCCTCAACATGAGTTAAAGTTGCTTGAGTCTTTCCAGGTTCAAGAACTTTTACCTGTCCCTTCAAATGACGTATCAATGTGGTTCACGGTACTCCAAACTGCTGAGCTGCCTTCATGTGGCTTACCTTCCCCGAACGGATGGCCTCCAACGCACTTCGTAGTGAGACGTTCTTCCATTTCAACTGTGGCCCACGTTTAGCAGCCTTGTAGTGGCGGACCATATCGAGCAACGTATGCTGTGAGAGCAAAAAAAAAAGAATATTAGAATTACAATTTCTAATAACAAACAATATACCAACATATAGGCGTACTAAGTCTTTTGTTTTGGGGGCTCCCCCAATCCTCTACCCTGGTCACCCATTCCTTTCCTCCCCCGTCCCATTCCTCCCCACCCCCTTCTCCACCCAGGCCCAATCCAACCCTCCCCCTCCTCCAGAAGCAGACGTCCCTCCTGCTTTACTGATCTTGATGGCACATGATTCACAGCAAATGCAATTCATCCAAATATGTAACCTATAGACATCACAGGAAAATAAACACCAATAATATACCACTTGCCTATCCACTAGACCACCCGACTTGCCTATCTCAACTAAGTAATTAAAATGACCCTATTCAATTCAAGATTCATGGTGAGTAGTTTCATATGATGGCAATGACTGCTAATATAATGCCATCTACCTCTTTATTCACTTTTTTTTTGTGAAAGCAGACGACATTCCATTCATACACGGAATGCACATTGACCCAATTGTGCATTACGGAAATTTCATATTCGGGGTAGGGCTGTGGTCATCACTCAAATACTTCTTCCCTGAAAAATTCTGTCACAAATACCACTCTTTATTGCATCTAAACACTGCCCACTGAATAACTGATGACATAAATACTGTTCAGTAAGCCAGTAAGTACATAAACAGTCCATGGGGGGGGGGGGGGCTTTTTCCATGACGGTCACTGTAGCTTCCGCCATTTTTAAAGGACTTGACAACAAAAAGTATAGTCCACAGCATAAAGGTTCACGTGCGTGTCGAATTACACTGTGACACTTGTTCAGTACAGGCGCCCTATTATATACTACGCGACTACGTACCTATACACAGGTATTGAGCTTCGGAGATTTTCTCCACTTGAAATGTTCGAAATTAGGGATTTTTCTTACCTTTCAGAATGGCCGAAACGTTTCTTTGTTTTCTCAGACGACCTCAGAACACTTCCGGGTTCCGATTACATTACAAAATTGTCATATAACAGAATATTTCGGAAGTTTTGATGATAGAAGTAGCGGAACTGTCCTCACAGTGTAGTATAGAAACCAAGCCGCGAAAAAACTACGGTAGCTTATCCTGACCGGCGTTTAAAAGGGAACTGGTCCAGTTGTCCCAGTCTCCCCAATTCATCTCCTAAATTACTTTGATTACACAACGTACAAATTCGATCACAAAATTTATATCAAGATATCTGCCACTCACACTGGGATTCTACTGTTACTACAACGGAGCCTACATAGATCTGACCTATTTTTTGGGGGAAGAGTGGTGAGGTATTTTTCAAGTTTTAGTTCCCATTTAAACATCCTATAAACTTTGCACTGAGAATTGCGATTGACATCCCAAATCCACTCTTGAGCATAAATATAATTTAATCTTAAACCAATTGTTTCATCGAGCCGTTTGTATCAATAGAATTATAATTCCAGATAAAGGGCATGCCTGCTTTTTCGAAGATGTTTTTAATCCGACATATCCAAGGCGATTTGTAGATATTTTTGTCGTGCAAAATCCTTAGGAACTTACACATTACACCTGCCAACTTATTCTCCTTACTGTTGATCAATCTACCCCAGTATGCTACAATTCTTCCCCGAAACCTCGCTACCATACAGTAAAACTGTAATGTGCTTGGCCAGTGGAGGGAATTTTTGTACTTTTTGGTCACAATCGATATTTACCAAACGAACCATCTCATTTGTTTCTTCCTTTAAGAAAAGAGCTGGGTGGGTTTGTAGTAAGTCTTTCACTAAGGGCTTATCACTCACAAAAGCCCTTCATTGTGGAGAAGTTTTATCCATTAGTGACTCTAACATAATAGTTTTTCACCTCTTTTTTAGCCATTTCCTTCTTCATAGTTTCTTGGTGTCGTTTCAAAAAAGTGTCATCTCCAGTGGCTGGTAACTGGCGGGAAGAAATTGACTTCGCCCTTGAAAGCTCTTTTGGTGATACTTTGAGAAGATGAACTCCTCCTTTTACTTGGGCACAGTTTGGACGATGTTAGAGGAGGGTCCTTCATCCTTAAGGATTTCAGCCTATTATCAAACGCGGCAGTCCAACCATCATACCCAGAGCCAATGTTTATATGCCCTTACACTCAAAATGTGTTGTACCACATTTTTCCACAATGATGCTTACTTTCCCTCTTGCTAACGGCACCTGGATGATACCAAATGTGAACAAGTCATTTTCATTGTGTGAATCCATCACAAACGTCGTAGAGTTTTCGTAGTCGATCCCTCAAGAGTGACAGATGTGGAAATCATCTGTTACTGAATCCCCACTTGTACAGGCAATCCTTAAGTCACTATAACTGCTCAAGTCAAAGGGAAGGTGAGATAATGGAGAACCTTCAACTTTAATTGAGGCAAAGTCTTCAGGAAGTCTCATTTGATCAGCATAATGTTCACTTAAGTGGTTCTTTGGCTGAAGTCTAGAATCTAATTGGACCTTACTTCGAATATTCCCGTTATATGAAGCAGGTCGTATATTAAACAGTGATCTAGTCAAATTAATATAAAAAAAAATAGTTTCAAACAAACAAGACAACTTGCATACCAACAGGGAAAAGACCTGAATTTCCCCTTTTAAGAATGTCTCAACCTATAGTTCTTGAACAACCTTACACGTACAGCACGTGAAAAACTGCATATTATGCATTTCCATCTCATGATGCAATGAACGTTTCACAACATTCAGGAATTAATGGGCAACAATAAAAAGTGTTAAAACCACTGGCCAAGCACCCGATTCTCATAGGCCTGTACAGTTAAAATTGATAATGGTTTAAGAACCATTATCAGTTTTAACTGTACATAAAGATAATGATCCTTAACCATTATGTTTTAACTGTACAGGCTGTGAAAATCGGTTGGGCCAAGTCAATCAGAATATGCTGCTAGATATCTTTTTCCACTTAACTGCTGAAATTTAGCACTCTTTCTACCATTTGGGACTAGTAAAACTGGCATGGGACAATCTTTTTCTCTCTTTGAATTCGTCCAGTGGACGAACACATGCTTATTTGCTCCACGGGGAAGAGAGACCATATTGTATCCCCTGTGATTGCGATGTCACCGTCAGTCACATTCTCGTCAACTGCTATGAATACTCCCATATTCGTCAGAAATATTACACTGTACCAGACCTGAAGACATTGTTTGAACACACGGACCCCACTCTCATCTTGGATTTTATCAAAGAAAGTGACCTTTACAGGAAATTTTGACATGAGCCCCCCATTTGCTTTTGTCAAGACTTTAGGATTTTGCTCAATGTTTTAATTCTTTTTTAGTTTTAGTTTTACCCTTCCTTTACCCTGTTCTATCTAGCTGACACTACATAACACATTCGTGTTGATGTGTCGTTAAATCCAATCTAACCAATCGTCCAGTGGACGAGGAGATTTTATAAGTAATTGAGCAGATCAATATATCAGAAAGAAATTTCTTAATAAAATCCTTTCACAAGGCGGTATTGAGACGTGTGAACTGTCGGTCATCATTGGAACGTTAAAATAAAAGAGGCCACTAGAAGGATACATAATTTAAAGTAACTTTTGTATACTATGACAGCAACAGGAAATACAGCTGTTCATCTTTTGCTGTCACCCTCTTTCAAGTAACCCAAAAATGTTTTGGACAACCAAAATTTGGTTTCACTTTTTTCGATGTACAACCAGCCGGGAAATTTTCCTAAAAAATCAGGCCTGTATGTATCACAGATTGTCACCCAGGGTCACCACAGAAAAAGCAAAAATTCCCAAGACCATCATTAGAGTCACCAAAGGTCAAAACGCAAAATATTTCCAACACGTGTCCCGGGTAGGACTTTAAACTGCATCCGGTTGTGTGTTCAAGCGTGGGGATAGTGAGGTTACCCTTTGCCACAACTGCCTCCGGGGCACTCTTGGGCAAGGTGCGCCTGTATTTGCCCAGTTCAGTTTGGTTCCCGAAGAGAGTGGACGTTCCCGATCCCCCACCGGTAATCATCTGTACATGCACAGTACGGAATGATTAATGCTACTTCTTGTGAATGTTAGTTACAGTAGGTTAATGCAGGACTCATATTCCTGGGAAGGTTGTGCCAGTGCCCATCAGTGTGGTAGACATTTTCATTTGCCAACCCACTCCAACACATACATGTTACTGTTCTCTAAAATTTATACATAATCCCCTTGGATTGAACACCATAATACTGATGAATACCTACTGTTCGTAATTATGGTTACTCTCAGAGTGAATCAGCATGGTGTTCCTTGACTTTGAGTGCTACCGGTACTGTAAGCGGTTAGAGCATCCGACTTGCAGCCGGAAGGTCTGGGGTTCGACTCCTGGCCGGGTCATACCCAAGACTTTAAAAATGGAACCTACTGCCATTGTAATTGGTGCTCAGCATGAGCAATGGAGTAGGGAAAACAAACCAGTGAGCCACAACTGGAAAAGGGCCGTGGCCGGCTCGACTTAAACCAATTAGAACTGAGCAGTAAAACCTCATCTAACTCTGACGGTAAATTATAAACTATGAGAATTCATTTGATGAAGTACTACTGACTATAGTAAAGGTCGATGTGGTTAGACACATTCTTCAAATTTTACAGGTAAATACTCCAAAGTGAAAAGTATATATTTTTTTTCCTGCGATATCTAAGACGGAATTAGGTCTCAGTTGATAGCTGGCTTCCAGCACTGTCCATGGCACCCCATGACGTTGAAATAAAAAGTACACACACCACGAAGATTCAAACTTTTCAAAGGTATTATGGGTAAGGTATTAGTGTTATTATGCAATAAACTTTTATTAACATTTGAACTATCAACTCTACATGCTTGGCATTTTACTTAACCACATACAAAGAAATGTAGCATATACCACCAGTAGAATAAGATAGTACAGTGGGGGAGTTCATAAATATTCTCAGCTCATATTAATAGCTGTAGATTGCATTTTCATTTGTGAATAGAATATTTGTACCCCCAATAAAAATGTCCTTCCAAAATATAAACGCACATATGACTTAGTACTTACATTGAAGGCTAAACAAATGAAGGCTAAACTTAAGAGATGTAAGGGACTTAACTTACTGCACTTCTGCCTGGACAACACTGTCACATTATTATTCTTTTAACATCTATTTTTTGCAGATACCTGTTTTTATCTTGTGCATATCTTTCATTGTTAAAGCCCCAGTGTGAATAAAAATGAACTAAATATGCAGATTTGTGATATCAAGAGAGGGACTGGTCATACATGACTGATGTTGTCCTTTGTGTTTGCAACCTTCATTTCAAGGACAGTTGTAATATTAGTATGTTCTGAAGGTTTTATTTTGTAAGTTAAAATTCTGTCCTTGAAAAATATCAGTTTCGCCCCCAATGTGTAAACTATCTGACAAGTAATTAAGAAATAACTTAGAGTGAAAGGAAATGCCAGCACTGTGCAGTACTACACATCATTATTTTTGAATAGGCAATGAGTTACTTCATAACTGTTCAATCTTAAAGTGTTATATCTTGAAATAGAAAAAATTATTGAAAAAAATTCCAACGGATCTGTCCGAAAATCTTTCTCTTTAATTCTCAAGTAAAACCAGACCTGTCTGCTGGCATGTCACCATAACTTTTAGACTTTAAGGTAAAAAATCCCTAGTCCAGAAACTTAAATTGATCAAACAAAAGGCAATATGCAGCCCGCATATCATCCAATAAATGTACCATATTGTATAGCTGTCATAAAACTAATGACCTTGTCCCCACTCCCGCCTCTTGATAGCTGTTGTGAGGAATGATGGAGCGTTTAGATCATAAAAGAGTACGTAGTTACAACAGGTTCTTAGCTGTCACAGTCTTGCAGTTCTTAAATCTCTTTGTCCAGGTTTTCGAGCACTTTTGGGCGTTGTGGGGAGTACAACTGTCCATCTGTTGAAACAACTGTTGCAGATTTTGTTGGAAGTCCATTCATAAACTTCTTATGTCTTGCATCCTTTTCTTCCTCAGTTTTCTGTGCCCAGATTTCAGGCATAACCTAGCACTTTTTCATTCAAGGTGTCAGCTGGTTAACTGCCTTGACCATATGAAGCACGTCTTACATCAGGTTGCTGGATTTTCACAATTTTGTACAGGCGGTTTACCAAGTCTGGGAGCTTGAGTGTTTTCTAGCTAGATGTTGTTCATGCTCTTGCATGAATCATTCTTCCAGTCAAGGGGAATCCACTTATTGTGCACTCGGCTGAATTACAGAAAGTCTCATCCTGTCTGCAAGGTTTTGTAAATAATGTGCAAGTCTTGTCAGTGTGTTGGTGTACTTGTCAACAAGTTCAATTAATTTCAAATCAAATTCTTCCAAGGAAAAGGTCTTAATA
This sequence comes from Holothuria leucospilota, assembly GCA_029531755.1. Classification (NCBI taxonomy): domain Eukaryota; kingdom Metazoa; phylum Echinodermata; class Holothuroidea; order Aspidochirotida; family Holothuriidae; genus Holothuria; species Holothuria leucospilota. Next base: position 29,772,163 of record CM055961.1, on the reverse strand, counting down.
AAACCTCCTGAACCAAAAACTTCTTTGAGCACACCTTTTTGAGTCTCCCTATGGGCACCATTTTTTCAGTCAGATTTCGTCGAGAATTTTCCTCCAAATGTCTCGTACAAATGATATGGTGTGATGTTGGAAAACAGCACTTGATAGCCTTTGTAAGCGCTTGCACCTCATCAGATCCTGACATCATATTATTGAACTGAGTGCCAGAAATTGTCTTTAATTGACATTGCAGGTGAGATGAAAACGATGGTATGTTTGGTATTTTCAGTAAAAATATGCTGCACCAAGCATGAGAGGATGATTACCTGTTAATTTCCGAACGAGATTTTTATGTTCATACACTAAAATTGCAACGTAATAAGGACCAAGATTAAATGTGCGAACTATGCCCCAAGCACCCGGATGATCCGACTCTTGCGAGGAAAATAGCTTTGTCTCTGATGTTGTCTTCTATATATAAAATCAGGGAAGTTCTTTGATTTTGTCTGTATTACTTCGTGTATGAACTGATGAAAATTGGGAGTCATCCGAAGTGGTCGCACTTCACTGCCAGCGATGCAGATGTAACGTGCGCTGTGATTGGCTAAAGGCCGGTTCATACTACCAAATTTCTCGCGCGATAAAGCGATCAATAACCATATATGGTCAAAATATCTTTGCCGCCAGTTCGATTCACGGTCATCGCTTGGAGTTGAACATTGCTCAACTTTTCTTGCAAGCTCTCGAGATATCGCATCATTTCAAAGTTTCTGATTGTCTGATTGGCGGGTGAACGACCTTTCTGAGCAAAAGCTTTCGTCGAGTGACAATGGCGGATGCATTGAAGGAGAGATTGATATTAAGTGTTCAGAGTTTCCCTGCACTTTACGATACTCGGAGATCAGGCTACAAAGATATAATAAAGAAGGCAAATAGCTGGGAAACTGTTGCTATTCGAGTAGGATATGATGGTGAGGATATTTTTGGTTAAACTTGAAATAATTTGATCGTTCGAGGGGCCATATCTGCGTACATACGCAAAAGCTTTGGCAAGGTGCAATATGAAATGTACTGGGACGAGTTCCACTAACGTTACTGATACATGTATACATCAAGCCCTATCCTGGGCCTACACGTTTATATTTATTACTGGTACTACTAAGGCCTGGCATCCTACCAGTGAAGGAACAGTTCAGTTTATTATTAGATGGGAATTGGATTAAAGGGGGGGGGGAACTAAGATTTGGTGGGAAGACCTCAGTTATTTTTGTAGACTAAGTTAAACAAACCCAACACATTATTATCAAGAGAACTTGCATGGTTACTGGCAGCCCATGCAGGCTGTAGCATAAAGCAAAGGCCTTTGCAAGGGTTAGATTACAATGGGTTGGTCAGTATGTACCATGTTTTGTCCTTACTACACACTAGGCTCCACTACACAGCATTGCCTATGGCATGTAGTATACTGGCTAGTGGCTAAAATAGACTAGTGCAGCTAGCGTAGAGGCAGCAAGGCCTTGACACATACTAATAGGGGCCTGGTAAAAAGTATCAGTACAAACTGAAAATATAACCACCAATTAAAGTAGACTGTAGGCTGGGAAAATAGGCTAGTAGCCTATTACATCAGAGCCCATACTAGTCACTTGCACCAGGACCTGGAATCTCTAGTAATGCCAGTGCTGATACTTGCCCCACCAACTGGGACCCTATGATGTTGAGCTGCTTGTTGGTCTTTCAATCTTTATGCCTATTCCTTTTTGATCATCATGTTGTTTATTGTAATTTCTTGTTGACTCTAACTAATGGGAGAAGGTGGTAAACAGCAGTCATTCTGGATACAACTATCAGTAGTGTATATAACAGCGGGGGATTGCTTTATACGAATGCATTAATATTTTGTAGGCAATTCTTTAACTTTCTAAGAAAAAGCTATGAGAATCAAATATTGGTTTGTTAAAACCCCCATCCCCAGTACCATTACTGCTATTTCCAAGTAAAATTCTGTTCATATTCTGTTTTTTCTGTGATTGCAGTAGAGCAATGCAGGAGGATGTGGAAAAATCTCAAGGACAGTTACAGACAAGCAACTAATGCAGAACTTAAAAGGATGAAATCTGGAAGCGGTGCTATCTCAAAGAAACCATGAAAGTTCATGGAGTTGATGAGCTTCTTGAAACCATTTGACCCCCTGCGGGTACGGGGATGTAGAATAGGCCCGCTGCTTTCTCAGCATGTCGTAAGAGGCGACTAACAGGGACGACTTGTTTGCCGTAAGTCGCGACCCGTGTCGGTGGAGGAGAGGGTCCTGGTGGTTGAGTGAAGGCTATAACTGCGGTTTGGTTCTAGCAACACACCACTTTGGCCTCAAATTCACCTAGTCGGGAGGTTGAATTGGCCTGGTTCAACCAATCGGCTGGTGGCGTCATGCCCTGAGATCTCCACCTGACTGCTTTTCAACATTTGCTTATTAACATAGCACTAACTTTTCATGTACTCGTCACCAAGTGGACTCTTCTTGTGTGTATCAGAACAGTGGTTTTGCTCAGAAGGCGGCTGCTTAATCAGGTCAATCGGGGTTATTGAGTTATTTAATGGCCTTGAGTATATCACTAGTGTATCCCTGGCATCGGTTTGTGATGTATTTTTCCACTTACCTTTGATGTCCCCTTGTTGGGCTCCATGGTGGGTGGGGAGCACCAGTGATGAAATTTAGCGTTTTTATTATGGATTCCTCAAACTGAAAAACTGGGAAAAAAACGTTTCAGGAGCGACTCTGGGTCCAGCTCCGACCCAGAAGCCACTCCTAACTGGCCTAGGTTTCTTGTCGTGTCCAGTAGTGGTGACGACAAGACCCTTTCAAACCTGTCACCTTTTGCAGTACAAAAAGGCATTGAGGGTGTTGTGGGCACCCCAAAATCTATCAAGAGGCTGCGCTCTGGGGATCTCCTTGTTGAGGTCAGTCGCAACACCCAAGCTGACAACCTTCTGAAAACTAAATCATTCGTTGACGTGCCAGTTCGGGTGACCCCTCACAGGTCACTTAATAGCTCTAAAGGTGTTGTTAGATGCCTGGACATCAAGGACTGTTCTGATGAAGAGATTCTTGATGGCCTGGCATCTCAACATGTAAGCCACATTCACCGTATATCAGTGATGAGGGAGGGTATAAGGAAGCCCACCGGCACCTTTATCCTAACCTTTGATACACCCAAACCCCCGAAAACACTGAAGATTGGCTATATACAGGTCAGGGTTGAGATTTACATCCCCAACCCTGTCCGCTGCTTTAATTGCCAACGGCACGGCCACTTTAAGTCAAACTGTAGTAGACCAGCTACCTGCGAGAAATGTGGCCAGGAGGGGCATTCCGGTGATACCTGTGAGGGACCACCTCACTGTGTTAATTGCCAGGGCAGTCATCCTGCAAACAGCAAAACATGTCAGAGATGGATTGATGAGAAACAAATACAAAAAATAAAAGCTTCCAACAACATCACATACAAGGAGGCTAGAGACACATTTAGATCGCAGGAATCGCAGCTCAAGAGCTATGCGGGAGCTGTGAAGACTGCAAACGTCTCTGCTGCCACCCAAACAGATGTCACCTGGCCAAGGGACAGCAGCTTCCCAAAACCCATCTCTTACACGTTCCCAAAACCATCACAGCAGTCTACAACAACCAAGACAACACAGACGATGACAGCACCGACAAATGTAACACAACCAAAACCCCCACAACAGAAACCTAGACCACCACCGAAACCAACGACCGTAAAACAACATAGACAAAAGACAGAACCAACAAAAGCAAGAGACACACCTAGAATGAAAATACAGACAAAACAGAGCAAAGGGTCTGATGACCCCATTCAACTTTACAATAAGTTTGGAGCGCTAGAGGGGAGAGAGGGAGAAGGAGAAGAGGTGATGGAGCTCAGTGGCCAGAACCTTCGGTCTGGCAAGGGGGGCTCCACCAGCTCTTCTAAGAAGCCGCAGATTTCCAAAGGATGACACTCGGGAAACCTGCGGCTATAATACAATGGAATTGCAGAGGACTTAGACCGAATTACGAGGAGATCAAATGCTTTGTAGCAGACTGGTCTCCCTTAGTGATGTGCCTGCAGGAGACTTTCCTTCGCGACACAATCTCTCATTTAAAGGGTATGATATGTATAACAAAACGGTTGTATCCCCGGTTGACAATAGAGCAATTGGGGGATCATCCATATTGGTTAAAAAAACATTTCCACACTCCACTATCCATCTAAGGACTAACTTACAAGCTGTGGCAATTCGAGCTTCACTTCACCGCACCATCACTGTGTGCTCGGTGTACATCCCACCGAGATATAGCCTGAAACGAGATGACCTGGAAGTGCTAGTTAACCAGCTGCCCACCCCATTTCTACTCCTGGGTGATTTTAATGCACACAGTGACATGTGGGGCTGTAATTACACTAATCAGATAGGTAGATTGATTGAATCAGTGATAGCTGCCTGGGATCTATGCCTTTTGAATGATGGGTCTTGTACCTATATTCATCCAGCCTCTGGATCTCGTTCAGCAATTGATCTCTCAATCTGCTCTCCGGCAATTCTGATGGACCTTCAGTGGAGAGTCAATGATGACCAGTGTGGAAGTGACCACTACCCCCTTTTGATAGATATTGTCTCCCCAATGCCCGAAGCGAGAGTCCCCAGGTGGCAACTCCAAAAAGCCGACTGGTCTGAATTCAGCCATCTCTGCCAAAATGAGATCGTCAGGGATGCTTTCAATGATGTTGAAGACCAGATCGCCCATTTCACACAACTTTTGGTGAATATTGCTACCAAAACTATCCCTAAGTCCTCTGCAAATCCACGTACTAAACACAAGCCGTGGTTCAACACGGATTGTGAACAAGCGATGAAAGATCGCAAAAAGGCCCTTAATATTTTTAAGAAGTACCCAAATAATGTTAATCTTAGTAATTACCTAAATGCCCGTGCCAAAGCACGGCGCATCATTAAATCAAGCAAACGGGAGTCATGGAAACAGTACATATCTAAACTAAATTCAAATACTCCTGTTAAAAAAGCATGGGATATGGTTAGGAAAATCAGTGGAAAGCAGGTCAGTTCCTCTGTTTTACATGTTACCAAACCAGACGGTAGCAAATGCACAGAGACAGCAGATGTTGCCAATTTGCTTGCAGATGAGTTTGAATCAAACTCCTCAAGCAATCACTATTCACAAGCATTCCAGACATTCCAATATACCGTTGAAAAACAGAAAGTGAACTTCATCTCGGATAACTCTGAGGACTACAACAGCCTCTTTAACATCACGGAACTGCGAATTGCTCTCGAAAGAAGCAATGACACTGCCACTGGCCCAGATGAGGTTCACTATGAGTTCCTTAAACATCTTCCAGATAGCTCTTTACTGGTACTGTTGGATATTTTCAACGGTATATGGGAAAATGGCAACTTTCCGGCTGCTTGGCGGGAAGCCACCATCATTCCTATCGCCAAGCCGGGTAAGGACCCGACAAAAGCTACAAACTACCGCCCTATTTCCCTCACTAGCTGCCTGTGCACGACGTTTGAAAGAATGATTAATGCCCGTCTGGTTTGGTTCCTTGAAACCAACAATCTCATAACCAGTTCCCAAAGTGGGTTTCGACGGGGCCGCAGTACTACTGACCAACTCGTGCGCCTAGAATCCACAGTTCGTGACGGTTTTGTTCGCGGGCACCATGTCGTTTCGGTATTTTTTGACCTGGAGAAGGCATACGATACCACTTGGAAATATGGAATTCTGAAAGACTTGTACTGTGCGGGTCTGAGAGGCAGAATGCCCCTTTTCATTCAAAATTTCCTGAAAGATCGTGTGTTTCGTGTGCGTGTAGGTAGCATATTATCAAAGTTACATAATCAGGAGATGGGTGTTCCTCAAGGCAGCATCTTGTCAGTTACCCTTTTCATGATGAAAATAAATAGCATCGCTAGTGTGGTGAACACTGGGATTGAGAAGTCTTTGTTTGTGGATGACTTCTTTATTACCTGTTCCTCAAGGAACATGAGGTCTATAGAGAGACTAATGCAAAACTGCCTCAACAAGATCCAACACTGGGCTGACCAAAACGGATTCCGTTTTTCTCGGACAAAGACTGTTTGCATGCACTTTTGCAACCGGAGAGGTGCTCATTGCGACCCGTACCTGTACTTGAACGGTGTTCACATCCCAGTTGTTCCCCACGCTAAGTTCCTTGGCCTAATACTCGACAGTAAGCTCAACTTCAAAGCCCATATCGACCATCTGAGGCGGAAGTGCCAAGGAGCACTAAACCTGTTGAAGGTCGTCTCAGAGATGGACTGGGGCGCTGACCGTCCTGTTTTGCTTCGCCTCTACAGGTCACTTGTTAGGTCCAAACTTGATTATGGTTGTGTTGTTTACAGCTCAGCACGTGAGTCATACCTCAGAAAACTGCTCCCCATCCATAACCAAGGTCTTCGAATCTGCCTGGGAGCTTTTCGTACGTCTCCGATGCAGAGTATCTACATCGAAGCGAACGAACCACCCCTTCAGATCAGATGGGAGAAATTGTCACTCCAATTTGCCATGAAACTGAGGAGCCATAGACACAACCCGACCTTTGAGACGGCCTTCAACCATAGGTTTAGTCACATTTACCTCGCAAAACCAACAGCTATCCCCCCATTTGCTACTCGCGTTAAGGAAGCACTATCAAAGGTGTGTACCAACCCCGATTTCGTAGCGCAGTTTACTTTCTCCATCACTCCTCCCTGGAAGTTAGTCGAGCCAGTTATTGACCTTAGTTTGAGGAATTATCTAAAGAACTCAACAAATGAACTGGTGTACCGTGCCAGCTTTAATGAGCTGAGACATAAGTACCGTCGTTATCATGCAATCTATACCGACGGTTCCAAAGCGACGAACAGGGTTGCAGCCGCAGCGACAGGCCGAGATGCATTCTTGCAAGCCAGACTACCGGATGATGCATCAATATTCACTGCCGAACTCCAGGCACTTAAGATGGCATTCGATCTGATTGAAACCTCGGACAGCCACCAGTTCATTGTGTTCACAGACTCCCTGTCCAGCCTTTTAGCACTTAAAGGTCATGAGCAAAAACACCCTTGTATAATAGCTCTCCGTGAGGCTTACTCCAATTTGGTGAGACTGCAGAAATCAGTTGTGCTTGCGTGGGTTCCGAGTCACGTGGGCATACGGGGAAATGAAAAGGTCGACGCACTAGCTAAAGAAGCCCTACAGATGGACGTTACCAACCTCTACATCCCCCACACTGATTATCGTCCTCAGATCAACTGCTACATAAAATCCAAATGGCAGGAACTGTGGGATTCTTTCCCCGAGAACAAATTGTACCGAGTTAAACCAACGGTCGAGACTGTGAGTAATGCAGTCCCCAGAAAGCGACGAGACGATTTGGTTCTGACTAGGGCTCGTATCGGTCACACTTACCTTACCCATTCCTACCTTCTTCATGGTGATGAGAGACCATATTGTATCCCATGTGACTGTGCTGTCACCGTCAGTCACATTCTCGTAGACTGTTGTGAATACTCTCATATTCGTCAGAAGTACTACGCTGTGCCAGACCTGAAGACGTTATTTCAACAGACAGACCCTTATCTCATCCTGGACTTTCTCAAGGAAAGTAACCTTTATAGGACGTTTTGACATGACACCCGCGCTTCCTTTCGTGTTGACATTTCAAATAGGATTTTGCCCCATCCTCGCCCTTTTTACCTAACTTTCTCCCAAATTTTACTTTTTTGATGACACTATATAACACATTCGTGTTTGTGTCTCGTTAAACCCTATCTAACTAACTAACAAATCTTGAAACCATTTGTGTCAACAGAATCTGGGTAATTGACTAAGTGTAACCTTTCAGAAACAGAAAATTGTATATAGTAAGACGGGGTTAAAAAAACAAGATGGAAGTTTGGGTAAAAAAACAACCCCCCTACAAGCCCCAGTCAATATAGTCCTTCATTTTTGTATACTTCATACCTTAGCTCAATGTGTTTATTTAATTTTAACATGATTTGTAGACTTGTGATTGACTCTTCAACCGAACACCAGAGCTTCCAAAATAAAATCTGGAGCTAATATTGTTTTTTTTAACCCCATCTCGCTATATGTTAGCTTTTATTTTTTGTAAGGCCTATAATTACGTAAAAGCCTACACTCATGTAAAACCTGTGCCACAACCAATGCTAGTTTGAAGGATGAAGATGGATAACCATGCGAAGGGTGAAGAAGGCAGGAGAAGAGATAAATACTTCCAAAGAGGCACTCAGACCCATAGTCAAGGGGGAAGTAGAAGAGTCCCGGACCCCTCCCCCAAAAAATCCCACCCCAGGACAATTTTTGAGAACACAAAACGTATTGCCTTAACATGTCTGCAACCCTTGCAAAAAATTTCACCCCCAGAGATATCTTGTCCCCCCCCCCCCCTTCAATACCTAGTCTGGCTGTAGGCTTGCACATCCTATAGGAGACCATTTTTTGTATATTTAGGTGTAAAATCATGCAGCCTTGTGGGTTGATTAACAACATTAGTTTAAAATGGAGTCATGTTTGCTGACCCATTGTTCCCAGACGAATATGAAAGTAGCTTAGCAAGTGTATAATGCTACCATGAATCTCAAACACACTAAGAAAAATCAAATTTGTAAAAAGGTAATGAAGAAAATAAAACTGAGCATTATAATGGAAAGTGCCAACAAATTGGATTGATCAGAGACCATACCTTTTCACTAAGTTTTAAAGCAGCAAATAGTGTGCCATTCCCTCCCTTGGGCTCTTTGCAATAGTTTAGAAGTTATGCAATTCACAAATCATTGTCCTGGGTAGGACGTTAAAATGCATCCGGTTGTGGAGCTTGTTAAAGCGTGGGGACAATGAGGTTACCCTTTGCCACAACTGCCTCCCCGGCACCCTTGGGCAAGGTGCACCTGTATTTGCCCCGGTGCTTTCTAAGTGCTGTTGCCTTTGGGCGTAGTGTTGCCTTCGGGTGTCGTGTTGCCTTCGGGCGTAGTGTTGCCTTTGGGGCGTAGTGTTGCCTTCGGGCGTGTTGTTGCCGTGGGGTGTAGAGTTGCCTTCGGGCGTGGTGTTTCCTTTGGGCGTGTGGGCGGAATTCGTTTTTGGGTGGTATGTGGTTGTGGGGAGTTGTTTTGGGGTTGGCTGCAGTGGCAGTTACTGGAGTTCAGTAGTAACAAAGACTCTTTTGTTCCCTGTTGCGCGGTGTGTATGGTTTGTTTAGCATTTGTGTTTGTGACCCGTCATGGTTTTGTTTGGGTTTGGGATTTTTCTTTAGTTTGCCAGTGCCTGTTTCTACGTACTTAAAAAGCTCACAAATCATTGTTCAAGACCTTTATTGCTGTTGAATTCTACATGCATATAACCAGCATGAGTATTGAAGGCCATACTTGGGATGAAAATGCCTTGCAACATGCTTTTTGATACTTATGTTTTGTGATCATTTCCTGGCCATGTAACTTTTTGTCAAGTTGAATTTTTTTTTTTGCTTTACAGATCTTGCTCAAATGTACTGGTACCACCAAATGCGGAATATGATAGTGATGTAGAGGCTTGCAGGCAGCTGCAATGCAATGTGTTGTGCATCATGTGGAGGATTCACAAGAGGAAGACACTGAAAGTCAAGATGATATTGTGCCTGAAATGGAGGCAAGGCTGGAATTTTCATCTTCAAGATCTACTATGGTAATACCACCAGCCGTGACACCAAAGCATGTCAGTAATGCTGTCGGACGAAAAGGGAAAACCGCAACTGATGACGTTGATCGCAGTCTTCTAGATTTCATTGCAAAGGCAGAACAAACACAGGCATCTTTGTTGGAGAAAGTTACCCCTGAACCCTGCCTTGTTTTTCTTTTAGATTAACGCTGCATGGTCATCTATGTACTGCTCTTGCCAAGGTACTGACCCTGCCTCTGAAACAAAATACCGCTTAAAGTTGTTTCTTATGTCACATGCATCACGGGTGTACATGTTACTTCCTGTTTGTGTTAAGTTTCTTAAAGCATATGCTGCATCTGTGCGCCATTGTCCATCATTTGCTGGTGAACCGTCCTCATTCTCAGTGTCAATGAATCCAGATGGGCAGTACTGGTCGTTGTCTGGTGATTCACTGCAGTCCAAAACTCGTAGCCAGTTGTGCAGGCATATGGTTGCCTTGATGTTAAGCTCAACACTTTCAGTTGCTGCTATTATCGGACGCTTAAATATACGCCAGCGTGCACTCCAAATACCAAATGTGTTTTCAATGATCTGTCTTGCTCTCGACAACCTATAATTGTAAATATTCTTTTCATATTTCTCTCCGGTCATCTGACCTACATCTCGGCCAGGGAATGGTCTCATTAAGTAGTTCTTTAGCGGGAAAGCCTCATCACCGACGAATACGTAAGGAAAAGGCTGGCTTTCAGATTATGTGAGAGGACATGGTTTTGGTATATCCAGTGATCCATTTTCCACTGCTATACCCATCGCTGAGTTTGCAAAAATTCCACCACCGCTGTTTCTTCCCGCAGCGCCAATATCAACCAGTGTGAAGCGATATGGGCCATCACACACCGCCATCAGAACAATGCTGTGCTGGTGGTTGTAGTTAAAATAAGTAGATCCGGAAAGAGCAGGTGCCTGAATCACGACATGCTTCCCATCAATGGCCCCGATACAGTGGGGAAAATCCCAACGTTTGTCAAACCAATCTGCAATATTTAACCAGTCACCATGCCCTGGAACCTTCAGGACCTCTGGCTGTAGAACATCCCATATAGCTTGACATGTCTCCCTGACTATGTAGCATAACGTTGACCTACCCATCCTAAACTAATTTGCCAATTGCTTCTGCTCTATTCCGGTTGCTAAAATCCTGAAATAAAAAAAAAGAACAAAAAGCTTGTAGAAAATGTCAGAGTTTTAGAAGGGAACAGTGGCGTCACCAGTCTGAATCCCATGCCAGAACCTCCCGGGGCCTCCCCGTGTTCCCCTGTCCACTTTCCCTCGCCTGAATGAATTTGATGGGCAGATGCAAAAGCAAAAGCATTGCCATACGCAGACTTGACCCTGAACCAACTGTTTTCCCCCGTCCCTCTAGACCCCGGGCCTAAACTTAAGCCCATAGACAGACTAGATACCGAGGGGGGGGGGGCAGAGCTATCTCTCATTATTCAAGAGGGCGAAAATTATCTAGAGGGGTCAGATATGTTAAAGCAGTTCTTTTTTGTCGTTCTCAAAAAGTTTTCGGGGCAAAGAGTTTCAAGGGGCCCCTCATCTCGCTCCCCTCATCTTGACTATGGCGCGTCTAAATAAAAAAGGTCGTGCTACTGACAGTGAAGAACTGTTTTTCCTCTAATGTTGGGCCCTTTCTCTTTCAGGAGTGAAGATCCTGAGCCCAACCCCCCCCCCCGGCGATAGCCTGGGTAAAATTCCTAGGGGGCAGTTCACACACTATTTAGAGCGTCGTTATCACTTAGTACGTGGTGTATGTACGATTTGGAAATCTCAGGGGGCAGTTGCCCCTCTGCCCCCCCCCCTTACTCATGGTTACCAAGCCCTAGTGAGTCTACTCTCCCATGGTAACACAGACTATACTTACTTTAGTGTGACTGCTAATCTCTCTGCAGGTCCAATAGGGTCACGATGAGTCTTTTTGTGATGTAACCTCGCACCAATCTTCTCCAGAAGGTTCTGAAACCGTGTTGGGCTCATTCTAAATGAGTCCATGTGGTACGGATTGTCAAAGACCCTCTGCTCAGGTACCATCAAATGAAACTCCCCTAATCGTCTTCTTCTTTGAAGCATGTATCTTACATACTTCATACGTTTCCTAATTCGTGCTCGTCTTCGTTTCAGTAACAGAAACTCATTTGCCACGCATATTTGGAGATATTGATGAGAAAGCACGAACAGTTTAGAACGACTATCCATATTTTACAGCCGATTTTAATGACTGATTGAAGCAACAACATTCTAAACAGTTTAGATGCTCCTATGGCGGGAAAATATCGCCGTGGAGTATGAATCAATTTTATAGATGCATAGCCCCGCTCCGCTAATCTTTTCAAACATAGCTTTATAGCGTGATACTGGAGTATAAACCGGCCTTAAGAGTACTACTTGTCACTCATCACGGAACATGGAAAGGTACGAAGACACAGGTTCAATACCTATTAGTCAATGACAGCGCCCGTTACGTGTGATGGTAGCAACTCGCAAATAGTGAAAATATGCCTTAATCTGCAGGGCGAACTTTCGTTCTTTTGCTTCGCTTCACCTTGTGTTACGTGTTTCTGTGAGAAAGACGGCATAGATAGCTACGCAAACAACTGTTATCTTTATCGCTGGGAGTGAATTGCGACCAGACCGGATGAGTCCCCGTTTTCATTTTCTCGCATTTTTTACTGTTTGGAATTAATCTTCTGCACAAAATTGTATCCGAAGAGGTGTTGGATGTTCTGCTGGAACAGATGACGTGATGACATTCTTTTGAGGATCGTGATCTCTTAGACAAAGTGTAAACTTTCGAAGCACGAGATCGTGAAATAAGAATATTTAGGTGGAAATAAGGAGTGGGAAGTGCCATTTTCTGCAGTTAGGGGAGGCACTTTGGTAGAAATATTATCCGTACGCTGTTCGCCAACCTTTGGTGGCTCTCCGTTTAGTGTCGTGAGGGTTCTTTTTGGCAAATTCCCCTAAGGACCTGCTTCGTATGCCTCTGTATAGAACGAGGGATGTGCCAATAGGAGAGCAAAAGATTTTCGTGCCTCACGGGCGTACGTGGACACTTCGAGCCGATGGGGGCTATCAAGGGTAGGCTAACGACACTGTCAACGTGGTTCCCCAATCGTCAGCTCCTGCCCCGGTCTGTTCTGCAGTGGTTACGGTGATATGTCTTTCGAATTAGTGGTGGATGTGTTGTAATTGTTTTCCGATCTTTTTGAAAGTACCAAATATTTTGCACACTCCACGCGCTTTGCGTTCATTTTGTATTGTTTTTGATTCCTTGCCAAAGGCAAGGAAGGAATCTATGCGACGGTGATGTCGTGGGTGTGTGTGTGTGTGTGTGCGACGGTTAGCTTGTAAACACGTTATCTCAAGATATCAATGACGGACACTTTCATATTTGGTAGGTAAATTTGTCATGGTGAGAGGAAGAACCCTATTGTTTTTGGTGGAGTTCAAAGGTCAGTTGCGGTCACCGGAGGTTATACTGCAAAAAACTTGTAAATGGCTTGTAAACACGATATTTCCAGGTAGCAATGATAGGCACTTTTCGTATTTGGTATATAGATTTATCATGTTGAGAGGAAGAACCCTACTGTTATTGACTGAGGTCAAAGTTCAGTAGAGAGTCACCAGAGGTAAACAACCGGAAAGCTTGTAAACATATATCTGCACACAGTGACATGTGGGGTTGTACTAATACAAACCAGTTGGGTGGATTGATTGAATCCGTGATGGCTGTCTCGGATCTATGCCTTTTGAATGATGGGTCTTGTACCTACATTCATCCAGCCTCTGGATCTCGTTCAGCAATTGATCTCTCAATCTGCTCTCCGGCAATTCTGATGGACCTCCAGTGGAGAGTACACGACGACCAATGTGGCAGTGACCACTACCCCATTTTAATAGATGTTGTCTACCCTGTGCCCGAGGAGAGAGTTCCCAGGTGGCAACTCCAAAAAGCCGACTGGTCAGAATTTAGCCATCTCTGTCAAAACGAGATCGTCAGAGATGCTTTTGATGGCATTGAAGACCAGATCTACCATTTTACACAACTCTTGGTGAATATTGCCACCAAAACTATCCCTAAGTCCTCTGCAAATCCACGTAGTAAACACAAGCCGTGGTTTAACACGGATTGTGAACAAGCGATCAAAGATCGCAAAAAAGCCCTTAATATTTTTAAGAAGTTCCCAAACAATGTTTACCTTAGTAATTACCTAAATGCCCGTGCCAAAGCACGGCGCATCATTAAAGCCAGCAAGCGGGAGTCATGGAAACAATATATTTCTAAACTTAGTTCCTCCACACCTGTCAAAAAAGCATGGGACATGGTTAGAAAAATCAGTGGGAAGCAGCTTAACTCTAGGGTTCTACACCTGACCAAACCAGACGGTCATAAATGCACAGAAAGGGCAGATATTGCCAATTTGCTTGCTGACGAGTTTGAATGTAACTCTTCTAGCAACCACTATTCCCAAACTTTTCAGGTGTTCAAACGTACCGCTGAAAAACAAAAAGTGAACTTCACCTCGGACAACTCTGAGGACTACAACAACCTCTTTACCATCAAGGAACTGCGCATTGCTCTCGAGAGAAGCAATGACACTGCCACTGGCCCAGATGAAGTTCACTATCAGTTCCTCAAACACCTTCCAGATAACTCCTTACTGGTGTTATTAGATATTTTCAACGGCATATGGGAAAATGGCAACTTTCCAGCTGCTTGGCGGGAAGCCACCATCATTCCCATTGCTAAGCCAGGTAAGGATCCAACAAAGGCTACAAACTACCGCCCTATTTCCCTTACTAGCTGTTTGTGCAAGACATTTGAACGAATGATAAATACCCGTCTGGTTTGGTTTCTTGAAACCAACAATCTCATAACTAGTTTTCAGAGTGGTTTTCGGCGTGGCCGCAGTACAACTGACCAACTTGTGCGCCTGGAATCTACAGTTCGTGACGGTCTTGTTCGCGGACACCATGTTGTTTCGGTATTTTTTGACTTGGAGAAGGCATACGATACCACTTGGAAATACGGCATTCTGAAAGACTTGCACAGTGCGGGTCTGAGGGGCCGAATGCCGCTTTTCATTCAAGACTTCCTGAAAGATCGTGTGTTTCGTGTACGTGTGGGGAGCTTGTTATCAGAGGTACATAATCAGGAAATGGGTGTTCCCCAAGGTAGTATCTTGTCAGTTACTCTTTTCATCATGAAAATAAATAGCATCGCCAATGTGGTGAACCCTGGGATTGAAAAGTCTTTATTTGTGGATGACTTCTCTATTACCTGTTCCTCACGGAACATGAGATCTATAGAGAGACTGATGCAAAATTGCCTGATTAACATCCAGCGTTGGGCTGACAGAAACGGATTCCGTTTTTCTCGGACCAAAACTGTTTGCATGCACTTTTGCAACCGGAGAGGTGCCCATTGCGACCCAGACTTGAGTTTGAATGGTGTCCACATCCCAGTTGTTCCTCAGACCAAGTTTCTTGGCCTAATACTCGACAATAAGCTCAACTTCAAAGCCCACATTGACCATCTCAGGCGGAAGTGTCAGGGAGCACTAAACCTGTTGAAGGTCGTCTCAAAGATGGACTGGGGCGCTGATCGCCCCGTTCTGCTTCGACTATACAGATCCCTAGTGAGGTCCAAACTTGATTATGGTTGTGTTGTTTACAGCTCTGCACGTGAGTCATACCTCAGGAAACTCCTGCCCATACAAAACCAAGGTCTCAGGATCTGCCTCGGAGCTTTCCGTACCTCCCCAATGCAGAGTCTTTACATCGAAGCGAACGAGCCACCCCTCCATTTAAGATGGAAAAAGTTGTCCCTTCAGTTTGCCCTCAAACTGAGGAGTCATAGACAAAACCCGACCTTTGAGACGGCCTTCAACCATACGTTTAGTGACATATACACGAGGAAACCATCAGCTATCCCTCCTTTTGCTATTCGCGTTGGTGGAGCTTTATCACAGGTGTGTACCAACCCCGATTCTGTAGCACAGCTTACCTTCTCAATCACTCCCCCCTGGAAATTAGTCAAACCAGTTATTGACCTTAGTTTGAGACAACATCTCAAGAACTCAACCAATGAACTGGTGTACCGTGCCAGCTTTAATGAACTTAGAAATAAGTACCGTCGTTATCATGCAATCTATACCGATGGTTCCAAAGCCACGAACAAGGTGGCAGCTGCAGCAGCAGGCCGAGATACATTCTTGCAAGTCAGATTGCCCGATGATGCATCGATATTTACCGCCGAGATCCAGGCACTTAAGATGGCATTCGAGCTGATCGAAACCTCGCACGACCGCCAGTTCATTGTCTTCACAGACTCACTATCCAGCCTTTTAGCTCTTCAAGGCCATGAGGAAAAACACCCTTGTGTGATGTCTCTCCGTGAAATTTACTCCAGTTTGGTGAGACTGCAGAAGTCAGTTGTGCTCGCGTGGGTTCCGAGTCACGTGGGCATACACGGAAATGAAAAGGCAGACACGCTAGCTAAGGAGGCCCTACAGATGGACATTACCAACCTCCAAGTACCCCACACTGATTATCGCCCTAACATCAACGGCTATATAAAATCTAAATGGCAGGAACTGTGGGATTCTTTCCCACAGAACAAACTTTACCAGGTCAAACCAACGGTCGGGACTGTGGGTAATGCAACCCCCAGAAAACGAAGAGATGATTTGGTACTGACTAGGGCACGAATCGGCCACACTTGCCTCACCCATGCTTATTTGCTCCACGGGGAAGAGAGACCATATTGTATCCCCTGTGATTGCAATGTCACCGTCAGTCACATTCTCGTCGACTGCTATGAATACTCCCATATTCGTCAGAAGTATTACACTGTGCCAGAACTGAAGACATTGTTTGGGCACGTAGACCTCTCTCTCATTTTGGACTTTCTCAAAGAAAGTAACATTTACAGAAAGTTTTGACATGACTCCCGCATTTGCTTTTGTCTAGACATTTTAGGATTTTCCCCAACGTTTTTTAGTTTTTATTTTTACCGTTTTTATCTAGATGACACTACATAACACATTAGTGTTGATGTGTCGTTAAGTCCCATCTAACTAACTGTAAACATATATCAAAGATAGCAATGACGGACGCTTTTCATATTTGGTATATAGATTTGCTATGGTGTAAGGAAGAACCCTATTGTATGTTGTGGTTGTCAAAGGTCATCTTAGGTCACCGAAGGTTGAACGGCGGAAACCTTTTAAATGGCTTGTAAACACGATATCTAAAAAAAGCAACGACAGACACTTTTCATATTTGGTATGTAGCTTTTACATGTTGAGCGGAAGACCCCTATCGTTTCTGGTGAAGGTCAAAGGTTATCTGGGGTCACTGGGGGTCTAACACTGAAAACTTTGTCAACGTAATATCTCAAGGTAGAAGACTTTGGTAGATTTCATACTTAGTATATGGATGCGTTATTGTGAGAAGCCTATTGTTTTTGGTGGATGTCAAAGGTCATCTGGGGTCAAACACGGAAAACCTTGTTAACGCAATATCTCAAGGTAGGAAACGGATAGATTTCATACGTAGTATGTGAATGTGTTATAGTGAGAAGAAGCCTATTGTATTTGGAAACACGGAAAACCTTGTTAACACGATAACTCTAGGTTGGAAGCTGGATAGATTTTATGCTTGGTATGTACATGCCTTATGGTGAGAAGAACCGTATTGTCTGTGGTTGAGGTCAAAGGTGATCTTGGGTGACCGGGGGTCAAACTGAAAACCTTAACATGGTTTCTCAAGGTAGGAAGCTTGGATAGGTGTCATACTTGGTACGTGGATGCCGTGTGGTCTGAGGAAGAACCCTTTGTTTTTGGTTGAGGTCAAAGGTCATCTGGTTCACTAGAGGTCAAAAAGCAAAATTTCCCAAGATTGTCAGAAGTATTACACTGTACCAAACCTGAAGACGTTGTTTGAGCACACAGATCTTTCTCCCATTTTGGAATTCTCAAAGAAAGTAACCTGTACAGGAAATTTTGACATGACTCCCACATTTCCTTTTGTCTAGACATTTTTGTAGAATTTTACCCAATCCTTTTTCCTTTTAGTTGATTTAACCTCGTCGTTACACTTTTTTTTATCTAGTTAACACTATATAACACATTCGTGTTGGTGTGTCGTTAAAGCCCTATCTAACTTTCTAACTAACCCCAGATTGTCATATGTGGTCACCAGGGTGAAAGAGCAAATTTCCCAAGATCGTCATCAGGGGTCACAAGACTTCAAAAATTAAAATATTCCAAGAATTCCTGAGATTGTCATCTGCGGTCACCAGAGGTGACCCCCCAAATAGCAAAATTTCTCGAGAATTCCCAAGATCGTCACCTGGGGTCACCAGAGGTAAAAAAGAAAAAATGTTAGACTTTTCAAGATGCAAGATCCATTGGAGGTCATGTATCCCTTTCAAGACACTTCCTTTTTTTTCTTTTTTGTGATATTTGGTGGAGTTCAAAGGTCATGTGAGGTCAGCAGAGGTCAAATTGCTAAAACATCGTGAAATGATGTAGTCAAGAAAGATAAATTTGAGGGATAAACCTCAGTGCAACAAAGCATCCCCATTTGGCAGGAATCACTAAGCCTTTTGGCTTTCTGGTTCTATAAACCGTCTCAAACGTATTTGCATGGTTCAAAGGTAACGGCTTTCTAGTTTACAATTATTATAATGCAAATAGTCAGTGCGCAATCGCCACGGTTTACACTTCATGCCTGATGACCATTACCAGCCAAACGATACAAGAAATTATGGCGAAACGTAGGAGTGCAATTTCAACCTCAGGCTTGCTTCAAGAGGGGAAAATGCGCAATCGATAGACACAGTAGACACATTTGTAGCCTGATGTAAATGATCTGAAGTATGATACTCATTATACAAGCTTATTCGAGGTTATTAACTGCATGTTAATACCTTTACAGGGAATAAGCATTAAGAAACATGCATATTAGTCCTCTGTCCCTTTTGTCACACCGCACTCCCCTTTGCTCACCCCCCCCCCCCCCTTGAAAGCTATCCATATGGATTCTAGTACAAAGTAAGCGAAAAGCTTCCCGGTAGTGTCACTTGAATTTCAGTAAAAAAAAACATGCTAGTGTCCATATTTCGTAAATACAGAGCTTCCAGGAAGCAATATGCCTATCTCCTTGAAGGGGGCGCCATGGCACAGCCAAAATTAGAGACCCTATAGTGGGAGAGATTGGCCAACCATTGTTCTCAGATACGCATTCTGATTGGACGAAATATATGGGCACCATTTTGGAGCCAAAGTACGAGCTTGCCAGATCATGTGTAGCCTGTGTACATTTGAATTGTACAGGCTTTATGTACTGTACGTACGGTCGGACGTACGCATCCTGTGTAAGAAAGACATGTTTTGTTTCCAAAATTGCGGCCAGGTTGTGTTGCATTTGGATGCACGAACAGATCAGAGAAGGGTTACAAGTTGTACAGAATCTCATCCTGTACAAAAAGAAGGCTTCGGTGGGCTGTAAAAGTTAGAAGGTTCAATTGGAATCCTTCAAATAGCGATCGCTTATGCGACGTATCTTTACAGTATACAACTTAGTAATACATGTAGGCCTAACGTTAGAGTAGGCTTAGCCTTAGAGTTAGGTTACGACGTTCTGTACAAGGCCTAGCCTGTACCGTATACGGCGGTTCCATCTTTATGTTCCGACTGCTTGATATTCCAACACATAAACCCAAATACAACTCCGAATGAACCCTTTGACCTAACCGGCTAACACTAATACTAACCCTATTGGAGAGTTGTCGGAACATCCCCACAGAGACATTGGAATACCAGAGCTGCAGTCCCATAGAGCAGGATATTATTATATCCTGCTCTATGTGCAGTCCCCAGTCATAGGTGTAGGAGCAGTGGTGTATTTACGGGGGCACTGAGCTACATGCACCCCCACCCCCTCACTGATGCCGATTTTTTTACTTCCTAAAGATACGTTAAGTTTTTAACACAAATTTTACTGCAAATGGTGGCACCAGATTGCATGTAAGGACACCTAATTTTTCAAAAATTTTCAAAGGGGAGGGGGCACCCCATTAGGCCATGGTTCCCCTCACTTATGCCTATATTTTTGTTTTAGTTCCTAAAAATACGTCAATTTTTTAACACAAATTTTACTTCAAATGTGGCCTATGTGGCACAAGATGCATGAAAGGACATCCAATTTTTCAAAAATTTCATAGGGGAGGGGGACACAATAACAGATCAAACATTGTTCCTGGATCAATTAGTAACTGAGAAAACTGAAACATTTGCGTACCTTTGACTTTGATGTAGGTTTTTACATGGAATACACCCTATAGTCAGTCACAATTTTATTAAACCTAGGCCTAGGCCTATGGGAGACAATCCTGGGGGGACAGGGGGACACGTCCCTCCACATTTTGGAAATACACCCATTGACTTAATATTTTAACACAGTAAATTTCTGACAGAAGTGGCCATTTCCCCCACACCCGAGTAAAGATTGACGCCCATGCCTAGGCCTTTCCATAAAATAAAAGTCTCACTATGAAGTGCTCCCCTGTATTTACCCCTTCCCCCAGACCTCTCCTGAATCTTTCACTAAATATCTTAAATGATTAGTTCAACTTGCTTGAACTTTCCATAAAAAGCACCATTTTGCATGTATGCCATCCTGCATTAATGTACTAGTAGTTTTCTTAGAAAGAAGGGTTAAACCCAGCCTACAATAGACCCACCCCCGCCCCCTCTCTTACAATCACAAAAATAAGACACACTAAAATGAGATTTTTTTTTATAAATAAATCACTTTTAAAACTGTCAAAATAGCATACACCATTCTGCATTTTCGTCACTTTCTATTAGCAAAAGTTACCCAAAATGGAGGGTGTTATCCCCTCCCTCTAGACCCCTCCCAGGACGACTTTTCTTGCACCGGGTGACAAACTAAAGGATCCAGCAGACAGTGCCAGCCAGAGTCAACCAATACGAATGATTGTCACAAGAGAACAGAACGCTGTAACTCACTTTGTTTTACATTTTGTACGAAAAACTGTTCGCACACAGTGTACATGATATCTGGCCGTAGCGTTTGGCTCCAAAATGGCGCCCATGAAATAAGTTGGCCAGTCTCTCCCACTATAGGGTCTCTAGCCAAAATATCACCAAATGAGGATTACTAGAAATGTTCTCAATTCAAAGCTTTGCTAAAGTTAGCACCACTTTTCATCTAAACAGTCCGATAGAGAAAAAATCTCAAGAGGAGTTGGCACCTCCTCCTCTTTGGACGACACACCTTTCCCTTCACCCGAACTAAAGTAAGAACAACTCACTTAATTATGGGAATTTCGAAACTTTGCCAAAGGTAGCACCATTTTGTATCTAAATCACCTGAAATCAAAAAACATTTATCTAAGGGAAGGGGGACACCCCTTCCTCTTAGATCTTTACCCCAGGATGCCACCTCTGCACGGGACAAAAGATCCCCAAACTACAGGTTAAACCTGTAGGTCTTCGTAAACTGTGTATAAGCAAACCTGGTTTGCTTATACACAGTTTACGCCGACCTTCTAGTTTTATCTAGGTGGGATATCATCATCATCATTTGTGCAGGCTATGCGTCCTCCTGCCCAATCACCAATTCCAATGGCTTCACTGATGTAAACAGTACTTTTTTGGTTTCGATGATAAGAGAAACCTATTCATTCATGATGGCGTGTGTGTATGTATGGGTGCACTCACCAACGTGGCCTTTGCGGGTACCAGCATCGCCGGCGAGAGCTCCGCTCTCGCACGTTTTTCCTAGCTCACGCGGAGCTCGAAACTGGCGTAGCTGCCCGAAAATTCCGTCGCTGCAAAGAGAAGCCACGCGTGGCTGCACGTGTCTGCCATGGAGCGCAGCCCTCCCTCAAGTATGTCCGTCTACTCACTTCGCGGGCAGCTTCGCTGCTGGGAAATTCCCTTGCATTCCTTGCGAGGTCCTTTCCCAGTACCCCGTAAGGTATTGAGTGCGCGAATGGGTGTATCTGCGTGTGTGTGTTTGTATGTGTGTATGTGTGTGCGTTTGTGACACTGCTCGTTAACACGATATCTCAAAAAGGGAAACTGACAGTTCTCAAACTTGGTACATAGATGCCCCATATTGAGAGGAAGAACCCTATTGTTTTTGGTGGGGTCAAAGGTCACCGGGGTCAAACTCTGAAAACCTTGTTAACACAATATCTTGAGGTAGGAAGCTTGGATGAATTTCATACTTTGTATGTAGATGCGTTATGGTATGAAGAAAAACCCTATCATTTTTGGTGGAGGTGAAAGGTCATCTGGGGTCACCGGGATCAAACCCTGAAAACTTTGTTAACACGATATCTCAAGAAGGGAAGCTCTGACAGTTCTCAAACGTGGTACATGGATGCCCCATATTGAGAGGAAGAACCCTATTGTTTTTGGTGGGGGTCAAACTCTGAAAACCTTGTTAACACAATATCTCCAGTTAGGAAGATTGGCTGAATTTCATACTTTTGTAGATGCATTCTGGTATGAGGAAGAACCCTATTATTTTTGATGGAGGTGAAAGGGCATCTGGAGTCAGCGGGGGTCAAACCCTGAAAACTCTGTTAACACAATATCTCAAGAAGGGAAAGTCATTACACTGTGCCAGACCTGAAGACGCTGTTTGAGAACACAGACCCTTCTCTTATTGTGGGCTTTCTTAAAGAAAGTAAGCTTTACACGAAATTTTGACATGACTTTCACATCTGCTTTTGTCTAGACATTTTAGTAGAATTTTTCCCAATCCTTTTTCCTTTTAGGTGATTTCACCTCATCATTACCTTTTTATCTAGCTGACACTATATAACACATTCGTGTTGGTGTGTCGTTAAACCCCCATCTAAGTAACTGACAGTTCTCAAACTTGGTACATAGGTGCCCCATATTGAGAGGAAGAATCCTATTGTTGTTGGCGGGGGTCAAAGGTCACCGGGGTCAAACTTTGAAAACCTCGTTAACACAATATCTCGAGGTAGGAAGCCTGGATGAATTGCATACTTTGTACGTAGATGCGTTTTGGTAAGAGGAAGAACCCTATTATTTTGGTGGAGGTGAAAGGTCATCTGGGGTCACCAGGGGTCAAACCCTGAAAATCTTGTTAACACAATAACTTGAGTTACAAAGCTTGGATGAATTTCATACTTTGTATGTAAATGCGTTATGGTAAGAGGAAGAACCCTGTCTTTTTGGTGGAGGTCAAAGGTCATTTGGGGTCACCAGGGGTCAGACCCTGGAAACCTTGTGAACCTGATATCTCCAGGTAGGAAACTTGGATAAATTTCATACTTTGTATGTAGATGCCTTAAAGGTAGAGAAAGAACCTTATTATTTTTGGTGGGGTTCAAAGGCCATCTGGTGTCACCGGGGGTGAAAACCTGGTTAACACGATATCTCAAAGTAGGAAGCTTGAATAAGTTTCATACTTTGTATGTAGATGCATCATAGTAAGAGGAAGAATCCTCTCATTTTGAAGGTCAAAGTTCATTTGGGGTCACTGGGGGGTTAAACTCTGAAAATCTTGTTAACACGATATCTCCAGGTGGGAAGCTTGGATAGATTTCATATGTAGTATGTAGATGCGTTATAGTGAGAAGATGAATCCTGTTGTTTTTGGTGGAGGTTAAAGGCCATCTGGGGTGACTAGATGTCTGAAAACCTTGTCAAGACGATATCTCCCGGTAGGAAGCTTGAATAGATTTCATACTTGGTAAATTGATGTGTTATAGTGAGAAGATGTACCCCATTGTTTTTGGTGGAGTTGAAAGGTCATCTAGGGTCACCAGGGGTCAAACACTGAAAACCTTGTTAACACAATTTCTCAAGGGAGAAAGCTTGGATAGATTTTATACTTAGTATGTGGATGTGTTATGGTGAAAAGATGGACCCTATTGTTTTGGTAGAGGTCAAAGGTCATGTGGGGTCACCATAGGTAAAAAAGCAAAATTTCCCAAGAATTCCCAAGAATAATACATGGGGTCACCAGAGGTCAAAACGTAAATTTCCCAAGAATTCCCAAGACTAAATAGGAATACAAAACTGTATTTTTCCAACATGTTAAGATAGCATTTGACCATTGACTGAAAGATATGGGACATCATGGCTTTATTTGGAATAGAACATATATCATCGAAACCTCAATGCATTTTTGCATTCTGGTTTTTGTTTTAAGACACCACCATTTTTTGCAACTAAGCTACCTTACATGAACAAAACTTTCTAGAAGGGGAGGAGGAAGCCCCGGCCCACAACTTAAACCCCTCCTGAAGAACGCCAACCCCAGGTGCCCACTATAATAGTTACACCACTGTATTTATCAAACTCAAGATTCTGGCGCACTTCCTAAATTGACATGAAACAATGAAATGACAACAGTATTTCTTTTATGTTTCCTGAACAACGTATTTTTGCTGTAGACAGTTTAATAAATATGGTAATAAAAGGTTACCGTATCTTCCAGTCACATTCAGTGTATTAAAAAGTTTGAAAAACAGGACCAATCGTGTGGGTCAAACTCCTGTGTTAATGCCACCGTTTTGCATGTAGGCATAATCAGAATAAAAAAAAAAGTTTCCTAAAATAGTGTGCACCCTTTTCCTCACACACCTCCCCCAGATCTACCAATAAAACACCTCGCCATGGACTAGCATTCCTTAATCAAAATATTTCTCTTAATTTGCCTGAGTGTTACCACGTTTATTTAAGCTTACAGAGTAACATCCAACACATTTATCTCCTACAACGTAATTTTAATTTTTTCTATCTTTCTGGAAGCACACATTTCTACAAATAATGTTCGGATGAAACTGAATAGTACTCGGAAGCGCAATTTTCTTGCAATCTGGGAGGCATGTAGCGTTTAGGGCAAACAATTTCTTGGCACACCTGTGAAAACATTTTCTCGTCACCGGTGGTGGCGCTTCGTTTAGATAGTGTCACATATAAGTCCTTCAATCTCGCCCCTTCCTCAACCCTGTCTTGCAAATCTTCCTGCGCCTATGACATGTGCTGTGAAATATCATTGAAGACGAAATGTTATAGTTACAAATTGAAACGGTGTTTGAAATGTGGTTGGGGGACTGAATATTCCTTTGAAAGATGCTTTGTGCAATTTGGGAACAGACCAGTTACACAGCAGTGTCCATGGATCATATGGTCAAGGGGGAGGAGGAAAGGGGGCGTACTTGTTCTACTTTTTCCGGACCTTAAAAAATAGTTAAAGTAATAAGAAAGAAAAAACGAAAGGAAAAGATACCAGAGAAATTGTGAGGAAATTTGTAATATTACGGTAAATTGTGCAATTTAAAATCAGGGAGCTGTTAGGAAGGAGGCACATCACCCAAGTCTGTCAGATGATAGGTACTTGAAAATTATTTAATCCCATTCAAGTATCAAACTTGATTGACAGGTCTCTTTGTTCTTATTGTCTAGCCTTGTTGACTGCCCCCTTCCTAATAATGATCTGCCCCTTTTACCCCCCTGAAACAGTTGCCTTTGTGAAAACATACTTTGAGGTTTGTTACCGACTGGGGCCAAGCTTTTATCAAGATTTTTAAATAAACGACTGCCAATACTAGTTTTATAAATAATGCACTTCCTTTGTGTCCCTAGGAATTTCATGCGTCGTCTGCTTCGAGCATTGTTGTGTGTGTGTGGGTGTGTGTGTGTGTGTGTTTCGCAAATTTCATCATCACTTAGAAACATACTCGAAATGTAAGATGTGTAGAAAGTCTTCAATAAAGTTAACCGAAATGACATGCATTGCGACCAACAACGACAAAAGTGTCAAATTTCGTATGTTTGTGTGACGACTGGCAACGAAAACTTAACTGTTTAAAGTAACAAGTAGAACTATTCATTGTCATTTTAACATCCTGTTTGATCCTTGTAATGTGATAGACATTTTGAGGAGAAAAGGAAGACTACCATCTGAAACGAACATTGCTTCGAAGTGTCTGTACAATGTTGGGTCTCCTTCCTTACAGCTCCCTGATAAATCAAAGAAAATTTTAAAATCAAATGTCAGAAAAAATTCTCGGCCCGCTTCGCCCGCACCCGCAAAGAGTGGCGGATCTCAACGGTAGGGAATAAAGGGGCAATTGTGTTGAAAAGGTGTTTGATAGCTCAATTAAATTTTTTAAGCCTGCGCGTCCGCTCCCCGCCGCACTTTTGTGTCTTGAAGCCCTGACATAAGGGTCACTCACAGTACTGAAGATACGTCATTACACGCACAATGGTCCTCTCCTGGACAATGCAGAAACCTACTTGTGTATAGGGAATCGCGATTCTCAATCCATTTTGGGCGTGCTTTGTGTGAACTCAATATAAACAGGATTCACGCTCGGACTGCTGTCCGTAGGAGGACGTTTGTGGAATTGCATCTTCTCTAAACACAGTAGGATAGATTGAGTAAATTACTATTTCCAAAACCATTGCAGCCCCTCCCGTTATTCAGTTTCCCCACCATCTACCACCATCCGCATCAAGTTAACTGACGGTTACTATCGTAAATTTGCAATCATAGGGAAAACCTTTCAAATGCTACCCGGGAGACGCTGGATTTTCTATAGAAATGGTCCAGAATGGCCTCAAAAGCCATCATACTTAACGAAAAAACTTTTTCTCAGAGAGGACCCTCGGTCCCAAGCCTCCTGCTCCCGCAAACCATCTTTATCATAAAAAATCATCTGTTGTTCTGAGTAAGGCTATTATTAAAATAGTCAAATGTGATTTTTGGTATCTGTTTAGTGCATATCCGATGAGTTTTAAGACCGCCAAAAACTTCATTCTACTGGCTTTAACCCTTTGCATACCTCAGGGCTTCCGGAGGCGTAACCCCTGATCCCACAATGGCGTTTCCCCAGGACCCACCAGGGACTCTACGGCGGGCCCCTGGACCTGCGCCTCTAAAGGAGCGCTTCGCCGTTTAGTTTTTTTGCACGGGTTTGCCCCCCCCCCCACCTCCCCCAGTTTCAGAAACCAAATCACTGCCCTGCTTATTGGTATGTTCGTGCAATCATCTACCGGTATGGAAACCATCGGACGCTCCAACTGATCAAGGGCATTTGCCGTACATTCCACCACCGATAGCAATATTTTATACTAGACTACGTAACAGATACACAAAACGGTCTTGAGAGCAGAGATAATGATTAAATCAAAACATCCCGATAAATTTATTGGTCGATGCCAGTCAGACAAGGAGCGAGCATCGCAATACTGCGGTTACCGTACAACCTCTCTGCCTGCAAGGCTTTGATTGGCGGCGCTGTTTCGATCATTGACAACCTACGAAACGACCCTGTCATTTCTAGAAGCTGTATGGACGCACGGCAACGTGTGGTTGGCCCAACATTGTCATGCCTGAAACAGTAGTCTTGCCCTGTGCGAGAAAGTAAACAAGAATTTTGTTTGACCATCTGGCAAAGACTGACATTGGGACCAAGGGTGTCACAAATTCCGGAGTCAAATGGTCCGGACAACGGGAAAATGGGGCTTTCGCGGACATCATGCCATGATTCAGCGGATGATGCTTCCGCAGGTACACAGTCGGGGTCGTAGGTCATTTTCATTACCAGTTGGTCAGTTCCATTTCTTAAAACCAAGCGATCGCCCTCGATATTCAAACTGTCGATGCGATAAATGTTATTGCCACAAGTCGGGAGAAAAACTTCCTTTTGACTGTCCGTGAACGCACCGTAACAAAACGTGCGTGTAGCTGTCCCTTCTTCGTCAACATTAAGGAACGGAACGAACATCCACAGGTATTCATCTTTCACAGCAAAGGCCTCGTTCACGTGACAAGGAACTGAGTCGCCGAAGATATCCGAATGGTCGTACTTGGTGTAGAGCAGAGAGACCACGTGTTCAGAGGATGAGAGTTCCATGTCCGCCTGAACTCTGTCATCAAAGTAGAACTTAAAATCTGTAAAAAAAAAACGTGAGTAACCCTGATAAAATCACACGAATTCACAATCGCAAAAAGAAAAAAAGAATCAAATTATTTAAGCAAATTAACTGGCATAGGAGAAGGTTCTCGTTTCATTGTTAACACCATGGGTTACTACCTCAGGACTCCCACCTAGGCACTCCGTACTTACATGTACTATGCAACGACACAAAAGACCTCTTACTTAAACCAGACGGTTGTGTTCAAAAAGTTTCACTGTAAATACATATCTGCCGACTGTGGTAAAAGACAAGAGTCCCCCCTCCCCACCTCACTCTCAGGCTGATTTTTCTTTTCGTGAACACGTTTGTGCACCAAACCCGTAGTCAGAGGAGTTATGACCCCCTTAAAGACTTTCTCCCCCCCCCCCTGGAAACTTAAAAAATAACTATTTCCTTAATGCTTGTTAGTGTAACTCACTCCCCTGAAAATACCCCCCCCCCCTTCGTGGAAGCAGCCTCGTCCCCCATCATTAGCCTACGTTATCTGGATACGTGTGCACTGTGTGAGAACACTTACAGAGACGTTTTAGAAATAATTCATGAAAGGTTGTCGTTTTTTGCTGTACGCGTACCTAGTATTTCACATCCAATAATTTCATCCATGGATTGCTTTTCTTGAAGGGCTTCCTACACATTAGGACGAACTGCATGCGTTGTGTATGACGTTTGTTGCGTAATTAATTCGATCAGGGATTAACCTATGCAATATCTACCCGCCAAAAACATTTAAGTTGAGATAAACTCCTTGTAACCCGCTCACCTGTTTATCCAGTCATGACACTGCCAAGCGTAATTTAAAAGAGAAGCGTTTTAGCATGATGGTGCGAATTTGAGTCGCAATGCCTTAATCTATGGTCTATTTCATGTGGCATGTGCGACCCTCACAAAATTCCTTTCTATGTCAGTGTGAACAACAATCTGTTGTCACGATGGAGCGATGTGTAATACCACCAAAAGCTTGATTAAGCCTGCTAGTAACCTAGGCCTATTCTATTGAACTTGGTGTATAGGATAATATTTAAAACAGATGGGTGTATCCATGGGCGTCAATCCTGGGGGACACGCCCCCCCCCCCCATTTTGGAAATACACCCATTGACGTAAAATTTTTTACACAGTAAATTTTTGACAGAAGTGGCCATGCCCCCTCCCCTCTCACGCTACTGGGTGTATCGCTGAATCATAAGTCTCACCGAGTCGAGTTAAAAAATTAACTTTTATTAGCGCCCCATCGACGTACAAGGAGATAAAATTCTTCGTTTTGAAAGTATCTCACGTGAGACGTGTGTTCTGCGAAAAATTCAAGTAACAAGAAATTTCCCGGCACGTATAGTTAGTATACACGCCTTTTCCTTTGTAACCATGCTCTTGTGTTTGTTTCATTTCGTTTCGTTCCGCTGTTTCACCGCGAGCAGTTAAGAGGAAGCAGGTCAAAATGAATGACAGGGTGAGAAGTGTTCTTAATATCTGAAAACCAACATTTTATGGCTTCTTGGAATCTTGGCAAAGCTTAAACATATTGTGGCACAATGAAAGAAACAACATAATATTTATAGGTGGAGCTAATTTTATTCAAATGGATCAAGCCGCTTTGCCTGTTTTGCATGCATTTTACTGCGAATTTATGGAGTAGCGATTGGCTGATATGGTTTTGTTTACTTTTAAAGAGAGTCAACTCATGACTGATAGCCTAAGGTGGTTTTTGAAGAGTTTGAAAACTATATGGGGCATCACTGAAATACATTAATAAAAGAAATACATAAATAATAACCATACTCCTACTATACTATCCAGAGCAGACCATTAATATTGCCGAGGGGAGGGTGTCATCCGAAGCTCCCTGAATAAGAACTTCATTTGCCCCTCTCCTCAAAATTTTCTTAGAGCCACCCATGTCCAAACTTCTCCAGGTTTGCCCACCCGGCAGACTGTAGCCTTTTAATCCTGCAGCTATATTGACCGCAGTCGTCATACTAGAATATGTACTCGAAAATGAGGCGAATATATTCCACACTTTACCTCCATTCTCCTTTGCGGCTGTGCATCAGGAGGGGAGAGGGGAGTGAGAAGAAATCTAATTATGAGTAATATTCGTAGGGTAATGTACATGACTTGAAGTTTATATTACTCATTACACAAGCTTTTTCAGATATCACATTTTCAGTGCGCTTTTCACACACTTTTAATCGGTTCATGGAACTGCTTTGCGATACATTTACAAAGGGTAACTATTCTAAAACATAATTATACTTACTAGGCTACCCCTACGGTTATTTAGGTTATTTTCTCCAGACCCCTATCCCCCCCCCATCGAGTCTTCTCACATTTGTCACTCGTAGGCTCCAATTACGCTTTTACACAGTTAGCCCCCCAACCCCCTCCATCTCGCCCCAAAGCTCTATACTCTCTGAATTTGGGCAGTTTGCTAGATTTTCATCTATATTTGCCTTGAGGATTGACGTCACGATCGACCGTAGGATCGATATATACTTCCATTGATTTGAGAGAAACATCACACTTTTGGTAAGTCAGGGCCGTAATCTAGGGGTAACAAGGGGGCAGCCCCGAGATTTCCAAACCTTAAATGAAAATAGCCTTCAACAAAAAAAAAAAAAAACAGTGAAAATGGTAAAACCTTCATTGTCCTGATTATGTTTTTAAGGCCCTAAGAACCTGGGAAATGGCATGGAAAGGTTGCTTTTCCTCAAAATTTTCCCGGAGACGGACTGTTATGCGGGTAACTCACACTATAGAATGAATCTCCATCCGTATGCATGATGTCACAGCATAGCTGAAGTCTACATTGGGGTTCAACAGCATGCTTATATAAAATAGCCCATGATTGTCTTGATGAAATCAATAAGCTTGTACAAAATTTGTGTCCTCTTTTTTACTACAAAGTGATTTAATACCTTTTTTTGGAAGTTTAACTTTTCTTCTTGGATTTTTAGCAACCTAAAGCATGAAGTCTCGTCAATATTTAGATGCAAGTTTGCAGGTCTAGAAAGTGCTATTTCCGCCAATCTAAGGGGCACTTTTAATAATACTAGACCTATACGCTACGCACCAACCAATTTTGGCACTCCAAGTAGGGCACTCAGAGGAAAAAGGTCTTCGGCTGTGGCATAATTCACCGTGCACAGGCCGCAGCCAACAAACCCTTAATAATAAGGATTTCTAAAAATAAAATAATTCAAAGCCTTGCAAATATAGCACCATTTTGTATCCAAGCAACCTTATTAACACAAAAATTTCTCAAATGGGAGGGGCCTTTAACTGCCCCCCCCCCTTATACCCAGCCAAAAGGAAAACTCTAGGCACTAAAAGTGAGAATTTGTAAACATGTGACCAGTTCAAAGTTTTCCCAAAAATAGCACAATTTTGCATTTAGCCATCTTACATACACAAAATTTCTCAAAGAGTAGGTGTATCACCTCCACTCTTATACACTCCCCAATCGAAAAATCGAAAAAAAGGACTATATTATGAAATTTCTAAACATGTAATCAGTTCAAAGCTTTGTCAAATTCGAAAAGACAACCCAAATTTGCACCGAAGCGACTTTACATAAATATCACGTCCTCCATTTAACCTTCTATAAGATCCCCCCCCCCCCCTTTATGGCGGCACTGGGAGACAAAGGATGGATCAGCCTGGGTGACAACCATCCCAGGTACGCCACTGGACGCTGTCATGAACTGCTCCTGTCTTAGGGTTCCCCCAGGCTACGGCTCTGTAAGTTTAATAATATTTCAGTCTCAACACCCTTCCCTCACTAGGTAAGGTAAATATGTTACTCATCTAATTCCGATGGAAGACATCAGAAGTTGGGTAGTTACGAAAATGCCCTGAAAACATATACTTTCTCCGGGACATTTCGCGCGCACCCGCCGCAAGATGTTCCGTTATTACGTTGGGACAGTTTGTGTGTTACTGTTGTTGCAAAGTCTCATGCAGCAACCCTTGCCATTATCCACCCTGTCTCACCTCAAAATTCCCATCATCTAACCCACGACCGTTTGTCCGTGTCAAGTCACTGTACAAAATGATATGGTAAAGTTATGATTTTGTGGTTCAATCAGTCTACATCGAATGGTATTTAGAGAAATATACAATACTACGTTTTAAAGCCCATAATTATGTAGATGCCCAGCAGGCAAGGGATTATTACGGACATCCTACTGTGGATTCCAAAACATCCGCAAGGCTAACCTCCCCGCGGCTAGCACCCACGAGTTACCACGGTTTATTCTACCTACCTCTGCTGCACTCGTCTTTGGATGTACGTTTCCGCAGCTCGTTCATGACGGTATCTTTGCTGATGGGAAAAAATCCCGCAACTAATGTTATACGACTTTTCAAGACAGCGGGAAATTCCTTTCCTTCGGTGTTGCTGAATTCATTGAATACACAGAGAGCACCCAAAGAGAGGAGAATCAGGGTATGTTTGTTTTGTCGAATCAGACCCATCGTTCGTAAAGTTCAGTTCCAGTTGATATTAACTTATCTCAAATCCTTTCACGAACCTTCTCTGACAAGTATTGAATCAATTTGTTTCGGGATGAACAATAACGGCGTACTCTTATATTTAACCACAGCAGCCAACTCATACCGCCACCTTAGTTAAGTAAAGAAGTGTAGAACGACTGATAACAAATCTGATGACGAGTAAGCAGCTATCACGAAGGACGAAAATTTCTAGCAGCTTGGTTAAAACATGTGGGCGTGTCCATAACTTCATGGGCACCGTTCTGTAGCAATGAGAAAGCAGCGAAGTGCACCATTTTTTTCAGATATTGTCGTTTTACGCAGTCGTGGGCTCCTGCTTACCATTTCTAGTTTTATATTGCTCTTTGTTTCGCAAAAATATTTAACTTAAAGAATATCAGCAGTAGTGCTACGGGCTTTGCATACTGAAAGAGTTGTATCTGAATAATGACAGTCCTGAGGGTGTTTACGAAGTTCCATTTCTAGCAAGGGCACGGCTAAGGGGACATGAGGCAGTTTCATATTCAACGCCCTTGTCCCACCCCACCCCACACACACTTTCCTTTAGTACTCTCCTGTACAACAGTACTTAGTTTACAGGAGCAAAAAACCCCCTCCAGCCGTACCCTAGAAATTTCGGCTTGCCCTCCCTCCACTTTAGGAATACTTTCGGTTCCTCTTATTTTTTACGTTCTTTAATTAAAATTGTGATCTTTGTTAAGGTCTGGGACAGTCGGCCACACTCCTGAACCTATCCCACCCAAATTACACCTTACCTACCTTACCCTAACCCCTCATTGCTGGTTATGAGAGCTTGTAGTGGACAAATGGTTATGGCGTAAGATTTGTAATCCAAGGATTGAGAGGTCATGCGCTTTGATACCGTAATGATAAGGCGTTATAAGAAGGATAAATATTATTACTCACACTATTACTACTCATGTAACCATCATTTAATGCTGAAAATTAAGGAAGTTCACCAAGAAATAGTGTAATTTTCTTAGTTTGATAAGTTACGATCATCTCTCGCGTGACAGAAAGGGAAGGCGTGACCGTTTTGATGTTTCTTTAAAGCAGGGGTGTGCAACCTGCGGCCCGGCGGCCAAATGCGGCCCGCGACTTCCTCCTGTGCGACCCGCGAACCAATTCCGATTTGCCTAATTTTTGGCCCTTGTACGTCTTGTTATTTGACCACAACTTAAACTTGACGTAAGTACAGGATATCATGAAAACAAAGAAACGATCACTTTCTTTGATGTAAGGTGGATATTCTCGACCATTTCATTATTTGATAAACTAAAGAATTCACTTGTAAAACGCATTATAAATCTGAATTAACATATTTGTTGACAAAATAGAGATGCAATACACGGGGCAAGTTTCGCCAACAATTAGTAGGCCCATACTACAATATTATTCGAGTGCATGTGGGTCTGCCTAGATGGACACATTGGTCACTTACGGGGTGGGGGAGGGG
Source organism: Holothuria leucospilota (assembly GCA_029531755.1). Taxonomy (NCBI): domain Eukaryota; kingdom Metazoa; phylum Echinodermata; class Holothuroidea; order Aspidochirotida; family Holothuriidae; genus Holothuria; species Holothuria leucospilota. The sequence continues at coordinate 29,738,413 of CM055961.1, read as the reverse complement.
CGGGGAAGGGAGGGGTGGGGCGGGCGGGGTGGGGAAGGGTGAGGGGGAGACACCACCCTCGTATACACATCTCTGTTCCCACTGCGGCCCCCAGATGGTCGCAGCAACATGATTTGGCCCGGTGTTCGGAAAGGTTGCACACCCCTGCTTTAAAGGCTACAGTATGCAGTGCTCTCTGTAATTAGCTTGTATGGTGCTCGTCACTTAGTGTAACTTCTCTGACTCACTGTTTCAAAAAAAGAGATAGGATTTATCACTTGTACCCACATCTTACAAAAACTGCGGAACAGCGAATGATACACAGGCTTCAAATTAGAAACTCATTCAGCCATGATATATATCTGCAGTAAACATGGCCATTAATTTTCATTGACTCTAGCGTACGTTTGGAAGCACTGGACTGTATACAGAGAAAACACTGTTGTTTATAGAAAACCGGCATGTATGCACGAGACTTCTAAGAGCCTATGACACAAACCTACACGCTAACCGAACATTTTTTTATGACATAAACGTGTTTTCATGTGCTGTTACAGTGTGGTATTATGCAGACAGTCCAGATATTAGAAACGTTAAAGAAATTGCCAAAATGATTTTGTGATTTTTATTGCAATTTTTATGCAATAGTCTCTGTTTATGACTGTTTTCTGCTATTGCCTATTTAATCGAAGCCCACAGCTTCGATTGTAGGGATTGCTTTCGGGGACACGACTTTTTCGACTGCTTATCCGGCTCGGTATACTTTCTCGTGCACACAAGTTCAACATTAACGTATTGACACAGCGAACAGCTACGCGCGCGAAATGGCAAATTTTTCAAAATCCATCCGTCTACGTATACTCGTATGGCAAATTTTTCAAAATCCATCCGTCATGAAATATACATGTTCAACATGGACGTATCGGCATAGGAACAGGTACGCATACGAAACGCATGCTGCTTACTAAATTCCAACCATCTAACCGAAAATACTTAATAGATTGTGTAATTTAATATGATCGAGTGATTAATAATTATAATGATCGTAAAATAATATTCAAACATGTTTTCAATACTTTTAAACATCAACGATCAACTAAGAAGTGCATTTTTGTAGTCCCTATTTCCGTTGGAAACATATTAACGTTTACCAAGTGTACGACGGATACATATAGGTAAAACTTACACATGTAACATGCAACAGAAGTTGTCTATACATGTACGTGACGTGCCCAGGCAAGGCGATGTGCAAGTGCAACGCGTTGTACGTGTATACCGTGTGTGTACCTGGCAACATACAAACAAGATATGTACATGTGTCCTACTGTAGCCTACCTAGTAAGTAGTATATATAGCCCAATCTACAGTCAATAACATTAGCCAAAGGTAATTTTAAGTTTCTCGTTTTTTTAACTTCGTGTTAGTTTGCTTTGTTACAGTAACGATAGCGTCCGTTTTTTGCCCCGTTGGAGTAATAGGAGCGCTAATGTAACTTATAACGTTAGGCTTATAGTAAACAAACCATCTGTGGCTCGCAAACAGTTGGGAGTGCTTCGTAGTTTCTCCAAGTTAATGGTACACTATAATGATATAATCATCCATGGTACTACAGCGTAGAAGTAGTAGCCTACTAATTGTGTATTGCCTAGGCCTACTGTAAACTGTTCAGTTCATGTGCATTTTCGACTCCGGACAAATCACCAAAAACAAGAACACCAATCTTCCTTCACTCAAAAAGTTTGAGACAAACATACAATCCTGAATCTGTCGGGCTGGCTTCGGGGGCTACTACGATTCAAAGTGAATCATAAGCTGCGGCAGATCGGGTACGTCCGCCTGGGGCCTTTCATTAGGTGGCCTGGACTAGTCTCACTGGAACCATCAAGCTCATAAAGTTACAAGGAACTAGGTGGAGCATTAAGGAAGAGATTTGCATTTTGCCTACAGTCCTAACGTTAGGAATGCAATGTAGACTAGTCATACGGTATAATTGCAGCTTTTGTCAGTAGAGCTACGTACTGTATGGCTAAATCTGTTTGCTGTGTGACATTGTTGGTATTTCTCTACCAACAGTTTCAACAGTCATGGGCTTCGATGTACTTGCCTGCAAGTTCAGGATTTCTAGTTATATTAACCGTTTTGTTCTACTGTAATGTACTATAACATTACATAATAATAAAAATCATCATCGTCGTCGTCTTCGTCATCTCATCGTCGTAGTCCACGCCCTAGTGAAAGATATAATCATAATTATAACAATGCACACCTATATATATATATATATATATATATATATATATATATATATATATATATATATATATATATATATATATATATATATATATATTGAGCTAGTGACATCTCACCATACTTCTGTTCTGGTTGGAGTGATTTATTGGCCCACTGGTATTAATTCTGATGTTATTGAAAAGTTGACTCCAGTTTTCGAATCTAGTGAAGCATCCCGCAAGCGTTGTGTTCTAATGGGTGATTTTAATTGCAATTTAATGAGTACGAATGGTGGTGATGTTAACATGTTTATGAATTTGGTACATTCTAACGCTTTCGAAATTCTCCACACTCTTCCTATCAGAATCACTGGCAATTCAGCTACCCTTCATGATATTATGTTAACTAATATTAATCAGCCATGTACCCCTGGGATCCTAGTAGACGATATCTCTGATCATTTGCCTGTTTTTACTGTTTTTGAGACCTCTTGCCAACGAAAAATAAGGAATACCGTAACATACTGTAGGAAGTATACTCGACGTAACATCTCATATTTTCAAGACCCTATATCAAACGAGAATTGGCAACATGTGTACCTAGAAAATCATACAGACGACGCGTTTGATAAGTTTCTTTCTACCTTTCTTCAGCACTTTGATAATTGTTTCCCAAAATCTGTCAACCGTAATAATAACGTCAATAACAGTAAAGGCCAGATCTGGATGTCAACTGGCATTGCAAATTCATGCAAAACTAAGCATAAACTGTATAAGAAGTATGTTCGTAAACGGAGAATTTCATTGCTTACAAGGCCTTCCGCAATCGTTTATCCTCTGTTATTAGAATTGCTAAGAAACTTTATTACAATGAAATATTTGATAACTGTAAGAATGATATTAAGAAAACATGGTCTTCCATTAATTCAATTATTCATGGCAAGAGTAAGGATAAACCGATTGAGGAAATAAGTCACAACGGTACTACTATCCGTGATTCCCTTGTTATTGGTAATGTTTTTAAAGACTTTTTTACGTCTGTTGGTACAAGAATTCAAAGCAGTATTCCTCTGGTCTTCCCTACCTCCTTCGGTCATTATCTCAACTCTCCAAATCCTAACTCTATGTATTTTGTAACCACCAACCATGACGAAGTTCTCCGTATTATTTTAAATCTTAAAAACTCAGCATCAGGTCCTGATGAAATACCGCCAAAAGTGGTAAAAGCTGTTGCTCCTCTGATATGTGGTCCCTTAGTTCATGTCTTTAACCTTTCACTTCAACAGGGTATTGTTCCCAAAGCTCTCCAAATCGCTCGTGTTATTCCTGTATTTAAGAATGGTTTTTCCAAAGTTCTTGAGAAGTTAATGTTTGATCATTTGTATAATTTTCTAGTTAAGTCTGACATGTTGTATGATTTTCAATTTGGCTTCTTACCAGGTCGCTCTACTGCACATGCTCTTTTACATTTTACTGATATGTTGACCGATGCATTTGAGAAGAAACTTTTTGTCTCAGGGACATTTCTTGATCTTTCAAAGCATTTGATTGTCTACACCACAAAACATTACTAAGTAAATTAGCCTACTACGGTGTCAGGGGTGTTCTACTAAACTGGTTTAGGAGCTCTTTATGTGATAGGAAACAATTCGTAGTTATTCGTAATGTACATTCAACTTACCTACCTATTAATTGTGGTGTCCCTCAGGGCTCAATTCTTGGACCTCTTCTGTTCATTATTTACATTGTCACGAAGTGACATGGATTACTCGCTTTGGCGATGCAGTTTGAGATCACAAGACACAACAAATTACCCAACACAGCATTTTAAGTATTCTTAAGTCTATTTACATATTCTTGCTTGAAGTTTTTTCTTCAATTGTAATAAATGGTAAGTAAATACTGGCTTTCAAATTTTGCTTTGAAAATAACAAAAATAATTATTTGCTTTCAGAATTTGGTTTTACAGTAACATAAATATCAGATGGACTTTCAATTCCTTTTACGATACAAAAAAAAATGTTCTTCCTTGTTCTTCCTCCCTATTCATAACCAAGGCCTTAAGATCTGCCTGGGAGCTTTCCGTACCTCCCCAATGCAGAGTCTTTACATCGAAGCGAACGAGCCACCCCTCCATATAAGATGGAAAAAGTTGTCCCTCCAGTTTGCCCTCAAACTGAGGAGTCATAGACACAACCCGACCTTTGAGACGGCCTTCAACCATAAGTTTAGTGACATATACATGAAGAAACCATCAGCTATCCCTCCATTTGCTATTCGCGTTGGTGGAGCTTTTTCACAGGTGTGCACCAACCCCGACTCCGTAGCACAGCTTACCTTCTCAATCAGTCCCCCCTGGAAGTTAGTCCAACCAGTTATTGACCTTAGTTTGAAACAGCATCCAAAGAATACAACGAATGAACTGGTATACCGTGCCAGCTTTAATGAACTTAGAAATAAGTACCGTCGTTATCATGCAATCTATACCGATGGTTCCAAAGCCACGAACAGGGTGGCAGCCGCAGCAACAGGCCGAGATGTATTCTTGCAAGTCAGATTGCCGGATGATGCATCAATATTTACCGCCGAACTCCAGGCACTTAAGATGGCATTCGAGCTAATCGAAACCTCGCACGACCGCCAGTTCATTGTGTTCACAGACTCACTCTCCAGCCTTTTAGCTCTTCAAGGCCATGACCAAAAACACCCTTGTGTAATAGCTCTCCGTGAAATCTACTCCAATTTGGTGAGACTGCAGAAGTCAGTTGTGCTCGCGTGGGTTCCGGGTCACGTGGGCATACACGGAAATGAAAAGGTAGACACGTTAGCTAAAGAAGCCCTACAGATGGACGTTACCAACCTCCACCTACCCCACACTGATTATCGTCCTAACATCAACGGCTATATAAAATCAAAATGGCAGGAACTGTGGGACTCTTTCCCTGAGAACAAATTATACCAGGTCAAACCAACGGTCGGGACTGTGGGTAATGCAACCCCCAGAAAACGGAGAGATGATTTGGTACTGACTAGGGCTCGCATCGGGCACACTTACCTAACCCATGTTTATTTGCTACACGGGGATGAAAGACCATATTGTATCCCCTGTGACTGTGATGTCACCGTCAGTCACATTCTCGTCGACTGCTATGAATACTCCCATATTCGTCAGAAGTATTACACTGTGCCACACCTGAAGACATTGTTCGAGCACATAGATCCGTCTCTCATTTTGGACTTTCTCAAAGAAAGTAACCTTTACAGGAAGTTTTGACATGACTGCCGCGTTTGATCTTGTCTAGACTTTTAGGATTTTTCCCAACAGTTTCTCTTTAGTTTTACCGTTTTTATCTTGCTGACACTACATAACACATTTGTGTTGATGTGTCGTTAAGTCCCATCTAACTAACTAACTAATCTTCCTTGTTCTTCTGCCTGTTCCTACAAATACTCGGCGAACACATTAGGAGTCACCCTGTTACATGCATAAATAGTACTCCCTGACACTCATCGAGTGACTGTTCATATCATGCCTACTCGGCCGACGAAGTTGGGTCTTTGCCGAACTTAGTGATGGTTTTGTAACGTCAGACACAACCTGTGGTGGCAGTCTCCAAGTTCCACGTCAGTCAAACACGAACCACACCTGGTAGAATAACACTGCCCCCTCAATGTCAGCCTTACACCGACATACCAAACCAAAAGAAACCCAGAAAACCACGTTTAACTGGGTTTCACCGTCGACCAAACCAAATACTCAGAGACGAGCTCCTTCTGCCTCAATGCAGTAATTTAAGACGACACACTTGTTCTCAATAACGAGTGATATACATAAAATAGCTTCAACGTCCAGTAATTCATTTAGATCTCAATATCCAAATATCCTGGTTAAGACCTCATTGCCTTATTCGAAGAATAAACCCGCTCTCAATAGCGAGGAACTTGCTCGTTCTCTAGGTACCGTGGCGACGTGGTTGCAGGATGGAAGGCAACTGCCTCTCATTAACATGCCCACACCCCAGCAATTAACAATGGAATTGCGTAATCATGGGTCCCAAGTATTTCCAACCGCGCGAAACTAATATAACAGGTGACAAAACACTAGAATTTCGAGACAGCTCCCTCAATATGTGACATACATCAACGATCTATGTAAGGCTAGTGACAAATTGCACTTTATTTTGTACGCTGATGATACTAATATTTTTTGCTCTCATGAAGATCCTGCGACTTTAATGCATATTGTTAGCAATGAATTATTCAAGGTTCGCACATGGTTCTGTGCAAATAAGCTATTACTTAATGTAAACAAAACTGCATCGATTCTTTTTAGTACTCTTAACAGGTTGCCAGTCCCACCTATCCGTAGCATTGATTTCTGTGGTACTGAGGTTCCCCTTTGCAAATCGGTAAAGTTTCTCGGTGTTCTTATAGACAGGCACCTTACTTGGAATGATCACATCCAGGCCATTTCTAAAACCATCTCAAAGAGCGTTGGAATTATAGCCCGCTTGCGTCATTATCTTCCTCGTAAGATCCTTGTCACACTGTATAACAGTCTGATTCATCCCCACTTATCCTATTGTACTCTTCTCTGGGGTGGTACTTATTGTTCCAGGATTTATCCCCTCTTAGTCCTTCAAAAGAGAGCTCTTCGCCTCATAGTTAATTATCACCCGTCTCAAACAACCCGTGACTTGTTTCCAAAACTCAACATTCTCCACGTTTTCGATATCCATCGTTATCAAATTGGTATTTTTATGTACTCCTGCTCCTGGTGTAACAACACTCTTCCTAATATCTTCAGATCACATGTTTCACTTTCGACATGAGACACATACTCACCTTACACGTAACATGAATTCTCTTTCTACTCCCTCACTTAGGCTTATATCTTCCCAACAAACAGTTCGTTTCACTGGACCCATTGTTTGGAACTCCCTCCCACTTGACATTCAACGTTGTCACTCTCTGAACTTATTCAAAAAATCTCTCAAACTTTTTCTAATAAGTAAACGTAGCTGACTTTTCTTTCTCATCTAGTTTGTTTGTTTTTGTCTTATTTTTTCTTTCCTTTTTGTAAACATTGTCTCTTTGTTGTTGTAAAGTACTGTTACGGAGGGCTCTTTCCACAAGCTCCATGGAGCTTTTTTTGAGTTTTCCTCCCGTGTCTTTTTCCTGTTTTATCTCAGCTGTATTATTTTTGATATTGTATAAAATCTAGTGAAAAAAGACTCAAATAAATGTCGTCGAAATCAAAAATCAAATCATATATATATATATATATATATATATATATATATATATATATATATATATATATATATATATATATATATATATATATATGAAATAAATAGGAATCGCTTGCTTTCCCAGAGCATCGTGTGAAGAGAAATCAGTAAATGAAATCAACCTCGGAGAAAAATTGACCACCTCCGCTGGGACAGGTGCCTTAACCAATTAGGCTATGAAGCCGGTCTTGACAGCTCTAATCTCAGAAAGATGACAATCTCTCACCGAGGGGGCGCTACACTCATCTTTCAACCTCGACACAGCCCAGCACTGGGATGTTATCCCCACCTGCGCCTTTCACCTGCAATAGCTCATCTATGCAGTGGATTTGCGTCTCACTGAGGTGTCTATGGTAGAAATTAAGGGCAACCGTAGTCACTTGTGACCCAGTATCTATTAAAGCTCTACATAAAGTTCCATTCACAATAACGAGCCCCTCGTTTGGTGGTCCTGCTATTCTCCGAAAATTCTCCCGCCCCTTAGTAGGTGTTAAAGATAATTCATGAAAAGCTCGTTTCATCCTGGCAGGGGCTAGACCTATTTTACGCCCATCTATCGGCCCCCATCCGGTAGTGAGCCACCCTCGTTTAAATTGTTGCTGGTAGAGTTCTGTCTACACCCAGCTGCAATATGCCCCTTCATTCCACATTTTAGGCAGACTACCTCATTTGTACAGTCTCGGGCAAAATGGCCCTCTTCAAGGCACCTGTAGCACCTAATAGGCTCTCTATAGACTCTAAAGGTTTGCCTGGGCAAATTTGAATTTCCTACCACATTACGAGGGGTGGGTATGGGGCCTTGCCTATGCGCTTGTGGGTTTGCAGTGAATTCCTGTAGTTTTTGAGTAAGCTCTGCAACTTTCTTTTTAAGTTCTTCCACCTCTGACGGGTGTTTGTCAGTCGAATTTGCAGTATTAGTATTACTGTTATTATTTGAACGCGTAGGTTTCACCCTTTGCTGGAAAGATTTCACCGTTCTGGTTTGCAGCTGACTCTGACTCTGGGCAGGCTGTTCCATTTCCTCCTGCTCAGCCATTCTTGCTAATTTAACCAACTCGTCAAAGTCTTTTACATGGTCCTTTTGGTGACGAATGGCTACTTTTGTCTTTTCATCCCTTAACCCCATCCAGAATACAACCCTAAGAGCTTCATCGATCGCCCCTTTTGAAATCCCTCCCCGTTTTTCTGCCCTATGGACAGCAGTTTCTAACCTGCTACCAAAATCGGCAACCTTTTCCTTCTCTTTTTGTTTTGAATTGTAGAATTGTTGCAGGAGACAGGCTCCTGACTCTACCGTGCCGTACCGGCCCTCTAGCTTACTAATAATCCCTTCTATTGATACATCTAGTCCCAGGTGCATGGTCAGTAGGGCAGCGTCACCCCGCAGGGACCTCCTCACAATAGGGGCTAGTATAGATTTACTGTACCCACTCTTTTGAAGAGACTTCACTTCATATACCCACGCTTCAAATGAAACTTCACCCGCCTTTTGGGCCGGCACGCCAGAAAAAGGGGACAACTTCGGGGGAGGTACATAGGTGGAAGGGGGCATTCCATTCCCAATCCTATTGTTTAGACTTCTTATTGTATACCCCTGTGCTTTCAACACATCAATAGCTGTATCCACTGGATTTGATGTAGACTTGGTCAAGTCTCTCGTGAGTGTTCTCGTACTGCTAGTACCTACAGCTCACCATATTTACCTTGGGTTTAATACGCCCTCTATCGGCTGCTTATTTGTATTGCTTCTCAACGAGAGACTTGGGACACTTGGTTTCTGTGACGTCATAATTTTAATAATATTTCTTTATTTTATTCATCCTCAATTAAAGATGAATAATATGTAGTAGCCTGTCAACTTTTAGTCCAATCAAAATCCGTAAATTGAACCTTATGTGAATAAACAAATATGAATAAACACATATATATAGTTTATATCACGTGATTAATTGCTGCAGGGTCTACGACATTGCCGATAGCGAAACTCATCAATGTCAACCGTAAGAATTGATCAATATGACGGTTTTTGCAACTGAAAATTTCACGGGACAGGATTCACGAGGAGCGAAACCGTGCCATGATTTGATTTTCATTAAAGAAAGACAAACTCGTTGGTTCAGCGACTTAATTTGAATAATGTTTTGCTTCGAAATCGGTATCGATAGCGGTCTGATTCTCAGGCGTTCGGAGCGTTACACAAATACATATACAGCTCTGTGTACAAGCAAGGTAGGACACTTTGGATTCTAGGCATCGCCACACTCGCTATTATCTGCGTAGCCATCCATACGGTATCTCTCACAAAACGCATAATGTAAGGAAAAGCACAGTAGAAGAAGGCAAGTCCACTTTGCAGATGTAACCTTCGTCATTCGCAAATCACAACGCACGTCATTGCTGTAAATCGCGAGTGCGGGAGCCTGGCTGGGATTCGAAGTGGCCTACTACCTTGTTCGTATACTTATAGGCCAATATGTATCAGCTTTATCATCTTTCTAGCTCAATGTGCCCTCAAGCGGGTAATGACTAAGACTTTATATTAGACCAATTGTTAAAAATCACTCATGCATGACAGGCAATGCTATAGTAGCTTTGCTTGTTCCTCTTGAAGGTGTCTTGTGAGAACAATATAGTAGCAAACCTGAGCTTGAAAAAACACAAAATTAACAAAGTAGTTTGGGAATTAGCATGTTTCCAATGTAACCAACATTCTGAATTGATGGACTATGGGAGAGGTCTAAGGGAAGAGGGTGTCCCCCTGCCCATTGGAAAAGTTTTTCATTTTAAGAGGTACCTATATAACAAATGGTGCAATATTTGACCCAAATTTTCTTGCAAAAGAGTGAGCAATACAATTTGGCTGATTCTTTGCAGAACTGAATCAAGGTGATATAGCCTAGGCCTATTTGAAATAAATACCTGCATGGGCAGAAATTGCTCTTCATATTTTTTTATGTGACGGTTCTTTGCATTTATTATAGGCAACATTTGTCATTGATACAAATATACTAGTTTGCTAAATCACTGGTGAAGTTAAATAAATTTTAGCTAGCCTATCGTAATCCACAAATTCCAGCTAAGAGCATGACTATAAGAGCTAAAAACCTTAAAAGTTTTGTGATCGTTACATTGGGCAGGTCAGGGACAGAGCCAGGATTGAAGGACTATTTGAAGGGCCTTTTTGATAGGCATTAGGCTTCTACATGAAAGTGGGATACCCACTAGACTAAACTTTCACCTGCAAGGTTCACTAGACAAAGGATGGACAAAACTCTTCTTTGGCCCAGCTGGTGGTAAGGTTAGGATTCCACTGAGGTAAAAAAATTTATAGGGTAAGGACTAGCCTCAGGTAAGATTAGGGTTTGGGTAAGGATTATGGTTATGTTTGGTTGGTTTATGTTTACTCTAGGGAAACATTGATATGGTACTGAACCTGTCATCTACTACTCATGAGGCTCAAAACCACTAAAAGTGGACAGTTGGGATTTCCGAATTTTGCAAAAATGAAATGGTTGCAAACTTGTTCTAATCATTATAGAATCAACGAAAACACTTCAAATTTTTATTCAGTGAAATATGAGCACGTAATCTCGAGAACTTTATTTTCTATCACAGGTGAATGTTAACAGGTAAACCACAACAATGAAACCTACGTTACTACTTGATTTTAAGTCCCGAAGCTATTTTTATGAATTTGATGCACATTGCTGAGAATGTTTAACGGCAGATTGAAAGACTGTGTGAAACGAATTATTCCAAGTTAACATACTTTTTAATGTTACTTTCACGAGGCCATTTAAAGCGTTGTTTATACTTACGACCACAAATTCGAAAAAATTCGCTCAAACTTCACTTTGTATTGTTTTAAATATCTTTTGGATGCTTGAATAATTGTACCTTAGCAATAGATGGCCAGTTGCCCAAACTGATCCTCTTAACATCTGTTGTTAAACAATTTCCATAGAGATTATACTAGAAAACCACTGTTAGTATTAACATTGGTAACGTATGTTACGTGAAATGGTAACGTAAGTTGCAAATATTGTAACCGCACCAAAGCAATACTCAAAAGGTAAAACGGTGCCTAAAGTTGTAACATTGAAAACATTTTGTTGACTTGCATTAAGTGAAGTCCACGATACAATCTCAACATCTAACGATAGAAGCTTTGAATTCCCTTTACAGAACAAAACGGTTCTATAAAGAATTACTTTTAAATATGAGTTTTCCGAAACCCGAATATCCAGATATCACAACTTAAAAACACACATGTACGTTTTATCAGTGAATTGTTTTACATGCACATACGGGTAAACATTTACCTTAAGATATTTACAACTAACTTCTGTCATGATACAGTATAGTTGAGTACAGCGAAGCGGTAACGTATGTTTCACATAATATGTGCAGAGTAATAATTTTCTAGGTTTGAAATTCACTTTAATTTTCAAGCATCTAGTTCGGGAATAAAGGTAGGCCTATGACTGAAGTCTGCACCAACTTTTTTTCTTTTAAACTAGAAACGATGTAATCGGTATTAACATTTATGTGGTCTAAAAGAACTGGACCAACGATGTCTTAGAATTTTAAACAACTTGTAACAATTAACTCAGTCAAACGTGTCATAAAGCATCAATATCTTGCAATTAACAATTCAGTTGAAAATAAAGTTAAATCTCCATGCTCCTTTGGCGCGTGTTATTGAATAACAGATGTTTCTCTGTTATAGAAGCAGCCTGCTCATTTGTTATGCCAAAAAGTCTCTTTGAAAGCGGCATAGGAGCATCAATACGACAAAGTACTTGTTCATATGGAACCCAAATTTCATCCTTTATGAGAGGCCATTTGAAAGTGTTTTGCTTTACCTTACCACTACCTGCAGTCATGAAATTTATGTGCACATCTTCTGCATCATCCTCAATAACCTGTCCTATGAACCAGTTGTCATCGTACACTGCTGCAACCCAGTCATCTGGGGAGTACAAACGCGTGGTACCCTTCGCTGAGAGTAGTACATTGGTAATGGGGTCTGCGTGAGGGTCACAGCGGATTACATTATGAGTCACCCACCCATCACACATGTTTAATATACCTGATGGTCGGCTTCTGGATGCATAGAACACTTATCACAATAACAAGAAAGATGACGAATTAACAGCTTTTGATCACCTACTCCAACAACTGCGTGCAATTTTTAAAGTGCCTGCTATTGCTTTCACAGAAGGCCACCTTTTGGTGATTTCCTGAGCGTTTGCGGCACAATCGTCTTTGCTGACAAAAACATATTCAATGTCACTGGCTTCTCGTTCTTCCTATGCCGTCACACGGCCCCTTTCCGTGGCCGGCTTCAAAGTAGTTCCAGGACGCAAATATCCCATTAAACAGCTCATGATGGTCACTCACAAGTGAAAATATTGTTTTGTTTCTGTACTGCGCAGTTGGACTGTCTGTCCAGTAATGGACTCGTTTCAGGCTAGGTACGATTTTCACCAATCGCGGCACAAGGTCCTTGACGATCGAAAATATGGTAGAAGCATTGTGATTTTTGTCATCGGACACTGCTACAAAGCTATGATGCTTTAAAGTCTGATTTTCGTCACGGTAGTACATAACCATGGGATGAAGAGTGACCCCCTCTTGGTTCCAGTATCCACTTTGCACTTCTTCTAAGGGTACGCACGTATAATTTTCGGCAAAGTCCATTTGTACTAAGCATTCATCTTTATTTAAATTTTCTTTACATTTTTTTATTGCAACATACTGCGCTTTAACGCGCTCAACGTGGTCCCGGAAGTTGGCGCTTTCTGTTTTGAAGAGCTCCGAAAACTCATCTTTCTTCAAAACTTCTCTTTTAAGTTTTGTTTTCTTCTTTCCTTGGTCTGAAGATACTCTCCCCCACTCTTCATAGTGGACAAGATCCGCTACTTTTTCTGTCATCAGTGTATCCATCATTTTGTTAATTGCACCTTCGTTGTTATTCTTGATAAACTCATCAGGGTTTTCTTTCGTTACCAGACCAAGTCTTTTCAAGGCTTTCAATTTCAGTGCCATGTTCTGATGTTTTTGACATAAACTGGTGCTTCTACATGCATATTGTACCAACTTGATATGACGTTGGGAGCGCCGAATTCGTTGAAATGCTGTTAATGAAACGCGTCTTTTCTCAACATTCTCTGATTTATACTTCAAGTATAAATTGGCCACGTAGTCATTCAACACTCTTATCTGGGCCTTACCTTCTCCTGATTTACATGCGTCTCCTTTTCCCGGCATTAGACGAGAATTGTCATCCCGTGAAAGAAATTTGACCACGTCATCATGAAGCATGTTCCATGACCGTCGAATATGGCGTTTTTGAAGACACTGTGTCACATTTTTACTTCGAACACGTGCCAGGTTTTGTCTTTTCAATCCGGTTTGTTTGCTAGCATAACGTATCAGTCTATAATTCTTCAGTACTCTTCCTGAAACAATCTGGTTGAGTACGCTTTTTTCATTTGTTTTTCGATTTTGTTGTGAAGCTTCCCGAATTTCATCAAGAACAACGTTCGTGAATGTGAGCTGCTTTTTAATTTTGTTTGGAACAGACCTTGGAGAGAGACCAGCATCTCTTAATTGAATGGCTGTTTTTGATCTTGGGGTCGTTTTATGTTCGTCTGTTTTCTCTACAGGGATTTTCTTCACAGCTCGTTCGTAACGTTTACTTAGCGTTTTATTTTTTCTTTCAGCCGACTGAAGTTTCAACTGCAATTGTTGAATACGCCTGTGTGCCTTGCTGAGGGCCCTACTTGTTCTTTTTCTGGTTGAAACTTTTTTCTTGAACTGGAACTTCACAAGGAGAGGGGAACGCTGTGATTGACTAGGGCCTGCAGTCTCTGATGACCCATCAGAAATAGCTGAGTCACACTCTTCCTCTTCAAAATCTGGATTGGGGTTTTCCCGAGAATTGCCATCTTCATTAAATCTTTCTAAAGAGTTTTTTGCTCCCTCGTTTATTTTTTTAATAAAAGCCCTGTGTTTTCGAACCCTAATGTTCACTTTCTCCCGTCGCTCTCTCTTCTGTCGCTGTGTAAGTGCAGCAACAGGAACGTAGTACTTCTTTTGTCGCTCGCTTTCTGCTTTCAGGAAGACTGCTTGACCCAACTTTTGCTTCTTCCGTTGTCGGTAATCGGCCTGAATTTGGGCTCTTGTTTTACCCATGTTGACTAATTGGTACCTAAAAGGAATAAGGATGTACAGAAATATTCGTTTGTTACAATATTCTTTCAAACCTCTCAATCAAATCTTGAAATAAAAGCAATGGCATTATCATATACATATCTGGTAACCTACGTTACCATCTTGGGAATGGAGTGGTAAGTCATCAGGAAGTTCAGGGTAAAGAATATTATTACCAGCGTGAAAGTGTGCTTGTATTAATTATAAAAAATATTGAACTTCCCAGGTTATCAGCAATTTCTATTTTAGAATAATTTTAAATATATGATGGTTTCATGAAACCTACGTTACCATGAGAACTTAACGTCTTGTCTTAAGCCACAAGCCTTCGACTTGGGTGTATGTGCTTGGTTATACATTCGTAGGTTTGTTCTGCTCATTAAATAGTTTCAACTGCCTGCATAGGACAATTATTCATTTCGTAAAGTTACCGTAAAGCACAAAAGAAATTATCGAAACCTACGTTACATTCAGATGAAATCTACGTTACATTTTAGTACGTTAGTGCATGCTTCACCGTTAGCCTTAACGAACAACGTAATCCTCAATTTCAACTTTGCTTCTTTTTGTAAATAATGTGTACTATTTAGTGCCTTCAAAAAGTCCTTAAATACCTTGGATATACAATTTTTCAAGCCATTATTAAACAATTAAAAATCTTACCTTGAAGTGAAATAATATCCCACTTTGCTTCAGGCGTGTTGCACGTGCTCTATATAGCGTTACCCGCCATATTGTTTTACATTAACATTCCTCAGAGTGTGGTGGCACTTGACAACTATTTCTTCTAATTATCGGACACTATATTATACAATTTAATCATGATTGCTAACTGTATGGTAACGTATGTTTCAGTCACGTAAATTTCAATTTGACTTTGCGGTCTTCAACACCTGTGATGAACGTTCTCTAATCAACTGAATTTGCTCAACGTAGTTCAGGGTACCAAGTGCTTACGTATGCCAAACAGATCATAGCCACTTGATTGTGTCATTATATAAGAAGTGGTAACGTAGGTTACATTCCTTAACTATTCGGTCAAATGCACTGCAGAATTTTTATCGTTTTCTTCAAAATAGAGATTCTGGAAGCATAATCGTTCACCTAGAAAATAAATAGTATATAATCTACCCTTAGGAAAGAAACTTCATCGAAGGTAAACCGTTATTAGAGGATTGTTGATTGGATAATATGGTCCGGTAACGTATGTTACATGAAAATTTGCGACATATTTCAATTTTAAATTATTTGACTTAAACAGAAGTATCATGTGTGAAAGCTTTTTCCTCTCGTAAAAATACGACAGGTTTGGTGTTTTAAAATAAATCAAACGTGAAAGAGCTCTCAAATTTCGGGCGACAACCCAAAGTATAAAAAATAATGGATTTGCGACATATGATTTTGACGCGTTCCATGAAAGTTAGAAAACTATAAAAATTTATGAATAGCTGACTTAAGCAGTTGCAAATTTCAGACATAATAGCTCGGAATGTGCTTTATCACTCGTATGATTGATATTGATAAATACTTCTACAAATTTGGAATAATTCTGCATCAAACATGTGCGACATGCATTTCAGCTAATTGTCCGTTTTTAGTGGTTTTGACCCATGAGCCTTGCAGCCCATGAAAGTATGTCTATGGCTTGTGTGTGTAGACATTATATCAACCTGAATGCGTATGTTGCCTTTTCAAGTCATATTGACTGTGCCCCCAAAGTGCTGAGCCCATTGCAGTATTTACCAAATGCAAAACAGTTCGTACAGGGATTGGTTTAATTATCAGCTAGAGATGGTAAGTGTCTGGTACATCCAGGGAAAATTTAAGATGACTAGCACTATTTAATATGCCCTTGTAGTGGACTTACAGCCTTACAAGTGGACCAAATACATGTTTTGCATTGTCATTTAAAGATATTGCAATCATTTAGTTGAATTAACATAAGAGAATACAGGTTTCAGTAGACTCAGGTCACATTGCTAAAGGGGAGGGATCCTAATTTGAAAGTAGTGGACCAAAGCCTTAACCATGGTACTGTGCAACCATTCAGTTGTTTAAAGCAGCACACCTAGTGCAACATTACCTGAAAATTGATTTCAGGATAGTTGATGTACATAGGTCGGTACAAAATGAGTCAAATTTTGTATCAGTTTAGATCCAAGAGATTACAAACCTGATTTTTTTCTATACTAGGACAGCCCCTTATTCAGGAAGCCTTCTCTTGAATCCTTGACTCAAGATCCCTGCTAATTTAAGACAAGAAGGATAAGGAAATTGGGTAACTGCCACCCTCCCTCATTTCCATCCCACTTTCAGGATTTATTATTACCTGTATCTACAAAACGTTGACTTAATTGTACTATCAGGCATTAAAATCTGTAAATAAAAATTCAGTTTATACAACAACAGATGACTGAGCTCAAAGACATAGTACTCCTGACCCCAAAAGTTTGAGATTTAGAGGCATTGCAATCTTGCTCCAGACAGTAAAAATACCCCTACTAAATTTTCTTCTAGCCTCTCCTCCAAATGAACAAAAACACCTGTCTATTACAGCTCCCATACAAAGTTATGGTACATTTCTCTGAGTTAACATTGTTTAAAGCCACATCCATGCAGTACTGTGAGTGAGCTGAGCTTAATTGGGAACACAACTGACTACTCAAGTCATTATTGACCAACAACAGTGAAGCTAGTGTTTCAACTAATGTCAATCAAACATCAGTCACTAAATGCACTTAGAGGTATGGTCATATCCCTAAATATGTTTGAGGTGATCCTATAGCCCCTTTTCAATTGGGTTGTTCTTCTCATGGGTGCTATTTAACTCTTTTTCAGTTAAGCAGAAAATGCAGCCAGATACTTGAAAAGATTCTTTCTTTGAAAGTGGATTTCAGATTCAGTGTTGATTTATGTCAAATTTTTTAGATTAAGACATTGGTGTGGGTAAGGAGGTAGAAGGAAGGGTAGAGGGAAAATGTACACACTTTTTGCATGAGTGTTATAGTGAGTGTTATAATTCTTGTAATTCTTATAATTATCATGATTCCTAATAAGGCAATGGCCTACTGCGTGTACTGTAAAATGACTAGTGGGAACTTGGCTCTCACTAACCATCAAAAAAGTTTTTGTTTAATTCCAGTCTTGTGAAGAGAAATTAATTGAGCAAACGGTGATTTCTCAATAAACCCAGAGATCAATACTGTAAACCCAGAGATCAATACTGTCAAAACTGTTTCCTTCATTCGGTTCAAATGTTCATTATACCTTAGGCCCACATTCATGCAGGGAGCTGCCATTTAAGTTGCAGCATCCTGATTTAAGAGCCATATTAGGAGGGCAACATCTCATAGCAAAGTAAAGTCCTATTCTCCTTCACCCCAAGGAGATTAGGTGGTAGTCTACTAGTGATAGTGCCTGGAATTCTTGATTGAAGGGCTGTGGGTCCCTTTAAACCATAGTTACTACAGTTACGGACTTCCTCAGTATAACCACCTGGATATGGGTACTAGCTTCAGCTAGAGATTTATCCAGTGATACCCTAATGATGTCCCATTCTGAGGGATTGTTACACTCTTAATCTGCTAGACTACTTCATGTCATCATCATGGAAACCAGGTTGAAGCAACAGCATACATGAGCTCCATAGTAAGATTCCTTCTCTGAGAAGATTGAACGTAACCAAATAATTCAACTCAGACCATTCTCATTTACCTCTTTTCAGACACCCTCCCCCACCAACACCAATTGCTTCTGTTAGAAGGAAACCTGTGGGCCAGCAATGTAACATTGCCTCCACAAAGTCATCATTATAGAAATACTTGCTCTACTGCAAGCTGGTTTTAACTGTTTTCTGAAATAAATGAAAAAGTACCACACTAAGCATGAAAACTTGGGTACCCAAATTCCCAAAGATCAACATTCCACAACTAAAACAATGAGACTTTCCTTGTCCTTTTTCAACAAAGCAACAAAGCTTTAGAAATTTTTTAAGCCCTACACACACATGCTCTTTTTCAGTTAAGCAGAAAATGCAGCCAGATACGTGAAAAGATTCTTTCTTTGAAAGTGGATTTCAGATTCAGTGTTGATTTATTAGGGTTAAAGCAACAAAGCTCTAGAAATTTTTTAAGCCCTACACACACGTGCTGTGCTACAGTAGGATATTACTGAAACTGAACATATTCTTTGATTAATGTACTTGTAGTTTGATTCAAGAAAAAAAGACTTGAGAAGCAACATGTTGTGCTCACTTAATGCTTAAAGATTGAATACAATGTGACTGATATATTGAAATATCTTCCATAATGAAATATAGTATCACATTATGTGATATGAAAGAGTACTTGAATTTTGCTTTTGAGGAGGGAAAAGTGTGTTCAGTATTGCATAGAATTTGGTTTATAAGTAGGTCAGCTTGCTCCAAAAATGTAGAAATGAATCAGCTTTTCTCAAGTTACCCTATAGTTATATTTAAAATAAAGAATTCTAATTATCCTCCTAAATTTCAACGCACATTATTTACTGGATAATTACTCAAATGCTTGCTGTGATGGACCATGACAGATTTGGTATTACAGTGTCCTTGCTGTACATAAAAACAACTTCCATGTCAAATTTGCTCTATAAGTAACAGCCTAACATACTGCATAATACTTTGTAGAGAATCTCACATGTGACCACCACAGTGCTCTCAATCCATGCAGCATCAAAGATAAAGATTCTGGTGTAAACTCAAGTCTCAACCTACGAAGAGGTCTTGCCAGGCAGTGTGAAGATTTGTTATATCTTGGTACATGTATGTATACATGTACCCAACTTTTTAATACTCATGCATCAGGTCTTCCTCACTTTTGGGTCATGATGTAAAATAAAAATGGTCTTGAGAAGGCAAGCTTCAAACAAATTAGCTCAAGAAGATGCACTAATTGTTGCTAAGTTAGTTCAATTGCCTTCCCTGACACATATGACCAAATACCATACATGTCGATTGCTATGTTTGCATCAGGATAAAGCATATGACCATGTACTGTTGAACTTCACAGTGTTTCTTTTGGTAGGAACTGAGGAGGTTAAACTGTACAGGTAACAGTTACAAGTCCATAGAAGTATAGTTGACTTCTGGAAAATGAAAATATGCAAGTTGTCAGCTATTTCATTACAACAGATGCTTGAATTTACCTATACCCTCCACTTCTCAGGGATTGGTAGGTGGAGGATGAAGGGGCAGGGAGCAGGTTCTCTGGCTCATATAGGCTAACACAGCTTGACTCAAAAATTTGTTTATATGGCCCTAAAATACACTGACAGTGCTTGCTAAAACATCTGAGGCCAGAAGACTGTTACAAATATGGATAACTCTTTTCAAAAAGATTTTTTTCTCAAATTCAGTCTACAGAACTGCAATTACAGAGGCATTACTGACTCAGCAAGGCTTGGAAAACAATTTCCGTAGGGGAAGCTGCTGTATTTCATATACTAATTTGCTCATATATACATACTGTACAGTACTGTATAGTACCGCAACATTAACATGTCTAAATGGCCTGCCTTGGCAATATACATTGCCTTAAAAAATCTGCCAAACAGTTCTCTGTTTCATTCACACTGGCTGGCACTTATAAGTTCTTTTAAGTTCACAATGTGGTACTGCCTTGGCAAATACTGCAGCTACATTATATCCAAAGTAGAGCATGTGTGAAGTTACACAAGGTCACAAAGATTGGCTGTGAGTTAAATTGAAACTCTCCAACTTATATCAAACTTAAGACGTCTGGCATTTGTTGTACCTTACGCATTACTCTGACTGCTAAATTTAATAATTTTTTATTTGCCACATTTTAATTTACTTGGTGGAGGCTAATTTTGGGTGCCCCCCACCCAAGAAGAGAAGAAAAGAGAAAGCAGTAAAGAAGGGCTTGAATACTGTCAGCCACCCTTAAGACATTCAAGGTGACTGCGATATGTGACTCTACAGTATACGTGTTGGCTATTAACGGTACACACATAGCTATTTTCATGCCAGGTCATGCAATCAAGTTCTGCCAAAAGAATTGTAAACATGCATGCATAAAAGGCATGTATAAGGATCGAAAATCCACCATGATACTGTAACTGAAGCTAAAAATACTTTGCCAAAGACACAGTACATGGTCTGAATTTAGTCATGAAATCATGACTTTTTTAAAGATCATGTGTTTCCCATTTAATTAAGGTCAGGAGATGTGATAAATTTGTAAAGTCTCTCACATGGGCTATGATGGAGAATGTGTAACAGAAATACAATGCACTCTCCAAACTTCAAGGTCTAGATAACCCTGGGCACTGTAGTACTCCTTGCACTATTCAAACTGGGCTACTACATTTACATAAGCTATAGAGGGATTTCATGTGACGTCACGTGCGTTGGATTCCCAGGCTCTGAAGGGCAAAACACACACGCAGTAAGCGTATTTACAGCTCACGCGAACGGCATAACCATAGATAGTACTGTGACACAATGGACGCGTGCCCGTCAAAACCAAAGAGACGCGCGATCTTGCCCTTCAAAACAAAAAAGACGCGCGATCTTGCCCTTCAAAATTGCGTCTAGTTGGTTAATGTCACGTGACTGAAATCCCTCTATAGGCCCTGTAGACAAACTCACAACTGCCTATTAGCTACATTCCTTCACATTTTCCAGTAATGAGGGATCCATGGAAAAGGTTTCATATAAGTAAATTGATAGGCCCAACATCAAAAAATAATTAACAGCCAGTAAATAAACATGCTCATGTTTTTCTTTTCTTCTATCACTTTGTCACTCGATCTTAGTTCTGTATTAAGAAATGCCTAGCCCCGTGATAATATGATATATATGTATTTGGCCTATCATGTACGTCAGTTTAGTGCGGTTCAAGCAGGGAGTTGCTACAGGCTACATGCTGAACCAACGTTGTTCACCTACAAGATTTAACTTTAATTAATTGTGGCTAGAATCATAACGCATAGTAACTATGTGCTAGCACAGAAGAAAATAAATAGAGCATTCACTCTTCGATTATCTCACGGGTGCTACGGCCTGGCGGCTACTTTTGTATGGACGCACGAAACTTCACAAGTACCGTTCTGCTAATCTTTGTTTACGTTTGGAGTAAGTACACGAACCGCTCAATGGTACCATTATGTATAGGGAAATGTATTGACACATGTTTCTCTAAAATGGATTACAAAGGTCTTATTTGTCATCAAAAATTATATTTGTGTAATTTTCATCTCGTAAATTAGTTTCTAAATATTTATTTGAGTATAATTACGGCAACCCAATTGTCAAAAATATGTCATATCAAATAATATTCTCTTTAATTGGACGATACTAATTTCTGCACATGAGGACTGTTTATTGGATTATGAGGTTGACGCCCCCTCCTTATGAATAATGTACTAAGCTCATTAGTATGACGTCACAGAAACCAAGTGTCCCAAGTCATTCGTTGAGAAGCAATACAAATAAGCAGCCGATAGAGGGCGTATTAAACCCAAGGTAAATTTGGTGAGCTGTAGGTACTAGCAGTACGAGAGCACTCACGAGAGACTTGGCCTAGTCTAGATTTGATGGGGAGGGAGTACTTGCCTTGGTTGGGGTACCGCTTGCAAAATACTGATCGGCTGCGGACTGATCTCCACGAATAATTGTAAATGTTTCCCCAGACAACTCATCCCCTTTAAGCTTACGCACTGCATCCTCGACTCCCGAAACTGCAGAAAATTCACAAATAACTCCTTAATAGATGCAACCTCCCCAACACTATCAAACAGGTCTTTCACTCTACCCAAATTCACATTCTCCAATAGCCCAAGAATTACTACTGAATTGCCTCTCACAGGGTTAGGATTTGACATTGTGTCACAATAAGGTATGTACTTAACTAAACAAAATGAAAGCCACAGTACCCTTAGATTTTAAGCCAAGCCTGCAAACCTGTAGGCTGTATACACTATGACTTCTTCAACCTTAGGCCTATGTCTCTCAAACAGAACCTCCACTGATTCACCAAAACATTAGTGAAGATGTAACACCAAATCACTATCCCTTTTACTAGGATAGATAAAAACTTACAACAAAAGCTTTCTCTTAACATTACTCGATGTCAATCTGCTAGCCACTGTAATACTGTCCTAACTCTGCAATGACATAATGTGACCTCGTCCCTCATCGGGGCGCCACTTTTGTAGCCGACTTGCTATGATTAAAGGAGCAGCAAGTTGGGTAAAGTAATTTATAAAGTTGGATAAGGTACACAAACGACCTCAACATTACTAGGGAGATCTGTCACTTGAAATATGCAATAAATTTGGTAAATGAGCTCAGCCAACGAAGACAAAAATAGCGTCAACTTTAAAGAAGTTAACTCCTACATCAAAAGTACTAGAAAAGATAAACAGTTCAAAAGGATTACATGCAAGCAATAATTAAAGCAATACACCTGATACAAATCTATAACCAGAATTTGCCCTGGTTATATATGTGTGTGTGTGTGTGTGTGTGTGTGCACTTGTATTGATATCCAGCCGAGGACCTTGACCAGAATACACACCTACCACCTGAGGACATTTTTTCCACCTGAGGACCTAAACCCAGGTCCTCTGGTAAATTTAGTTCCATTGCATTCTACACATGTTTTCCATTATCTAGGTATAGGTAAGGGCAGAGTCCTCTACTGGCTATGAATTTGAAACAGGTGTGTGAAAATTTCAGAGGTCCTCAGGTGTGTAGGATACAACTGGTGGACTTATATTATATTGCCAATATAGTGGACTTAGGAGATATATGTGGCTTCCCAGTTGGTGTGTATAGCGAACTCTAGAGGGTAGTAATACAATGTATGTGTTCATTTGTCAATCTCATAGTTGTATGTGCTGGTCCGCAGGTGAATATGCATACATGACAACGTGCGCAGGTCCTCGGTTTGTGATGAATACCAGTATGGGTGTGTGTGTGTATGTATTATAAGTATTACTTGTAGGCCAAGTTACGCTATGGGCCTATATAAATTAAGTGGTGTTTAACTGAGCATATCATCCAACGAGTAACTTTATGTCCAGTAAATATATAGTAGCAGAACGTCATGCACGAACGATATGCGAGGCAATGACGTGTTTTTATTTAACACAAAAAATGAACCTTTGCATGACGGCAGTGGTTCGTAACCTGGGGAAGTGTCACACAAAACTCCGTAGCTTTATTTGTTGTGAACGTTAGAATAAGGGCGTTTATAGCAGATAGTAAGCCTGTCTCAGGGGATGGTCACATTTTGGCTTAATGGGGAACTTACACTCTTCGGGTTCTAAAATTTCTGAGCATAATGGCAGATACTATGACAACAACTCAGAAGATGCAAATACAACTTACGGAAAGCTGCTCAGAGTCTCAATAAAATACGGAAAAATCTTCAGCCCCGGATAAAGTTTCTAACCTACCAAGACATCACCATCACACCCTCCACAACCGGATACATGCACGGTGCCCGTAAACTATTATGAGAGGTGGGACCCTTTCACGAGGTCAGCTGTAAGGAACAACAGTGACTTACAAACGCAAACGCTAAGTTTCTCTTTACCTTCGTACACGACTTTTATTTCAAGAATGATTAAATATAACAGATCAAGAATATACAAATTAATTTGATCAATCAATCGATGAAACAAAAATACAGGTAAATGTGGAAGCCCCCGTGGGTCTTGTGCAAAAACCTGGTGCGTCTTGTGCAAGACCCCTCCTGTATCGTTCACACGAATTTTGCGTCTCGTGCGAACACTGGTATGTCTTGTGCGAAACCACCTCTGTACCCTTCACCTGAGCCGGACTTACCGTATGAACACTGTTGCGTCTTGTGCGAGACCCCTTCTGATTCGGTCACACGAGTTTTGAGTCTCGTGCGAGCACGGGTGCTTCCTGTGCGAACCACTTCTGTATTCTTCACACGAGGCGGGCGTATCGCACAAATACTAGTAAGGGCGTAGGCTGGGGGGGGGTGCATTGGGTGCACGTGCACCCACCCGTTGAGGCAGAGGAGTTCGGCTCTGGCCTGGGAAACAGAAAAATGCACTCCTTCTGTTTTCAACAGCTGTGAAAACAAAGGACGAACATGACTTTTGTCCACACACCAACCTACATCGGTAAGTTTGGTAATTGAATTACAGGATGCGCCTTGAATATATATGAAGCTCTATAGAGCCACGGTATCAGAGCCCTCTATATCAGAGCTCTAAATATAGAAGTCTCTGTACTTTAGCTTACGAAGGTCTAGTGTCATGTAAAATCTTCCCTTAAAATTATTATTTCCATTATTTAAGGCCCTGTTCGTGACAGAAGTGATGTTGGCTACTTCTTTAGTCAAAGTTATGGTCATTAGCGTCTCCAAAGATGTCCTTAAAATCTCTATTTCCACAAGCGATGCTACTTTGTTTTCCAGACGTTCTATCCAAATGCAAATCTTGTTACTAGGCCCTCCACACTATTATATGCTAAATAGGACGCATTGCTGTACGATTGTGACATAGTACTAGCTATGGTTACGTTCATACAGGCGCAACTAACTGAATCCACACGCGCATACGCGTACGTAGCAACAATCACTACGGTAACGAGATTACCGTCACGGTAACCTTGCTTGCAAAACACAATATATCGTCTGCCAGAGGATTGCACAAATATTTTACTTGTAGGCCTATAGTTCCAATTGATTAAAAGTAGTAATGTAAGCCCTAAAAGCGTTAAAGTTCAATTTTGCTGTTAATTCGGTGATTTTTTACGTTAAATTTGGTGATCCAACTTTAAAAGCAAATAAAAATTTAAAGATCGAGCAGAGGATGAGAATATGCAATTGTTGACGTCTTTTGGCGGGGTAATACCAGCAGAGGCCAAAGTCTTGAAAAACCTTATAGAAGGAATATCTGAAGAACAAAAAAGTCTCTGAAACCTAGTAGGAGTGATATCCGAGGAACAAAATAGGTGATTGAGTTCCTATTTGACATGTAAGATGTACATGAGAGTATAGCTGACCTCTTAATCATTATCTGTGTCAAGGCCATTTGAGGTCAGCAGAGGTCAAAGTCTGAAAGCCTTGGGAAAACCTATCAAGCTAGAATATAAATATGGCGACATTTCAATTTGAATAAAAAAGTCATGCATTAACGATTCGTGTATCATTTAAATTGAGAAACGGCAGACAGGAGATCACTTTTTGAAGGATGTGTACATGTGGCTTAAGGCTCGGGAAATGCTGTTTCCGGCCATCTGAGGGGGTTTTAAAACCGAAAATTTTCTTGTACGCTCCGCGCCAAGCAATGCTGGCGCTCCGCTTAGATAGTCTTCCTGGTTCCACCTACCTGAAATGTGCACCTCCCCATGCCAAATTCAGCCTACGCCCTTGACTATAGTGCGTCTTGTGCGAAACCACTTCTGTACGTTTAACACGATGCGGGCGGTTCGTGCAAACACTTGTGATTCGCCTGTCTCCTTACGTTTCCCTACTGGGCAGCAATCCCTTGCCCCCATAGAACAAGTTCCCCAGCGTAGGTCCATAGGCCTACGTAACAGCCTGTGCCTTCTTGCCTCTAAACTCCCCGAGGTCGACTACATTAATTCATTAGTCCGTTTACCCAAAGCTAAAAATAACAGCTTACAAATCGCTCACACCGGGGATTTGCAGTCTGTGGTTAACAGAGAATCACGTGCCCTCCTGTCGTTGTGTCGATGCTAAACTTTCTAAGAAAGGGTCCTCTCTCTTCGAGCTTCTGCTCACGAGTGCTCGTCAACGTCACAAACAACGTGGCGTTGTGTCTTGCCGGAAATACGTGACACTGCACACGCGGAAACCTGAGGCTGCTTCCCATCGCAGGCGCGGATCCAAGGGGGTGGGGGTGGGGGTGGGGCTTTCCCGGCCTTAGCCCCCTTTTTCGCCACATTAACAATAACAAATACGCGAAAATTAGCATAATCTTAATCTAGGAGAATATTCAAGGGGGCTTTCAGCCCCCTCCCCCTTTTCGGAATATCTGGATCCGCCCCTCCATCGGTTGGTTTTGCATCTGTTGTACTACTGTACAACGGTCTGGTTGTGGTGTCTAGAAATGCCTGCGCACGACATAAAACAGTTTCACGAAAAGAATACAGAATACCAGGCATGTAGGAATCTTGGATTATTATTTGGCTACGAAACAACAGATCAGTAGGAATTACAAACAGAGAGAAAGCAAACTAGAAATAAAAAATGAACCTATTTACTGTCCTTTCCGTCACACTGCCCCCTTCTCTTCAAAGAATGCGTCCCGCATTAATTATAAGCCGGATCCTACGGTCTTGGATGTACTTTCCAGGAATAAACTTCCAGAACCTGCCCGTCTGAGTATCGCATGATCTTTATCACTCGTGTATTGTCAGTTTCAGTTTGAGTTTTCAGTTTATTTTCCACATCAATAATCATAAAAATCATACAATAAAATTGCAGCAAGAAGGTGAAGGAGGACTGGAAAAGCTAAAGCTTGTACAAGCAGTCCCCCTTACAGACTAACATAAATATAGGCAACACAACTACATAAGATATAACAAGGAAGCAGAGTACATCAATCAGAAGCAAAAACAAAAAACAAAAACAAAAAAAAAACTTGTAAGCTAGTACAGTGATTAAGTAGATTGTCCTTTAACCTTCTTTCGATAGAGAGAGTATTCTTTGCTGTTTTAATATCATTATGTAGAATATTCCAAAGTTTCACGCCACTATTAAGAAAGAGTCTGTATGAAATATCATTGGAAGAGAGATTAGGACGAAAATCGTGAGATGTCCTAGTGTAATAGCAGTGGAATTCATTATTGTAATTTAGATGGTTAACAATAGCTATTGGTAAGAGGTCCTTTACACACTTGTATATGAAGGATGCAACGTGAATTTTGTATAGGCCTTCATAAAAAACATTTAGAATTCTATAAATGAAAAAGAATGGTTTGGATGGAGCAAGGTAATCAGAATGTGATAAAATACGAACTGCCTTTTTTTTTTGGCAAAATATTTAAACGATTTAAGTAAGATCAGTAAGTGTTTCCCAAATAATGTTGCAGTAGAATAGTTGAGAATGAATTAATGAATCATATAAAGATTTAATGATGTAAGAAGTAACAAAACAGCTAACTTTGTACAGGATTCTGATAAGCTTTGAAATCTTGGAACATAGTAGCTCAATGTGATGGTTCCAGGTGAGATTAGAGTATATGTAAATACCAAGAAATTTAGTTTCATTAACTGGAAATTTTTTCACTGTCAATAAACACGACGACGGAATCAATTTTACGCTGCCTATGTGTGAAAAATTATGAAATTAGTATATCCAAGGATAATTTATTACCTTTGAACTACAATGACACCATTTCTAGCTCGGTATTCACGATACGTGTCATTAGCAAATAGGGTAAAGGGAGTACAGAAGAACAGCTGCATAAATCATTTACTTAAACGAGAAATAACAGAGGTCCAAGAATAGAGCCTTGGGGCACACCACAACTAATATCACACATGCTTGACGACTAATTATTAATGCACACAAGTTGTTTTCTGTCAGACAAATAACTATATGAAACCAGTATAAAGCGAGTCCCCGAATACCATCGTGGTAAAGTTTGCTGAGTAAAATACTGTGATCTACGGTATCAAATGCTTTTGACAGACCTAAAAAAAATACCTTTGTTAATTTTCTTCTTGTTAACCCATCAGTTGTGCTACTAGCCGCGGCCATGTAGGCCTATGTGGCAGGGCTGGAGTCGAGTCCCTGGTATCCGAGTCCTAAGGCCCGAGTCGGAGTCCCCGAGTCCCTGTGTTAATTGAACTTGTTTTGTTTTGAGTGCCAGAGGACGAGAACTACAATGAAATAGGCTCATTCTAACCTTAATTCCTTCCGGCCCGAATATTAACGGTCATAGATCCAACAGCAAGTAAACATAACAAAACAAAGACCACTGAATTTCCTCTTATGAACAGCGACAAACAGGAACAAAGGGACCTGTCAATGAAATACATGCCTGAAAGGGATTAAATCATTTTCAAGTACAAATTGTCAGAAATATTTGATATTTGATTGTTGTGTCTCCTTCCTACAATTTCATTGCTCTCCATTGATATGTACGTCATGAGTCTTACTGCATAGTGTCAGGAGAATCAGGCACTTCAAGCTGGTAAATACCCAAAAAACGTGATACACAAAGTCAATGACACAAAACAATAAAATGCACAAAATTCAGCATAAAATTTAAAATTCTATGAAATGATACCTGCATTTTCGCCAAATTTGCGGCAGGACCTGACCTCGACACTTGTAGGCCTACCTACGCAATAAAATAAAGTGGTATTTAACTAACCATGTCTCCCTCAACTAACTTTATGTCCAATGAATATATAGTAGCAGAACGTCACGAACAATAAGCGAGGTGTTGACGTTTTTTTTTTTTTTTTTTCTTTTTTTTTTTGTTTCTCAAAATGAAACTATGCCCTACGAGTTACGACAGAGGTTCTTAACCCGGTATTTTATTTCCTCTCACCGTTAAAGGTCTGATGAAATGAAAACGTCAAAGCTGGATATTTGACGTAAAAAGCATTACAAAGCCAGAAAATAGCTGCAACTCTCATCCACATCCATCATGTATTGACCATGTTACAGGATTATTTAAATTTCACACTTGCATCATGAATAATCATAAACTAAATAGGCAAATTTGTAAAATTGAAAGATATGTTAGCCTTCAATTTTCCAACCTTCATTCCAAGGTTACTAGAAGCATTGGTATCCCCTGAGGGGTTTATTGTGGAAGTTAAAACTGTTTTCTTAAAACATATGAATACCACTCAATAGACCACATTACCTGTTGAGTAACTTAGAGATAATTAATAATAAGGAAATGCTAACACTACAACACTCTACGTCATTATTTATTTGCATAGGCAATGAGTTCCTCCAACTTTGATGATGTTTATCTTGAGAACGGTTAAGGATATTGAAATAATTCCAACGGGTCTTTCAGTGGGTTTTTTCTTTAACTGCCAAGTAAAACAGCTCATTTTGGTGGCATGTCGCCGTAACTTTAAGAATGAGGGCGTTAACAGTAGCTGTTAGGGCTGGCCCATGTGATGGACACATTTTGGCTTATTGGGAAACTTACTCCCTTAGAGGGTTCAGAATTTCTCAGCATAATAGCTGATAATATGTCAATAACTCAGAAGATGCAAATAGAAATTACGGACAGCAGCTCAGATTCGCAGTAAAATACGGAAAATACTTCAGTCACAACTGAAGTTTCTAACCTAGTAAGACATCATCATCATGTCATCCAAGGCCGAAATTACCTGCACGGTGGCCCGTTAACTATTATAAGAGGTGGGACCCTTTCACGATGTCAATTGTGGTGACATTATTTGTGGAATGGGAATAATACGCGACACCTTCTAAGTGGCACACAACCATACATGGGTTAGCGTTTAGCCCTGGGCGTCACGGGGTCCGTTGGGACCTTTTGTAGGAATTAGAGCAAACGACTGACCAAAGGTTGAATTAACGTAACAAAGCTGTAAGGAACAACAATGACTTAAAAACGCAATTACTAAGTTTTCCTTTACCTCCGTGTACGGCTT
Organism: Holothuria leucospilota; assembly: GCA_029531755.1. Taxonomy (NCBI): domain Eukaryota; kingdom Metazoa; phylum Echinodermata; class Holothuroidea; order Aspidochirotida; family Holothuriidae; genus Holothuria; species Holothuria leucospilota. The sequence continues at coordinate 29,708,035 of CM055961.1, read as the reverse complement.
TTATTTCAGAATGATCAATTATAACAGATCAAGAATGTAAAAATTGATTTGAATGGGCATTGATCAGTTAATCGATTAGACAAGAATACAGGTAAATGTGGAAGCCCCCGTGCGTCTTGTGCAAAACGTGGTGCGTCTTGCGCAAGACCCCTTCTGTATCGTTCACAAGAGTTTTGCGTCTCGTGCGAATACTGGTGTGTCTTGTGCGAAACCATTTTTGCACCCTTAACCCGTGCCGGACTTATCGTGCGAACACTGGTACGTCTTGTGCGAGACCCTTTCTGTGTCGTTCACACGAGCTTTGCGTTTCATGCGAACACGGGCTTCTTGTGCGAAACACTTTCGAAGAAGAACATGTCTGGCTGTTGTGTCTAGACAGGCCTGCGCAAGAGACAAACCAATTCCACAAAAAGAGTATAGGATACCAGGACTGTTGGAACTTCAGATTACTATTTCGCGACGAAACAACAGATCACTAGGAATTACAAAGGGAGAGAAAACAAACTAGAAATGAAAAATGTACCTGTTTACTGTCCTTTCCGTCACACTACCCCCTTCTCTTCGAATAATGCGTCCCGCGTTAACTATGAGCTTGATCCTACTGTCTTGGATGTACTTTCCAGGAGTGTACTTCCAGAACCAGCCCGTCTGAGTATCGCATGATCTTTATCAATCGTTTCATAGTCCGTCCTGTGCCGATGGCGTAGCTATGGTAACTCATACTTCTGTGGACGTGGTCTCCTTGCTCCTGTTCTGCTCGCTCTATCTCCTCTTCCAAAGCTTTAACTTCTTCTTCATTGCTTACAGGGGACCATAGTGCCAGACTAGGGGTCCTACATGGTTGAAAAAGCGTCACCATAGGGCATTCTCGACATGAATTTGAGCGCCGATTCTCTTTGTTGTTGACTCAGACTTTCTGGATTCCCGGACGGTTCGTAGTTCTTCTCCTTTTAAGGGGGACATTCCTTTCGACCCGTGCTAAGGTTGGTGGAGTTTGCTTTCGTGCCTTTGTAGATCCCCCTTTCGGTTTCTTCGGTAGGGACACTATGTTTACTCCCAAAACCTTGCTTTATGACTTCTCTGCAGCGTGTACATGAGGGATGCTTTGTCCACCAACCTCAAACCTCCGTCTCTTCATTGATATTCTGTTGTTAAAAGGGATCTCGGCCTACTTTCTGCTCGGGCCTCTCTCCCTTCGGATCTCACCTCTCTCTTTCTGTAAGGGGATCGGCTTCTCCTTGACGGAGCCATCCCGATACCTTGAAATTCTGAAAGAGCAAAAATATAAAAACTAGCTAAGATGGCATGAAGTTCCTGTATCACGCATCGATCGTATCTTGTCGGAGGCCTGACTATTCGTTTTCCTCTAAAAGCCGGGTTTCGACGACTGTTGAAAACTCTCTTTCGCTCCCTTTTCTTCCACAGCAAATTGCGGCAGAATTATACACCATATTAATGTGAGGTAGCAGGTATGTTAGTCCAGTTGATCAGAGGAAGTTAAAACTGCAAGCATTGACTCCAAAGTCCAGTTGAATCGCTCAACCAAGCCATCCGATTGTGGATGGTATGGATGGTATAGCGTGGTCCTGGTCTTCAGGACACCAAGAAGCTTGCATACCTCCTGGAACAACGATGTCTCAAACTGTCAACCCTGATCCGAATGGAGTTCTCCTGGTATACCGAAGCGACAAACAAAAATCTCGACGAGTACAGTACTTAAGCTATAGCACCCGGCCTCCTGGTTTTGTATCGCTATTGCTTCGATCCACTTGAAGAAGTAGTCGAGAGACTACATGAATATACTTGATCCTACTCTCAGTGGTTGTAGCGGTCCCATAATATCTATGGTTATTCGTTGCAGGGCTCTCCGGTGCGATATTTCTTGATCTTGCCTTTTTATTTGAGCAGGGAGGTGTTAGGAAGGAGATACAACGTTCTATAGACTCTTTGAAGCAATGTTCGTTTCCGACAGTAATCTTGCCTTTCTTCTTAAAATTCCTATCTCAATACCTAGATCAACTAGGATCAGTGAGGCATTGTCAAAATGACCTTGAGAACACACACCCCTTACGTTGAACTCATAAACGTTGCGTTGCCAGCCGTCATGCAAAAATGTAAATTTTAACCATTCGTCGTTATTCGTCGCACTAAATATCATTTCATTTAAAGTTAGCTAAGAATTTCTTTACGACTTACTTTTCTAATATGTTTCTTAATGATGGGGAAATTTGCTAAAAACTAAGAGAAATGTGTAGGCTTGAACAATGTTTCCAGCAGGTGACGTATTAAAATCGTAGGGGCACAATTGAGGTACATTATTTAAAAGTCTGTTGCCAGTCGTTTTACTGAAAATCCTAATTAAATTTTGTTCATTGGCGGAAACAAACCTTACTTCAAAGCATGTATAGACAATGACCTTTGTCTCGGGATTACTTGGAAAGGAAAGGGAGAGATCATCATTAAAAGGGTTTAGTTAACAGAGACTTAACAATAGGAACAAAGAGACCTGTCAATCAAATGGCAGTGCCTGAAAAGAATTAAATCATTTTCAAGTACATATTGTCTGACAGGTTTGGTCGTTGGATCTCCTTCCTAACAACTCTCTGATTTGAGCATAGGTGTCTTTCGGGATCGGTGAAGGTCACAATGTCTACAGCATAGCTCAACTTTGCTTCGATTTCCACTAGTAACTTTGTCGCATCCGGTGAATTGTTTGCTTGCTTATAAAATGTTTTAATACGGGATGTGAATGACCTTGCTACCAAACTGTGCGCTTCATCTCATCGGGAACAGTCAGCTGCACAGTGTTCGTGAGCCCGTCGTTGGATTCAAATCTACAGTAAAGTACCCCTTCACATAAATAAAGACTATCCCATTGGAGTCAATAATCCTTTACCGCGCGATTCATAAACGAGGCCTCTCCCCCTTCCCATGCTAGCGGTTGTTCTTCCATCTGCCACTGTGTTAGTATGCAGATGTCCTCTTCACGGTGTTATAACTCCCGTAATGTAGCCCCCGACAAAACTCTTGACCACGAAGGCTTGTTTTCAAGGAGACGTCTGGAGACTTGGAGAATTTAATTTCGTTCAGTCGTGGACAGTTACCTGTTTTATCTCCCTGACCAGTCGCGCTCCTCATGTCTCTTTGCTTTTTTTTTCTCTTTTGCACTCCGAACATTCGCCACAAGGCCTTCTCGAGAAGCCATCTCCATTTCTGCGGACCCTTCTTGGTCGATGTTGTAATTGTATTGTATTTGCCGAAGGTCTCTATCCATCGGGCCATCTGGCCTTTTGGATTACGGAAGCGAAGTAGCCATCGGAGCCCCATAATCAAACTTTTGTTGGATCGACCATGAAGGAATCGAAGCCTCTGCCTGGGCTATTTCTTTCAGAAGAGCGAAATCAGAATTCTGCTGTAACAGTGGCATGTACACATTATGTTTCCCTCATTTTGGGAGGCACTTTTGACTACAAATTTCTTGATGGGCCTACTGTCTGACTGTACGCGACAACGAATGGTAATCTTTGCAACCATGCCATAGAAAAACCTGAGAAAATCACTAAATATTTAGAAATTTTAAATATATAATAAGTTCAAAGATATAAGCGCTGTCTTGCCAGGTTGCACCATTTTGCATCTAAGGCATCATACATACACAAAATGTTTCCATAGTTGGCGCGTAGGGCGACAACTCCCATCAACCCCCTTAGGCATGCCAGGCTGCCTCATTGGAAAATTCACTCAATTTTAACCATATAAACGGTTCAAAGCATTAAAAAAGTAGTATTACTTTTCATCTAAACATCTTCACATAAACAAAAACTTCTCTAATGATGAGGGTGATACCTTCCCCCTATACATTCGCGCGCCCATAATTTAAATTGATCATAATTTCCCAAAGTCGAGGGGGCACCTACTCCCCAAGACACAAATAAATAGGCAAGCCCCTTCTCGAATTCCTAGATCCGTGACTGGTCTGAGCCTTAAGCGACACATTTGGCAGCACAGGCGTGATTGCGGGGGGAACCCCCACTTTTTCCACACCTTAAAAATTCATAAAAATAATTAAAACAACATGAACAAAAGGAAGCGAGACCAGAGAAATTATGAGGGATTTTTAATAGGCCTATGATGTGGGGGGGGGGGGGGTGGGGGGGGGGTGGTGGTGGGGGGGGGGGGGGGTGGGGGGGGGGGGGGGTGGTGGGGGGTGGGGGGGGGGGTGTGGGGGCGTGGGGGGGTGGGGGGGGGGTGGGGTGGGGGGGGGGGGGGGTGGGGGGGGGGGGGGGGGGGGCGGGGGGGTGGTGGGGGGGGGGGGGGGGCGGGTGGTGGGGAGGGTGCGGGGGGGGCGGGGGGTGGGGGGAGGGGTCGTGGTGGGGGGGGGTGGGGGGTGGCGGGGGGCGGGGGGTGGGGTGAGGGGGGGGTGGGGGGGGGGGGGGGTGGGGGGGGGGGGGCGTGGAGGGGGCGGGGGGGTGGGGCGTGGGGGGGGTGGGGGGGGGGGGGGGTGGGGGGGGGGGGGGGTGGGGGGGGGGGGGGGTGGGGGGGGGGGGGGGTGGGGAAACTTGGAAGGAACATTGGTTAGAGGCGAAGGTCAGTTTTTTACGATAGCCTAGGCCTACGTTCGTGGCCGAACTTTATGCCTAGCAGTTTGCTTAAAACGACACGCTCAACCAGTACCAGAATGTCCCGCACTCTTGTTGAACGGTCCCCCGGCTAAAATGCCCTCGACAGTCCCCGAATTTAATCGTTGTTAGTTTTTACCTGGTATGATAGGGATAGTCTTCTAGTTAACGGTTTGTAAATGTTTTTATAACAGTTAGCCTAGCAAGGCCTAGGCCCCCTAGGCCTAGACTATTTTTCAGTTTCTCTTCAAGGAAAAATTGAAATAGCCTAGGCTACCTCGGCCTATCCTAGGCCTACGAATGTCGAGTTTTACAGCCACGATAATTCAATCGTTTAGGCAAGGTCGAAATGCAGTATTAGTTTAGCCTAGGCCTAGGCTACAGTATGTGTACCAATAGGCAAGCGTGAAACCTATAAAACTTGGTTTACCAATAATGATAATAAAATTTGCGATATTATTTTTAATGGCTAGTAATGAAAAGGCTTTGTTTTTGTAACTGAAGTATGGATGATAGCTTGAATGTGACAATTGATAGACTTCTGAAAAATACAATCAACTAATGATTTTCACACTATTGGTACACATAGCCTACTGTAGCGTGTTTGTGTCATAGCCTAGCCTACATCTAACGTACATGGCAGGTATTGCAGTGAGAAAAATTAAGTGAGCAGTGGGTAAAACTACGGTTAGTAATGGCGTTAACTTAGTGTCGTTTTTTCGTGTCGTGAATAGAGATATTACTGTTTTCGAAAACCCAAAACTAACTTAGGCCTACCGTATATGTGTTACCAATAGCGTGAAACACATGTTATTGGATCGTATTTTTATGGAACTTTTCGAATATTGTACATCGAGTCTCTTCCATATTCAGATAAAAGCCCAAGTCTATCACCAGACAGCGCTGGAATGATATCATGCTGCAAATGTTATTTACGATATCTCTGAACACACCTTTTTATTGTTTACAACTCTATTGCGTACCCCATACTGTAGGCTAAGCCTAACCAGGTTTAGGGCCTATGCTAAGGCCTATGTTAATGTTTCTAAAGTAACCTGCAGGCTAGGCTAACAATAAATTAGTGTAGACTTAAGCATCTTGGGCTTACCACCCTGGAGATTGAGAAGGATTTGGGGGGGACTGGGGACAAATGCTTTCAGGTGTACAAATTTCTCTTCTGAAAGGATCATGTTTGGTCATCTTCGCAATTATTAAAGGTTCGATGTGAATTCAAAAGGAAATCGGGTTTTGAGGCCTTAGTGTAAGAAGCCTAGTTAAGTGCTTTTGCAAGGCTCGACATTATGGAAGTTCATCCTTTCTCCGATGTTGTTTATGAGTTGGGACATCAGTCTTCCTGAACGTTGGGTAGTATAACGTCCACATCTGAGTGCGACTGCTTTAAAGAGTTAACATTGACAATTCCTCTCCATAAGTGTCGGTAGAATCTAATTGTGCTGGGTTCGTTTGGTAATTGGCTTGTTCTTTGTTTTCAGTATAGGTTGTAAGGACTTCAGGGGCATCTTATGGTGCCTGAAGACCTCCTTTGCCCTTGTAAGCCTGGTATGTTATGTTTATAATATGTTAAATTTAATCAGAAAAATTAAAAACTTCTCATTATGAAAGGTTTAGGCTAAAAGCTAGGTATTTTGATGATTTGCCTAGGCCAATTAGGCGGTTGACCATTTTTGTATTTCTTATACAGAGCCAACCTATTGTACCCTAGTGTTTAATACTGTGGGGAAGTTTTGGTGATGCCAAAAACATTGGGGATAATTTAGGTAAGGGAGATTTTTGACTGGTACTGATGGCCTTCATACATGATTATCATTTTGGTAAGAGGACGTTTCTGACCTGGGAACTCTTACTAGCCTACCTTAGGTCTAAGTTAGGCTAAAAGAGGTTTTTTGAATTGCTAGGCGCCAATTAGGCGGGTGACACTTTTTTGTATTCTCTTTTTACATATAGCCAAGGCCTAGGCATATTGTAATCCTGTGGGTGTAATTTTGGTAGCCAAAAATTGGGGGATATTTAGGTCAGGGAGGTTTGGCCTGGTACTTGTGCCTTAACATCATTTGGGTAAGGGACGTTTTGACTGGATGACTGCCGGTAGCCTAGTGGTCCCTATTGTAGGCCTACGGCCTTAGAAAAATGAAATACGTATGAAAGTTTTACTGTCCCCTATACTGTCTGTGCATGTAGGCAGATAGCGCTTTGGCCTAAATGTGCAAGTGAGTTACTTAGTTTGTAGCTCGACATCTACATGCAGGTACGGCAGTGAAAAGTGTTAATACAGAATTAAAAGACTTCTCGCTTTATTGAAGTTAGGCTAAAATGATGTTTGTTTAGATGACATAAGCCAAGGACGCTAATAGGCAGGGTGACGTATTTGTATTTTATTTACATAGCCTTACGGATATGTGTTAAACCTGGGGGAAGTCTTGGTAGCCAAAATATTGGGGACATTTTGGTGTGAAGGGACTTTTTAACTGTTTCTTGCTCTAAACACAATTTTTTGTGGGTAAGGTGGACGTTTTTGACTGGATTACTTTTCCTAGCCTATGTCTAATTGTAATGGGCCTTTGTTTGGTGTTTTTCTTAAAGAGGGATTTGCCATCATCCTCAAGTATGACTTTTTTACTTGTGGGTAAGCCCCCACCGGATAATATGTTTTTACCTGACTTTCTCCCTTTTGCAGACACAAAATATAGTTTTTCACCTGCTCAAAGGCCACATTCTAAGGTGAACATAAAAGAACCCCCATGTGTAATCCAAAACATGTTTGTGTGCATGCTGTGTAATATGATGTGCTCTGCCATCTTTTGAATGTTGTAACTATGAAATGTCAATCCAAAGAGTTAGTCATCAAACTGAGACTTTGACTTACCTACCCCAACTAAAATTTCCTACTTTTTGGGGTGTTGCAATTTCGTCTTTAAGGAAACTAACTTTAGGCCTATGGCCTAGTTAACTGTCACTTCTCAATTGAATGACCCGCCCCAACTACACTACCCCCGAGCATGGTCAGTTGCGAATGTGGTTATGTACCAGTGACGTGTGACCTCACATGTCCATCATTGTACGCAATATTGTTCCTTCACCTTAGAGTGGACAAGGTGGTGGAGTCATTCTGGGTCATTTGTTATCATTGTTCAAAGATGACAACCTTCCAGCATTGCTCCTTAATATCATTTGCTTACTTTTGTCAGTCAGTTTGGTACCGCACATGTCGTCAGTCAAAATTTGCAAAAACTATTGATCAATTTGGTGACTAGACGTGGTGTGATTCATTTTAACAGCAAATTGCCCATGATCAGAAGTTTACTAGATGGGTAAACGTCAATGTACAAACTGTTTTGTCAATGAAGTTGTGGACAATAACTGGACCATAGTCCCGGGTTAGCTGGGGTGTGTCATTCATTAATACGTGCCATAATGATGTTCATAAAGTAGCCTGACCTCAGCGGGTAGGCTAGCTTAAAATAAAATTAATCAAAATTAACCTTTCTCTTATTTAGTAAAGTTTAGTCCTTAAAAATAGGCTTTTATGGTCAAGGCAGGAATTAAAAGGCGAGTGCTCCGGGCGATTAGCCCAGTCCAGTAACTTGCAAATAGCTCCCCAAAATTGGGGGTTACGAGGGCGACATTTGGCCATAATAGTTTTGTGTATGGGAAGTACCGTTTTAAATGCCAACATTCGGTAAATAGCCCCAAAAGAGCCCTTGTATGACAAATGTTAAGTCCTGGCCCACTGGCTAATGTATACCTAATGGCCTTACATCTCATTCATCAGGCGGTGATGTTTTTGTATATTCTGCTACAAAGCCTATGTATTGTTATGTTACTGTGTGGAAGTTTGGTACTAGAAAATTGGGGGCATTTTTCGTCGACCACAAATGGAGAAGAAAAAAAAAAGCATAAATTTAACTGGGTGATGTCGTGTGCTGTGGTATGTGTGTGTATGTGTATGTGACGCTTTTGCTTGTAAAACCGACTCACTAAGGAAGGGTAACCTCCGAGAATCTCATACTTGGCCATGTAGATTCTCCTTCTTGAGTAGATGATCACTCTATTGTTTCCCATAGTGGGAGGGTCCAAGGCTCATTTAAGGTCACCAGAGGTCAAAAAGGTGAATAACCTTTGTAAACACTATATCTCAAGAAGGGTAATAGTGAGGGATCTCATACTTACAATACATACGATGCGGATTGCTCATATGGAGTAGACTGATCCCTATAGTTTTTCCGGTGGAGGTGCAAAGGTTTTTTTGGGGGTCACAAGAGGCCAAAAGGTCAAAACCTTGGTCAACAATGTTATCTCAAGAAAGGTTACTGGCGTGCATAGGATCGCATACTTAGGGCAGTTGTGTATTGGTCCATATTGAGAAGATGATCGCCTAAAATTATTTATGATGGAGGTCAAATGTTCATTTGGGTGTCACTAGAGGCCAAAAAGTCCAAAACCTTGAATAATCACACTACCTCAAGAAGGATAACGGTGAGGGATCTTACACTTGACATGGTGGATTTTTTCGTTTTGGAGTAGATGATGCTCCCTATTATTTGTTTTCTGTGCACGTACGAAGGTCATTTGAGGTGCACAAAAGGTCAAAACCTAGTAAACATTGATATTTCAAGGGAGGATAAACTATGAGGGATCTCATAAGGGTAATAAGTGAGGGCTCTTCATACCTTACATACATACGATGTTGATTGCCTCATATGGAGTAGATGACCAGCCTATAGTTTTTGGTGAGGGTCTAAAAGGTTTTTTGGCGTCACAAGAGGCCAAATAAGGGTCAAAAGCTCTTTTCAACATGTTATCTCAATAAAGGTTACTGTGTGAAGGCTCCTCAATACTTAGGCATGTGTTGATTGCTCCGTGATTGAAAGATGAGCCTATTATATATATGATGGAGGTCAATGTCATTTGGGGTCACCAGGGCCAAGTCAAAACCTTGAAAACACCGTACCTCAAGAGGATAACGGTGATGATCTTACACTTTGACTTGGATTGTTCGTTTTTTGAGTAGATGATCCCTATTATTTTCTGTGCACGGTCGAGGTCATTTTGAGGTCACAAAAGGTCAGAAACCTAGTAAACGAATGATATTTTCAAGGAGGATAACTTATGAGGGATCTCAAATAATTGGCCTGTGAGTGTTTATATTACCTACATGCTAAATATAAACAATCCACAGGCCAATTATGAGATCCCTCATAGTTATCCTCCTTGAAATATCATGTTTACTAGGTTTTGACCTTTTGTGACCTCAAATGACCTTCGACGTGCACAGAAAATAATAGGGATCATCTACTCAAAACGAACAATCCACATGTCAAGTGTAAGATCCCTCACCGTTATCCTTCTTGAGGTAAGGTGTTTTCAAGGTTTTGACTTGGCCTCTGGTGACCCCAAATGACATTTGACCTCCATCATAAATAATAGGGATCATCTTCTCAATATGGGCAATACACATGCTAAGTATGAGATCCTTCACAGTAACCTTTCTTGAGATAACATGTTGACAAGGTTTTGACCTTTTGGCCTCTTGTGACGCCAAAAAACCTTTGACCTCCACCAAAAACTATAGGGATCATCTACTCCATATGAGCAATCCACATCGTATGTATGTAAGTATGAGATCCCTCACTATTACCCTTATGAGATCCCTCATAGTTATCCTCCTTGAAATATCATGTTTACTAGGTTTTGACCTTTTGTGACCTCAAATGACCTTCGACGTGCACAGAAAATAATAGGGATCATCTACTCAAAACGAACAATCCACATGTCAAGTGTAAGATCCCTCACCGTTATCCTTCTTGAGGTAAGGTGTTTTCAAGGTTTTGACTTTTTGGCCTCTGGTGACCCCAAATGACATTTGACCTCCATCATAAATAATAGGGATCATCTTCTCAATATGGACAATACACATGCTAAGTATGAGATCCTTCACAGTAACCTTTCTTGAGATAACATGTTGACAAGGTTTTGACCTTTTGGCCTCTTGTGACCCCAAAAAACCTTTGACCTCCACCGAAAACTATAGGGATCATCTACTCCATATGAGCAATCCACATCGTATGTATGTAAGTATGAGATCCCTCACTATTACCCTTCTTGAGATATAGTGTTTACAAGGTTTTCACCTTTTGACCTCTGGTGACCTTAAATGAGCCTTGACCTCCACTATGAACAATAGGGATCATCTACTCAAGAAGGGCAATCTACATGCCAAGTATGAGATCCCTCGGAGTTACCCTTCCAGTGATATCGTGTTTACAAGCAAAAGCGTCACATACACATACACACACATACACACACACGACATCACCCAGTTAAAATGTCCATTTACCAAAATGTCCCCAATTTTCTGCTACCAAACTTCCCCACAGTATAACAATACATAGGCTTTGTACAGAAATACAAAAACATCACCGCCTATGAATGAGATGTAGGCCTAGGCTATACATTAGACAGGGCAGGAATTAACATTTGTCATACAAGGGCTCTTTTGGGGCTAGTTTACCGAATGTGCATTTAAAACGGTCTTCCCTACACAAACTATATGGCCAAATTCGCCCTCGTAACCCCCATTTTGGGAGCTATTTGCAAGTTACTGGGCTAATCGCCCGGAGCACTCGCTTTATTCCTGCCTTGACATAAAACCTTTTTTAGCCTAACTTTAATAAAGAGAAGTTTTAATTTTGATTAATTTATTTTAAGCCTAGCCTAGGTAGGCTACTTTGGAAATCATTATGCACTTATCAATTGAATGACACACCCCACTAACCCGGACATGGTCAGTTATTGTCCACAACTTCATTGACAAAACATGTACATTGACGTACCCCTCAGTAACTTCTGTCATGGGCAATTTGTGTAAAATGACACACCCGTCAGTCACCAAATTGATCAATAGTTTGCAATTTTGACCGACATGTGCGTCACCAAACTGACTGACAAAAGTAAGCAAATATATAAGGAGCAATGCTGAAGGTTGTCATCTTTGAACAATTGATAACAAATGACCCAGAATGACTCACCACCTTGTCACTCTAGTGGAGGACAATATTGGTACAATGATGGACATGTGAGTCACACTGTCACTGGTCAATAACCCACATTCGACTGACCATGCCCGGGGGTAGTGGGGTGCGTCATTCAATTGAGAAGTGCGTTAATAGGCCCTAGGCCTAAGTTAGTTTCCTTAAAGACGAATTTGCATCACCCAAAGTATGACTTTTAGTTGGGGGTAAGCAAAAGTCTCAGTTGATGACTACTCTTTGATTGACATCATAGTTACAAAATTCAAAAGATGCAGAGCACCTCATATTACACAGCATGCACACAACATGTTTTGATTACACATGGGGTCTTTTATGTTCACTTAGAATGTGGCCTTGAGCAGTGAACTATGTTTGTGTCTGCACAAGGAGAAGCAGTAAAAACAATTATCGGTGGGGCTTACCACCAAGTAAAAGTCATACTTGAGGTGATGCAAATCCCTCTTTAAGAAAAACAACCATAGGCCTACATTAGACCTAGGCTAGGAAGTATCCAGTCAAAACGTCCCTTTACCCAAAATTGTGTTTAGGCAGAACCCAGTTAAAAAGTCCCTTCACCAAAATGTCCCCAATTTTTGGCTACCAAACTTCCCCACGGTATAACAATACCTAAGGCTATGTAAAGAAATACAAATACGTCACCCGCCTATTAGGTCTTGGCTATTCATAAAACCTCTTTTAGCCTAACTTCAATAAAGAGAAGTTTTAATTCTGATTAACACTTTCTCACTGCAGTACCTGCATGTAGATGTAGGCTAAACTAGTAATACTGCATTTAGGCCAAGCCTACTCTAATGACAGAAGTATCGGGACAGTAAACTGTCATACGTATTTCATTTTTCCTAGGCGTAGGCCTACATTAGACCTAGGCTAGGCAGTATCCAGTCAAAACGTCCCTTTACCAAAATGATGTTAAGGCAGTACCAGTCAAAACCTCCCTTTACCTAAATATCCCCAATTTTTGGCTACCAAACTTCCCCCACAGTATTACAATATGCTAGGCCTTGGCTATGTAAAGAAATACAAAAATGTCACCCGCCTAATTGGCCTAGGCAATTCATAAAACCTCTTTTAGCCTAACTTAGACCTAGGCTAGGCAGTATCCAGTCAAAACGTCCCTTTACCAAAATGATGTTAAGGCAGTACCAGTCAAAATCTCCCTTTACCTAAATATCCCCAATTTTTGGCTACCAAACTTCCCCACAGTATTACAATATGCTAGGCCTTGGCTATGTAAAGAAATACAAAAATGTCACCCGCCTAATTGGCCTAGGCAATTCATAAAACCTCTTTTAGCCTAACTTTCATAATGAGAAGTTTTTAATTCTGATTAATTTAACATATAACATAACATAACAGGTTAAAGGGCAAAGGAGGTCTCAGGCCCCATAAGATGCCCTGAAGTCCTTACAACCTTAACTGAAAACAAAGAACCAACCAATACCAAACGAACCCAGCACAATTAGATTCTACCACACTTATGGAAGAACTTGTCAATGTTAACCTTAAAGCAGTGCACAGATGTGGAGTTAACTACCCACTCAGGCAGACTATTCCACTCATTAACAACTCTGAGAAAGGCTGAACTTCCTAATGTCGAGCCTTGCAAAACACTTAACTAGCTTCTTACAATGGCCTCAAACCCGAGAATCACATCGAACCTTTAAATAATTGCGAGATGACAAATGATTCCTTTCAGAGAGAAATTTGTACACCTGAAGCATGTCCCCTCCCCCCCAATCCTTCTCAACTCCAGGGTGGTAAGCCCAAGATGCTTAAGTCTAACACTAATTTATTGTTAGCCTAGCCTAGGTTACTTTAGAAATCATTAATAGGCCTAGGCCTAGGCCCTAACTTGTTAGGTCTAGCCTACAGTATGTGTACCAATAGAGTGAAACATATAAAAGTGTGTTCAATGATATCGTAATAACATTTGCATGATTATTCCAGCGCTGTTTGATAGACTTGGGCTTTGTACTGAATATGGAAGAGACTCGATGTACAATTTCGAAAGTTCCAAAAAATACGATCCAAACATGTGTTTCACGCTATTGGTACACATACTGTAGGCCTAAGTTAGTTTTGGGTTTTCGAAACAGTAATATCCTATCACGACACGAAAAAAGACCTAAGTTAACGCCATACTAACCGTAGTTACCCACTGTCACTTAATTTCTCACTGCAATACCTGCATGTACGTTAGATGTAGGCTAGGCTATGCACAACACGTACAGTAGGCTATGTGTACCAATAGTGTGAAACTCATTTAGTGATTGTATTTTTCAGAACTTATCAAATTGTACATCAAGTATCATCCATATTCAGTACAAAAACAAAGCCTTTCATACAGCATTAAAATAATATCGCAAATTTTATTATCATATTGGTAAACCAAGTTTTATAGGTTTCACGCTTGCCTATTGGTACACATACTGTAGCCTAGGCCTAGGCTAAACTAATACTGCATTTAGACCTTGCCTAACGATTGAATTATCGTGGCTGTAAACTGCCATTCGTAGGCCTAGGCTAGGCCGAGGTAGCCTAGGCTATTTCATTTTTCCTTGAAGAAACTGAAAATAGTCTAGGCCTAGGGGGCCTAGGCCTTGCTAGGCTAACTGTTATAAAAACATTTCAAACAGTTACAAAACTATCCCTATCATACAGGTAAAACTAACAACGATTCAATCCGGGGACGTGAGGGCATTTTAGCACGGGGACGTTCACCAAGAGTGCGGACATTCTGGTACTGGTTGAGCGTCGTTTTAAGTAAACTGCTAGGCCTAAAGTTAGGCTTGGCTACGTAGGCCTAGGCTATGTAAAAACTGACCTTCGCCTAACCAATGTTACTTCACAAGTTGACTAAGCTGACTTACTTGAATTGGAACTTGTTGTAGTAAACTTGTTGTACTTGTCGTTGGAACTAACAAATCAGCGAGTTCAAAAATTGGCTAATGATTAGATTCAGATGATTAAATTTACGAACAGTGTTTACTGTCAGGGCGTGGCTGCCGAGATAACGACCAGCTCGAAAAGTAAAACACAATGCATGCGTCATGCCGTATTAATCCGGGTAACTTACGCCGCAAGGTATAAGTGAAAAGACCAGATGTACACACGTTATCTTGTGGCATGGTTACCCTGTATATGAAATCGCATGCCAGGTACAGCCAACAAACTCGCACTACGTGCTTGCAGGTGAGTTGTAAGAACTCCCTGGTGTCTTTACGTGCTGTAACTTCAGATTAAAATACGACTTACACGCCCGACAGAGCCCGACAGTGGGAAAAACGACAAAATGCGCTGGTCTGCGCATGTAGTACAATAACTGCGACCGGCGGACATTTACATAGGGAACTCTCATTTTGATGTCGGGCGTTCCGGACGTAGTTTCTGAAATAACATCTTTGGCATATTCTTGGGCGAAACGGACATGTCACAATGAATGCTGCCAGATAAATAGTTTCTGGCCGAACTTTCATTAACCTGAATAATGTTTCCTTTCTACATGGCCACTCTCCATCTCTAAATGACCATTTTTACCATACAAAAGTAATGCCAATTTGCAATATTTTGCCATACAATGTTCAAATTGCTGCCGACCCCACTGGCCCCAGCTGACCTTTGACCTTCACCAAAAACAATAGGGTTCTTTCCCCCAACATGAAACACCCACATTATGAGTATGAGATCTATCCATGCTTCCTCCCTCGAGATATTATGTTAACAAGGTTTTCAGGTTTTGACCCCCAGTGACCCCATATGACCTTTGATTTCCATCGAAAACAATGTGGTTCTTCCTCTCAACAAGAGGCACCCACATGGTGAGTATGAGAGCTATCCATGCTTTCTACCTTAACATATTATGTTAACAAGGTTTTCAGTGTTTGACCCTCGGGGACCCCAGCTGACCTTTGACCTCCACGAAAAATGATAGCATTCATCTTCTCACCATAACGAATCCACATACTAAGTATGAAATCTATCCAAGCTTCCTACCTGGAGATATCATGTTAACCAGGTTTTCAGTGTATCACCCCTGGTGACCCCAGATGACCTTTCACCTCTACCAAAATCAATAGGGTTCTTCCTCTAACCATAATGAATCTACACATGAAGTATGAAAAACATCCAAGCTTCTTACCTTGAGATATTGCGTTAACAAGGTTTTCAGGGCTTGACCCCTACTGACCCTAGATGACCTTTGACCTCCACCAAAAACAATAGGATTCTTCCTCTTACCATAACGCATCTACATACTAAGTATGAAATTTATCCAAGCTTTGTAACTCAAGATATTGTGTTAACAAGGTTTTCAGGGTTTGACCCCCAGTGACCCCAGATGACCTTTGACCCCCACCAAAAACAATAGGGTTCTTCCTCTTAATATGGGGCATCTATGTACCAAGTTTGAGAACCATCACAGTTTCCCTTCTTGAGATATCGTGTTAACGAGAAAAGTGTCACAAACACACATACACACACACATACACACATACATACACACATACGCCATCATGAATGCATAGGTTTCTCTTATCATCGAAACCAAAAATTGGAAAATTTGGGGTTTTTATTGAAGAATTTGCCCTAATTTAGACCAAAATTAAGTAAATCGTCGGGGCGACTGGGCGTTGTCGGGGACTACATATTTTATCGTATACATAACAGCTCCCCTACGAAACCGAAAAATTTCCCCGACGGGGGGGGGCAGCCTTCCCGAGGGGGGGGGGTTTGGCCCCCGGCCCCCCCCCCCCCCCCCCGCTGGCGCCACCCTTGCTAGGCCCACTTCTAACGTTAGTTCAGAAGCCTGCTCGTAGTTCTGTTTTAGCGGAATTGGTTCAAAGGTAAAGACCTAGCGCAGTGAGCTAGTACAACCTGTATTTACCGTTGCTATGCATGTCATACTCATAGCTAATAGCACAAGCCCCGCACTGGCTTAATCAACTCAGTGACTGCATGTGTGCATGAACAAGAAAAACCCCTGGCTTGTGTCCTCATTTTTAAGGGGCCATTCCAGTACCACAGTGAGAATTGAAGAATATAGTTTTTCTAGCATTCATTCGTGGGATGATCGAGGCTATGGCTGCATCATGCTTTCAAATGATTATAGCTAACTTTACAGAGATGCAAGGCAGCTACTATTATGGTTTATGTTGCTATTCTAACCCATCATTGACAAAGCATAGTGCACAGTGCTGTCCTATCAGTGGTTGATATCCAATTCACTATGAAGTAATTCTCCTAACTAGTCAAAGACCATGCTCGAATTTCGATTCGAGACTGGTCTCTGGTGAAAATTGTTCAGTCTTCAGTAAAACAGAAATAAATAGAGTTAGTGGTGTGAATAATTATATAAACCTTCAAATAGAAAAGTGGATACTAAATGGAACAATTCTGATTCACAACAAAATAATCAAAAAAGCAAACGGAAAATTTGGCTGTCACTTAAGGAATTTATGCTTGCCTATATGGAAGCTATTGCCCTTATTGGAAACTGCCTGAACAGAGACCCAGAACGAAAGTGCCCCTAGGGGAGAAAATTACCTGAAATTTTTGAAGTATGGCTCAAGAGTTTCTACAACATTAACCTGTACTTACCTACAAGCCAGAGACATGCTATTGTGCCCATTTTTCTCGTAAATAATTCGATGTTGTGGTAAAATGGACTACTAATGCGCGAAACTCTGCCACAGACCAGATTTGTGCCCTACCTTTCCGTGTTATACATATGCATAGTCTTGGCTTTGTTTAAACGTGGGAGTAATGAGGTTACCCTTTGCCGCAACTGCCCTCCGGGGCACCCTTGGGCAAGGTGCACCTGTATTTGCCCCGTTGCTTTTTAAGTGATGTTGCCTTCGGGCGTGATGTTGCCTTCGGGCGTGGTGTTGCCTTCGGGCGTTGTGTTGCCTTTGGGTGTGTGGTCTTTGTGGGACTTTGTTTTGGGGTTGTTTGTGGTGTTTGGGCTGGGGAGTGTTGTTTTGGGGTTGGCCGTGTGACACGGGTCGCAAAGATTATCAGCACGCCATTTTTAATCTCCTTCATTTATTCAACGTTTCTCAAACGCCAGTCAGGATGGCGCTATACCAAAACCAACATATGTGACATCTCCCTTTTCAAGATGGACTAAAATATCACTCTATGCATTCAGGCTTATCACAGAGAGTTAAGAACAAGAGTTAAAATAAACATATATACACTATGTACAAAACATATCTGAATTCAGCATTCTTCTATGTATCTTCTAGGCTGCTTAATTACTCTACCACTTGAGCTATGCTTTTCAGGTACTGAGAATTCTTGTTTTTTACCAGAATCATTTGTATGTAGAACACTGTTATCATCAGTATCAACCTCTGTTGCAATCTCATCATTTTCTTCCTTAGTTTTCATCAAATCCCTTCTGTTTCTCCTGATTTTTCCATTAGGCATTTCTACTATATAAGATTTAGGCTGTTCAGATGGTGCCACTACCTTAGCTTGCTCCCATTCACCTTTCTCACTTCTAACTCTCACTATATCCCCTTTCTGTAGTGGTTCAAGTGGATGTGACTTTCTATCATAGTACATCTTTTGAGTACTTTGTTTGTCTTGCAACTTCTTTTTGACCATACCCTGAACTTGAGGTTGTAGCAATTTAGCAGTAGTGGGTAATAGACCTTTGAGTCTCCTATTCATCAACAACTGCGCAGGAGATCCCAAACCATTGCCTAATGGTGTGTTTCTATATGCTAACAGACACAAATACGGATCTTTCCTATCTTGTAAAGCTTTGTACAACATCTTTTTTACAGTCTGCGCCGCTCTTTCGGCCATGCCATTGGACTGTGCATACGTAGGGCTCGACGTAGCATGATCAAACTGCCAATTTCTAGCAAATTCTTTAAATGCCCTACTCGCATATTGTGGACCATTATCTGATACCACCTTATCTGGTATACCATGTGTTGCAAAGACTTTTTTCATGGCATTAATTACACCTGCACTACTGGTTTCTCTCAGCTGTGTGATTTCTATGTACTTCGAATAGTAGTCAACTATTAACAGATAGGTCTTATTTTCAAAATAAAACAAGTCTGTTCCAACTGTTTGCCATGCTCTATCAGGAACATTATGAGGTTTCAGTGGCTCTCTTACATTTGCCTTTCTGTGTGTTAAACAAACTGAACACCTCGAGATCATATCCTCTATTTGCGACATCATTCGAGGCCAAAATAACAACTCTCTTGCTTTTCTTTTACATCTTTCCATGCCCTGATGCCCTTCATGAACCTTTCTTAGCATTTCATGTCTCAATGAACTAGGTATAACAAGCCTTTCACCCTTAAATATCAGGTTTTCAGCAACGTGCATCTCTTCTCTATAGTCCCAGTATTCCCTTATTTCGTTCTGAACCTCTGACTTTTCCTTTGGCCAGCCCTGTTCAATCACTTGTTTCAGTTTTACTAGGGTCTCATCATTTTTTGTTTCTCTTACCAATTCTTTTTTTCTTTTCTGGGGTCATTGGTAAATTAGTCACCAAGGTATGAACCATTACCTCAACTTCTCTATCAAAATCATCATCACTATGATCATTCTCTAAGTATGCTCTTGAGAGTGTATCGGCGACATATAACTCCTTCCCAGGCCTATACTGAACTTTCAGATCATATTTTTGAATACGCAAAAGTAACCTTTGTATTCTGGGAGGAGCGGAACTAAGTGTTTTTTTTTATTATTGACTGTAGAGGCTTATGGTCAGTCTCAACTTGTACTTCTTTCCCATAAATATACTGATGAAATTTTTCGCAGCCATATACAATGGCCAGCATTTCTTTCTCTATCTGGGCATACCTCTGTTGGGTCTGAGTTAATGCTCTAGAAGCGTATGCCATTGGGTGGTCATTTTGCAACAAAACAGCTCCTAATCCCGTCTGAGAAGAATCAACAGAAATCTTAACTGGCTTAGATATATCAAAATACTGTAATACCGGTGTATTTGTGACCATTTCTTTGAGTCTGCAAAATGTACTTTCTTTTTCTTCATCCCAGTGCCACTCTACCCCTTTCTGTAACAATACTCTTAAAGGTGCAGTTACGTCTGACATGTCTGACAGGAATTTGCCCAAATATTGGGTCATTCCCAAAAATCTTTGCAGATCTTTTCTACACTCTGGACGTGGCATCTTACTGACTGCTTCAATTTTCGTTTTGTCAGGTTTCAACCCTTCCTGAGTTAACACATGACCAATGTACTTAATTTCTTTTAACCCTATTTTACATTTTCCTCTATTGAGTTTCAGGTTGTTTTGCCTGGCACTTTCTAAAACCTTTTTCAACCTTTCATCATGTTCACTCTGGGTCTTTCCCCACACTAAGATATCATCTACATATGTATGTACACCTTCTATGCCATCAAACATTTGACTCACTGTTTTATGAAAAACTTCCGGGGCACTATGTGTGCCATAGGGTAATCTCAAAAATTTGAAACGCCCAAATGGTGTATTGAACGTACATAGGTTGGCACTCTCATTATCTAATGGTATTTGCCAAAATCCTTGATTAGCATCAAGTACAGTGTAAAATTTTGCACCTGCTAAGTTACTGGTAATCTCATCTACAGTTGGCAATTGAAAATGCTCTCTCTTAATGGCAGCATTAAGATCCTTAGGATCCAGACAAATTCTGAGGTCACCGTTTGGTTTTTCTATTATAACTAAAGAATTAACCCACTCAGTTGGACTGTCAACTTTTTGAATAATTTTGTTCTGTTCCATTTTGTCTAGTTCTTGTTTCAAACGATCTCTCAAACCCACAGATACCTTCCTTGGAGGATGGATAACTGGTTTCACCCCAGGATCAACTTCAATATGGTGTTCTTTAGGCAGACATCCCAGACCTGTGAAGACATCATGATATTCTTCAAATATCTCACTTGTGGTTTCTTTGCTGTTGGATGTGACATTCCACACTCTGCGAATCAAACCTAACTTTTCACAGGCTTCAGCACCTAATATTGGCTTTGCTCTCACATTGACAACTAAAAATCTAATGTTTAAATTCTTTCCCTGATGATGGCTTCTCATCGTGCAAGATCCCAAGACTGGTATTTTCTCCCCTGTATATGTAGAGAGGTTAACATGTACTTTATGAAGTGACTGTCTTTTCGCTATCTGTCTGAATACTCTAAGTGGTAAGATGTTGGCCTGTGCACCCGTATCAAGCTTAAAGCGAACCTTCCGCTTTCCTAACTTAATGTCAGCCATCCAGTCATCTTCAACTAAGGTGTTGTTGAGGGAATTCGTGTATATTGTGTCAAGAAATAGTCCAGTAGACTCCTCATCTTCAGTCATGCTCTCATACTGCTTTGCATCACACTGAGCTCCTACAGCTCCTATTTTCCTCTCAGGATTTTGAAAGCAACATCTAGCAAAATGTCCTTTCTTTTGGCAACAATGACATATTTCCCCATATGCAGGGCATTCCCCTGGGTTATGCCTAGTTCCACACTTCTTACAATTGAACTGCTTCTGTTTTAGATTTCCACCTCTTTGGGTTTGTCCTAATGACTTAGGCTTTGTACTTTCATTGTTAGGCTTAGTTCCTTTAGGCCTATACTTAGACCTGCTAGGCTTTGCAGAGTTCTCCCATTTCTTTTGGCTAACTGAATAACATGCTTGCTCTGACCCTGTTAGTGTTTTTACCTGACTTTTTGACGATTCTGCAGCACGGCATGTGTTTATCGCCTTCTCTAGTGTCAGATCCTCTTCCCGTAACATTCTTTCACGTAAAATGTCACTTCTCACTCCACACACAATTTTGTCTCGTATGAGACTGTCTTTCAGATCGCCAAATTCACACGTTGTACTTAAATTCCTTAAATCTGTAACGTATTGGTCAATCGTTTCTTTTGTTGTATTCTTGAGAAGAACGTATGTCTTTCGTACGTAATGTTCTTACGTGGTGTGCAGTACGCTTCGAACTTAGCCTTCAACGCTGTTAAGTTATGCCTGTCTCCTTCGTTGTCAAATTTGAAACTATTGTACACGTCCAGGCCTTGCTCGCCTATAACATGTCAGGGACGACTGCAGCTTAGCATCTTTCTTGTCTGCTCCTGACGCTACCAGATACAAATCAAACCTTTGTATCCATTTTTTCCAGTTCGTGGAAAGATTTCCCTCAAAACTAAGAGGATTTGGGGCTCTCAACTGCTCCATTGACGTGAGATTCAGTGTCTTTCTGACACCATGTGACACGGGTCGCAAAGATTATCAGCACGCCATTTTTAATCTCCTTTATTTATTCAACGTTTCTCAAACGCCAGTCAGGATGGCGCTATACCAAAACCAACATGTGACAGGCTGCAGTGGCAGTACTAAATCTCAGTAGTAACAAAGACTTGTTCGTTGTTGCATGGTATGTGTAGTCTGTTTGACATTGTGTTCGTGATCCGTCAGGGTTTTTCTTTGGGTTTGGGATTATCCTTTAGTTTGTCGTTGCCTGTTTCTACGTACTTAAAAAGCTATGCATAGTCTTGGCCAACCTATACTTAATACCGAGCGCCTGTGCACTAGGCTAGGTTTGTATGACCAATGTTGTTAACGGCATGAGGGACAGTCGGAAGCGGTCAAGGATATTCCAATTTTGCAAAACACTGGGTGTGGACTTCGTTTTCCTCCAGGAGACCCACATTATGAATGAGGACGATGTCCACACCTGGTCCTTTGAGTGGGGCGGGGGTTTACACGCTTCCTTTGGCTCAACAACATCTTGTGGTTCAGTTATTTTAGTTTCGCCAAGGTGGACTCCGCTGGTCGGAAAAGTCGATTCTGATCATGAAGGCCGGTTGGTATGCATTACAGTAAGACACCCATGTGGGAAATTTTTCCTGTGTAACGTGTATGCGCCCAATCGGCCTTCAGACAGAAGGGACTTTTTCATGACCCTGCCATCCTTCGTTCCTGGCAGTGCCCCTTGTATCCTGGCTGGGGACTTTAACTGCGTCCCCGACACACAGCTTGACCGAATGTCCACACGTACGTCTTCGGGCTGTGGTGTCGGTATGTCGGAATTGGACATGTTTATAAAGAATCATGACATGGTTGACGTTTGGAGAGCACAACATCCCGGCTTGTCCGTGTTCACTTGGCACCGCCCTGATGGCACGGACGCCTCAAGGTTGGACCGGGTGTACTCTCCACCTGCACTGTCACCGAGGGACTGTGAAGTTGTGACATGTCCAATTTCGGATCATGACGCAGTTACTGTCTCCTTTCAGCCTCCAGAGTCATGGCCAACAGGGAGGGGGTTCTGGAAAATGAACACAGATATTCTAACGGAGGCTGACTATAGTGAACAGTTTAAAGCCAGGTACGAAGGGTGGCGAACATTGAAGCCGGCCTTCTCAACAGATTTAGAGTGGTGGGATAACGTAAAGTCCCGCATCAAACAGTTTACAGTTGAATACTGTGTAGCAAGAGCTCGTCGAAAAAGGGAGGAGTTCCTCTCGCTCTGCTTTAGGGAGAGGGACGGGGACTCCTCCGCACTCCACGCAATCCAGCAGTACCTTGATGAAAAACTGCGCGGGGCCCGTGTTCGTGCTCGTGTTCACTGTGTGGAGGCGGAGGAAAAACCAACCATCAAATTCTACCGGGACGTCACAAAGTATGCCATCGATCGCCGCATAAGAGCAGTCCGTGACGTCCATGGTACGGTACAGAAGGACCCTCTCGACATCGTGGAGGTATTTAAGACCTTCTATGAACAGCTTTATACGCGGGCAGATGTCGAGGTAGACCTTCAAGGGTCCCTATTAGATAATATTGACAAGACACCCTCTAAAGAGCAGAATGATGGACTTGGTTCTCCCCTGACTGTCGACGAGCTCTGGAAGGCGGTGGCGAAGATGAAAGGCGGAAAGGCGCCTGGGTCCGACGGTATCCCAGTGGAATTTTACAAACGCTTCTGGGGTACCGTCGGGCACGATCTCTGTGATGTATTCGCCTCTGCCTTCCTTGCTGGCTCATTGAGTCCCTCGCAGCGCACAGGCGTTATAACATTATTACCAAAGTCTGGAGACCCCCTAGAACCGAAAAACAAGCGACCAATTACCTTGTTAAATGTAGACTACAAGATTCTGGCGAAAGCCCTTTGTAACAGGCTAGGCACGGTCATGCCGGATCTTGTAGGTTCTTTCCAGACATGTGCGGTGCGGGGACACAGTATTCAGCAGAACCTCTGGTTGATGCGGGACTTAGTTGAATATGTGAAAGACCGTGATCTTCCGTGTGCGCTTGTCTCCCTCGATCAGGAGAAGGCCTTCGACATGGTTGATCACGGATTCCTCTTTAAAATCTTGAAGAAGTTTAATTTGAATCCAGTTTTTTGTTAAATGGACCTCTTTATTGTATAATAGTGTATATAGTCGGGTTATCGTTAATGGCCTACCGTCGGATGCCTTCAGAGTTCACCGTGGGGTACGGCAGGGGTGTCCCCTGTCACCTCTACTCTATGTATTGTTTAGTGAATCCCTTGCAAGAGCCTTCCAAGTTGAACCTTTGTTTCGACCATTTCACATACCTGGTGGAGCTAAAGTCAAGTGCCTCCAGTATGCTGACGACGTCACATGCGTAGTCTCCGACCTAGCTTCCTTCAGAGCCCTTACTGGCACGCTGTCTACTTTTCAAAGAGCGACAGGTGCCAGACTGAACCCCACCAAGACCAAAGGACTCCGTCTAGGTAAGTGGCGGTCGAAACAACTGCCCTTCGCGGCATCATGGGTAGACGACGCCATAAAAATCAATGGCATATGGTTTGGTTACGGTTCACCCGAGTCACTTACCTGGAATGAGAAAGTGGACCTGGTGGAAGCTAGGTTGAAGGACTTTGGCGATCGCTACATTAGTCTGTTGGGGAAGGTAACAGTTATAAATCGTTTCGTTTACCCTCTCTTGTGGTATCCGGGCACTGTTCTGGCCGCTCCAGAGGGTGTCCTGGTGCGACTCGAGAGGGCTGTGTTTAGGTTTCTTTGGTCAGGGAAAACGGAGCTGGTCAGAAGAAAAGTGGTGTACCAGGTTCCTAGGCAGGGGGGGATTGGGCCTTGTGCACTTTCCTTCAAAGCTCCGTTTTCTCCTGACCAAATGTGTTTTTAGTGCTGTCGAAAGTCAGATGCCGTTTGCCTACTTTGTCCGTTATTGGGGTGGATTATCATTCCGTTGGTTCTTGCCTACCCTGTTTAGCAACAGTGTACCTCACAGTTGGAGACCAACGAAGGCATACTGTCAGATGAGGGAGACACTACGTATTATGTCAACTGTAGGGGACGTTTTGCAGTCCAGTGCGGGGGACCAGTACCGGGCCATTTTTGATGACGTGGTTGGTCAGGTCCAACCCAACGACTATGCGTCAGGGCCGGAAATGTGGCGTGTCGTCCACAGCAGGACACTCGATCACCGCCGGCGTGACCTGCTGTGGCGGATCGCACACGACGCCATCGTAACGAATCTCAAGCGCCTTCGGTGGCGTCTTGGAGATGGCATTTGCCCCCGCACTGGATGCACAGGGTGGGAGAGTGTGCCCCATGTGTTTTGGCAGTGTGGCTTTGTGGCCCTCCTCTGGGAGTGGTTTCAAGCTCTGGCTGATCGCCTCACGTTTTGTAACACCTGGGCGGTCAGCCAGGACTACGCTTTGTATGGTCTGTCACCCCCGCCATGCAATACAAGTGTTCGCGGGATACTTACCTTTGTTTCGGCCTCCATAAAGCTGGCCTTGTGGAGAGACCGGTGTAATATTGTGTTTAGGGGAGAGGGGAAGCCTGCGGACGTCGTCCTGGCGTCGGTGAGGACGGAGATTAAGCTGAGGGTGGAGGCCGACTTCGTCCGTTTGCCAAGGTCGACGTTCGGCAGGTGTTGGGGTCCACTTGTTTCAGTGCGGGCAGGCCGGGTGATAGTTAATTTGTAAATATTGTAAATATTGAAATTGCAAATAGTCCTACGTGATTGGCTTGGGTTTGGGGTGGTTTTGTACATAGTTAGCACAGACATTTTGTTTGCTAGCGCAATGTACAGATTTCTGTAAATAGTTCAGAGTTATGTTTTTGTCCGGTCAGGTTTAAGTTCTACTTTGTTTCTTCGTGCCCGTTTCTACGTACGTAAAACGCTCTCTTGTATGACCAATATGTGCGATACAGTATTGCGATTTCGACTCGGAAACTTAGAGCCTGTCCATTGTTGAAAATATTGACTGCTTTGATAAGGGTTTTTTTATTTTCGTTTCTGTTGGCTCTTTTCTAGTGAGTAATAGGTCTGCTCAATTTTGTTGGGGACGTTGTTACTCCTTCGGGGAGCAGAGAACTCCTTCGGGAGTATTGTTTGGTTTTCGCCCCTGGCTCTTCGCCAGAGAGTCAGGGGACTTTTGGAAAAAAAAAGGTCTGCTCAATTTTTAACGAAGAAATCTTTAGGTTATTGACATCGTTTTAAACTAGGCTAGGAATTATCTCGACCAATTAGGTGTTTACGGTATATATGATACGGTATATGTGATTTTGAAACTTGCGACTGGTCTATTGTTAATAATATTAATTGAACTGAGTGATAAGATTCTTTTCGTTTCCAGCGGGCTCTTAATACTAGTGTGTAATACTTGATTTTGAATGGAGGAAATTTTAAATTGTTGGCTGGGGTGAGGGGGTTAAGGATGTAAAGTATTACAGCTAGTGTGGTGTAGTGGGCTACCGTCAGAATTCACCTGCCCTTGCACAGAGAAGACAACCAGGTTTCAGGGGCGGCGCCAGCGGGGGGTCCAAGTGGAGGAGGGGGGCGTCGGGGAGCATAGCGAAATAAATGTTGTGGAGCTAAGCAATAAAAAATGTTCGGACCGTTTCATACACAAATTATTTCTTTCAGTTCTGTAGTCGGGTAAATTAAAAATATATGTTGGTAAGAAATGAATTATTTTGAATAGGTTATTACATTCCGCCATGGCCGAAAGTGCCAGATATTGTGGCGGAAAGTAATGGCGGAATGTGACGATAGCGGAAAGTGACGTGATCCAGAGTCGGTTGGCACATTGAGTCGGTCACTGCACGCAGTGCGTATGGACGCACAATGTTTTGAATATAAACATTGTGTTGCCTTATAATTCCAAAAATTACCCAGGAGACATTGTAATGTGTACAAATGTGATTTTATGGCCACTTGTAAAAATCGTTGCCAATGGAACAAGTCTTATGGGGTGGGTGGAAATAAAACCATTCTAAAATTAAGCCTGAATATAATTTTGCTAGGAAAATTTAATATTTTAGAAAAGAATAAATCTGTTTTACTGTTACTAAAATTGCTCATATTAGAATTTTCCTGAAAAAGGAGGGAGATTCAGCTTAATACTCCTTAGGTTACCGATTCCATGTACCCCTTTTGTTTTTGTACAAACCAAAAATTGCAACAAGTGTTAATTGAGAAAATTGTTTGTTTTCCCCAAAATTCAGCATATCGAGTGCTTGGGATTCAAACACGTTAAGTGCAACTTTCGTGATTTTGAGATTTTTGCGGATTATTGGGTAAGTCGGGGCGCTCTTTTCAGTGCACACAACAGCTAAGCGCTAATACCTCATCATCATGGTGAAAACTACATAAAAAATAAGTGCAGGATGCAACTTTTGCCATCTTATTTGGTGCAAAAATATTTTAAGTACTATTATCTTAAAACACCAGTGCACAAAAGCATTTGGGGTGCACTTAACACCTGTGTGCACCAAACTGCATGTCATTCATTGTGCATTTACTCTTATCTTAACACCTAGTGAGCCATACACCAATGCACTGCACCACTGGAAAGCTTAGTAACGAACGGTAGGCCTACAATTATTATTGTTATTATAAAAAAATAAATCAACATCAGAAGGTACTTGGACTTCCTGTGAAAGGAAGTACATTTTTAAAGGAATTTATAGACACAGTAAGTATCAGAAGCTACTGCAAGCAACATGATTGGCAGAGGTGGTTAGGCTAGTGTGGTTAGGCTAGTATGGTTAGGCTACTCTGACTCATATCCTAGAACACAAGCCTCACACAGGGTGTTATACAGTCCAGATCATACTGCAATAATTTTCTAATGCAACGTGGCTTGTGTAGGATGCAAGCAGCCTGATTTCTGATATGCTGATGACTGAAGATGTTCCTCATTAGATTAGTAATTGAGAGGTAAGATCCGGTGTTTATAGGCTAGGTGGGTCAATCCATTGTTTCCAAAGCTAGTGGTAGATGACCAAATGGATCATTATGTGTGCATTAACTGACAAAGTGTGTACTGTTGGATAGTTGTGTGAAACATGACATAGAACACCATATCAGGGACAGTCTGGGCTTAGGAAAGGGGAATTTCATGTACTTTTGATGCTAGTTGGTACTATCTTATGTGATTGGTCAATATTTCTCCTTTCATGTAAGTTTGCAGATCAAACATGCATGCGTCTGGATCTAAGGACGAAAATGAGCAAGCTATGGATATACTTGGTCATTTGACCGAAATGATTGAAGACCAATTTCTGGAGTCCGTTCAAAGTGACTCAGATGCCATTGTGACCACTAATGATTAGAATCTTGACCATGCGTTTCCACCGGAAAAAGTCCTGATGACATGGACTGGTATTGAGCAATCACAGAACACAATTGTCCTGACCCAGACTGAAAATAGCAATTCAGGGCTACTTGGGAGTAACACGGATGATGCTGTAGCTATTCAAAGTAATGAAAGTAGTGGTAGCTGCAGTGAATGCAGAGAGGATACCACAGATGATGATGAAGCTGACACGTTAGGAAGTCTGTCACAAAGAGGAAGAAAGCGTAACAGAAATGAGGACAATTGGGTTCGAAATCAAAGACAAAGGCTTCGTAACAGTGGGATGGAGTATGTTACACGTAAAGGCAAACGAGTCCCTAAAAAATCACCACTACCAATGGTATGTAAGTGCCGCTATCACTGTAAGGAGTTTTCTCAGGAGACAAGATCACTTATTTGTGACGAGTTTTATGCCATTGGGGACAGCTGTAGACAGAAAGACTTTATTTGCTCCATGATTTCTGTTGAGCCAGTTAAACGTCGTGTAACACTTCGCAAGAATCAACTAAGAAAGATTCGTGGAAATTCTTACATTTACAGCCTAAAAAATGGTACTTCCATGCTGCGTGTTTGCCAAAGCTTTTTCTGCCGTACGCTTGCCATAAGCACATCTGTAGTTCAGACAGCTTTAAAAAACATGGGGCCTGTAGGTAACTTTGTTCTGGCTAAAAACAATCGAAAAGGGAAGAATGCACCAAACAAGCTTGATGAAAGAAGAATTGAAGTTGTGAAAGAGCATATCAACTCATTCCCAAGAATTGAGCCACACTACTGCAGGAAAGATACCAAAAAGCAGTATCTTTGCCGCGATCTAAGTCAGGCACAGATGTACCGACTGTATGTTGAACATTGTCAGGAAAGAGGGATTGAGCCAGTTCGAGAGTCCATGTATCGCCACATTTTTGTCACTGAATTCAACTTACGGTGTTTTATTCCTAAAAAAGATCAGTGCACAACTTGTAATAAATTCCAAAATGCAGACGACCAAGAAAAGGAGCATCAGAGAAAAGACTATGAAGCACACAAGGAAAGAGAAAAGGAATCAATGGAAGAAAAGGAAGCAGACAAAAGGAGGGTCAAGGAAGATGACAGTTTTCACTCTGTCACTTTTGATTTACAGGCACTACTATCAACACCTTATGCTGGTGACTCCCAAATTTATTACCGAAGAAAACTGTCAGTTTATAACTTTACAGTATATGCTAATGATTCGGGTAAAGGACAGTGCTATCTCTGGGATGAGACAGAAGGAGGCAGGGGACCAAATGAAATTGGCTCAGCTCTTCTGGATTACATGTCGAATTTGCCACAGACAGTAGCCCACTTCTCTAGTTTTTCAGATACTTGTGGCGGACAAAACAGAAATCAGTTTATTGCAGCTGCAATGCTGTATGCAGTCCAAAAATTACCTAACTTACAAACAATTCACCTAAAATATATGGAATCGGGACACAGTTACCTTGAGGTTGACTCCATGCATGCCACAATTGAAAAGGCTAGGAAGCATCAGAATATCTATACTCCGCGAGAATGGGAGATAATTATAAAAGGTGCCAAAAAGAAAGGAGATCCCTATAATGTGAAAATGATGACACACAAGCAAGTATGGGATATGAAAGATCTTGCTTACAACACAATTAAAAACAAAACGCAGAACACAGGTGAAACAGTGCGCTGGCTTGATATCAAATGGCTTCGGTTTGAAAAGTCCGCAATGAACATCATCAAGTACAAGTACAGGCTTACTAGTCCCCATTTTATGGAGATTCAGGTGTGTAGTGAACGTATTCGTCGACGTTCCATCAGTGATTATGAACTGAAGTCCTTGTATTCAACTCGGCTAAGAATCACAGAAGCCAAGAAAAGTGATCTCATACACCTCCTTATGTCAGGGGTTATTCCAAAAGAGTACAAAAGCTTTTATGAAAATCTGCCATCATTACCAAAGAACTGAAAACAAATTAAAAGGCTAAACAGCTAACACTCATATCCAGTGTTCCTCGAATGTTCCTTCTTGTTTAATTGTTAACCATTTCTCTTGTAAGGTTACAATGTTGATAAGACAAATTTTCAAACTGTTTATAGTGTACGTATGTTGAAATTTGAGAAGAGATGTTCTTCATATGGACAGTGCTTTTGTTCAGTCAAGTTTACATTTTCATCATCTTGATGATTATAGGACACCACTGTTTAAATGATTTTACGCTACTGTATTGTAACACAACAACAGAACTCGATTAAGAATCACAGAGGCAGAAAAGTGATTTCATACACCACCTCAAGACAGGGGTTAATTCCAAAGGAATACAAAGACTTTTATGAAAATCTGCCATTATTATGAAAGAACTAAAAACAAATCAAAAGGTTAATTACCTTACACCCATATTTAGTGTTACTTTCTCAAATGTTCCTATTTGTTTGTGTGTTACCCATTTTTCTGTTGTAATGTTACAATTTTCAGAAGACAGATTTTCAAACAGTTATAGTGTACGTATATTTAAATTCAGTATGAGCGAATTTTCTTCGTATTGATAGTGCTGTTTGTTCAGACCTACATCCTCATTATCTGGATTATTATGGACATCAGTGTTTAAATGATTTATGCTATTGATACACAAGAACAGAACTGTAAAATCTCATAGACAACATTCTTACAAGTTTGCTATATCCTAACTGTGTCATGGCAACTCATACCTGTCTACATCAGGTGCCTAGTTAATGCATCCTCTGGTCGTTAGGAACCAAGATCCAGGAACAATAACTTGAATTATTTGACTTTCTTCCAATGGTGTTTAAAAGTTAGATATACTAACTTCGCCTGCCAAGATAATACCGACAGGTAACAAATAAGGTCGTTAAGTTGCTGTTCATTCCATTTTGAAGTAATGGTTGCTACTAATTATTGTGTTATTAATAAATAGAGTTCAATTTGAAGAAAATAGTGTGAAATCTGTCATATTTCATTGTAGTAAGTGCATGCTGTTGACCAACATGCTTGGTGCACAAATGTGTTAAGCACATTTTTGCTTAAAAAATTAGGCTTTTGATAAATATTTTTGCCCAAAATCATATTCGAACCGAAAAATAATATAACAAGAAATGTCATGTGTGATGACACTCTTCTGGAGTACAAACTTAATAATTTACAGCCATTTGCATTTTACTTGTATTTTCAATTGCGTTTTACTCCAAACTATGAAAATGCACTTAACGTGTTTGAATCCCAAGCACTCGATATGAAAATCCCCAAATCTTTGCCAGGTAAAAGATATATATTTTCTGACATGTATTTATTGTCATTTATTTGGGCCCAGAAGACTTTAGGATAACAAATTCTCTTAGGAGACCGACTCCAGGTACCACCATGCTACTTATTATTCAATCATACCCAAGTAAGGCCTAACATAAGAGGTATACAAGGCTTAACCAGCATGTAAAATGTATTTGATAGAGTATCATTCTTAGCATGTATAGTAAGTGGTCCAAAGTTCGTTACCCCATGAAGCGGCAATTTGTACACAAATTCCATACACTGCGATTACGCTAAGCTATGCTATGTTACAATGTTTTCAGTAGAAGAAGCCGTGATCAGGAGGTGTTCCGATTGTGTAATAATTTTTTAACCCGCTAAAATACAGTACAGGATTGCTTGAATATCTGTACCTTTGTACCTTTATTGAGTAGTCTATTACCAGTCCCCACTTTTGGCATGTCCCTCCCAAATTTAGTGGCTTAAATGGAAAAAAAGGTGCAATTGCTGAATAGCATGACTGAAACCCTCATCTCCATGAACAGTGCTCCACTGCTCCGCGGCTGCGGTCGACTTGAACAACTGCAATATCATGA
Organism: Holothuria leucospilota; assembly: GCA_029531755.1. Lineage (NCBI taxonomy): Eukaryota > Metazoa > Echinodermata > Holothuroidea > Aspidochirotida > Holothuriidae > Holothuria > Holothuria leucospilota. The sequence goes on along the minus strand of CM055961.1, from coordinate 29,675,907 downwards.
CCCAAACTGTCCTCACTTGCACCGTGACCTCGGATCACATCCTTGGCTAAGGGTCTCACTCACACAGAGTTCTACCTATTTCAAAGTTAGAACACCCTGCTGCACTTTTGTCACTCTACTACTTGCACCATTACTGTAGATGGCATTATAGTTATGCCAATGGTTCAAAATGCATTAAACTAACACTATGTATGTTGATCTTTCTACAAATGCGAAGCATCTCGCACAACGGCAGTAGGTTCCACTTGAACCAATTAGTTGGAAACTGGGCCGTTAAACCGAATCTAACTGTACAGTAGCCTAAATCTAAACTGTACAAGTTACATCGATTTTGGTCAGATCAATTATCCCGCCATGTCTAGGCTACTTTCTAAATAACGGATGTCGTCTTGGATAAAAATGTAACAAATTTACCATTGATATCCATGTTTATGTACAAATTATGTGCAGTATGTGATGACATTTTCTGTATACACTTAAATTTCATGTGAGGACATGTAATTTGTAAATTCATGAATGTGAGGACATTTTTCTGTATACATTTATACATGTGAGGACAATGTGAGGACTTTTATTTATAAATTCATGTATGTGAGGACATTTTTCTGTACCTACATAACTATTGTATACTGTACATATGTCATCCATGCATTAATGCATTATGCATGAATTAAACAATTTCAAAGAGAGGAAAGGCAGACTTTCATTTAAACAAAATTGAGGAGAGCTGCTAAATGCTCTTCTCAGAAAATTAAGGGTTCTCCTGAACATATGCCCATCCTCAGTTTTGCTGTCCTAAAGGTCCTTAGGAGAGCAGTGTGCTCCCTATAATGCCAAATACAGTATGCATGTAATGTGTACAGTCAGGCAATGCTCTGTACTGACAGGTTTAATAATATATCATGCACGTACTCTGATGATTAATTATCAAAAGAACGTTCTTCACGTCAGTTTTCCTTAGGAATTTTGTGTTTTTTGCAAAATACCGTAAGTGAAGTAGACTTATTTAACGGCAGAGTACTGTATTAATATAGGCCTAATTGTACCAAATTTATATGGAATTTGGAATCTGATATGACCGATTGTTCCTTTTAAAAATACAACACATAAAGATACGTGTATGTTCACAAATAATCTCTCCAGTATCATATACAGATATTTGTATTCTCTGGTTGTATCTTGTTTGGAATGGCATTCAATATCAGGAAGAGGGTCATGTGGTCTTCAAAAGCATGGCATCTGGACATTAGATTGCCACTGCCAGTGCTAATTAAAACATAAGGCTCAGAGAGCTGTGCTGTTGCTGGCCCTGTGATCATACAGCAGGTTCTCTAGCAAATGCTCGGGGGCATTGCATTCTTTAAAGTGGGGGCCTTAAATCTGAGGGTATAGTTTTATTAGAATATTAACTTACATGCTAAAGACCTTACCTTATTGTAAGGCATACAGTAAGCCTGTATTCACCTATTTATTTCAAATAAACACTGTCACCTTGAACATAATTTTTGGAGGGCTTTTAATACAGAAGACATCAGAAACCTTCAAACTGTAGTATCAAAGGTACAGTTTCTCAATATTGGGGGTGGGGGGGGGGGGGTGGCAGTACAGTACCTCATTTTGTAAAAATACTGTTTGATAAATCTAGGTCATGGGCAATTTTTCAAATGTTTGGGGACATCCCCCTGGCCCCACCCCCTGAGGCTGCCACCCATGGCTCTGAGCGAAGACAGAGCTAACTTTGAGGTTGCATATCACTGGCCATAATTTAAAGGGAGAATGAAGGCAGTTGCCCATGTGATAAATCTATCAAACCTCCCCTTTTTTGGCTTTAGTGTTTTTATTTTCCCTAAATAAAGAAAACTGAAATTTAAAATCAGGATGGGTTACACTGCGGTAAATTTTGGGGTACTGCACTTTTCCTGTCAGTTTCTCTGTCAATATGATTGAGATATGCCCTGTCCAATGAGAAAAAAAATGAACATTCCCTTTCCAACCACAATTTTTATGACAACCAGTTAATGATTTTATTCTCTACTTCATTCGATCCATTTCAGCAGAATTTTTGGCAGTAAAGGCCTACATAATGCAACGAATGTCCATTGTGGAAATACCACGACAATCAAGAGCTGCAGTTCGTTGGGAGACTGTAATTCTTGTCTCCTTTCTGGGATCACTAGTTGCACTCTTTCTGCTGATACTTACAATCTTGTACTTTCAACATTCTGATTGATGTACAGTACTGTAAACTCAGGTACATGTATAGTACATTCAGCATATTACAATATCAATTTTCCATATCAGTAAATGTACTGCACAAGGGGTAATGAAATATGCAAAGGCATTTCATTTATTCTCATTACAACTAAATTTGCCTTTCTGTTGTGTCTGACAAACAATGAAGTGCTGTAACCCTCCTAAACAAAGGCTCGGGATCCGCCAGTGGATTATGCATGCATATCATCATTACCATGTACATGAAAAGATTTAAGTAAAGATTGATTATACTGTTATACTATGTTATGAGGCTCTCGGCTGTTACATGCAGTAGCCTACATTTCTGTTCTTTGTGTGGCATGCCTGCCAACAAAGTAAAATGTGAATCCACAGTATTCAGTGACAGAATCAGCATTTATATACCTTTCTTTTTACAACATGAAGTCACAGGGCACTGACTGATTTCGCAGGGCAAAAATACCTTCCCACCCCCCCCCCCCAATGAATCCTATTGAGTTACGCCCCTGACTTCATTCAAGTAAAAGAGACTCTGGTTAAAGCATGAAGCTACTACCTGGACAGGAGAAGAAAGTTCGACTTTAATTTATGCTAATCTAATTAGACCCAGACATGCGTGAGGAGATAAACCTGTAATGATCGACGATGAGGCTTAACGACTTTTCAGTTATTTTGTCTGGCACTTACAATTTATACTTCTTTACATTGGCAACCTCATTAATTTCTGGTGATACCCTCATAAAATTCAAAATAACTCAGTGGTTATTGCTTCGTAAGGATAGATGCTGGTGCTAGCAGTAATGTTAATGCCATACCATGCAAATGAGCAGACTTTTTACGAGTCTATACTTTGCAGTTGAATTTTGACCAATTTCCGCATAATTGCGCATATTGTTAAGGGTTTATACCTACTCAGCGTTTAACAAGGAATCAAAGCAACGCATACCTATAAGCGACACTACGCGACGAGCAGTTTAATTTTCATTTAAAGCGACTGGCAATGTTGAAGTAATAGGCAAAATTCGGCGATGTCCTCTTCAAGATGTAGCAGACGACATATACCTATTCTACTCAGCCCCTAATACCTTTTAAGCTTATTGAAGCTTCCATGAAGTACAAAGGGAGAGGTATTAGTGGTGTTAACCAGTTTAATGAGTTTGACCTTCGCGGTAAGATCGTTGTGTTCAAAGGGAATTTTTGAAGTTTCTTCTCCTGCTAAAGTATGAGCTCCATGGTTAGAGCAACAAAGATTGCACCATTTTCTAGACACCCTTGGAAACTGAAAAAAAATTCCAAAGGGGGAGGGGTTACCCCTCCAGGACAGCGATCCATGTCCTCCTTTCCAGAAAATAAATATGGTAACCCTACTTTAATGACCTTGAAATGACCTTCAACATTTTGCCACACAGTGTTCACTATATGTACCAATTTTCATGTAAATTCAGCAATGTTGTAAATTTAGCATAAATTATGCAAATTAGCCTGATAATGACCTCTGATGACCTTGGAATGACTTGCAACATATATGCCATGTTACGTTTACTATATGTACTAATTTTGATGCAATTTCAACAATCTTGAGAATTTAGCATAATTTATGCAATTGAATGGGGGGGGGGGGGTGGGGGGGGGGGGGGGTGGGGGGGGGGGGGGGTGGGGGGGGGGGGGGGTGGGGGGGGGGGGGGGTGGGGGGGGGGGGGGGTGGGGGGGGGGGGGGGTGGGGGGGGGGGGGGGTGGGGGGGGGGGGGGGTGGGGGGGGGGGGGGGTGGGGGGGGGGGGGGGTGGGGGGGGGGGGGGGTGGGGGGGGGGGGGGGTGGGGGGGGGGGGGGGTGGGGGGGGGGGGGGGTGGGGGGGGGGGGGGGTGGGGGGGGGGGGGGGTGGGGGGGGGGGGGGGTGGGGGGGGGGGGGGGTGGGGGGGGGGGGGGGTGGGGGGGGGGGGGGGTGGGGGGGGGGGGGGGTGGGGGGGGGGGGGGGTGGGGGGGGGGGGGGGTGGGGGGGGGGGGGGGTGGGGGGGGGGGGGGGTGGGGGGGGGGGGGGGTGGGGGGGGGGGGGGGTGGGGGGGGGGGGGGGTGGGGGGGGGGGGGGGTGGGGGGGGGGGGGGGTGGGGGAACCTCAGATCACCTCAACCCCCATCGAAAGCAAAAAGGGGCCTTTTTTTTAATTTTAAAAATTTGCATCTACTTTTTGAAATTCATTCCTATCTTGTTTATATCGTGATGCAAGCTGAGCGTCACAAACAGGGCCGGGGGGGGGCACAGGTTTTCTTCAAAAAACTTCCCGATGTACCTCAGGGGTTATCTTTTTGTTTTTTTGCCCCCTTAACCAAAATTTTTTAACTTAGACTGTCAAAAGATAAATCTTAGGAGGACGTGTGAAACGATTAAATTTCCTCTTCGGATCTGAAACCCCATTGCTTAGGCCTCAGTCTAACAATATTTTGGAAAACAAACGCAAACTGTGGCACTCCACGCACCCAAGGGAAAAGTGGCCGGGCCCTGCCCAGGGAGGGAAATGATGTAACAACAAAGGAAAAAACCATGGCGTCCAAAAATTTTGGGTTAGGAATTTCCTTGCCCAGAAATAAAGTAATCCCAAAGAAGGTAGGGTCACCAAAAATTTGGGTCAGGAAATAGGGGGAATAAAGAAAGTAAACCTGACGAAATTTTACAGGGAAATTTGGGTTAAAGCCCCATACAGTTTATCACCCGTCCCGTCTGTTGTCAGGACCCTCCCAATCCTGGCCCAAAATTATCTGGGACAAATCCCCGCCCCCCCCCTTTCAATTTTGGGTTTTTTGAACTCAGGTAAATTTAAAAGTTGGCGCCGAAGAAAAGAGCGCGTTTTTGGGTTTAAATTTCTAAAACTTTGAACGAGGGGTGGGGGGAAAGGGCCCGGGAAAGTGCCCCAATAATTTTGTCCAGGATTGTCTGAACGCCGTCCCAAAGGTATAGGGACAGCGGAATACGACGAGAACAGTATGTTTTATCAAAAAATTTGGTTTTAAATTTCCCAAAGGGCTCTGTTCAAAGACAAGGCTGTTGGGGGGGGGGGGGGGGGGGAGAGGGGGAAAAATGGAAGGTACCACTGAAATTATTTTTAACAATGAGCGAACGTATTAAATTGAACCCAATGTAAACGTGGGAAAAACCCCGGGGGTTTTTGAGTATTTTTAAATTTTTACAAAAAGGGTTTTAAAACACGAGGAAATTACTAAAATTTAAATCGAGAATATAACCATTTCCCTCGTGTGGCCATAAATTTTTGGGTTTTCACTTGGGCAGGGGGGGGCCCATAGAAAAACTGGGAGACATATGGGGATGGAAAAAGGAAAGGGTGAGAAAATTACAACACCCAGGATAATGAGGGAAAATTTTTGGCAGCTGTTTATTATCGTCGGGAAGGAATCCCGGAAACAAAATAGCCCTTTGGGAATAAGTGGGTAAATGCCCCGCAGGGCAGCCTATAATGTTTTCAAAATAGGTAGCAGAAAGAGCGTTAAGAAAGGGTTTAGTATCAAAAAGTCTGGGGTTTTAAAACATGGCAAATTCTTCTTAAAAAAAAGCGACTCCCAAAACTAAACAGTAAATTTGCTAGACACTGCGGGCACGGGGGAAAAAGTCTGACCCCACGGCATCCATTTACAAGTAAAAGGGGCAGGCCCCTCCCTTTAGTATTCTTTGTATCTTTTTCTTGTTCTGCCCAAAACTTTAAAATTTATTAGAATCTAAAGGGCGCCACGGTTGACCGGGACTAAAAAAGGGTTTGCCCGGGGACCCTACACATTTAATTTTAAGGGGAGAAAAAGGGTTTCCACCGTCAGTTTTACATTAAAAAAAAAGGTTGGGAAAGTTTTTTTCTGTTCGCTTAATGGTCAACCGTTGCGAATTTGCTCTTTCCGTCAAAATTTTCCGTCCTGCTTTTCACGGCAGGTCTCACATGATCTTGACTGTATAAATTCTTCCTTAAATCCCCTTTTAGGCAACCAAGTGATTATATTTGGACGAAAAAGTGATGGTAAACCGTGGGGTAAACCGTTCGACCTGTAGTGGGAGAAGGCCTGACTAGTAGAAATAGCGCCAACTACTTCACGACACAACCGCTCACTTATCGCCTATGTCTATTGATACTCAATTGTTGGAACCTCTTCTCTTGTAACTGTCTGCTGGTTACGCTGTAGATCATAAACATATTTATCCGTATAGTTATTTTACGGAGGCACAAATACATTCAACTGATAGCCTCTGTACACCTTTCTCCCCTGAAGTTCCCGAGCCCGACTGACCAATTACTTTTACTCCTGAATAGAATCGTTCTTTTGTGTAATAAATAACCACTGTCCTCTTGTACTGCGTTATTTACATTCAAGTTATTCCTGCTTAAGTAGAAATTCAGTTATTTTCTCATGAAACAATCCAAAAGACCTCACATCACTTTTTTTCCAAATATGAGTAAACTTAACCAGCTACCAGATTTGTCGTTTGCCGTTGCTAAATTTCTCCTATATTCAACATGAGACTTCTCCTATACCTTTGTACAGGCGGTCAGACAATCCTGGACAAAATTATCTGGGACAAATCCCCGCGCCCCACCTCAATGTTGGTTTTGAAGGTGAATTAAAGTTGAGCGCTGAAGAAAAGAGCGCGCTTTTCGTTTCTTCTCAACATTGAACCAGGGGTGGAGGGTAAGGTCCGGAAGTGTCCCAATAATTTTGTCCAGGATTGTCTGAACACCTGTACAGAGGTATAGGGACAGCGGAATACGACAGAGAACAGTATGCTTATCATAATAATGGTTAAAGTTCCAAGCGCTCTGTTCAAAGACAAGGCAGTAGGATGGGGGAGGGGAAGAATGGAAGGTACCACTGAATTATTATGAACAATTAACGAACGTATTAATTAAATCTCAATGTAAATGTAGGAAACACCGGGGTTATTTGAGTTAAGTTTACGAAAGGGTCAAACACGGGGAAATTACTGAATTTATCGAGAATATAACCACTTCCTCGTGTGGCTATCAATTTGGTTTTCACTTGGGCAGGGAGAGGCATAAAATACTGTAGAGACATATGAGGGATGGAAAAAGGAAGATTGTGAGACAATTAGCAACAGCCAGTGATATATGATGAGGAATATTGCAGCTGTTTACTGTCCGTCAGAAAGGAATGCCGCACGAAATAGGACCTTGAAATAAGTCGTAAATGTCCCTGCAGAGCAGCCTATAATGTATCTAATAGGTAACAGTATGAGCGTACAGTAAGGTTAGCTATCATAAGTACTAAAAGCGACTCCCAAAAACTCACAGTATAATTTCTATACACTGCTGCCTAGGGTAAAGTCTGACCCCGGCTTTCATTTACAAGAAAGTGGAGCCCCCTTACCTTTAGTATCTTTGACCTTTCTTGCTGACAAAACGTAAATTTTTGAATCTGAAGGCGCACGGTTTACCATGACTGAAACGGTTGACCTTGACCACTCACAGTAATTTAATGGATAAAGGTTTTACCGTCAGTTTTTAAAATTTAAAAGACAAGGGGTTTTAAGATTTTTTTGTTTTTGTTAATGGTCCCGTTGCGAATTTTTTCTTTCCCCCAAAAATTTTTCCCTCCCGCTTTTTACGCAGGTCTCCCTGATTGTCTGTATAAAATTTATCCTTAAATCCCCTTTTAGGCAACCCAATGATTATATTTGGACGAAAAGGATGGTAAACGTGGGGGAAACCCCTTCACCCGTAGTGGAGGGGCCTACTTTGAAAAAGCGCATCACTTCCGCACAACCGCCCCCCTTTGTTTGTCTATTGATACTAATTGTTGAAACCTTTTTTTGAACTGTCTGCTGGTTTCGCTTAGATCTAATATATTTTTCCGTAAGTTTTTTTAGGGAAAATACATTCACTAAGCCTTGTACACCTTTTCCCCCAAGTTCCCCAGCCCGATGACCAAATTCTTTTTTCCTAAAACATCATTCTTTTTTTTTAAAAAAAACCATTCCTCTTCTGTTATTTTAAATTATTTCCTTGAGAAAAATTTAATTTTCTCATGAAACAATCCAAAAGACCTCACATCACTTTTTTCCCAATCCCGGGTAAACTTAACCAGCTACCAGATTTGTCGCTTGCCTTTGCCTAAATTTCTCCTATATTCAACATGAGACTTCTCCTATACCTTTGTAAAAGGCGGTCAGACAATCCTGGACAAAATTACTGGACAAATCCCGCGCCCCAAATCAATGTTGGTTTTGAAGGTGAAATTAAAGTTGAGCGCTGAAGAAAAGAGCGCGCTTTTCGTTCTTCTCAACATTGAACAAAGGGGTGGAGGGGAAGGTCGGAAGTGTCCCAAAATTTTGTCCAGGATTGTCTGAACGCCTGTACAAAGTTTTAGGGGCAGCGGGAATACACAGAGAACAGTATGCTTATCATAATAATGGTTAAAGTTCCAAGCGCTCTGTTCAAAGACAAGGCGTGGATGGGGGGAGGAAGAATGGAAGGTACCACTGATATTATGAACAATAACGAACGTATTAATTAATCTCAATGTAAATGTAGGAAACACCGGGTTTTGAGTTAAGTTACGAAAGGGTCAAACGGGAAATTATAATTTCGGGAAATACCACTTCCTCGTGTGGCTATCAAAATTTGGTTTTCACTTGGGCAGGGAGGGGCATAAATCTGTAGAGACATATGAGGGATGGATAAAGGAAAGAGTGTGAGAAAATTAGCAACAGCCAGTGATATATGATGGAGAATATTGCAGCTGTTTACTGTCCGTCGGAAAAAAATGCCGCACGAATAGGACCTTGAAATAAGTCGTAAATGTCCCACCAAAAGCAGCCTAATGTATCTAATAGGTAACAGTATGAGCGTACAGGAAGGTTACTATCATAAGTCTGAGGTTGCAACATGGCTATTCTTCTTACTAAAAGCGACTGCCAAACTCACAGTATAATTTGCTACTACACTGCATGCACTAGGGGGGAAAGTCTGTGCGGCATTCATTTACAAGTAAATGGGAAAGGCCCCTTTCCTTTAGTACTCTTTGTACATCTTTTTGTTCTGACAAAAACGTAAGATTTATTAGAATCTGAATGGCGCCACGGTTAACCAGGACTGAAACGGTTTGACCGTTTACCACTACACAGTAATTCAATTGGGAATAAACGGTTCACCGTCAGTTTTAACATTTAAAAGACAAGGAAGTCAAGATTTTTCTGTTCGCTTAATGGTCAACCGTTGCGAATTTGTTCTTTCCGTCAAAATTTTCCGTCCTGCTTTTCACGGACAGGTTCACATGATCTTGTCTGTATTAAATTCATCCTTAAATCCCCTTTTAGGCAACCAGTGATTATATTTGGACGAAAAGTGATGGATAAACCGTGGGGTAAACCGTTCGACCTGTAGTGGGAGGAGGCCTGACTAGTAGAAATAGCGCCATCTACTTCACGACACAACCGCTCACTATCGTTTATGTTCTATTGATACTCTAATTGTTGAAACTCTTCTCTTGTAACTGTCTGCTGGTTACGCTATAGATCATAAATATATTTATCCGTATAGTTGTTTTAGGCACAAATACATTCAACTGATAGCCTCTGTACACCTTTTCTCCCCCGAAGTTCCCGAGCCCGACTGACCAATTACTCCTAAATAGCATCGTTCTTTTGTGTAATAAATAACCACTGTCCTCTGGTACTGTATTATTTACATCAAGTTACTCCTGCTTAAGTAGAAATTCAGTAATTTTCTCATGAAACAATCCAAAAGACCTCACATCACTTTTTTCCCAATACCGTAAACTTAACCAGCTACCAGATTTGTCGCTTGCGGGCTAATTCTTCTATATTCAAACATGGACTTTCCTATACCTGGTACAGGCGGTCAGGACCAGTGCTGAACGCCTGTACAAAGGTATAGGGACAGCGGAATAACGAACATGAGAGAAACAGTACGATTATCATAATAATGGTTAAAGCTTCCAAGCGCTACTGTTCAAAGACTAAGACAGTTAGGATTAGGGGAAGGGAAGAATGGAAGGTACCACTGCATGTATTATGAACAATTAACGAACGTATTAATTAAATCTCAAGTGAAAATGTAGGGAAAACACCGGGTGTTATTTGAGTTAAGTTTACAAAAAAGGTCAAAACACGGGGAGATTACTGAATTTAGCGATGATGTATAACCACTTCCTCGTGTGGCTATCAAAATTTGGTTTTGCAGCTTGGGCAGGGGTGGGGGGGGGGTCATGTCATAAAATGCTGTAGAGACATATGAGGGATTGGAGTAAAGGAAGAGACCGAAGAGTGTTGAGACAATTAGCAACAGCCATGTGATATATTACGGAGGAATTTATTGCAAGCTGTGTTTACTGTTCACCGGTCGGAAAGAAATGCCGACACGAAATAGGACCCTGAAATAAGTCGTAAATGTCCCACCAGAGCAGGCCTATAATGTATCTAATTAGGTAACAGTATGAAGCGTACGGAAAGGTTACGCTATCATAAGTCTGAGGTTGCAACATCGGGCCTATTCTCCTTACTAAAGGCGACTGCCAAACTCACAGTATAATTTGCTACATACTCACATGCATGCATCTAGGGTAAAAGTCTGTCTGTCCATGGCATTCATTTACAAGTAAAGGTGCAAGGCCCCTTACCTTAAGTACTCTTTGTAACATACTTTTCTTGTTTTGACAAAATTCGTAAGATTTTATTAGAAATCTGATGGCGCACGGTGGTGACCACGTTGGACGTGAAACGGGTTGACCGTTGACCACTACACAGAGTCATTCAATGGGAAATAAAAACGGTTCACCGTCAGTTTAAACATTTAAAAGACAAGCAAGTCAAGATTTTCGTGTTCGCGAATGTGTGCAACCGTGATGCGAATGTGTTCTTTCCGTCAACAAATTTTCGTCATCCTGCTTTAACGGCCCAGGTTTTCACATGGATCTTGTCTGTATGAAATTCATCCTTAAATGTCCCCTTTTAGGCAACAATGTGATTATATTTGGACGAAAAAAGTGATGGTAAACCGTGGTTGCGTAAAACAAAAACGTTCGACCGGTAGTGGGAGGAGGTAGGACTAGTAGAAATAGCCGCCATCTACTTCACGGACACAAACGCCTCACTCGATCGTTTATGTTTTATTGATAAACCGTCCTCAAGGATGGAACCTCTTCTCTTTGTGCAACTGTCCGCTGGTTACGCCTAGAGATCATAAATATATTTATCCGTATAGTTGTTTTTGAGGCACAAATACATTCAACTGATAGCCTCTATACACCTTTCTGTCCCCCGAAGTTCCCGAGCCCGACTGACCAATTACTCCTAAATAGCATCGTTCTTTTGATGTAAATAAATAGAAACACCACTGTCCTCTGGTACTGCATTATTTACATCCAAGTTACTCCTGCTTAAGTAGAAATTCAGTAATTTTCTCATGATACAATCCAGAAGACCTCACATCACTTTTTTCCCAATATCGATAAACTTAACCAGCTACCAGATTTGTCGCTTGCCGTTGCAAAATTTCTCCTACATTCAACATGAGACTTCTCCTATACCTTTGTACAGGCGGTCAGACAATCCTGGACAAAATTATCTGGGACAAATCCCCGCGCCCCACCTCAATGTTGGTTTTGAAGGTGAATTAAAGTAGAGCGCTGAAGAAAAGAGCGCGCTTTTCGTTTCTTCTCAACATTGAACAAGGGGTCAATGTTGGTTTTGAAGGTGAATTAAAGTAGAGCGCTGAAGAAAAGAGCGCGCTTTTCGTTTCTTCTCAACATTGAACAAGGGGTCAATGTTGGTTTTGAAGGTGAATTAAAGTAGAGCGCTGAAGAAAAGAGCGCGCTTTTCGTTTCTTCTCAACATTGAACAAGGGGTCAATGTTGGTTTTGAAGGTGAATTAAAGTAGAGCGCTGAAGAAAAGAGCGCGCTTTTCGTTTATTTTTTTTCTTCTCAACATTGAACAAGGGGTCAATGTTGGTTTTGAAGGTGAATTAAAGTAGAGCGCTGAAGAAAAGAGCGCGCTTTTCGTTTCTTCTCAACATTGAACAAGGGGTCAATGTTGGGTTTGAAGGTGAATTAAAGTAGAGCGCTGAAGAAAAGAGCGCGCTTTTCGTTTCTTCTCAACATTGAACAAGGGGTCAATGTTGGTTTTGAAGGTGAATTAAAGTAGAGCGCTGAAGAAAAGAGCGCGCTTTTCGTTTCTTCTCAACATTGAACAAGGGGTCAATGTTGGTTTTGAAGGTGAATTAAAGTAGAGCGCTGAAGAAAAGAGCGCGCTTTTCGTTTCTTCTCAAAATTGGTTTTGAAGGTGAATTAAAGTTGAGCGCTGAAGAAAAGAGCGCGCTTTTCGTTTCATCTTAAAATTGGTTTTGAAGGTGAATTAAAGTAGAGCGCTGAAGAAAAGAGCGCGCTTTTCGTTTCTTCTCAACATTGAACAAGGGGTCAATGTTGGTTTTGAAGGTGAATTAAAGTAGAGCGCTGAAGAAAAGAGCGCGCTTTTCGTTTCTTCTCAACATTGAACAAGGGGTGGAGGGGAAGGTCCGGAAGTGTCCCAATAATTTTGTCCAGGATTGTCTGAACGCCTGTACAAAGGTATAGGGACAGCGGAATACGACATGAGAGAACAGTACGCTTATCATAATAATGGTTAAAGTTCCAAGCGCTCTGTTCAAAGACAAGACAGTAGGATAGGGGAAGGGAAGAATGGAAGGTACCACTGCATTATTATGAACAATTAACGAACGTATTAATTAAATCTCAATGTAAATGTAGGAAACACCGGGGTTATTTGAGTTAAGTTTACAAAAGGGTCAAACACGGGGAAATTACTGAATTTATCGAGAATATAACCACTTCCTCGTGTGGCTATCAAAATTTGGTTTTCACTTGGGCAGGGGGGGGGGGCATAAAATGCTGTAGAGACATATGAGGGATGGATAAAGGGAAGAGTGTGAGACAATTCGCAACAGCCATGGTGTTATTGGGGAGAATATTGCAGGTGGTTACTGTCCGTCGGAAAGAAATGCCGCACGAAATAGGACCTTGAAATAAGTCGTAAATGTCCCACCAGAGCAGCCTATAATGTATCTAATAGGTAACAGTATGAGCGTACAGGAAGGTTAGCTATCATAAGTCTGAGGTTGCAACATGGCTATTCTTCTTACTAAAAGCGACTGCCAAACTCACAGTATAATTTGCTACTACACTGCATGCACTAGGGTAAAAGTCTGTCTGCATGGCATTCATTTACAAGTAAAGGTGCAAGGCCCCTTACCTTAAGTACTCTTTGTACATCTTTCTTGTTTTGACAAAACGTAAGATTTATTAGAATCTGAATGGCGCCACGGTTGACCAGTGACTGAAACGGTTGACCGTTGACCACTACACAGTAATTCAATGGGAATAAACGGTTCACCGTCAGTTTTAACATTTAAAAGACAAGCAAGTCAAGATTTTTCTGTTCGCTTAATGGTCAACCGTTGCGAATTTGTTCTTTCCGTCAAAATTTTCCGTCCTGCTTTTCACGACAGTTTTCACATGATCTTGTCTGTATAAATTCATCCTTAAATCCCCTTTTAGGCAACCAAGTGATTATATTTGGACGAAAAAGTGATGGTAAACCGTGGGGTAAACCGTTCGACCTGTAGTGGGAGGAGGTAGGACTAGTAGAAATAGCGCCATCTACTTCACGACACAACCGCTCACTTATCGTTTATGTTTATTGATACCGTACTCAATTGATGGAACCTCTTCTCTTGTAACTGTCCGCTGGTTACGCTATAGATCATAAATATATTTATCCGTATAGTTGTTTTGAGGCACAAATACATTCAACTGATAGCCTCTATACACCTTTCTCCCCCGAAGTTCCCGAGCCCGACTGACCAATTACTCCTAAATAGCATCGTTCTTTTGTGTAATAAATAACCACTGTCCTCTGGTACTGCATTATTTACATCCAAGTTACTCCTGCTTAAGTAGAAATTCAGTAATTTTCTCATGATACAATCCAGAAGACCTCACATCACTTTTTTCCCAATATCGATAAACTTAACCAGCTACCAGATTTGTCGCTTGCCGTTGCAAAATTTCTCCTACATTCAACATGAGACTTCTCCTATACCTTTGTACAGGCGGTCAGACAATCCTGGACAAAATTATCTGGGACAAATCCCCGCGCCCCACCTCAATGTTGGTTTTGAAGGTGAATTAAAGTAGAGCGCTGAAGAAAAGAGCGCGCTTTTCGTTTCTTCTCAACATTGAACAAGGGGTCAATGTTGGTTTTGAAGGTGAATTAAAGTAGAGCGCTGAAGAAAAGAGCGCGCTTTTCGTTTCTTCTCAACATTGAACAAGGGGTCAATGTTGGTTTTGAAGGTGAATTAAAGTAGAGCGCTGAAGAAAAGAGCGCGCTATTCGTTTCTTCTCAACAGTGAACATCGGGTCACTGTTGGTATTGAAGGTGACTTAAAGTAGCGCGCTGAAGAAAAGAGCGCGCTTTTTCGTTTCTTCTCAACATTGAACAAGGGGTCAATGTTGGTTTTGAAGGTGAATTACAGTAGAGCGCTGAAGAAAAGTGCGCGCTTTTCTTTTCTTCTCAACAGTGCTCACGGGGTCAATGTTGGTTTTGAAGGTGAATTAAAGTAGAGCGCTGAAGAAAAGAGCGCGCTTTTCGTTTCTTCTCAACATTGAACAAGGGGGCGGGGAAGGTCCGAAGGTGTCCCAATAATTTTGTCCAGGATTGTCTGCACGCCTGTACAAAGGTTTAGGTACAGCGGTTTACGACATGATGAGTAACAGTACGCTTATCATAATAATGGTTAAAGTTCAAGCGCTCTGTTCAAAGACAAGAACGGTGGAGAGGGGGAGGGACGAATGGAAGGTACCACTGCATTATTATGAACAATTAACGAACGTATTAATTAAATCTTCAATGTAAATGTAGGAAACAACGGGGTTATTTATTTTTTTTTAATTTACCCTGAGTTAAGTTTACAAAAGGGTCAAACACGGAGGAAATTACTGAATTTATCGAGAAATATAACCACTTCCTCGTGTGGCTATTCAAAGATTTGGTTTTCACTTGGGCAGGGGGGGGGGGCGCCATAAAATGCTGTAGAGACATATGAGGGATGGATAAAGGGAAGAGTGTGAGACAATTAGCAACAGCCAGTGATATATTATGGAGAATATTGCAGCTGTTTACTGTCCGTCGGAAAGAAATGCCGCACGAAATAGGACTTGTAAAATAAGTCGTAAATGTCCCACCAGAGCAGCCTATAATGTATCTAATAGGTAACAGTATGAGCGTACAGCGAAGGTTAGCTATCATAAGTCTGAGGTTGCAACATAGGCCTATTCTCTATACTAAAGGCGACTGCCAAACTCACAGTATAATTTGCTAACTACACTGCATGCACTAGGGTAAAAGTCTGTCTGCATGGCATTCATTTCAAAAAGGGCGCCTGTACCAAGGTCTAGGAGAAGTCTATGTTAATGTAGGAGAAATTTTGCAACGGCAAGCCGACAAATCTGTAGCTGGTTAACGTTTATCGATCTGGGAAAAAGTATGTGACGGTCTTCTGGATTGTATCATGAGAAAATTACTGAATTTCTACTTAAGCCGGCGTACCCTTGGATGTAACTAATGCCGTACCAGAGGAATGGTTATTTATTACAACAAAAAGAACGCTGTATTAGGAGTAATTGGACACAGGCTCGGGGGAACCTTCGGGGAGAGAAAGGTGACTATCTGAGGCTCAGCAGTGAAATTGTATTTGCTGCCTCTACACCAACGATACGGCTAAATATATTTATGCTCTATAGCGTAACCAGCGGACAGTACAAGAGGAAGAGGTTACATCAATTGAGTACGGTTCAATAAACCAAAAGATAAGTGGAGCGGTTGTGTCAAGGTGCGCTATATACTCGTCAGGCCCTCACTCCCACACAGGTCGAACGGCTTCTTACCCCCCCGGTGTTACCATCACTTTTTCGTCCAAATATAATCCCTTGTGCCTAAAAGGGGCAACGCTAAGGATGATAGTGTTATATCAGACAAGATCATGTGAAACTGTTCGTGAAAAGCAGGACGGAAAAATTTTGACGGAAAGAACAAATTCGGCAACGGTGACCATTAAGCGACAGAAAAAATCTTGACTGCTTGCTTTTAAATGTTAAACTGACGGTGAAACCGTTTATTCCCCATTGAAGTACTCGGTTAGTGGTCAAACGGTCAAACCGTTTTCAGTCACTGGTCAACCGTGGCGCCATTAGATTCTAATAAATCTTACGTTGTCAAAACAAGAAAGATGTACAAAGAAGTATTAAAGGTAAGGGGCCTTGCACCTTTACTTGTAAATGAATGCCATGCCGACAGGACTTTTACCCTAGTGCATGCAGTGTCAGTAGCAAATTAGACTGTGAGTGGACGGCCAGTCGCTGTCTTTAGTATAGAAGAATACGCCCATGTGCAACCTCAGCTACTTATGCCAAGCACGCTAACCTTCCTGTACGCTTCAATTATGTTACATATATGATACATTATAGGCTGCTTCTGGTGGGACATTTACGACTTGTTCAAGTCTATTTCGTGAGGCATTTCTTTCGACGGCAGTAAAAAGCTGCAATATTCTCCAATATAATCCCTGGCTGTGCTAATTGTTATCTTCCCTTTATCCATCCCTCACATGTCTCTACAGATTTATGCCCCCACCCCCTGCACAGTTTTGTAAACCCAAAATTTTGATCCATTAGCACACGAGGGATATGTGGTTATATCTCGATAAATTCAGTAATTTCCCCGTGTTTGACATTTGTAACTTAACTCAAATATAAGCCCCGGGTTTCTACATTACATTGAGGATTAATTAATACGTTCGTTCATTGTTCATAATAATGCAGTGGTACCTTCCATCTTCCTTCCCTATCCTACTGTCTTGTCTTGAACAGATGCGATTGAACCTAGAACCATTAATTATGATAAGCGTACTGTTCTCTATGTAGTTATCGCATCCTGCATTCCCTATACCTTTGTACAGGAGTTCAACAATCCGGGACAAAATTATTGGACACTTCCCCAGAACATTCCCCTCCACCCCTTGTTCAAATGTTGAGAAGAAACTTTTTCTTTTTTTTTCCAAGCGATCTTTCTTCAGCGAGTCTACTTTAATTCACCTCTTCAAAACCCACATTGACCCCTGGAGTTGAGAAGAACCGAAAAAGCGCCGCTCTTTTCTTCAGCGCTTTATACTTTAATTCCACCTTTCAAAACAAACATTGACCCTTGTTCAAGTGAGAAGCACCTACGACAAAGCGCGCTCTCTTTTCTTCAGCGCTTACTTTATCACCTCAAAACCACATTGAGGTGGGGCGCGGGGATTCCCAGATCTTTTGCCAGGACATGTCTGACCGGCCTGTCCCAAGGTATAGGAGAAGGTTTCTCATTGTGGAAGGTAGGAGAAATTTTGCCAACGGCACGCGACAAATCTGGTTAGCTGGTTAAGTTTATCGCTATTGGGGAAAACACAAGGATGGGAGGTCTTCGGCTTGTATCATGAGCCAATTACGAATTTTCCTTACGCAGGAGTACCTTGGCTGTCAATCCTGCCGTCCCCGCTTACACACTGTTTTTATTCCCCACCGGCACGCGTGCTATTTAGGGAGAATTGGTCCGTCGCGGCTCGGGCAACTTGGGGGAGACAGGTGTATCGAGGCTATCAGTGCCGTAGTTTGTGCTAACACCACTATAGGCATCCATCTATTTTATGATCTATATCGTAACAGCGGACAGTTACAAGAGCCGCGGTTCCTCCTTGAGTCCGGTATCCCTCCCCCCTCCCCCGCTCCGTGCGCGGTTGTGTCGTGCCGTCGGTGGCGTATTCTCCTCGTCGGCCTCCTCCCCTCCCGGTCGACGGTTACCCCCCGGTTTACTTCCCCCCCCTCAACTTTTCGTCCAAACTATAATCACTTGGTTGCCAACAAGGGGGATTAAGATGGGCATTTCATCAAGCCACGCTCCTGGTGCACTGTCGTGCCCGCCGGACGGAAAATTTGCCCCCGAGCAACAGCCACAACTTCGCCCGGTGACCCTTACGCGACCAGCAAAATCTTGCCTTGCTTGTCTTTACACCTGTTACACCTGACGGTGCCCCCGTTTCTTCCCATTGCATTACGTTGTAGTGGTCAAACGTTCAACGTTTCATCACTGGTAAACCGTGGGCCATTCAGGATTCTAATAAATCTTCCCGTTTTGTCCCCCCCCGGCCCGCGTCCACGATGTCCCCTTCCGCACACACTCGGGGCCTCTGCCCCTTTCCTTGTTCCTGCCTGCCCTGCCGCCCGCCTTTCCCCTCGTGCATGCCGTGTCGTCGCACCTTCTCTGTGCGTTTGCCGTCGCTTTTAGTAGCCGACTAGACACACATTGCCCCCCTCCGACTTCTGCTAGCTAACCTTCCTGTCCGCTCATACTGTCCTCTTCGAACATTATCGGCTGCTCTGGTTTGGGACATTCCGCTTCTTTCCCGTCCTCTTTCGTGCGCCTTCTTCCGCCGGCCCGCCCCTGCCTCTTCTCCTATACTCTATCCCTGGCGTGCTCCTTGTCTCCCCCTCTCCCTGACTCCCTCCCTCCTCTGTCTTTCCGCCCTTTTATGCTCCCCCCCCTGTCCAAGGCCCCCCCCCTGTTGCTCGCCCCCCCACTGTTGAGGAGCGTGGTTCTCATTCTCGCCCCTTCCGCCTCCCCGTGTTTGCCCCTTTTGTCCTTCCCCTCCTCCCCCGAGTCACTTTCTCCCCGTTCTCTTGCACACATACTTCCTACGTCGTTCCTTGTTCTCCTCCGCCGTTGTCCTTTCCTTCTTCCCACTTCCCTTCTCTCCTGTTTGTCTACATGCCCACACACGCTTGGCCTCCTCTTATTCCGATAAGCGTACGTTCTCTCATGTCGTCTTCCGCTGCCCTCTACCTTCGTCCCCGGGTTCCGACCATCCTGGCACCACTTCTTGGGCCCCACCCGGCCCACCTATCACCCTTGTTCCCTCTTTGGCACGCAAACCCCGGCACATTTTATCCGGCTCTCCCTCACACACACCCCTCCCCCCCCCCTTGCCTGTTCCCCCCTGTTGAGACGAAACGACACGCGCGCTCGTTTCTTCAGCGCTCAACTTTAATTCACCGTCAAAAACCGACATGACCCTTGTTCAATGCGAGGACGAAACCCGCACACGCTCGCGCTCTTTTCTACTCCGGCTCTCCTTTAATTCCCCTTCCCCCACCAAACATAGCCCCTTGCTCCTGTTGAGCCGCCCCTCGCAAAGCGCCGCCTCTTTCTTCCGCGCTTCCTTTACACACACACCTACAACACACCACACACCCTTGCGGTGGGCGCGGGGATTCGTCCCAGATCACACACACACCGGCTTCACCTGGACCGCCTGTCCCCCGGTATAGGACTCCCGCTCACATGTGAATGCAGGCGCCCTATTTGCCCACGGCCCCGCCGACACCCCCCCAACACCCACACACACACACATGCTTGGGCCCCCCGTGCCTTGGAGGTCACATCTGGCTTGTCTCTACACACACCCCACACACTTCTCCTTCAGCGGAGTCACTTGGATGTCACCATGCAGTACGCGGACCGTGGTTGCTTTCTTCCCCCACCCGCACGACGTATGGAGTACCTTGGTCCGTCGGCTCCAGCACAGCCCTTCGGGGGAGAAGCCCGCCCGTGTCTTCGCGGTCTCAGTGACCTGTCTTTGTGCTCCCCCCCTCTCCGGCTCCCTCTCTTTTCTGCTCTTCGGTCCCCCAGCGATGCCCAGCACACACGCGCCGGGTCACATCACACACACACACCGTGTCTCACTCATCCACACACACGCTCCGTCGGCGGTCTGTGTACACACACACACGGTGGGCGCTTTTCTCCTTCTTCCGGCCCTCCTCAACACACCCCGGTCCAACCCCGGTTTTCCCCCCCCTGTTTCCCCTCCCTTTTTCGTCCCCCTCTCATTCCCTTGGTAGTCTCACCGGGCTTTCCGCTGCCCTATATCCCCGCTACCGCTCATGTGCCCCTGTCGATTGCCCACGCCGGCCGGCCCCCTTTTGCGGCCGCCCCCCTTCCCGCCACTGGTTTGCACACACACACGCGCCCCGCCCCCTATTGCCTTGCTTGTTTTTCCCCTGTTCCCCTGCCGGTGCCCCCCGCACATCTTCCCCTTGGCCCTTCCTGTGTCGGGTCCCCCGGTCCCCGTTTCCGTCCCTGGTCACCACACACAATGGCGCCATTCAGCCACACACACCTCGTTTTTCCCCCCCCCGCCAGCTCACCCGTGTCTTCAGGTACGGGGCCTGCCCCTTTACATGCTCCCGACCCTGCCCGCCGCCCGCCTTCTCGGCCTGCAGAGTACACACCGTCGCACATTCTCCTGTGAGTTTGGCCCGTTTTCGTTTCGTTTAAATTCCCGCTAACACCCCTGTGCCCCTCCGCCTTCTGCTATGCTCCCCTTCCAGTCCGCTCACCTTCTGTTCCCTATTGATACTTCTAGGCTGCTCCCGGCGTCTGGGCCCTTAAGACTTCTTTCCCGGTCCCTATTTCGGCGGCACTTTCTTTCCATCCGGGCAGTCAACCCGCTGCCTATCTCCTCGATATCCCTGGTGTGTAAGTGTCTCACACACTCCCTTCTCCATCCTCTCTGTCTCTACTAGCCTTTTCTGCCCCCCCCTGCCCCCGTTGGCCCACCAACTTTTGCTCGCCCCCCGCGGCCGTGTTCTCACTCGATCTCACTCCGTCACACACACACACAGTGACTGCCCACACCCCACTCCCTCCCCCCCCCGGGTTTCTTCCACTCCCTGCGATTCCTTCCTCGTGTTAATGTTCATCCTACTGCCCGTCACACACCTTTCTTTTCCCTCCCCCACTCCACTTGTCTCTTTGCCCCGCCGCTTGGCCCCTTTAACCATAATGCTCCGGTACTGTTCTACACCCTCCTGGTCGTCCTTTCCCACTGTCCTCTCCTTGTCCCGTGCGTCGCCCCCCTGGCCCAAATATTGGGCCCCTTCCAGGACCTTCCCCTCCCCCCTGTTCCCTGTTTGCGCCGCACCGCACCCGCGATCTACACACACCTTCACCCGCGTCTACTTTAATTCCCTTCCCCCCCCCATTGAACCACCTTGTTCCATGTGCGCCGCAACGCCCACGGCGCGCCTCTCATACACACATCGCTCTACCTTTAATTTCCCCTCCCCCCCCCCTTGACCCTGTTCACCTGTTGCGCGCACCCGACAAGCGCGCCTTTTCCTTTTCCGCGCTCCTTCCTTTCCTCCCTTCCCCCCACACCCCCCGTGCCCCTTGTCCCTGTTGCGCGCCCCTGCCCCGCGCGCACTTTTTCTTACACGCTCTCCTCCTTCCTCCTTTCACACACCTCCTCACCTGCGGTGGGGCTGCTCCGGCTTTGTCCCAACACACACACATTTTGTCCACACACATGTCTCTGCCCGACTGCTCCCCCGCTCTAGGCGCTTCCTCACACACACACTGTCGGCGCCCTTTTGCCCCGGCCCCCACAGCTGCCCCCTCTGGACTGCTGGTTCCGTTTCTCCCGCTCTTGGTGGCCCACAGTGCGTGAGGTCTTTCGGCTTGACATCCTGGACACTCCCTGCCTTTTCCTTCCCGCACGGCGTCCCTTGGTGAGTCCACACACCTCCCGTACCACACACACCCCGTCACACACCTCCCCCCCGCCGCTGCTATTCTGCGTCCTGGTCCGTCGGGCTCGGCCACACTTCGCACGGGCCACAGTGCATGCGCTTCTCCGTTGCCTGTATGACTCTCCCACACACACCGGATCTACCTATCTTTCTGATCTCTAGCGTCCCCCGGGCCCAGTCCTCCAGAGACGCGGGTCCGCCCTCTCACTCCCTTGCGTTCCCGGGTCTCCTCCCCCTCCCCGCCCGTGCGCGGTTGTGTCGTGCCGTCGGGGCGCTCTTTCTACTCGTCGGGCTCTCCCTCCACGGGCTTGAACAACAACCTCCCCCGGCTTCCCTCCCTTTCCAAAACTCTCCTCCTTGGCTGCACCGGGGCTTTTACACAGACGCACCTGCCTTTCCCCGCCCGCTCATGTGACAACGTGTGATCCACCAGCCGGCCGGCAACACTTTTTGCCGGCCCGCCCAACTCCGCACCCCCACGTTCCCCTTCCGCGCCCCCGACCCACACTTGACACCTCATCTTTCACTGTTACCTGCCGGTGCCACCGCTTCTTCCCTCACACACACACTGCACACCGTGGTCACGGTCCCCGTTCCGTCCCTGGTCCCCGTGGCGCACCTCACAACCTTCTCCCTCTTACCGTTTTGTCAATTCCCCCTCCGCTGTCCAACGCGTCCTCCGGTCCGGGGGCCTTGCCCCTTTCTCATCCCTGTACTGCCTGCAGCCCGACTCTTCCTAGTGCTTGTCGTGTTCGTCGCCCTTCTTCACCTGTGCGTTTGGCCGTCGCTTTAGTCCGCCGCCTCGCTCTGTTGCCCCCCACACAGCCTATGCTCGCACCTTCTGTCCGCTCCCTACTCGTTCCCCACACACACACTCTCTTCTGCTCTGGTGGGCCATTTCCGACTTGCTTTCCCGGTCTATTTGTGCGGCCTTTCTCTTCCGCCGCCGTACCACCGCTGCCTATTACTCCATAATTATCATGGCTGATTCATCCTGTCTCAACTCTTCACTTCCCCATCTCCTCTGTCTCCCGCCTTTATGCCCCCCCCCCCCTGCCCAAGTGCCACCCCCCTTTTGCTCGCCACCCACAAGCCGTGGTTATATTCGATCAATCCGTCCTTGTCTTGTTGATGCCCCTTTTGTCCCTCACCTCCATCCCCCCCGGTGTACATCCTTCCTTTCACACTGCGCTTCATTAATACGTCTTTCCTTGTTCATCCAATGCAGTCCACACTCCTCCCCCTTCTTCCCTTCCCTCTCTACTGTCTTGTGTTTGACCCGCGGCTTGGAAACTTTACCCTTCTTCTGACAACACACACATCCTTGTTCTTCCTGTCGTCTTTCCCGCCCACCTCTCCCACACACACCGGCACACACTGCCCCTCGGCCCACACTCTTGGGGCACCCGGCCCTTCCTCCACCTTGTTCCTGTTGCGCCGCCGCCGCCCCACCCAGGCGCGCCTTTATTTCCGCGTTCTCCCACCCCCTTCAACCCCACTAGCACACCTTGTCCATGTTGAGCCGCGCCCGCGCCCGTTCTTTCTTCAGGCTTCCTTTCCTTCCTTCCCCCCCCCCCCCTGCGGTGTTGCACAGCGCGCGGGCACTGTCCTCCCCGCCTCCTTTGTCCCGGCTTGCCTGGTCACACGCTGTCACACACCGGTTCTCGCGCCGTCTCTTGTTGCTGTCGGCGCCCTTTTGCCCCGGCCCGCTGCACAACCCACACACACACTTGTTACGTTTCTCTCTGTCGGTGCCCCCCGTGCGGCGGTTCTGGATTGTATCCTCTGCGCCTACTTACTGCCTTTTTTCACCCCGCACACGCAGCATTTGCGCGTCCCTCCTGCCCGTCCCAGCGGCCGTGGTTCTTCTATTCACCCACCGACCCCCGTGTCTTTCGGCGTCCTTGGTCGTCGGGCTCGGGACCTTCGCACAGCGCCCGGTGCATATCGCGGTCCCGTTGCATGTTAGTCTGTGCCTCCCCCCCCCCTCCCAACACTCCCTCTCTTTCTGCTCCTCGCGTCCCCGCGGCCCGTTCCCCCGCGCGCTTCCTCCTTGAGTCCCACACCTTCCTCCCCTCCCCTCCGTGAGCGGTGTGTCTTGCGTAGGTGGCGCCTTCTTTTTCTCGTCCGTGCTCCTCCAACTACCGGTCGACCGGTTTCCCCCCCGGCTTTACCCTCCTTTTTCGTCCACCCTCTAACCCTGGTTGCTCCCCGGGGATTTACGGATGCCTCTTCCTCCCGCCAGCCATTGTGCCCCCTGTCGTTTTTTGTTTTCCCCCGCAGGCCGGACACTTCTGCACACACACCCCCGCACCCACACCCCACGCCCCCGTTCTCCCATTCACCGGCCCCGCCCCCTTTGCCGTTGCTTGTCTCTTTCCCGTTTAAAACTGCCGGGTGCCCCCGTTTCTTCCCCCCATGAATTCTGGTCGTGGTACACACGTGTCCCACCCCGTTTCCGCCCTGGTACCGTGGCGCCATCCGCTTCTCCCCTCTTCCGATTTGCACACCACACCCCGCCCGTGTCCCCCGAGTCTTCCGGCCGGGCCTTGCCACACACTTAACCTGTAACTGCCTGCCTTGCAGCACCGTACTTTCCCTGTGCCTGCTGGAGAGTCGCAAACTCTTACTGTGAGGGTCGGCAGTTCGCTTTTCGTACGAAGACAGATGTTGCAACCTCAGCCTTCTGCTAGCTCCACACATCATGTCCGCCTCCTTTCCCTATTCGATAACCCTCTGGCTGCTTACACGGGGCCATTAGCCTATTTCCACAACACACATATTCGTGCGGCCTGTCATTTCGACGGCCGATCCCGCTGCCCTAATCCTCCTAATATATCCCGGCTGTGCTATTGCCCCTCACACCTTTACTCCCTCATATGTCTCATCCCGCATGTTCTGCCCCCCCCCTGCCCCCGTGAACCCCCATTTTGCTGCCCCCGCGGCCGGCCGGGTTATCTTCTCGATACTTTCACGTACTTTCCCCGCGTTTCTGCCCTTTGTCCACCTTCCCTCACCCTCCCCCGGTGTTTCCTCCCTTTCCCTTGAGATTTTAATTAATACGTCGTACTTGTTTCTAATCCTCAGTGATTACCTTCCTTTTCCTTCCCCTCTCCTACTGTCTTGTCTTTTGCCCCGGCGCTGTGGACTCTTACCCCTCTCTGCTCCGCTCTGTTCTTCTGGTATTCCGTGTCCCCTTCTAACCTTTGTCCCGGCGTTCAGCCCCCTCTGGCAAATTCCTTGACACACCCTTGGCTTCCCCTCCACCCTTGTTCACTGTTCGAGACGAAAGACACCGAACAGCCGCACACACACTTTTCTACACACACTCTTACTTACCCTCACCTTCCTCACCCACCCTTGCCCCCTGTTCACTGTTGCGAAGCCCCGACCACCCCACAGCGCGCTCTTTTCTCGCGCTCCCCCTCCCACCTTCCCCTCCCCCCCCCCCCCCGACCCTGTCCCCTGTGCGACGTCCCCGCCAAGCGGCCGTTTTTCTCCGCCGCTTCTCTTTCCTCCCCCTTCCCCAAACCCCCATGCCCCACCAACACTTTAGCCGCCCCACCACGCCCCGCCCCCATGGTCACATCTTTTCCTTCCGCCCGCTCCTCACACTTCCTTCACACACACACCCCCCCCCCCCCTTGACGGTGGGCGGGCGCGGGGCTTTCGTCCCACGTCCTTTGTTACCGCTTGTTGCCGCACCTGTCACATACCACCAAACACAAACTGTCACAACACAGTTGAAATGTAGGCGAAATTTTGCCCCCGGCCCAGCGCCCCCTCTGGCTCGCTGGTTCCGTTTTGCTATTGCGCCCACACACTGCTGTGCGGCTTCTGGGCTTCTGCGACCCTCTGCATTTTTTATTCAGCCGGGCGTCCCTTGGCTGTCATCATGCCGTCCAGGGAGGCCGTGGTCTTTCTACCCCACCGAACCGATGCTTATTGAGGAGTCCTGGGTCCGTCGGCCGGGATGCACTTCGGGGCGCAAGGCTGTCTAGCGGCTTATTTCCGTTGCCTGTATTGTGCCTCCCCCCAATCTACGGATCACACCCACACACCTGCTCTTCTCTCGTCCCCGCGGCCAGTTCCCCGCGCCGCGGTCCTCCCTTGCGTCCGGTCTCCCTATCCACCTACCCCCGCTACGTGCGCTCTCGGTTGTGTCGTGCCCGTCGCGGCGTATTTTCTCCTCGTCCGCTTCCCCCAACTGACTCCCGGTTTATCCCCACACACTTTCCCCTCCCACTTTTTGTCCCCATCCCTCCTTTGCTGCCCTCCCAAGGGGCATTTCCGGCTGCCTTTTCCCCGCCCGCTTCCGTGCCCCCCCTGTCGGCCCCGCAGGCTGGCCTGACGGCCCGCCCCCTTCCGCCCCGGCCACCCTTGCCGCGCCCGCCCACACACACACATTGCTTTGTCTTTTCCAGATTCCCCCTGGCCGGTGCCCCGTTTCTTCACATTGCCTTATGTGTCGTGGTCCACGGTCCCCATTTCCGTCCCTGGTCCCCCGTGGCGGCCCTTCCGCTCTCTCCCTTCTTCCCTCGTTTGTCCCCCCCGCACACACACTGTCCCCCGCACACACACACACAGTCCGGGGCCTTGCCACACGTTTAGTCCCTGCCTGCCATGCAGACCCCGGGCCTTTACCCCTTAGTTGCATGCGTGTAGTAGCAAATCTATACGTGCGTGTCAGTCCGCTTTTAGTAACTGCGCCAGCCAGTGCCCCCCTCCGGACTTATGATAGCCACCTTCTGTCCGCTTCTTCCTGTTACTATTAGATACCTATAGGCGTCTGGTGGGCCTTCGGACTATTCAGGTCCCTCTCGTGCGGCATTCTTTTAGACAACACACACAGTAACAGCTGCAATATTCTCCATATATATCAGGCTGTTGCTAATGTCTCAACATCTCCACTTTATACCTCCTACATATGTTACAGCATGTTATGCCCCCCCCCCTGCCCCCGTGACCCCACCTTTGATCGGCCCCCCGAGGCGGACCGCGCCCTCTCTTTCGCTCACTCCGTCTTCCCCGTGTTTGCCCTTTACATCCTTCACTCCCTACCCGGTGTTCCTAATTACATTCGAGATTTATTAATTACGTTCGGTAATTGCATCTAATAATGCGTCGGTACTTCCATTTTCCATCCCCTCCTCTGTCTTTGCTCTTTGCCCCCGCGCACACACGGCCTTCCCCCTTTTGCTCAGCGTCTGTTTCTCGTGCCTCATGCTGTCCTTCCTTCACACCGGACGTTCGCCCCTCTGGAACCCAACTCTTGACACTTCCGGATACCATTCCTCACCGTGTTCAACTGTTTCTGACGACAGACCAGCGGCGCTCCCCCCAGCCACCTCTCCATACTTCACATCCACACCGCCCCCTGCCCCTTGTCCAAGTTGAGACCCGCCCGCAACGCGCGCACACACAACATGCCCACACTCCTCCCCTTCCCCCCCCCTTGCGGTGGGCGCGCGGGGTTTTCCACGCACAGTCCAGGATTGATTTGCCGTCGCACACACCCGGTCTCGGAGCCGTCTCCTGTTGGCACTGTCTGTAGCGCCCTTTGCCCCCGCACACGCTCTGCTTCTCCCCCTCTGGTCGCTGGTTCAGTTTCTCTCGCTCTTGGGCCCCCCGTGCTGTGAGGTCTTCTGGCTTGTCTCTGCGACACATCCTGCATTTCTCCCTTCGCCGCGTACCTGGCTGTACATCCTTGCCCCCCCCCCCCCACACACCGCGGCCGGGTTCTTTCTGTCCCCCCCCCGCCCCCCCCCCCCCCCCCCCCCGCTGTCTTTCGGAGTCCTTGGTCCGTCGGGCTCGGGCCCCCCCACACACACAGGGCCCGGTTTGCTCGCGGCTAGCCGCTTGCCTGCATCTTTGTGCCTCCCCCCCTCTCTCCCGGCTCTCCCTATTTTCTGCACCTCGCGTCCCCGCGGCCCGTTCCCCGCGCCGATGGTTCCCTCCCTGAGTGCGGTTTCTCCATCCCTCCCCCGTCTCGTGAGCGTGTTGTCCGTGCCGTAGCTGGCGCTCCTTCCTCCCATTTTTCGCGGCTCCCTCCCCCCCTCCGGTCGCCCCCGGTTCCCCCCCCGGCCTCTCCCTCCCCCTTTTTCCGTTTCCTCCCTCTCCTCTTGGTTGCCTCCCCGGGGCTTCTCTCTTCTCACACACTCTCCTCCGCACACTTGTGTTGCGACACAGCGCTCCTCTTTTCGGCCCCCACGGTGCTTCACTCTTTGGACAGCACTCCTGCTGGTCCCCGTGGGGTCCCCCCGTTCGACTGTGTGGGCGGAGGATGCTGCCTCGTCGCCCTCGCGCCATCTCACTTCCCACGCCCCCCCCGCTCCTTCTCGTTTCTGTTTTTGATACCGTACTCCCCCTTGCGGCCTCCTTCTCTTGTCCCTGTACCGCTGGTTCCGGCTCTCTAGCTCCTCCCCCTCCTTCTCGCGTATCGTTGTTCCACACACAGGCCCACCTCACAACACACACCTGCTCGCCATCTCCACCTCACACACACACAGTCACAACACACACACCCTGCCTGCCCTTACATCCTCCCCTCGCCTCGTTCTTTGTGTCTCCCTCCCGTCCTTGTTCCTGCTTCTTTCCCTCCCCGTACTCCTGCCTACGTCGCCCTTCTCCGTCCTTTTCTCCTGCTCCCATCCCGCCTCCCTCTCCCTCTCCCTTTTTTCCCGCTCCCCTTCCCCACGCTCCCGCTTGCGCTTGCCCCGTGCCACCCTTTCCTCTCCTTCCCCTGCGCCTTCCCCTTCCCTTGGTACAAGGCGGTCCGCCCACTCCACACCCCCCATGGCCCCCCTTTTCTGGGACCCCTCCCCCGCGCCCCCCTCCTGTTGGGTTTTGGCCGGTGCCTTCCCGTCGCGCGCTGCCGCCCCGCGGCCACACACAGTTTTTCTCCCCTTGCACACCTTGTCCCTGTTGGTTTTGCGTGTGCCTTCCGTCGCGAAGCTGCCGCCCCGCGACACACACTGTTTCCCCCACACACACACACACTGGGGGCGGGCACACGGTGGTAGTGTCCACTCCTTTTTGTTCCCCGCGGCGACACCACACACTGTCCTGTACACGGTCCGGGCCGCGGCCTCCGCCCTGCGCGCCCCGACTCCGTCTTCCTCCTCCTGGTTCCCGTTCACTCACGCGCTTCTGTTCCCCCTGCCACCTGACCGGGACTCGGGGCCGGGCCGCCTGGCCGGTCCCCCTGCCTCTCTCGACACCCTCCCGCACGTCTTCCTTAACTCTCCATGTCATGTCAGGCCCCCCCGGGGTTATTTGTGAGTACGTTTCCCACCCAGGGTCAAACCCGGGCCATTCCTGACTTTATCGAGCACTCTCCCCCTTCCTGTGGGCTCTTACATTTGGTTCCCTGGGCCCGGGGGCGGGGGGCCCCCCTGCTGTCGTGCCCTCCGAGGCGCTTGGATCCCTGGCGCGTGTGCGGCCACTTCCTCCCCCGAGGCCGACTACACTCTGGCGACTCTTGCCATGTTCCTGTCGCGGCCCGCCCGCGCCGAACAGAGGACTTGCCACATAAAGGTCCCACCCCGAGCCGCCTCTATGTCCATCTACTAGGTCCCCCGTATGCGGTAACCGGCCGGTTCGCTCTCCCTCAGTCTGCGGTGCAACCTGCCATTCACACACACACCCAAGCGCTGCCCCCTCCCCCACACACACATGTCCTTCCCTGACCTGCCCTCTGGTCAAAGCGTCTGCTGACACTCATTCCCCGCCCGGTGCCAGGACACACTCACACACACTCTCGTACTCTTGTACATCTTCCCTGTATGCCAAAACGTAAAGATTTATATGCCTCGACGTGCCACGGTGGACCCGTGAAACACACACGGGTTGGACCGTTGCCCACTCCCCCGTAACCCACACAACAGCTTCCCACTTCAGTCAGTTCACACCCCTTTCCAACCGACAAGCCGTCCCGATTTCCTGTCGCTTCCTGGTCCACCCGTTGCGAATTTGTTCTTTCGTCCTAATTTTCCGTCTGCTTCACGACAGTTTCACCCTGATGGGTCGATAAATTCATCCTTAAATCCATTTTACGTGCAACCAAGTCGCTATCTTTACAATCCCCGTGACACAGGTCAACCGTGGGGAACCGTTGCCCGTAGGGGCAGGCGGCCTGCCTAGTCGCACTCGGCTCTCTTCCGCCCCCACGCTCATCTTATCGTTCTGTTTCTATCCCACACACACATCCTGCTGTGCCCCTCCACTTGTCCCTGTCGCTGGTTTACGCTCTCGGCTTCTCATATACTTTCTCCATCTAGTTGTTTTTGCGCCCCCTCTTCCCCTGCTAGCCGCTCCCCTTTACCCCGCCGTTCCGCGCCGCTGCCCCCTTCCTCCCTCGCTGTTCTTTTGTGTCCTCCCCCCACCTGTCCTCTGGTCTGCTTCTTTCCACACACAACACACATCTGCCGCGCCCTTCCGTCCTTTTTTCCTGCTCCAATCGCCGACCTCCCCTCTCTTTTCAATATCGCCTCAACTTACCCGTCCCGATTTGTCGCTTGCCGTTGCCCCATTTCTTCCCTTTAACCTGAGACTTCTTCTCCCTTTGTACCGGGCGGCCGCCCCTCCTGGCCCACCACACACACATGGCCCCTCGCGCCCCCTTCCCTGTGGTTTGCCGGTTGCCTAGTAGTCGCGCGCTGCCGCCCGCTGCGCGCTTTCGTTTCTTCTCCCCCTTGCCCCTGACACAATGTGTTTTTGCACACAGCCTTCCCGTGCGCGACCTGCCGCCCCGCGCGCGCCTTTTGTTCTGCTCCACACGCCACGAGGGGGCAAAGTTGGGGTGTAAAGTGACTTAACGTAGAGCGTGATCCGAAAAAAGAGCACCTGTTGCGGGCCTGTCACCAGAGCCACCAGGGGCAAGGGTGGGTGGTGGAAGGGGAAGTAAAGAGGCGCGAAGCAAAGAGCGCGCTTTAGGGGCGGCAATACAGGGAACAAGGGGGGGAGGGCAAGATCCGGCAAGTTCCCAAAGCTTGGTCCCAGGAGGGGGACACGACCGCATGGGCACCTAAAGAAGGGACAGCGGAAGACAGGCGAGAAAGGCACGAGAGCATAATAATGGGTAAAGGCCAAGCGCTCGGGCGCAAGACAAGACACATTAGGAGAGGGGAGGGCCGAAGGGAAGGGACAGGCAGAGGTATGAACCAAGGACGAACGGAGGAAAGCACTCAAGGTAAGGGAGGAAACCACCGGGGGGAGGGGAGGGAAGTGAGGACAAAAGGCAAACCGGGGAAAGGACGGAAGGGAGCGATGATAGAGAACATTGCCGCGGGGGTCTCAACATTGGGTGGCTACTTGGGCAGGGGGGGATCCACATAAGACAAGAAGGAGTAGACACTCAAAGGCAAGGGGGAAAAAGAAAATGGTAAAAGCAGGGAAAAACACAGGAAGGATGAGGAATTGAAAAAGGGCAGTTCAATTGGCATTGAAAAAAAGGGGGTAGGAAAATATGTCCCACAAGGTGAGAATTAGATCATATATACTAAGTTTGGAGAAGTGCAGCAACAAAGAGCAACAGAAGTCGACCAAAGAGGGAAAAGAACACAGAGGGAATGAAAATCCCACCGCAACATAAAGGTAGAGAGGGCAACAGGCGCTTCCCGGAGCAGTGGGGTCCAACATGTGATACACACACCGGGTGTCAAAAGAAACTACAACACAAAGAGGAATAGAAGAAACGAGTAATGTGACGGTCGAAGTGAAGGGAGAACGTAAAGATAAAGGACCCCGCCCCAGGGTAGGTAAAAGAAGGGAGGGGAAGACAGGGGAAAAGTGGTGGACGTAGGAATAATGGAAAGAAGGAGAGGTGTAGGGCAACCACAAAATACACCACACAAGACATCAAAAACACTCACATGTTGGTACAAGTAGTGGAAAGAGATATAGAATGGGAAGCCCATGTGTCGGGCAGTTGGAAGACATGAAGGCACAAATAACATCGCAAAATTCCGTACCCTGAGAGGTGAAGACGGAAAGAAGAAAAGTAGGTCTAAAAAAAATAAAAAAATTAATGACATAAGATTGATATACACTCCAGATGTAAAAGGTTAATAAAATGATATAAAAAAATATTCCAACATGTTAGTAGACATAAAAAATTTGTTGAGGCCACAAATAACAAAAAAAAATTATTAAAGAATAACTAAAAGGTGGGGAGCCCGGCCCGACTGTCTAAACCTTCATTGCTTAATTTAGATATACAAAATACCACATTGAGAAAATTACTGCATATATTTAGAACCCCAAAAAAAAAAAAAAAAAAAAAACAAACAAAAACAAAACAAACTAAAAACCCCCCCCTTAAAAATAAAAATATATTAATTGATTTTTACCCTACAAAAAAAAAAACACAAAACACAAAAAATAAAAAACAGGTCCAAAAAACCCCTAAAACCAGTACACCCCACCCTCACAAAAAACAAACCCACCCTCAAACCACACACCCCCAAAAAACACGAGCTACTTTAAAAAAACCATATATTTATTTTATTAATCCAATTATAACCCCCCCTAACACCAACACCTTTACCCTTTTTGTATAAATTACAATTTACACAATAAATATAAACATTTTATATTTTAAACTATCATTTCCAAATTTAATGTTCATTGTAAAAGAAAATCTCAATGTTTATTTAATAGTGTTAATACCTAAATTAAATATTAAATTGATGTGACTTTGATTTATATTTAGATTTATAATTCACACATGCATTTTAAAAATTACTTATATATTCTTCATTTTATCCCCATTAAAATAAAATTTTTTTTTTTTACCCCCATTTGGATTCAATTCACCACCCCGCCCTTAATTCTACTTCCTTAATCTATAAACTCACTCACTCTACCCAAAATTCTTTCCCCCCCCCCCTTTAATCCCCCCCCCACACCTATTAACAATATTAACCACTTTATATTTATTTCTAAAATATGTACATAATATATACATAGAATTTTTATTTATTTTTTTTTAATTATTTCAATATTTAAACTGTTTTTTATTTAATTTTCTTTTTTTAAAAATTAACAATATTAATTTATTATTCATATCTTTTAAATTATATATTTATATTTTTTTATTATTTTATAATATTATTTTATTTATTTTAAATAAATTTTTTTTTTGTTATATATTAAAATATTTTTTTGTTTTTTTTTTAATATTAAAAATTTTCAATTAAATTTTTTAGAATATTAATTTATTAATTATAATTTATATATTCTTTACTATTTTAAATAAATTTTTTTTATATTTAATTTTTTTTAATAAATTAATTTTTATTTTTATTTTAATTTTCATAATTCTTTTTTTAAATTTTTATATTATTAATAAAATTTTAATATTTATATTTTATTTTTAAAATTAAAATTTAATATTCATAAAATATTTTTTTATATTAATTTTTTTTATAATAAATTTACAAAGTTTAATTTATATATTTCAAATTTATATTTTTTTTAATTTTTTTTATTATTTAATATATTAAATTTTTTTATATTATTTAATTTAAATTTTTATTTTAAATTTTATCTTCAATATATATAAATTCAAATAATTATTTAAATCAATTTTTAATATTACTTCTTTTCTTTTTTTATTTATTTAATTTAATTATTTTTTGATTTAATTTTTTTTCCATTTTTTTCTAATTTTATTTAATTTTATTTTTAACATTACCCCCTTATTTTTATTTTTTTTTGTATATTTTAATATTTATTATATTTAACTCATTTTTTTATGTTTAATTTAACTAACTTTTTTTAAATAAGTTATATTTTATTATCAATAATATATTTAAATAATATATTAATTATTTTAATTTTTTTTTTATATTAATATTATAAAAAATTTTATAAATTTTATTTTTTTTTAAATTAATTTTTTAAATATTCTATAATTTCATAATTATTATATTAATTAAAAAAAATTTTAATTTTATTTTCTAATAGAAATATTATAATAATTAAACTTTTTTTTCTTTCATTTAAATTTTTTATTAATTTTTTTTTTTTTTTTTAATTATTTTTTTATTTACTAATATTTTTATTGAAATTTTTTTTGAATTTTTTTTAATTTGCAATTTTTTTTAAATGTTAGATATTTTTTTATTATAATTATTATTTTAAAATTTTTTTTTTAATAATTATACTCATAATTTATTTAAAAATAATTATTTTTTATAAATATAAAATATTTATTATTTTATATCTTTTTATAATATTTGAATAATAAAAAATATTAAACAAATTTTTTTAATTTAAGTTAAAATCAATATTTATTAAAATTTTTTTTTAATAATATAAATTTTATGATATTTTTTAAAATTTTTTTTTATTTAAAATTTTAAAATAAATTTAAAAATAAATAAAATTTTAATAATTTTAAATAATTTATATAATTTTTTCTAATGTTTATTTAATTTATTACAATTTATTTTTTTATGTTTTTTTTAATATTTAATATTAATTTTTATAATTTTAATAAGATCTTTTTGATTCTTCAAATTATTTAAAAATTTATTTAATAAAATGCTGTAGAGACATATGAGGGATGGATAAAGGGAAGAGTGTGAGACAATTAGCAACAGCCAGTGATATACGATGGAGAATATTGCAGCTGTTTACTGTCCGTCGGAAAGAAATGCCGCACGAAATAGGACCTTGAAATAAGTCGTAAATGTCCCACCAGAGCAGCCTATAATGTATCTAATAGGTAACAGTATGAGCGTACAGGAAGGTTAGCTATCATAAGTCTGAGGTTGCAACATGGCTATTCTTCTTACTAAAAGCGACTGCCAAACTCACAGTATAATTTGCTACTACACTGCATGCACTAGGGTAAAAGTCTGTCTGCATGGCATTCATTTACAAGTAAAGGTGCAAGGCCCCTTACCTTAAGTACTCTTTGTACATCTTTCTTGTTTTGACAAAACGTAAGATTTATTAGAATCTGAATGGCGCCACGGTTGACCAGTGACTGAAACGGTTGACCGTTGACCACTACACAGTAATTCAATGGGAATAAACGGTTCACCGTCAGTTTTAACATTTAAAAGACAAGCAAGTCAAGATTTTTCTGTTCGCTTAATGGTCAACCGTTGCGAATTTGTTCTTTCCGTCAAAATTTTCCGTCCTGCTTTTCACGACAGTTTTCACATGATCTTGTCTGTATAAATTCATCCTTAAATCCCCTTTTAGGCAACCAAGTGATTATATTTGGACGAAAAAGTGATGGTAAACCGTGGGGTAAACCGTTCGACCTGTAGTGGGAGGAGGCCTGACTAGTAGAAATAGCGCCATCTACTTCACGACACAACCGCTCACTTATCGTTTATGTTTATTGATACCGTACTCAATTGATGGAACCTCTTCTCTTGTAACTGTCCGCTGGTTACGCTATAGATCATAAATATATTTATCCGTATAGTTGTTTTGAGGCACAAATACATTCAACTGATAGCCTCTATACACCTTTCTCCCCCGAAGTTCCCGAGCCCGACTGACCAATTACTCCTAAATAGCATCGTTCTTTTGTGTAATAAATAACCACTGTCCTCTGGTACTGCATTATTTACATCCAAGTTACTCCTGCTTAAGTAGAAATTCAGTAATTTTCTCATGATACAATCCAAAAGACCTCACATCACTTTTTTCCCAATATCGATAAACTTAACCAGCTACCAGATTTGTCGCTTGCCGTTGCAAAATTTCTCCTACATTCAACATGAGACTTCTCCTATACCTTTGTACAGGCGGTCAGACAATCCTGGACAAAATTATCTGGGACAAATCCCCGCGCCCCACCTCAATGTTGGTTTTGAAGGTGAATTAAAGTAGAGCGCTGAAGAAAAGAGCGCGCTTTTCGTTTCTTCTCAACATTGAACAAGGGGTGGAGGGGAAGGTCCGGAAGTGTCCCAATAATTTTGTCCAGGATTGTCTGAACGCCTGTACAAAGGTATAGGGACAGCGGAATACGACATGAGAGAACAGTACGCTTATCATAATAATGGTTAAAGTTCCAAGCGCTCTGTTCAAAGACAAGACAGTAGGATAGGGGAAGGGAAGAATGGAAGGTACCACTGCATTATTATGAACAATTAACGAACGTATTAATTAAATCTCAATGTAAATGTAGGAAACACCGGGGTTATTTGAGTTAAGTTTACAAAAGGGTCAAACACGGGGAAATTACTGAATTTATCGAGAATATAACCACTTCCTCGTGTGGCTATCAAAATTTGGTTTTCACTTGGGCAGGGGGGGGGGGCATAAAATGCTGTAGAGACATATGAGGGATGGATAAAGGGAAGAGTGTGAGACAATTAGCAACAGCCAGTGATATATTATGGAGAATATTGCAGCTGTTTACTGTCCGTCGGAAAGAAATGCCGCACGAAATAGGACCTTGAAATAAGTCGTAAATGTCCCACCAGAGCAGCCTATAATGTATCTAATAGGTAACAGTATGAGCGTACAGGAAGGTTAGCTATCATAAGTCTGAGGTTGCAACATGGCTATTCTTCTTACTAAAAGCGACTGCCAAACTCACAGTATAATTTGCTACTACACTGCATGCACTAGGGTAAAAGTCTGTCTGCATGGCATTCATTTACAAGTAAAGGTGCAAGGCCCCTTACCTTAAGTACTCTTTGTACATCTTTCTTGTTTTGACAAAACGTAAGATTTATTAGAATCTGAATGGCGCCACGGTTGACCAGTGACTGAAACGGTTGACCGTTGACCACTACACAGTAATTCAATGGGAATAAACGGTTCACCGTCAGTTTTAACATTTAAAAGACAAGCAAGTCAAGATTTTTCTGTTCGCTTAATGGTCAACCGTTGCGAATTTGTTCTTTCCGTCAAAATTTTCCGTCCTGCTTTTCACGACAGTTTTCACATGATCTTGTCTGTATAAATTCATCCTTAAATCCCCTTTTAGGCAACCAAGTGATTATATTTGGACGAAAAAGTGATGGTAAACCGTGGGGTAAACCGTTCGACCTGTAGTGGGAGGAGGCCTGACTAGTAGAAATAGCGCCATCTACTTCACGACACAACCGCTCACTTATCGTTTATGTTTATTGATACCGTACTCAATTGATGGAACCTCTTCTCTTGTAACTGTCCGCTGGTTACGCTATAGATCATAAATATATTTATCCGTATAGTTGTTTTGAGGCACAAATACATTCAACTGATAGCCTCTATACACCTTTCTCCCCCGAAGTTCCCGAGCCCGACTGACCAATTACTCCTAAATAGCATCGTTCTTTTGTGTAATAAATAACCACTGTCCTCTGGTACTGCATTATTTACATCCAAGTTACTCCTGCTTAAGTAGAAATTCAGTAATTTTCTCATGATACAATCCAAAAGACCTCACATCACTTTTTTCCCAATACCGGTAAACTTAACCAGCTACCAGATTTGTCGCTTGCCGTTGCTAAATTTCTCCTATATTCAACATGAGACTTCTCCTATACCTTTGTACAGGCGGTCAGACAATCCTGGACAAAATTATCTGGGACAAATCCCCGCGCCCCACCTCAATGTTGGTTTTGAAGGTGAATTAAAGTTGAGCGCTGAAGAAAAGAGCGCGCGCCTTTTCGTTTCTTCTCAACATTGAACAAGGGGTGGAGGGGAAGGTCCGGAAGTGTCCCAATAATTTTGTCCAGGATTGTCTGAACGCCTGTACAAAGGTATAGGGACAGCGGAATACGACAGAGAACAGTATGCTTATCATAATAATGGTTAAAG
The DNA here is from genome assembly GCA_029531755.1 of Holothuria leucospilota. Taxonomy (NCBI): domain Eukaryota; kingdom Metazoa; phylum Echinodermata; class Holothuroidea; order Aspidochirotida; family Holothuriidae; genus Holothuria; species Holothuria leucospilota. Next base: position 29,638,195 of record CM055961.1, on the reverse strand, counting down.
TTCCAAGCGCTCTGTTCAAAGACAAGACAGTAGGATCGGGGAAGGGAAGAATGGAAGGTACCACTGCATTATTATGAACAATTAACGAACGTATTAATTAAATCTCAATGTAAATGTAGGAAACACCGGGGTTATTTGAGTTAAGTTTACAAAAGGGTCAAACACGGGGAAATTACTGAATTTATCGAGAATATAACCACTTCCTCGTGTGGCTATCAAAATTTGGTTTTCACTTGGGCAGGGGGGGGCATAAAATGCTGTAGAGACATATGAGGGATGGATAAAGGGAAGAGTGTGAGACAATTAGCAACAGCCAGTGATATATTATGGAGAATATTGCAGCTGTTTACTGTCCGTCGGAAAGAAATGCCGCACGAAATAGGACCTTGAAATAAGTCGTAAATGTCCCACCAGAGCAGCCTATAATGTATCTAATAGGTAACAGTATGAGCGTACAGGAAGGTTAGCTATCATAAGTCTGAGGTTGCAACATGGCTATTCTTCTTACTAAAAGCGACTGCCAAACTCACAGTATAATTTGCTACTACACTGCATGCACTAGGGTAAAAGTCTGTCTGCATGGCATTCATTTACAAGTAAAGGTGCAAGGCCCCTTACCTTAAGTACTCTTTGTACATCTTTCTTGTTTTGACAAAACGTAAGATTTATTAGAATCTGAATGGCGCCACGGTTGACCAGTGACTGAAACGGTTGACCGTTGACCACTACACAGTAATTCAATGGGAATAAACGGTTCACCGTCAGTTTTAACATTTAAAAGACAAGCAAGTCAAGATTTTTCTGTTCGCTTAATGGTCAACCGTTGCGAATTTGTTCTTTCCGTCAAAATTTTCCGTCCTGCTTTTCACGACAGTTTTCACATGATCTTGTCTGTATAAATTCATCCTTAAATCCCCTTTTAGGCAACCAAGTGATTATATTTGGACGAAAAAGTGATGGTAAACCGTGGGGTAAACCGTTCGACCTGTAGTGGGAGGAGGCCTGACTAGTAGAAATAGCGCCATCTACTTCACGACACAACCGCTCACTTATCGTTTATGTTTATTGATACCGTACTCAATTGATGGAACCTCTTCTCTTGTAACTGTCCGCTGGTTACGCTATAGATCATAAATATATTTATCCGTATAGTTGTTTTGAGGCACAAATACATTCAACTGATAGCCTCTATACACCTTTCTCCCCCGAAGTTCCCGAGCCCGACTGACCAATTACTCCTAAATAGCATCGTTCTTTTGTGTAATAAATAACCACTGTCCTCTGGTACTGCATTATTTACATCCAAGTTACTCCTGCTTAAGTAGAAATTCAGTAATTTTCTCATGATACAATCCAAAAGACCTCACATCACTTTTTTCCCAATACCGGTAAACTTAACCAGCTACCAGATTTGTCGCTTGCCGTTGCAAAATTTCTCCTACATTCAACATGAGACTTCTCCTATACCTTTGTACAGGCGGTCAGACAATCCTGGACAAAATTATCTGGGACAAATCCCCGCGCCCCACCTCAATGTTGGTTTTGAAGGTGAATTAAAGTTGAGCGCTGAAGAAAAGAGCGCGCTTTTCGTTTCTTCTCAACATTGAACAAGGGGTGGAGGGGAAGGTCCGGAAGTGTCCCAATAATTTTGTCCAGGATTGTCTGAACGCCTGTACAAAGGTATAGGGACAGCGGAATACGACATGAGAGAACAGTACGCTTATCATAATAATGGTTAAAGTTCCAAGCGCTCTGTTCAAAGACAAGACAGTAGGATAGGGGAAGGGAAGAATGGAAGGTACCACTGCATTATTATGAACAATTAACGAACGTATTAATTAAATCTCAATGTAAATGTAGGAAACACCGGGGTTATTTGAGTTAAGTTTACAAAAGGGTCAAACACGGGGAAATTACTGAATTTATCGAGAATATAACCACTTCCTCGTGTGGCTATCAAAATTTGGTTTTCACTTGGGCAGGGGGGGGGGGGCATAAAATGCTGTAGAGACATATGAGGGATGGATAAAGGGAAGAGTGTGAGACAATTAGCAACAGCCAGTGATATATTATGGAGAATATTGCAGCTGTTTACTGTCCGTCGGAAAGAAATGCCGCACGAAATAGGACCTTGAAATAAGTCGTAAATGTCCCACCAGAGCAGCCTATAATGTATCTAATAGGTAACAGTATGAGCGTACAGGAAGGTTAGCTATCATAAGTCTGAGGTTGCAACATGGCTATTCTTCTTACTAAAAGCGACTGCCAAACTCACAGTATAATTTGCTACTACACTGCATGCACTAGGGTAAAAGTCTGTCTGCATGGCATTCATTTACAAGTAAAGGTGCAAGGCCCCTTACCTTAAGTACTCTTTGTACATCTTTCTTGTTTTGACAAAACGTAAGATTTATTAGAATCTGAATGGCGCCACGGTTGACCAGTGACTGAAACGGTTGACCGTTGACCACTACACAGTAATTCAATGGGAATAAACGGTTCACCGTCAGTTTTAACATTTAAAAGACAAGCAAGTCAAGATTTTTCTGTTCGCTTAATGGTCAACCGTTGCGAATTTGTTCTTTCCGTCAAAATTTTCCGTCCTGCTTTTCACGACAGTTTTCACATGATCTTGTCTGTATAAATTCATCCTTAAATCCCCTTTTAGGCAACCAAGTGATTATATTTGGACGAAAAAGTGATGGTAAACCGTGGGGTAAACCGTTCGACCTGTAGTGGGAGGAGGCCTGACTAGTAGAAATAGCGCCATCTACTTCACGACACAACCGCTCACTTATCGTTTATGTTTATTGATACCGTACTCAATTGATGGAACCTCTTCTCTTGTAACTGTCCGCTGGTTACGCTATAGATCATAAATATATTTATCCGTATAGTTGTTTTGAGGCACAAATACATTCAACTGATAGCCTCTATACACCTTTCTCCCCCGAAGTTCCCGAGCCCGACTGACCAATTACTCCTAAATAGCATCGTTCTTTTGTGTAATAAATAACCACTGTCCTCTGGTACTGCATTATTTACATCCAAGTTACTCCTGCTTAAGTAGAAATTCAGTAATTTTCTCATGAAACAATCCAAAAGACCTCACATCACTTTTTTCCCAACACCGGTAAACTTAACCAGCTACCAGATTTGTCGCTTGCCGTTTGCTAAATTTCACCTATATTCAACATGAGACTTCTCCTATACCTTTGTACAGGCGGTCAGACAATCCTGGACAAAATTATCTGGGACAAATCCCCGCGCCCCACCTCAATGTTGGTTTTGAAGGTGAATTAAAGTTGAGCGCTGAAGAAAAGAGCGCGCTTTTCGTTTCTTCTCAACATTGAACAAGGGGTGGAGGGGAAGGTCCGGAAGTGTCCCAATAATTTTGTCCAGGATTGTCTGAACGCCTGTACAAAGGTATAGGGACAGCGGAATACGACAGAGAACAGTATGCTTATCATAATAATGGTTAAAGTTCCAAGCGCTCTGTTCAAAGACAAGACAGTAGGATAGGGGGAGGGAAGAATGGAAGGTACCACTGAATTATTATGAACAATTAACGAACGTATTAATTAAATCTCAATGTAAATGTAGGAAACACCGGGGTTATTTGAGTTAAGTTTACGAAAGGGTCAAACACGGGGAAATTACTGAATTTATCGAGAATATAACCACTTTCTCGTGTGGCTATCAAAATTTGGTTTTCACTTGGGCAAGGAGGGGCATAAAATGCTGTAGAGACATATGAGGGATGGATAAAGGGAAGAGTGTGAGACAATTAGCAACAGCCAGTGATATACGATGGAGAATATTGCAGCTGTTTACTGTCCGTCGGAAAGAAATGCCGCACGAAATAGGACCTTGAAATAAGTCGTAAATGTCCCACCAGAGCAGCCTATAATGTATCTAATAGGTAACAGTATGAGCGTACAGGAAGGTTAGCTATCATAAGTCTGAGGTTGCAACATGGCTATTCTTCTTACTAAAAGCGACTGCCAAACTCACAGTATAATTTGCTACTACACTGCATGCACTAGGGTAAAAGTCTGTCTGCATGGCATTCATTTACAAGTAAAGGTGCAAGGCCCCTTACCTTAAGTACTCTTTGTACATCTTTCTTGTTTTGACAAAACGTAAGATTTATTAGAATCTGAATGGCGCCACGGTTGACCAGTGACTGAAACGGTTGACCGTTGACCACTACACAGTAATTCAATGGGAATAAACGGTTCACCGTCAGTTTTAACATTTAAAAGACAAGCAAGTCAAGATTTTTCTGTTCGCTTAATGGTCAACCGTTGCGAATTTGTTCTTTCCGTCAAAATTTTCCGTCCTGCTTTTCACGACAGTTTTCACATGATCTTGTCTGTATAAATTCATCCTTAAATCCCCTTTTAGGCAACCAAGTGATTATATTTGGACGAAAAAGTGATGGTAAACCGTGGGGTAAACCGTTCGACCTGTAGTGGGAGGAGGCCTGACTAGTAGAAATAGCGCCATCTACTTCACGACACAACCGCTCACTTATCGTTTATGTTTATTGATACCGTACTCAATTGATGGAACCTCTTCTCTTGTAACTGTCCGCTGGTTACGCTATAGATCATAAATATATTTATCCGTATAGTTGTTTTGAGGCACAAATACATTCAACTGATAGCCTCTATACACCTTTCTCCCCCGAAGTTCCCGAGCCCGACTGACCAATTACTCCTAAATAGCATCGTTCTTTTGTGTAATAAATAACCACTGTCCTCTGGTACTGCATTATTTACATCCAAGTTACTCCTGCTTAAGTAGAAATTCAGTAATTTTCTCATGATACAATCCAAAAGACCTCACATCACTTTTTTCCCAATACCGGTAAACTTAACCAGCTACCAGATTTGTCGCTTGCCGTTGCTAAATTTCTCCTATATTCAACATGAGACTTCTCCTATACCTTTGTACAGGCGGTCAGACAATCCTGGACAAAATTATCTGGGACAAATCCCCGCGCCCCACCTCAATGTTGGCTTTGAAGGTGAATTAAAGTTGAGCGCTGAAGAAAAGAGCGCGCTTTTCGTTTCTTCTCAACATTGAACAAGGGGTAGAGGGGAAGGTCCAGAAGTGTCCCAATAATTTTGTCCAGGATTGTCTGAACGCCTGTACAAAGGTATAGGGACAGCGGAATACGACAGAGAACAGTATGCTTATCATAATAATGGTTAAAGTTGCAAGCGCTCTGTTCAAAGACAAGACAGTGTCATTAGGATGGGGGAAGGGAAGAATGGAAGGTACCACTGAATTATTATGAACAATTAACGAACGTATTAATTAAATCTCAATGTAAATGTAGGAAACACCGGGGTTATTTGAGTTAAGTTTACGAAAGGGTCAAACACGGGGAAATTACTGAATTTATCGAGAATATAACCACTTTCTCGTGTGGCTATCAAAATTTGGTTTTCACTTGGGCAAGGAGGGGCATAAAATGCTGTAGAGACATATGAGGGATGGATAAAGGGAAGAGTGTGAGACAATTAGCAACAGCCAGTGATATACGATGGAGAATATTGCAGCTGTTTACTGTCCGTCGGAAAGAAATGCCGCACGAAATAGGACCTTGAAATAAGTCGTAAATGTCCCACCAGAGCAGCCTATAATGTATCTAATAGGTAACAGTATGAGCGTACAGGAAGGTTAGCTATCATAAGTCTGAGGTTGCAACATGGCTATTCTTCTTACTAAAAGCGACTGCCAAACTCACAGTATAATTTGCTACTACACTGCATGCACTAGGGTAAAAGTCTGTCTGCATGGCATTCATTTACAAGTAAAGGTGCAAGGCCCCTTACCTTAAGTACTCTTTGTACATCTTTCTTGTTTTGACAAAACGTAAGATTTATTAGAATCTGAATGGCGCCACGGTTGACCAGTGACTGAAACGGTTGACCGTTGACCACTACACAGTAATTCAATGGGAATAAACGGTTCACCGTCAGTTTTAACATTTAAAAGACAAGCAAGTCAAGATTTTTCTGTTCGCTTAATGGTCAACCGTTGCGAATTTGTTCTTTCCGTCAAAATTTTCCGTCCTGCTTTTCACGACAGTTTTCACATGATCTTGTCTGTATAAATTCATCCTTAAATCCCCTTTTAGGCAACCAAGTGATTATATTTGGACGAAAAAGTGATGGTAAACCGTGGGGTAAACCGTTCGACCTGTAGTGGGAGGAGGCCTGACTAGTAGAAATAGCGCCATCTACTTCACGACACAACCGCTCACTTATCGTTTATGTTTATTGATACCGTACTCAATTGATGGAACCTCTTCTCTTGTAACTGTCCGCTGGTTACGCTATAGATCATAAATATATTTATCCGTATAGTTGTTTTGAGGCACAAATACATTCAACTGATAGCCTCTATACACCTTTCTCCCCCGAAGTTCCCGAGCCCGACTGACCAATTACTCCTAAATAGCATCGTTCTTTTGTGTAATAAATAACCACTGTCCTCTGGTACTGCATTATTTACATCCAAGTTACTCCTGCTTAAGTAGAAATTCAGTAATTTTCTCATGATACAATCCAAAAGACCTCACATCACTTTTTTCCCAAATACCGGTAAACTTAACCAGCTACCAGATTTGTCGCTTGCCGTTGCTAAATTTCTCCTACATTCAACATGAGACTTCTCCTATACCTTTGTACAGGCGGTCAGACAATCCTGGACAAAATTATCTGGGACAAATCCCCGCGCCCCACCTCAATGTTGGTTTTGAAGGTGAATTAAAGTAGAGCGCTGAAGAAAAGAGCGCGCTTTTCGTTTCTTCTCAACATTGAGGTGGGGCGCGGGGATTTGTCCCAGATAATTTTGTCCAGGATTGTCTGACCGCCTGTACAAAGGTATAGGAGAAGTCTCATGTTGAATATAGGAGAAATTTAGCAACGGCAAGCGACAAATCTGGTAGCTGGTTAAGTTTATCGATATTGGGAAAAAAGTGATGTGAGGTCTTTTGGATTGTATCATGAGAAAATTACTGAATTTCTACTTAAGCAGGAGTAACTTGGATGTAAATAATGCAGTACCAGAGGACAGTGGTTATTTATTACACAAAAGAACGATGCTATTTAGGAGTAATTGGTCAGTCGGGCTCGGGAACTTCGGGGGAGAAAGGTGTATAGAGGCTATCAGTTGAATGTATTTGTGCCTCAAAACAACTATACGGATAAATATATTTATGATCTATAGCGTAACCAGCGGACAGTTACAAGAGAAGAGGTTCCATCAATTGAGTACGGTATCAATAAACATAAACGATAAGTGAGCGGTTGTGTCGTGAAGTAGATGGCGCTATTTCTACTAGTCAGGCCTCCTCCCACTACAGGTCGAACGGTTTACCCCACGGTTTACCATCACTTTTTCGTCCAAATATAATCACTTGGTTGCCTAAAAGGGGATTTAAGGATGAATTTATACAGACAAGATCATGTGAAAACTGTCGTGAAAAGCAGGACGGAAAATTTTGACGGAAAGAACAAATTCGCAACGGTTGACCATTAAGCGAACAGAAAAATCTTGACTTGCTTGTCTTTTAAATGTTAAAACTGACGGTGAACCGTTTATTCCCATTGAATTACTGTGTAGTGGTCAACGGTCAACCGTTTCAGTCACTGGTCAACCGTGGCGCCATTCAGATTCTAATAAATCTTACGTTTTGTCAAAACAAGAAAGATGTACAAAGAGTACTTAAGGTAAGGGGCCTTGCACCTTTACTTGTAAATGAATGCCATGCAGACAGACTTTTACCCTAGTGCATGCAGTGTAGTAGCAAATTATACTGTGAGTTTGGCAGTCGCTTTTAGTAAGAAGAATAGCCATGTTGCAACCTCAGACTTATGATAGCTAACCTTCCTGTACGCTCATACTGTTACCTATTAGATACATTATAGGCTGCTCTGGTGGGACATTTACGACTTATTTCAAGGTCCTATTTCGTGCGGCATTCCTTTCCGACGGACAGTAAACAGCTGCAATATTCTCCATCATATATCACTGGCTGTTGCTAATTGTCTCACACTCTTCCCTTTATCCATCCCTCATATGTCTCTACAGTATTTTATGCCCCTCCCTGCCCAAGTGAAAACCAAATTTTGATAGCCACACGAGGAAGTGGTTATATTCTCGATAAATTCAGTAATTTCCCCGTGTTTGACCCTTTCGTAAACTTAACTCAAATAACCCCGGTGTTTCCTACATTTACAATGAGATTTAATTAATACGTTCGTTAATTGTTCATAATAATTCAGTGGTACCTTCCATTCTTCCCTTCCCCCATCCTAATGACACTGTCTTGTCTTTGAACAGAGCGCTTGGAACTTTAACCATTATTATGATAAGCATACTGTTCTCTGTCGTATTCCGCTGTCCCTATACCTTTGTACAGGCGTTCAGACAATCCTGGACAAAATTATTGGGACACTTCCGGACCTTCCCCTCCACCCCTTGTTCAATGTTGAGAAGAAACGAAAAGCGCGCTCTTTTCTTCAGCGCTCAACTTTAATTCACCTTCAAAACCAACATTGAGGTGGGGCGCGGGGATTTGTCCCAGATAATTTTGTCCAGGATTGTCTGACCGCCTGTACAAAGGTATAGGAGAAGTCTCATATTGAATATAGGAGAAATTTAGCCAACGGCAAGCGACAAATCTGGTAGCTGGTTAAGTTTACCGGTGTTGGGAAGAAAGTGATGTGAGGTCTTTTGGATTGTTTCATGAGAAAATTACTGAATTTCTACTTAAGCAGGAGTAACTTGGATGTAAATAATGCAGTACCAGAGGACAGTGGTTATTTATTACACAAAAGAACGATGCTATTTAGGAGTAATTGGTCAGTCGGGCTCGGGAACTTCGGGGGAGAAAGGTGTATAGAGGCTATCAGTTGAATGTATTTGTGCCTCAAAACAACTATACGGATAAATATATTTATGATCTATAGCGTAACCAGCGGACAGTTACAAGAGAAGAGGTTCCATCAATTGAGTACGGTATCAATAAACATAAACGATAAGTGAGCGGTTGTGTCGTGAAGTAGATGGCGCTATTTCTACTAGTCAGGCCTCCTCCCACTACAGGTCGAACGGTTTACCCCACGGTTTACCATCACTTTTTCGTCCAAATATAATCACTTGGTTGCCTAAAAGGGGATTTAAGGATGAATTTATACAGACAAGATCATGTGAGACCTGTCGTGAAAAGCAGGACGGAAAATTTTGACGGAAAGAACAAATTCGCAACGGTTGACCATTAAGCGAACAGAAAAATCTTGACTTGCTTGTCTTTTAAATGTTAAAACTGACGGTGAACCGTTTATTCCCATTGAATTACTGTGTAGTGGTCAACGGTCAACCGTTTCAGTCACTGGTCAACCGTGGCGCCATTCAGATTCTAATAAATCTTACGTTTTGTCAAAACAAGAAAGATGTACAAAGAGTACTTAAAGGTAAGGGGCCTTGCACCTTTACTTGTAAATGAATGCCATGCAGACAGACTTTTACCCTAGTGCATGCAGTGTAGTAGCAAATTATACTGTGAGTTTGGCAGTCGCTTTTAGTAAGAAGAATAGCCATGTTGCAACCTCAGACTTATGATAGCTAACCTTCCTGTACGCTCATACTGTTACCTATTAGATACATTATAGGCTGCTCTGCAGGGACATTTACGACTTATTTCAAGGTCCTATTTCGTGCGGCATTCCTTTCCGACGGACAGTAAACAGCTGCAATATTCTCCATCATATATCACTGGCTGCTGCTAATTGTCTCAGACACAATCTTCCCTTTTTCCATCCCCCATATGTCTCTACAGTATTTTATGCCCCTCCCTGCCCAAGTGAAAACCAAATTTTGATAGCCACACGAGGAAGTGGTTATATTCTCGATAAATTCAGTAATTTCCCCGTGTTTGACCCTTTCGTAAACTTAACTCAAATAACCCCGGTGTTTCCTACATTTACATTGAGATTTAATTAATACGTTCGTTAATTTTTCATAATAATTCAGTGGTACCTTCCATTCTTCCCCTCCCCCATCCTACTGCCTTGTCTTTGAACAGAGCGCTTGGAACTTTAACCATTATTATGATTAGCATACTGTTCTCTGTCGTATTCCGCTGTCCCTATACCTCTGTACAGGCGTTCAGACAATCCTGGACAAAATTATTGGGACACTTCCGGACCTTCCCCTCCACCCCTGGTTCAATGTTGAGAAGAAACGAAAAGCGCGCTCTTTTCTTCAGCGCTCAACTTTAATTCACCTTCAAAACCAACATTGAGGTGGGGCGCGGGGATTTGTCCCAGATAATTTTGTCCAGGATTGTCTGACCGCCTGTACAAAGGTATAGGAGAAGTCTCATGTTGAATATAGGAGAAATTTAGCAACGGCAAGCGACAAATCTGGTAGCTGGTTAAGTTTACCGGTATTGGGAAAAAAGTGATGTCAGGTCTTTTGGATTGTTTCATGAGAAAATTACTGAATTTCTACTTAAGCAGGAGTAACTTGGATGTAAATAATGCAGTACCAGAGGACAGTGGTTATTTATTACACAAAAGAACGATGCTATTTAGGAGTAATTGGTCAGTCGGGCTCGGGAACTTCGGGGGAGAAAGGTGTACAGAGGCTATCAGTTGAATGTATTTGTGCCTCAAAACAACTATACGGATAAATATATTTATGATCTACAGCGTAACCAGCAGACAGTTACAAGAGAAGAGGTTCCAACAATTGAGTATCAATAGACATAAACGATAAGTGAGCGGTTGTGTCGTGAAGTAGATGGCGCTATTTCTACTAGTCAGGCCTCCTCCCACTACAGGTCGAACGGTTTACCCCACGGTTTACCATCACTTTTTCGTCCAAATATAATCACTTGGTTGCCTAAAAGGGGATTTAAGGATGAATTTATACAGACAAGATCATGTGAGACCTGCCGTGAAAAGCAGGACGGAAAATTTTGACGGAAAGAACAAATTCGCAACGGTTGACCATTAAGCGAACAGAAAAATCTTGACTTGCTTGTCTTTTAAATGTTAAAACTGACGGTGAACCGTTTATTCCCATTGAATTACTGTGTAGTGGTCAACGGTCAACCGTTTCAGTCACTGGTTAACCGTGGCGCCATTCAGATTCTAATACATCTTACGTTTTGTCAGAACAAGAAAGATGTACAAAGAGTACTAAAGGTAAGGGACCTCATACCTTTACTTGTAAATGAATACCGTGCAGTCAGACTTTTACCCTAGTGCATGCAGTGTAGTAGCAAATTATACTGTGAGTTTGGCAGTCGCTTTTAGTAAGAAGAATAGCCATGTTGCAACCTCAGACTTATGATAGCTAACCTTCCTGTACGCTCATACTGTTACCTATTAGATACATTATAGGCTGCTCTGGTGGGACATTTACGACTTATTTCAAGGTCCTATTTCGTGCGGCATTCCTTTCCGACGGACAGTAAACAGCTGCAATATTCTCCATCATATATCACTGGCTGTTGCTAATTGTCTCACACTCTTCCCTTTTTCCATCCCGCATATGTCTCTACACTATTTTATGCCCCTCCCTGCCCAAGTGAAAACCAAATTTTGGTAGCCACACGAGGAAGTGGTTATATTCTCGATAAATTCAGTGATTTCCCCGTGTTTGACTCTTTCGTAAACTTCACTCAAATAACCCCGGTGTTTCCTACATTTACATTGAGATTCAATTAATACGTTCGTTAATTGTTCATAATAATTCAGTGGTACCTTCCATTCTTCCCCTCCCACATCCAGCTGCTTTGTATTTGAACAGAGCGCTTGGAACTTTAACCATTATTATGATAAGCATACTGTTCTCTGTCGTATTCCGCTGTCCCTATACCTTTGTACAGGCGTTCAGACAATCCTGGACAAAATTATTGGGACACTTCCGGACCTTCCCCTCCACCCCTTGTTCAATGTTGAGAAGAAACGAAAAGCGCGCTCTTTTCTTCAGCGCTCAACTTTAATTCACCTTCAAAACCAACATTGAGGTGGGGCGCGGGGATTTGTCCCAGATAATTTTGTCCAGGATTGTCTGACCGCCTGTACAAAGGTATAGGAGAAGTCTCATGTTGAATATAGGAGAAATTTAGCAACGGCAAGCGACAAATCTGGTAGCTGGTTAAGTTTACCGGTATTGGGAAAAAAGTGATGTGAGGTCTTTTGGATTGTTTCATGAGAAAATTACTGAATTTCTACTTAAGCAGGAGTAACTTGGATGTAAATAATGCAGTACCAGAGGACAGTGGTTATTTATTACACAAAAGAACGATGCTATTTAGGAGTAATTGGTCAGTCGGGCTCGGGAACTTCGGGGGAGAAAGGTGTACAGAGGCTATCAGTTGAATGTATTTGTGCCTCAAAACAACTATACGGATAAATATATTTATGATCTACAGCGTAACCAGCAGACAGTTACAAGAGAAGAGGTTCCAACAATTGAGTATCAATAGACATAAACGATAAGTGAGCGGTTGTGTCGTGAAGTAGATGGCGCTATTTCTACTAGTCAGGCCTCCTCCCACTACAGGTCGAACGGTTTACCCCACGGTTTACCATCACTTTTTCGTCCAAATATAATCACTTGGTTGCCTAAAAGGGGATTTAAGGATGAATTTATACAGACAAGATCATGTGAGACCTGTCGTGAAAAGCAGGACGGAAAATTTTGACGGAAAGAACAAATTCGCAACGGTTGACCATTAAGCGAACAGAAAAATCTTGACTTGCTTGTCTTTTAAATGTTAAAACTGACGGTGAACCGTTTATTCCCATTGAATTACTGTGTAGTGGTCAACGGTCAACCGTTTCAGTCACTGGTCAACCGTGGCGCCATTCAGATTCTAATAAATCTTACGTTTTGTCAGAACAAGAAAGATGTAAAAATAGTACTAAATGTAATTAGGGGACTTGCACCTTTACTAGTAAATGAATGCAGTGCAGTAAGACTTTTACCCTAGTGCATGCAGTGTAGTAGCAAATTATACTGTGAGTTTGGCAGTCGCTTTTAGTAAGAAGAATAGCCATGTTGCAACCTCAGACTTATGATAGCTAACCTTCCTGTACGCTCATACTGTTACCTATTAGATACATTATAGGCTGCACTGCAGGGACATTTACGACTTATTTCAAGGTCCTATTTCGTGCGGCATTCCTTTCCGACGGACAGTAAACAGCTGCAATATTCTCCATCATATATCACTGGCTGCTGCTAATTGTCTCAGACACAATCTTCCCTTTTTCCATCCCCCATATGTCTCTACAGTATTTTATGCCCCTCCCTGCCCAAGTGAAAACCAAATTTTGATAGCCACACGAGGAAGTGGTTATATTCTCGATAAATTCAGTAATTTCCCCGTGTTTGACCCTTTCGTAAACTTAACTCAAATAACCCCGGTGTTTCCTACATTTACATTGAGATTTAATTAATACGTTCGTTAATTTTTCATAATAATTCAGTGGTACCTTCCATTCTTCCCCTCCCCCATCCTACTGCCTTGTCTTTGAACAGAGCGCTTGGAACTTTAACCATTATTATGATTAGCATACTGTTCTCTGTCGTATTCCGCTGTCCCTATACCTCTGTACAGGCGTTCAGACAATCCTGGACAAAATTATTGGGACACTTCCGGACCTTCCCCTCCACCCCTTGTTCAATGTTGAGAAGAAACGAAAAGCGCGCTCTTTTCTTCAGCGCTCAACTTTAATTCACCTTCAAAACCAACATTGAGGTGGGGCGCGGGGATTTGTCCCAGATAATTTTGTCCAGGATTGTCTGACCGCCTGTACAAAGGTATAGGAGAAGTCTCATGTTGAATATAGGAGAAATTTAGCAACGGCAAGCGACAAATCTGGTAGCTGGTTAAGTTTACCGGTATTGGGAAAAAAAGTGATGTGAGGTCTTTTGGATTGTTTCATGAGAAAATTACTGAATTTCTACTTAAGCAGGAGTAACTTGGATGTAAATAATGCAGTACCAGAGGACAGTGGTTATTTATTACACAAAAGAACGATGCTATTTAGGAGTAATTGGTCAGTCGGGCTCGGGAACTTCGGGGGAGAAAGGTGTACAGAGGCTATCAGTTGAATGTATTTGTGCCTCAAAACAACTATACGGATAAATATATTTATGATCTACAGCGTAACCAGCAGACAGTTACAAGAGAAGAGGTTCCAACAATTGAGTACGGTATCAATAGACATAAACGATAAGTGAGCGGTTGTGTCGTGAAGTAGATGGCGCTATTTCTACTAGTCAGGCCTCCTCCCACTACAGGTCGAACGGTTTACCCCACGGTTTACCATCACTTTTTCGTCCAAATATAATCACTTGGTTGCCTAAAAGGGGATTTAAGGATGAATTTATACAGACAAGATCATGTGAGACCTGCCGTGAAAAGCAGGACGGAAAATTTTGACGGAAAGAACAAATTCGCAACGGTTGACCATTAAGCGAACAGAAAAATCTTGACTTCCTTGTCTTTTAAATGTTAAAACTGACGGTGAACCGTTTATTCCCATTGAATTACTGTGTAGTGGTCAACGGTCAACCGTTTCAGTCACTGGTCAACCGTGGCGCCATTCAGATTCTAATACGTCTTACGTTTTGTCAGAACAAGAAAGATGTACAAAGAGTACTAAAGGTAAGGGGCCTTGCACCTTTACTTGTAAATGAATGCCGTGCAGTCAGACTTTTACCCTAGTGCATGCAGTGTAGTAGCAAATTATACTGTGAGTTTGGCAGTCGCTTTTAGTAAGAAGAATAGCCATGTTGCAACCTCAGACTTATGATAGCTAACCTTACTGTACGCTCATACTGTTACCTATTAGATACATTATAGGATGCTCTGCAGGGACATTTACGACTTATTTCAAGGTCCTATTTCGTGCGGCATTCCTTTCCGACGGACAGTAAACAGCTGCAATATTCTCCATCATATATCACTGGCTGCTGCTAATTGTCTCAGACACAATCTTCCCTTTTTCCATCCCCCATATGTCTCTACAGTATTTTATGCCCCTCCCTGCCCAAGTGAAAACCAAATTTTGATAGCCACACGAGGAAGTGGTTATATTCTCGATAAATTCAGTAATTTCCCCGTGTTTGACCCTTTCGTAAACTTAACTCAAATAACCCCGGTGTTTCCTACATTTACATTGAGATTTAATTAATACGTTCGTTAATTTTTCATAATAATTCAGTGGTACCTTCCATTCTTCCCCTCCCCCATCCTACTGCCTTGTCTTTGAACAGAGCGCTTGGAACTTTAACCATTATTATGATTAGCATACTGTTCTCTGTCGTATTCCGCTGTCCCTATACCTCTGTACAGGCGTTCAGACAATCCTGGACAAAATTATTGGGACACTTCCGGACCTTCCCCTCCACCCCTGGTTCAATGTTGAGAAGAAACGAAAAGCGCGCTCTTTTCTTCAGCGCTCAACTTTAATTCACCTTCAAAACCAACATTGAGGTGGGGCGCGGGGATTTGTCCCAGATAATTTTGTCCAGGATTGTCTGACCGCCTGTACAAAGGTATAGGAGAAGTCTCATGTTGAATATAGGAGAAATTTAGCAACGGCAAGCGACAAATCTGGTAGCTGGTTAAGTTTACCGGTATTGGGAAAAAAGTGATGTCAGGTCTTTTGGATTGTTTCATGAGAAAATTACTGAATTTCTACTTAAGCAGGAGTAACTTGGATGTAAATAATGCAGTACCAGAGGACAGTGGTTATTTATTACACAAAAGAACGATGCTATTTAGGAGTAATTGGTCAGTCGGGCTCGGGAACTTCGGGGGAGAAAGGTGTACAGAGGCTATCAGTTGAATGTATTTGCGCCTCAAAACAACTATACGGATAAATATATTTATGATCTACAGCGTAACCAGCAGACAGTTACAAGAGAAGAGGTTCCAACAATTGAGTACGGTATCAATAGACATAGGCGATAAGTGAGCGGTTGTGTCGTGAAGTAGATGTCGCTATTTCTACTAGTCAGGCCTCCTCCCACTACAGGTCGAACGGTTTACCCCACGGTTTACCATCACTTTTTCGTCCAAATATAATCACCTGGTTGCCTAAAAGGGGATTTAAGGATGAATTTATACAGACAAGATCATGTGAGACCTGCCGTGAAAAGCAGGACGGAAAATTTTGACGGAAAGAACAAATTCGCAACGGTTGACCATTAAGCGAACAGAAAAATCTTGACTACCTTGTCTTTTAAATGTTAAAACTGACGGTGAACCGTTTATTCCCATTGAATTACTGTGTAGTGGTCAACGGTCAACCGTTTCAGTCACTGGTTAACCGTGGCGCCATTCAGATTCTAATACGTCTTACGTTTTGTCAGAACAAGAAAGATGTACAAAGAGTACTAAAGGTAATTAGGGGCCTTGCACCTTTACTTGTAAATGAATGCCGTGCAGTCAGACTTTTACCCTAGTGCATGCAGTGTAGTAGCAAATTACACTGTGAGTTTGGCGGTCGCTTTTAGTAAGAAGAATAGCCATGTTGCAGCCTCAGACTTATGATAGCTAACCTTACTGTACGCTCATACTGTTACCTATTAGATACATTATAGGATGCTCTGCAGGGACATTTACGACTTATTTCAAGGTCCTATTTCGTGCGGCATTCCTTTCCGACGGACAGTAAACAGCTGCAATATTCTCCATCATATATCACTGGCTGCTGCTAATTGTCTCAGACACAATCTTCCCTTTTTCCATCCCCCATATGTCTCTACAGTATTTTATGCCCCTCCCTGCCCAAGTGAAAACCAAATTTTGATAGCCACACGAGGAAGTGGTTATATTCTCGATAAATTCAGTAATTTCCCCGTGTTTGACCCTTTCGTAAACTTAACTCAAATAACCCCGGTGTTTCCTACATTTACATTGAGATTTAATTAATACGTTCGTTAATTTTTCATAATAATTCAGTGGTACCTTCCATTCTTCCCCTCCCCCATCCTACTGCCTTGTCTTTGAACAGAGCGCTTGGAACTTTAACCATTATTATGATTAGCATACTGTTCTCTGTCGTATTCCGCTGTCCCTATACCTCTGTACAGGCGTTCAGACAATCCTGGACAAAATTATTGGGACACTTCCGGACCTTCCCCTCCACCCCTTGTTCAATGTTGAGAAGAAACGAAAAGCGCGCTCTTTTCTTCAGCGCTCAACTTTAATTCACCTTCAAAACCAACATTGAGGTGGGGCGCGGGGATTTGTCCCAGATAATTTTGTCCAGGATTGTCTGACCGCCTGTACAAAGGTATAGGAGAAGTCTCATGTTGAATATAGGAGAAATTTAGCAACGGCAAGCGACAAATCTGGTAGCTGGTTAAGTTTACCGGTATTGGGAAAAAAAGTGATGTGAGGTCTTTTGGATTGTTTCATGAGAAAATTACTGAATTTCTACTTAAGCAGGAGTAACTTGGATGTAAATAATGCAGTACCAGAGGACAGTGGTTATTTATTACACAAAAGAACGATGCTATTTAGGAGTAATTGGTCAGTCGGGCTCGGGAACTTCGGGGGAGAAAGGTGTACAGAGGCTATCAGTTGAATGTATTTGTGCCTCAAAACAACTATACGGATAAATATATTTATGATCTACAGCGTAACCAGCAGACAGTTACAAGAGAAGAGGTTCCAACAATTGAGTACGGTATCAATAGACATAAACGATAAGTGAGCGGTTGTGTCGTGAAGTAGATGGCGCTATTTCTACTAGTCAGGCCTCCTCCCACTACAGGTCGAACGGTTTACCCCACGGTTTACCATCACTTTTTCGTCCAAATATAATCACTTGGTTGCCTAAAAGGGGATTTAAGGATGAATTTATACAGACAAGATCATGTGAGACCTGTCGTGAAAAGCAGGACGGAAAATTTTGACGGAAAGAGCAAATTCGCAACGGTTGACCATTAAGCGAACAGAAAAATCTTGACTTCCTTGTCTTTTAAATGTTAAAACTGACGGTGAACCGTTTATTTCCATTGAATTACTGTGTAGTGGTCAACGGTCAACCGTTTCAGTCACTGGTCAACCGTGGCGCCATTCAGATTCTAATAAATCTTACGTTTTGTCAGAACAAGAAAGATGTGCAAAGAGTACTAAAGGTAAGGGACCTCATACCTTTACTTGTAAATGAATACCGTGCAGTCAGACTTTTACCCTAGTGCATGCAGTGTAGTAGCAAATTATACTGTGAGTTTGGCAGTCGCTTTTAGTAAGAGGAATAGCCATGTTGCAACCTCCGACTTATGATAGCTAACCTTACTGTACGCTCATACTGCTACCTATTAGATACATTATAGGCTGCTCTGCAGGGACATTTACGACTTATGTCAAGGTCCTATTTCGTGCGGCATTCCTTTCCGACGGACAGTAAACAGCTGCAATATTCTCCATCATATATCACTGGCTGTTGCTAATTGTCTCACACTCTTCCCTTTTTCCATCCCGCATATGTCTCTACACTATTTTATGCCCCTCCCTGCCCAAGTGAAAACCAAATTTTGGTAGCCACACGAGGAAGTGGTTATATTCTCGATAAATTCAGTGATTTCCCCGTGTTTGACTCTTTCGTAAACTTCACTCAAATAACCCCGGTGTTTCCTACATTTACAATGAGATTCAATTAATACGTTCGTTAATTGTTCATAATAATTCAGTGGTACCTTCCATTCTTCCCCTCCCACATCCAGCTGCTTTGTATTTGAACAGAGCGCTTGGAACTTTAACCATTATTATGATAAGCATACTGTTCTCTGTCGTATTCCGCTGTCCCTATACCTTTGTACAGGCGTTCAGACAATCCTGGACAAAATTATTGGGACACTTCCGGACCTTCCCCTCCACCCCTTGTTCAATGTTGAGAAGAAACGAAAAGCGCGCTCTTTTCTTCAGCGCTCAACTTTAATTCACCTTCAAAACCAACATTGAGGTGGGGCGCGGGGATTTGTCCCAGATAATTTTGTCCAGGATTGTCTGACCGCCTGTACAAAGGTATAGGAGAAGTCTCATGTTGAATATAGGAGAAATTTAGCAACGGCAAGCGACAAATCTGGTAGCTGGTTAAGTTTACCGGTATTGGGAAAAAAAGTGATGTGAGGTCTTTTGGATTGTTTCATGAGAAAATTACTGAATTTCTACTTAAGCAGGAGTAACTTGGATGTAAATAATGCAGTACCAGAGGACAGTGGTTATTTATTACACAAAAGAACGATGCTATTTAGGAGTAATTGGTCAGTCGGGCTCGGGAACTTCGGGGGAGAAAGGTGTACAGAGGCTATCAGTTGAATGTATTTGTGCCTCAAAACAACTATACGGATAAATATATTTATGATCTACAGCGTAACCAGCAGACAGTTACAAGAGAAGAGGTTCCAACAATTGAGTATCAATAGACATAAACGATAAGTGAGCGGTTGTGTCGTGAAGTAGATGGCGCTATTTCTACTAGTCAGGCCTCCTCCCACTACAGGTCGAACGGTTTACCCCACGGTTTACCATCACTTTTTCGTCCAAATATAATCACTTGGTTGCCTAAAAGGGGATTTAAGGATGAATTTATACAGACAAGATCATGTGAGACCTGCCGTGAAAAGCAGGACGGAAAATTTTGACGGAAAGAACAAATTCGCAACGGTTGACCATTAAGCGAACAGAAAAATCTTGACTACCTTGTCTTTTAAATGTTAAAACTGACGGTGAACCGTTTATTCCCATTGAATTACTGTGTAGTGGTCAACGGTCAACCGTTTCAGTCACTGGTTAACCGTGGCGCCATTCAGATTCTAATACGTCTTACGTTTTGTCAGAACAAGAAAGATGTACAAAGAGTACTAAAGGTAGGGGGCCTTGCACCTTTACTTGTAAATGAATGCCGTGCAGTCAGACTTTTACCCTAGTGCATGCAGTGTAGTAGCAAATTACACTGTGAGTTTGGCGGTCGCTTTTAGTAAGAAGAATAGCCATGTTGCAGCCTCAGACTTATGATAGCTAACCTTACTGTACGCTCATACTGTTACCTATTAGATACATTATAGGCTGCTCTGCAGGGACATTTACGACTTATTTCAAGGTCCTATTTCGTGCGGCATTCCTTTCTGAAGCACAGTAAACAGCTGCAATATTCTCCATCATATATCACTGGCTGTTGCTAATAGTCTCACACTCTTCCCTTTTTCCGTCCCTCATATGTCTCTACAGTATTTTATGCCCCTCCCTGCCCAAGTGAAAACCAAATTTTGATAGCCACACGAGGAAGTGGTTATATTCTCGATAAATTCAGTAATTTCCCCGTGTTTGACCCTTTCGTAAACTTAACTCAAATAACCCCGGTGTTTCCTACATTTACATTGAGATTCAATTAATACGTTCGTTAATTGTTCATAATAATTCAGTGGTACCTTCCATTCTTCCCCTCCCCCATCCTACTGCCTTGTCTTTGAACAGAGCGCTTGGAACTTTAACCATTATTATGATAAGCATACTGTTCTCTGTCGTATTCCGCTGTCCCTATACCTTTGTACAGGCGTTCAGACAATCCTGGACAAAATTATTGGGACACTTCCGGACCTTCCCCTCCACCCCTTGTTCAATGTTGAGAAGAAACGAAAAGCGCGCTCTTTTCTTCAGCGCTCAACTTTAATTCACCTTCAAAACCAACATTGAGGTGGGGCGCGGGGATTTGTCCCAGATAATTTTGTCCAGGATTGTCTGACCGCCTGTACAAAGGTATAGGAGAAGTCTCATGTTGAATATAGGAGAAATTTAGCAACGGCAAGCGACAAATCTGGTAGCTGGTTAAGTTTACCGGTATTGGGAAAAAAAGTGATGTGAGGTCTTTTGGATTGTTTCATGAGAAAATTACTGAATTTCTACTTAAGCAGGAGTAACTTGGATGTAAATAATGCAGTACCAGAGGACAGTGGTTATTTATTACACAAAAGAACGATGCTATTTAGGAGTAATTGGTCAGTCGGGCTCGGGAACTTCGGGGGAGAAAGGTGTACAGAGGCTATCAGTTGAATGTATTTGTGCCTCAAAACAACTATACGGATAAATATATTTATGATCTACAGCGTAACCAGCAGACAGTTACAAGAGAAGAGGTTCCAACAATTGAGTATCAATAGACATAAACGATAAGTGAGCGGTTGTGTCGTGAAGTAGATGGCGCTATTTCTACTAGTCAGGCCTCCTCCCACTACAGGTCGAACGGTTTACCCCACGGTTTACCATCACTTTTTCGTCCAAATATAATCACTTGGTTGCCTAAAAGGGGATTTAAGGATGAATTTATACAGACAAGATCATGTGAGACCTGCCGTGAAAAGCAGGACGGAAAATTTTGACGGAAAGAACAAATTCGCAACGGTTGACCATTAAGCGAACAGAAAAATCTTGACTACCTTGTCTTTTAAATGTTAAAACTGACGGTGAACCGTTTATTTCCATTGAATTACTGTGTAGTGGTCAACGGTCAACCGTTTCAGTCACTGGTCAACCGTGGCGCCATTCAGATTCTAATAAATCTTACGTTTTGTCAGAACAAGAAAGATGTGCAAAGAGTACTAAAGGTAAGGGGCCTTGCACCTTTGCTTGTAAATGAATGCCATGCAGTCAGACTTTTACCCTAGTGCATGCAGTGTAGTAGCAAATTATACTGTGAGTTTGGCAGTCGCTTTTAGTAAGAAGAATATAGCCATGTTGCAACCTCAGACTTATGATAGCTAACCTTCCTGTACGCTCATACTGTTACCTATTAGATACATTATAGGCTGCTCTGGTGGGACATTTACGACTTATTTCAAGGTCCTATTTCGTGCGGCATTCCTTTCCGACGGACAGTAAACAGCTGCAATATTTTTTCCACCATATATCACTGGCTGTTGCTAATTGACTCACACTCTTCCCTTTATCCATCCCTCATATGTCTCTACAGTATTTTATGCCCCTCCCTGCCCAAGTGAAAACCAAATTTTGATAGCCACACGAGGAAGTGGTTACGGTATATTCTCGATAAATTCAGTAATTTCCCCGTGTTTGACCCTTTCGTAAACTTAACTCAAATAACCCCGGTGTTTCCTACATTTAAATTGAGATTCAATTAATACGTTCGTTAATTGTTCATAATAATTCAGTGGTACCTTCTACTCTTCCCCTCCCCCATCCCACTGCCTTGTCTTTGAACAGAGCGCTTGGAACTTTAACCATTATTATGATAAGCATACTGTTCTCTGATGTATTCCGCTGTCCCTATACCTTTGTACAGGCGTTCAGACAATCCTGGACAAAATTATTGGGACACTTCCGGACCTTCCCCTCCACCCCTTGTTCAATGTTGAGAAGAAACGAAAAGCGCGCTCTTTTCTTCAGCGCTCAACTTTATTTCACCTTCAAAACCAACATTGAGGTGGGGCGCGGGGATTTGTCCCAGATAATTTTGTCCAGGATTGTCTGACCGCCTGTACAAAGGTATAGGAGAAGTCTCATGTTGAATATAGGAGAAATTTAGCAACGGCAAGCGACAAATCTGGTAGCTGGTTAAGTTTACCGGTATTGGGAAAAAAAGTGATGTGAGGTCTTTTGGATTGTTTCATGAGAAAATTACTGAATTTCTACTTAAGCAGGAGTAACTTGGATGTAAATAATGCAGTACCAGAGGACAGTGGTTATTTATTACACAAAAGAACGATGCTATTTAGGAGTAATTGGTCAGTCGGGCTCGGGAACTTCGGGGGAGAAAGGTGTACAGAGGCTATCAGTTGAATGTATTTGTGCCTCAAAACAACTATACGGATAAATATATTTATGATCTACAGCGTAACCAGCAGACAGTTACAAGAGAAGAGGTTCCAACAATTGAGTATCAATAGACATAAACGATAAGTGAGCGGTTGTGTCGTGAAGTAGATGGCGCTATTTCTACTAGTCAGGCCTCCTCCCACTACAGGTCGAACGGTTTACCCCACGGTTTACCATCACTTTTTCGTCCAAATATAATCACTTGGTTGCCTAAAAGGGGATTTAAGGATGAATTTATACAGACAAGATCATGTGAGACCTGTCGTGAAAAGCAGGACGGAAAATTTTGACGGAAAGAACAAATTCGCAACGGTTGACCATTAAGCGAACAGAAAAATCTTGACTTCCTTGTCTTTTAAATGTTAAAACTGACGGTGAACCGTTTATTTCCATTAAATTACTGTGTAGTGGTCAACGGTCAACCGTTTCAGTCACTGGTCAACCGTGGCGCCATTCAGATTCTAATAAATCTTACGTTTTGTCAGAACAAGAAAGATGTTCAAAGAGTACTAAAGGTAAGGGGCCTTGCACCTTTGCTTGTAAATGAATGCCATGCAGTCAGACTTTTACCCTAGTGCATGCAGTGTAGTAGCAAATTATACTGTGAGTTTGGCAGTCGCTTTTAGTAAGAAGAATATAGCCATGTTGCAACCTCAGACTTATGATAGCTAACCTTCCTGTACGCTCATACTGTTACCTATTAGATACATTATAGGCTGCTCTGGTGGGACATTTACGACTTATTTCAAGGTCCTATTTCGTGCGGCATTCCTTTCCGACGGACAGTAAACAGCTGCAATATTCTCCATCATATATCACTGGCTGTTGCTAATTGACTCACACTCTTCCCTTTTTCCATCCCTCATATGTCTCTACAGTATTTTATGCCCCTCCCTGCCCAAGTGAAAACCAAATTTTCATAACTTTTGAAGTGGGGCATGGGTCATTTAGGGTCAAAGAGAGGTCCAACCAAGGCCATAACTGAGCATAATTATGCAAAGAGAAGCCTTGTGAACTCCTAGGGGTTGTGTTGGAATTTGTGGTCAGATTTGGCTAAGAGCATTCACGTAGATGATGAGTGTCACCCCCATCATCAACTGGGTGTTTTTGGAGGGGGAAAATAAGGTCTCAAGGTCTTTGGTGTGTCATTCAAAGGTCAAGGAAAATTGAGTGTAGATCCGTGCAAAAAAAATACCTTTAAGTGCTCTAGGGGTTATCTGCAAATTGTTATCAAATGTGGCTGGAATTATTCAGTGGATGATGGGCAATGTGGCCAGTTTTGTACTTTTTGGAGTATGTTGCGAAGGTCATTTGGGTCTCTTAGAGAGGTCAAAGGTGGTAATCACACAAATCTTCATCTCCTAGGGGTGTACATCCAAATCTCATCAAAATTGGCCAGTGTTCAGTAAATGTGGGGTCGTCATATGATGTAGTTTTTTAAGTAAGGTCAAATGGTTCCATATGGGGGTCAGAGAGAGGTTAAAGTTGGGAATGCACACACGAGTCTATCTTCATCTCGACCTCCTAGGTGGTAGAAGTCCAAAATCTTATCAAAGTATGGCCTAGTTTGCATTTTCATTAGATAATGAATGGGTTCATCTAAAGATGTATTTTCTGAATCACTCAAGAGATCATTTGTGGGTCAGGAGAAGTGAAAGCTGGAATCGCAGAATCTTCATCTAGGGGTCATATCCAAATGTTTGATCAAAGTTGGTCCAGTGTTTTCAGAAGGATGGGTTGGTCATTGAAGATGCATTTTATAAGTAGGTCAAAGGTCATTTGGGTGTCATTAGAGAGGTCAAACATTGGAAATCACTAAAAAAGCTTTTCAACTCCGCATTGGTTATATGAAAAATCTTATTAAATTTGGCCAGAAAATGTTCAGTGCTAGATGATGATGGGTCCATCATAGTTTGCTCTTTTAGCCAGGTTTAAGGTCATTGGAGGTATTAAGATGGTTTGACACAATGGAATCGATGGCAAACAGCCTTCAACTTTACAGGTTTGTGTCTGGAATTTTGTCAAAGTTTTGCCAAGACAAATCCAGTAGATCGGTGGGTCATTAAAGTTATACTTTTGGAAGGTCAAAGGTTTCTTTTGGTGGTCAAACAGTAGAAATCAATCAAAAGTCCTTTTAAATACTAGTGTGGTTGCACTGGAATCTTATCAAAGTTGGTCCCATGTTCCATGGATGACTGGTTTCATCATGAAAGGTGTACTTTGGTGTTGATGTTAATGAGATGCCGTTTATCTTTTGCCAATGATATGGCTTTTCCTCACTATGTCATTTGCGTTTTGTATGGTATAAATTGACAAAGGAATGTTTTCGATGTGGGGGGGGGGGGATGGCCCAGACAAATTTGGGTTTATAAACTTACTCTCATTGTTCGCACGGCACAATTACCTTACTGTTATTGTGGCCCACAAGCACTAAAAAAATCTTGTCCCAAGCTGGGCAACTCTAAAATAGCCAATTGTCTAATGACCATTTACCTGTACATTGACATCACTGGAAGGGTACTACAATTCGTGACCTGTCGCATGCATGACGCCTTGGTTTTTGAATCACCATAATGAAGCTACATAACAGAAATTGTTTGAGTGAAATTGGGAGTTGAGCTACAGCTATCATTGATTAGCTCTTGTTGTGAAGTCCTCATGCGCATTCGGAGTGTTGCAGCTGCGGCGACAGGCCGAGATGCATTCTTGCTAATCAGACTTGCCGGCGGATGATAGCATCAATATTTACTGCCAACTGACTCCAGGCACTTAGATGGCATCTGTAGAGACACCGATTCTGATCGAAACCTTGCACGCCCGACCGCCAGTTCATTGTGTTCACTAGACATTCACTATCCAGCTCTTTTTAAGCACTCTAAGTCGCACGTACGCAGCACAAACGACCCTTATGTAGATTAGTCTCTTCCGTGAAACGTACTCCAATTTGGTCAGGCTACGAAATCAGTGTGTGCTTGCGTTGGGTTCCGAGTCACACAGGTCTCGTGCATACGCGGAAATGAAAAGAATAGACCACACTGATGCCAGCTAAAGAAGCCCTACAGATGGACGTTACAAACCTCCACTTGCCCCACACTGATTATCATCCTAAGATCAACGATCCACATAAAATCGAAATGGGCAGGAACTGTGGGATTCTTTCCCCTGAGAACAAATTGTGCAAGAGTCAAACCAAGGGTCGGGACTGTAGGTGGTGCAGCCCCCAGAAAACGGAGAGATGATTTGGTACTGACTAGGGCTCGCATCGGTCCGACGCTTTACCTTAACCCATAGCTTATTTGCTTCCACGGGGATGAAAGACCATATCTGTGATCCCCTGTGATTGTGCTGTCACCGTCAGTCACATTCATCGTTGACTGCTATGAATTACTCCCAATATTCGTCAGAAGTATTACAATGTTCGCCGGAACCTGAAGACATTGTTTGAGCGCAATAGATCCCTCCCTGCATTTTGGAACTTTCTCAAAGGAACTCTCTGACCTTTTACAGAAAGTTTTGTAGACATGACTCCCGGCATTTGCTTTTGTCTAGACTTTTTAGATTTTGCGCCCAATGTTTTTCCTTTTTTTTAGTTTCTCCCTACCCTGACCCTTTTTTATCTAGCTGACAACTATGGTAACCCATTTTGTGTTGATGTGTCGTTAAATCCCATCTAACTATCATGCTTTCATTTACAATGATATCACATTGACATTGAACATGGCCTTTCTTGTTGCTAGCACATACAATTTTGATGACCATCCTGAACAGATGGCACTGACTCCAGTTGAACGCAATTTACATACCAGTATGAACACTTTTCATATAATATCTTATGTTCATTGATGGATGAATGTGGTGGCGGTGGCTGGATGTTTAAGAGAAGTGGATATATGATATACCCATCAGACGCGGCCGTCGACGAATGTTGTGTTTGTGATGTGAGTGGAGATGAAGGGCCATAGTTTCACGACGGACACAATTTTGTTGCATTCTCTTCATGAACACAAAAGAAAATGACTCAAACTGTTGTAAATGGATATGAAAGGTCCTGGGTAGGACTTTAAACTGCACTCGGTTGTGTGAGCTTGTTTAAGCCGTGAGGGGATAATGGAGGTTACCCTTTGCTCCACAACTGCCTCTGGGGCACCCTTGGGCAAGGTTGCGCCAGTATTGTGCCCAGTTCCGCAGTTTTGGGGTTCCCGAAGAGAGTGGAACGTTCCCCGATTCCTTCTCGGGCTCTTCGATCTCTTTTGGGAAAAGTTTTGTTTTCGTTACGTGTAGATAGTTGTGATATAGTTGTTCGTATATACTGTGAGTAAACTGTAAATAAGTGATGTTTTAATGTAACACAGTGGACCCCCCCCCCCTCCATGTCCCCCTGTGCTGTGGTTGGCCTTGGGGCGTTGTGTGTTGTGCCTTTTAGGCGTGTGGGGGCTTTTTTACGTACGTAGAAACGAGCACGACAGAAACAAAGTAGAACTTAAACCTTAACCGGGACAGAAAACATAACTCCTGAACTATTTACAGAAATCTGTACCTTTCGCTAGCAAACAAAATGTTCTGTGCTAACATACGTACAAAAACACCCCAAAAACCCAAGCCAATCACGTAGGACTATTTGCAATTTCATATTATACAAAATTAACTATCACACCACGGCCCGCCGCGCACTGACAAACAAGTGGACCCCAACACCTGCCGACACGTCCGACCTTGGCAAACGGAAACGAAGTCGGCCTCCTACACCCTCCACCCTTTGGGCGTGTGTATATATTGAGATTGTTGTTGGGTCGTGTTGGTGGTGGGTTTCCTTGTTGGTGGTACAAAGACTCCATGAAGCCGTTACCGGAGCTGCAGTGTCCTCGCTGGTCAGCGGGATTCGTCTGCTCTCTCTGTGTTGTTTGGGTGTTCGGTTTTTGTGTTGTTGTGGCCAATATGTAAGTGATCCTGTTCGCCGGTCTGGGGCCGTGTCCCGTTTTTAGGCACGTAAAAAGCACAGTGGATATACCGGTGATTAAAAAATATTCATGTACTTAATATAACTAACACCTCACATACTGCCAAAATACTACTTCGTAAAAAGAAAGTAGGACTTCTGGCCTGGGTAGGACGTTTAAACTGCATCCGGTTGTGGAGCTTGGTTAAAGCGTGGGCATAATGAAAGTTACCCTTTGTCCCACAACTGCGATCCGGGACAAACCCTTGGGCGCAAGGTTTTTGCGCCTGTATTGTTTTGGCCCAGTCTACATTGGTTCAAGTTTTTTTCTTTTTGTGTAAATAGTTGTATATAGTGTAACATACTGTAAATTATAGCAAGTTGACTCCACAGCCCATGACCCCTCGTGGGAGCAGGTGGACGCCCGCCCCGGTCACACCCTCTGTGGGACCCTTGTGGCAGTTTTGGTGATAATTGCTTGGTCTGATGGGTGTTTTGGTTGTTGTTGGGTGGTTGGTTTGGTGGTCTGGTGTTGTCTTTCGGTTGGCGTTTATATTAGTTATCTTGGTTTAGGCGTTTACCGGGGGGAGTGTTGGTTTGTGGCGGCATTGGGTTGTCAGTGTGTTGTGTGGGTTCTAATTGTTGTACATGCAACATGAATTTTTCTGTTGTTTGTGATGTTGGTGTTGTGTGTGGAATTCGTAGAGCCGAGCCCCCCCTTTTTGCCTTGATGTTTCCTGTCTCGATCCGGTTTGAGTTTTTGTTTTTTGTTTGTCATGTGGCCGTTTTCGAATGCACTTAAAAAGCTACCCTGTGGTTTTTTGCCCTGTGCTTTTTACGTGTTGGTTGCCGTTCGGGTCCGTGAAGTTGCCTTCGGGCGTGGTGGTTTCATCGCCTTTTCGGGCGTGTTTGTTTCCTTCGGGTGCGTGGCGTTGCCCTCGGGCGTGAAGTTGCCTGATCGGTCGTTGGGTCGCTTTCGGGCGTGAAGTTGCCTTCGGGCGTGGGTGTTGCCCTTCGGGAGGGAATTGTGTCTTCGGGCGTTGCTTTTTCGGACTTTTTTGTTGCCTTCGGGTGTCGTGTCTGCTGCCTTCTTGGCGTGTGGTTGTTTTTTGCTGTTTGTAAATCGTCTTGTGTGGTGGGTGGGGTGGGGGTGTTTCTTGTGGAGTTTTTGCGTGTGGGGGTTGGTTTCTTTTCGTATATGTTTGGCACAGACATTTTGTTTTGCTAGCTTAGTAAAGGTAACTATTGTAAATGATTGTAAGTAGTTCATGGTTGTGGTTTCTTTGCCGGTCTCTGATTTGGTTTCTTCCTGTTTTGTGATAATGTCCGTTTTCCATGCACTTAAAAAGCTTGCATCTGTACGTGTTGCCTTCCGGGCGTTTGGTCTTGCCTTAGTGGCGTTGGGTCTTGCCTAGCTCGGGTGTGTGGTGGGATTTGGGTTTTGCGTGCTGTTTTGCTTTTGTGCACGTCTTCGCCGAGGTTTTGTGTCTTGCGGTCTGTGGGACTTTGTTTTGGTGTCTTTGCGTTTGTTTTGGTGGTTGGATGGGCTGGAGTTGTTTTGTCTCTTCTTTGGGGGGGGTGATGCGGGGCAGTACTTAATATCCCCCCAGTTAGTAACAAACTGACTCTTTGTGGAGCCATTCCTTGTTGTGTGGTGTGCTTTTTACCGTACGTAGAAACGTTATAACTATCCGTTTGGCTTCTATACTCTATACTGTAACACGAAGGAACAAACAACTTTACAAACCTGACCGGCACAAAAACACAACACGGTGTTTTGAACTATTTACAGAATTCTGTACATTGCTCTACAAAACAAAATTTCTGCGATAGAGAGCTTTTTACGTACGTACGTAGAAACGGGCACGATAGCTACGAAGAAACCAAAGTATTAACTTAAACCTGACCGGACAAAAACATTAAACTCTGAACTATTTACAGAAAATCTGTACATTTGCGTGCTAGCAAACAAAATGTCTGTGCTATGTTTACAAAAACCACCCGAAAGCCCTAATACCCAAGACTCATAATCATGTAGGACTATTTGTAATTTCAATATTTTACAATATTTACAAATTAACTATCACCGGCCCCCGCCCGCACTGAAACAATGTGGACCCCAACACCTGCCGAAACGTCGACCCTTGGCAACGGACGAAGTCGGCCTCCCACCCTCAGCTTAATCTCCGTCCTCACCGACGCTAGGACGACGTCCGCCACGGCTTCCCCTCTCCCCTAAACACAAATATTTACACCGGTCTCTCCACAAGGCCAGCTTTATGGAGGCCGCACCATGAAACAAAGGTAAGTATCCCCGCGAACACTTGTATTGCATGGCGGGGGTGACAGGACCATACAAAGCGTAGTCCTGGCTGACCGCCCAGGTGTTACAAAAACGTGATGGCGATCAGCCAGAGCTTGAAACCACTCCCAGAGGAGGGCACGAAGCCACACTGCCAAAACACATGGGGGCACACTCTCCCACCCTGTGCATCCAGTGCGGGGGCAAATTGCCATTCTCCAAGACGCCACCGAAGGCGCTTTGAGATTCGTTTACGATGGCGTCTCGTGTGCGATCCGCCACAGCAGGTCACGCCGGCGGTGATCGAGTGTCCCGCCGTGGACGACATACGCCACACTTCCGGCCCTGACGCATAGTCCCCGTTGGGTTGGTCCTGACCAACCAAGTCATCAAAAATGGCCCGGTACTGGTCCCCCGCACTGGACTGCAAAACGTCCCCTACAGTTGACATAATACGTAGTGTCTCCCTCATCTGACAGTATGCCTTCGTTGGCCTCCAACTGTGAGGTACACTGTTGCTAAACAGGGTAGGAAAGAACCAACGGAATGATAATCCACCCCAATAACGGACAAAGTAGGCAAACGGCATCTGACTGTCGACAGCACTAAAAACACATTTGGTCAGGAGAAAACGGAGCTTTGAAGGAAAGTGCACAAGGCCCAATCCCCCTGCCTAGGAACCTGGTACACCACTTTTCTTCTGACCAGCTCCGCTTTCCCTGACCAAAGAAACCTAAATACAGCCCTCTCGAGTCGCACCAGGACACCCTCTGGAGCGGCCTGAACAGTGCCTGGATACCACAAGAGAGGGTAAACGAAACGATTTATAACTGTTACCTTCCCCAACAGACTAATGTAGCGATCGCCAAAGTCCTTTAACCTAGCTCCCACCAGGTCCACTTTCTCATTCCAGGTAAGTGACTCGGGTGAACCGTAACCAAACCATATGCCATTGATTTTTATGACGTCGTCTACCCATGATGCCGCGAAGGGCAGTTGTTTCGACCGCCACTTACCTAGACGGAGTCCTTTGGTCTTGGTGGGGTTCAGTCTGGCACCTGTCGCTCTTGGAAAGGTGACAGCGTGCTAGTTAGAGCTCTGAAGGAGGCGAGATCGGAGACTACCATGTGACGTCGTCAGCATACTGGAGCCACTTGACTTTAGCTCCACCGGGTATGTGAAATGGTCGAAACAAAGGTTCAACTTGGAAGGCTCTTGCAAGGGATTCACTAAACAATACATAGGGTAGAGGTGACAGGGGACACCCCTGCCGTACCCCACGGTGAACTCTGAAGGCATCCGACGGTAGGCCATTAACGATAACCCGACTATATACACTATTTATACAGTAAAGAGGTTCCATTTAACAAAAACTGGCGATTCAAATTAAACTTTTTCAAGATTTTAAAGAGGAATCCGTGATCAAACCATGTCGAAGGCCTTCTCCTGATCGAGGGAGACAAGCGCACATGGAAGATCACGGTCCATCACATATTCAACTAAGTCCCGCATCAACCAGAAGGTTCTGCTGAATACTGTGTCCCCGCACCGCACATGTCTGGAAAGAACCTACAAGATCCGGCATGACCGTGCCTAGCCTGTTACAATGGGCTTTCGCCAGAATCTTGTAGTCTAACATTTAACAAGGTAATTGGTCGCTTGTTTTTCGGTTCT
Organism: Holothuria leucospilota; assembly: GCA_029531755.1. Lineage (NCBI taxonomy): Eukaryota > Metazoa > Echinodermata > Holothuroidea > Aspidochirotida > Holothuriidae > Holothuria > Holothuria leucospilota. Next base: position 29,606,389 of record CM055961.1, on the reverse strand, counting down.
AGGGGGTCTCCAGACTTTGGTAACAATGTTATAACGCCTGTGCGCTGCGAGGGACTCAATGAGCCATGCAAGGAAGGCAGAGGCGAATACATCACGGAGATCGTGCCCGACGGTACCCCCAGAAGCGTTTGTAAAATTCCACTGGGATACCGTCGGACCCAGGCGCCTTTCCGCCTTTCATCCTCGCCACCGCCTTCCAGAGCTCGTCGACAGTCAGGGGAGAACCAAGTCCATCATTCTGCTCTTTAGAGGGTGTCTTGTCAATATTATCTAATAGGGACCCTTGAAGGTCTACCTCGACATCTGCCCGCGTATAAAGCTGTTCATAGAAGGTCTTTAAATACTTCCAAGATGTCGAGAGGGTCCTTCTGTACTGTACCGTGGACGTCACGGACTGCTCTTATGCGGCGATCGATGGCATACTTTGTGACTCCCGGTAGAATTTTGATAAGTTGGTTTTTCCTCCGCCTCCACGCAATGCACGCGAGCACGAACGCGGGCCCCGCGCAATTTTGTCAAGGTACTGCTTGGATTGCGTGAAGTGCGGAGGTGTCCCCGTTCCTCTCCCTAGAGCAGAGTGAAGGGAACTCCTCCCTTTTTCGACGAGCTCTTGCTACACAGTACTCAACTGTAAAACTGTTTGATGGCGGGACTTTACGTCGTCCCACCACTCTAAATCTGTTGAGAAGGCCGGCCTCAATGTTCGCCACCCTTCGTACCTGGCTTCAAACTGTTCGCAATAGTCAAGCCTCCGTTAGAATATCTGTGTTAAATTTCCAGAAACCACTCCCTGCTGGACATGACTCTGGAGGCTGAAAGGAGACAGTAATTGCATCATGATCCGAAATTGACATGTCACAACTTCTCAGTCACTCGGTGACAGTGCAGGTGGAGAGTACACCCGTCCAACCCTTGAGGCATCCGTGCCATCAGGGCGGTGCCAAGTGAACACGGACAAGCCGGGGAATGTTGTGCTCTCCAGAACATCAACCATGGTCCGTGATTCTTTACGAACATGTTGCAATTTCCGACGTGCCGACACCACAGCCCGAAGACGTACTGTGTGGAACATTCGGTCAAGCTGTGTGTCGGGGACGCAGTTAAAGTCTCCCGCCAGGATACACGGAGCACTGCCAGGAACGAAGGATGGCAGGGTCATGAAAAGTCCCTTCTGTCTGAAAGGCCGATTGGGCGCATACACGTTACACAGAAAAATTTCCCACTAGGGTGTCTTATTGTAATGCATACCAAACGGCCCTCATGATCAGAATCAACTTTTCCCACCAGGGGAGTCCACCTAGGCGAAACTAAAATAACTGAACCACAAGATGTTGTTGAACCAAAAGGAAGCAATTAAACCCCCACCCCACTCAAAGGACCAGGTGTGGACCATCGTCCTCATTCACAATATGGGTCTCCTGGAGGAAAACGAAGTCCACACCCAGTGTTCTGCAAAATTGGAATATCCTTGACCGCGCTTTCCGACTGTCCCCTCATGCCGTTAACATTAGAGTCAAGAGGGACAGGGATCAGCCATGGTGTAATGAGTTGGCTACGGTATCTACCTGGGACCTGACCTTTTTACTTTGTGAACTCGTGTGTGGGTCTTCCGAATGGTGAACCCCCCTGGTCTAACACCCCCGCCTGAGGCCGACCTCTTCAATGAAGGCTCCTCTCCCTCACACAATCAAACCAGCCCTCCCCAGAAGGGTGGATCCTTTGGAGGAGGCTCTGAGGCAGGCTCCCCACCATCTGACATAGCAGGACTCAGAGTCTGAGGAGAGCTGAAGGTCCTCCTCCCACTGCCCATCCTATCAGCTTCCACTGGTGTTGGTGGGGAGCGATGGTGAGGAGTTTCGCCTTGGGAGCCGCAAGTACTCCCCTCACAACTGTTTTTGAGGCGAGGCATCTCTTGTTCCACTTCTTGTGCTGCCTCCTCCACAATTCCTGAGTGGAATATTCTGGGGCCTGCTTGCGAGGGTTCAGGTGCCTGCTCCACATCCGCACTAGCATGGGCAGAGTACGATGTGGGGCACGCACCAGAGACATGTCCCTCCTCTCCACAAAGGTTGCACCGCACCTCGTTGGGGCACTCTGCCTTGTCGTGCCCTACCTGCAGGCACCTGCCGCAACGTCTGTTGGGACAAGACCTGGCTTCGTGTCCCTCTTGTCAACATTTGAAACAGGTGCGGGGCTGTCCGAAGTACCTTATGTGGGCCTTCGAACCCCCTATGAAGACGAAGGATGGGATGTCCCTATCCAATTCCATACGGCACTGCCTCTTTCCATTAAATATGCCGGCCAACTCGCCCGAGCCATATTTGCACCATCGCATGTCAGAGACAGTTCCGTATTGTTCAGAACCCTCGCACCAGGCGCTGGTCCGACCTCAAAGTTCAGGTATAACACTGTCACCGCCACAGAGCGATCATATGGGGTGACAGTGAGCCCCTCTACTCCCTTCAGGCAAGACACACCTTTAACACGAGCAGCATCAGACCTGAACTTTGAGTCATACGTGTTGCGGGCGGCAAGCGCCTGCAACATCTCTATTTCTTTAACCCGTATTCCGTTATTCTTCAACACAGTAAACGCCTGCGGGGGAGAGACGCTCGCCCCCGACGAAAACTCTAACCTAACAATTGTGCTGGGGGGGGGGGGCTTTTTAAGTACATCGAAAAGGCACATACAAACAAAAAACAAAACTCAAACCGGATCGGACAGGAACATAAAGGCAAAACTATCCACACACCACCAAATCAAACAGAAAATTATGTTCATTAGAAGAATAGAACCACACACACACACTGACAACCCAAACACCCCACAGACCAACCTCCCCCCGGCCACACTAAAAACAAAGACCACACACCCAAAGACAACACCACGCCGGACGGCAACACCAAGCCCGAAGGCAACACCACGCCCGAAGGCAACACCAAGCCCGAAGGCAACACCACGCCCGAAGGCACCACTAAGCCCGAAGGCAACACTAAGCCCGAAGGCAACACTAAGCCCGAAGGCAACACCACGCCCGAAGGCAACACAACGCCCGAAGGCAACACTACGCCCGAAGGCAACAGCACTTAAAAAGCACCGGGACAAATACAGGTGCACCTTGCCCAAGGGTGCCCCGGAGGCAGTTGTGGCAAAGGGTAACCTCATTACTCCCACGTTTAAACAAACTCCACAACCGGATGCAGTTTAAGGTCCTACCCAGGACCTAACAACTGTGCTATCCCGACCTCCGGGCATAGCAGCAGTTTGTGTGGCTCGAGGCCACGGGATAAAGGACAAACAACCTCAGAACTAGTTTACAAAAGACAAAAAATAGGATGAAGTAAGAAAAACACAAGCAACACAGAAACAAGGCGCGGTCGCAAACAAATGGACACGACCAGACCTACTTATCAACTACGACACAAACACGCTATAAGGTTTTGTACACAATTAATATAGTATAGTATAATATGTATGCCAGCACAGCACAGTACCAAATTCAGCACGAGCAAACGACGAGAGCGGAACGAAAACACGTCTGCTCTCGTCGAAGACCTGAACTGAACTCAGCAACACAGAAACAAGGCGCTGTCGCAAACAAATAGACACGACCAGACCTACTTATCAACTACAACACAAGCACGCTATAAGGTTTTGTACACAATTGCAATATATAGTACAGCTATCACACAGTGATATAAGTTGAGCACGGTAAAACGACGAGAGCGGGGCTTTTTAAGTGCATCGAAACGGCACATACAAACAAAAAACAAACTCAAACCGGATCGGACAGGAACACAAATGCAAAACTATCCACACACCACCAAATCAAACAGAAAGTTATGTTCATTACAACAATAGAACCACACACACACTGACAACAACCCAAATACCCAACAGACCAACCTCCCCCCGGCCAACCTAAAGCAATAATACTACATACCGCCAACAACCAAAAAACCAGACACCAACAACAGGGGCCACGAGGGGTCCGGGGCGGGGTTCACCCGCCACGAGGAGTCCGGGGTGGAGTCAACTTGCTATATTTACACTATGTACACTATATACACTATTTACACAAAAACAAACAAGAGGGCAATCCACGGAGTTGCTTATCTCATCGCCAGCACATGGCATTGTGTTGAGCCGTATAACTGGAGGACGCACATCAATGTGGAATCACAGCGCAATATATCCTGCTCTATGTGTGGAAATTGAAATTAAAACCGAAATTGAACCCGAATTGGAGGTCACGTTATGTAGGTCACCTTCGGAAATAATATAACACTGAGCAATGTGGGCATGGTGACGTGCCCTACACCTGTAGCGTGTCTTGAACGCCTCTTCGGCCTCTAATGCTTTAATTTCAAAGATATTATAAGCATAGATTCCAAACTCCTATACCTACACTGTTACGCTCAGTGACTCCTCATGGAGACGTATATATCGGGGCGGAAGTGTGAATATGATATATGCGCCGTTCTATTCGGCGATTTGCGTACAAAAAGAACGTGTTACAGAAAATTCCATTGTTAAAAGAGGTAAGCAATATGCGTGCACTTTTACAACGCGCAGAATACATATCCCTGTGTATTATGTGGCATACATGACGCACACTTCAGCGCGCTCGGGAAACAAACGCGCTAGTTGATTTCCCGTTGTGAGAGCGTAAGAAATTAAACGCGCATGTAAAAGTGCGTTACTTAAAGATGCCATAGAAACTGACCAATGAATATAGGCGAATAAGTCTATGAACGTTAAACCAGTCATTGCGCATTCATGTTCAAGTGCACTTACTTTGAAATGCAATCAGGAAGAAATATTTCGATCAATGTACAGAGGAAGGTATATTGCGCGTATGAAACGTGCTGTCAACCTGGGTCAACCTTTTATAACAATGGCGTTGTCCGTAACGCGTTCTTTTTTTCGTACGCAGATCGTCGAATAGAACGGCGCACTTGTCAATTCCACACTTCCGCCCGGAAATTTGCCTCTCCATGAGGAGTCAATTTCCGTAAAAGTGTAGATATAGGAGTGTGGAATCTATGCTTATAGTATCTTTGGAACTATCTAAGCGTAGCACCACACTCATCTGGCGTGTAGCGCGCGGAAAAAATTAGATTAAAATATCTCCGAGATTGCCTTAAATGACATTTCCAGGCCTTGTCAGTAACCATTTTGATGTGAATTTCTGCTTAAAAACATAAGAAGTGTTGTAAATAAACCCCTAAGAATATAATTTTAGCTACAATTTTCAGTTGTAAGAATTTTTAATTAGGGTGGTAAAAATTTCCGACAGAGGCCTTCTGAGGCTTTGTGGAAGGGGGCGACCGCCCCTTTAGCGCACTGATCTATGTGTAGGATCAACATACATAAACAGATCAGTGTGACCGTGTTTGAGGCTTCTGCACGCGTATTAGTTTCCCTTCATGCGCCCTTTTGTTGTTGTGCAAAAAGAACGCCTTCAGTGCGCTATACAGAAAATATGTGCACACAATACGATGTGCATGCTTGCTCGTGTTAGCATGCACGTCATTGGAATGGACAGTCAGTACCAAAAATATTACAAGCATAGATTCCAAATTTAGGATGGCGTGTTGACTCCCCATGGAGCCCAAAATATGGGGCGGAAGTGCTGATCACTGTTCAGCAGTTTTAAAAAAGCACAGGCTACAGGGAAATAAATGTCTTACAAAAGTATTAATACTATTTCGGAACATTGTAATGTAAGAAGTATTCATTCCTCAACACTAAGTTCTACTTACAAGAAGTTTAATTCTTCCTGACAGCATTACCAATAAGTACACTTGAACATGAGCGCACAATGACTGGTTTAAAGTTCATACACTTATTCGCCTACATCCATTAATCAGTTCCTATATCTTTAAGTAACGCACTTTTATATACGCGTTTAATTTCTTACGCCCTCACAACGGGAAATGAACTAGCGCGTTTGCTTCCCAAGAGCGCAGAAGTATGCGTCAAGTATTTCGGATAATACACAGAAAAAATGTATTCCGCACGTATAGAACGCGTTGTAAAAAGACACGCATACTAACCTCTTTTAACAATGAAATTTCTATAACGTGCGCCTTCTTATTTCCCGGCTACGCAGATCGCCGAAAAGAACGGTGCGCATGTCATATTCACACTTCAATATTTGCGTCTACACGAGGAGTCACTGAGCATAACAGTGTAGGTATAGTAGTTTGGAATCTATGCTTATAATATCTTGGTCAGTACTAGTAACAAGCGCGTCTACACTGTGTACTGTTGATTTCCGTTGCTATCATCAATGTTAAGTCTTTGTGTACCGAAACGCTAAAAAATGTGATTTCTCACAAAAATTGATCTTCGACCTTGGCAACCATATATTTTGGTAGCATTAGACATGTTCATCATATGTGAATTAAACTTCATGTATGTGGAATGTTTCCTTCTGGAATTATATTAAATATACTAAACTAGAGCACCAACGGTGCAGAAGCTCAAACTATGAAGTGGGAAATGATGCTTTGTTTATGTGCACTTGCTGTAGCTTTCATCATTTGATTTAGAGTAGTTTGTAATAGGGACTTTCGAGAAGTGGTTGGAATTCTAATTGTGGTGAAAATGGTCTAGAGTATGTTGGGGAAATATAGATCTTCAGGGCTATTTTGTGGTGAGGTCAGTGGTAGCACGATGGGGAGGGGGGTATGAGGGGAATTTATACCTCAGATTTTTGCCTTGCCCCCCCCTTCCAACTCTTCTGAATTATGGTGCATTGGATATGTATTATGAACGAAAATGCAACTATCCTGAGCACCCAGAAATATGCTGAAACCTCGGAGCTTCTAGGGGCTTCACCCCCTGGACCCCCAGCAGGGATCTAAGGCCCCTGGAACCAACTGCTTAGAGGTATAGTGGTCTGGTGGGAGGAATAGCCTAATACAATCATTGTAAACCAAAATATGTCCAACTTGAGACTTAATTTTTCACCCAGGGATATGGTTTGCTCACATGGCCCCACTCGCGTGAAGGTACAGTAATCTCACAGGAAGAATAGCCTAATACATTAAAATTATTTGGAATCTTTGCATTTGTTGATGAATTACAAAACAAAAATATGGTTCTGGAGACTTCACATTTTGTCTCAGAACATGAAGTTGCCAGACTGGCTGTCCAGTACCAAAGTGTTGGCTTTTGTGGTCGCTACAAGTGAAGTAGTTCTATCTTGCAAAAGTGGGATGTGCGTCTATAGCCCTTGTATTTGTGATGAAATATGAGGATACTGTTATCTTTTAACTATTTACAGCATCAGCATGTGACTGGTAAACCAGATGTCTGGTTACTCAGGCTCTGCTGTTTGTTAAAGAGTGACAGGTATTTGTTCAGAAGACTTGTATTACAATATAAAATAGTGACAATAAGAAAATGGTTTTTTACCATTTATTCTTATTATAATTTCTACACTTGAGGGTTATACAAAATTCTACTGTCTTAAAGATACATGAAACTGTAGATATGAGTTGGTGAAAGAAAGAAATATAAATAAGTGAATACAGAATATCAGAACATCAGACAAGATTGTGCAGGTGAGGTGACAACTCTTTTTGGAAAAATTTCATCCAGCTGAAGTGAGGGAATTTACATGAGACGATTGGAAAAGTGACATGAAAATTAGGATGATCAATTATGATGCCAACAGACCTCATCACCACACACAATACAGAAATTCATATACTGTATATACTGTACTGCCCAGAAGAACTGAATACTGTGTAGTAAAGTACTGTCATTTGACCTCTTGACCTTGAGTCTTACACACATTGTGCTCTGACAATGCACACAATCTGGAAATACCCAATGTTAATGCCCATTAAGCAGCTCCCTTTAAAGTAACCTAAACAAACTCACAGGACTGACCTCTTGTACACTGACAGTTTTAAAGAGAGTGCAGTGTAAAGAAAAACAGGGAGTAAACTGATTTTGTGAGACTGGTAAAAATAGAGGGGTGGCACAAAATTGGTCAGAAAGGTATCAAAAGTATCCTTCATCCCAAATTGGAGAATTACTTTGTAATCTGCACATGTCAGTCTTCCTTCTGAGCAATTTTGAAGAAAATTTTGTAATCCATCTTCGAGAAAATAGCATTTCAAAATATTTACAACTATGGCCTCAACTGAACGTTGGATGACCTTTGACCTACATTTTTACACCCCGCCGAACGCCCTTCAAAAGTCGATTAACTAAACCATGTTTGGTAAATATCGGACTCACAGGCTCAATACAATCCCACATCAAAGATATTTCCACGTTTTGACCTCTAACGACTTCGAATGACCTTGGATCAAAAATCTGTGTACAACCCTAAAGAACCACTGTGTAAGAAATATTATGACCAACTTTCAAGAACATACAGAGCTATTTGTGGGAGGAGATACATTTTGAAGATATTCGCATAATGGCCATAAATGACCCCTAAATGACCTTTGACCTCAACTTCTTGAACAAGACGGGTAGCCTAATGTTCAACGACCAATGTGTCCAAGTTTCGTTTCATTCTGTCCACGAATGTACCCCTGAGAGAATTAAAGGCAATTGTGGACAGACATGATAGATAGATAGATAGATAGACAGAGTGACGGTGGCAGATCATAATAGCTCAAACAGCTCTTTGAGCTGGTTTGAGCTAAAAATGTGATTTTTACCAAAGTCGACCTTTGACTTCCTGTCACGTGACCTTTGACCATGTTAATCACATGTTTTGGTACTATTTGGCACATTCATCATATGTGCGAAATTTCATGTATGTGGAATGTTTCCTTCTGGAATTATACTTAAAATACTAAAAAAAGTGTGATTTTGCACAAAAAATTGACCTTCGACCTTGGTTGCCATGGCATTCATATATTTTGGTAGTATTCAACACGTTCATCATATGTGCAAAGTTTCATGTATGTGGAATGTTTCCTTCTGGAATTATACTAAAAATACTAAAAAAATGTGATTTCTCACAAAAATTGATCTTTGACGTTGGTTGCCATGGCAACCATATATTTTGGTAGTATTCAACACGTTCATCATATGTGCAAAGTTTCATGTATGTGGAATGTTTCCTTCTGGAATTATACTAAAAATACTAAAAAAATGTGATTTCTCACAAAAAGTGATCTTTGACGTTGGTTGCCATGGCAACCATATATTTTGGTAGCATTAGACACGTTCATCATATGTGCAAAGTTTCATGTATCTGGAATGTTTCCTTCTGGAATTATTCCAAAAATACTAAAAAAATGTGATTTCTCACAAAACTTGACGTTTGACCTTGGTTGCCATGGCAACCATATATTTTGGTAGCATTAGACATGTTCATCATATTTGCAAAAATTCGTGTATGTGGAATGTTTCCTTCTGGAATTATACTAAAAATACTAAAAACCGTGAATTTTCCCAAAAATTGAATTTGACCTCTGACCTTTGACCTTTTCTGCCGAAAGTCACTTAGACACAAGTTTACACTCTGGGGTACCTACCCACCAAATTTCAAAAGAATCAGTCTGGCCCACTAAGAGGAGTTTGCTTAAAATGTTAATATCACGTGACTTTTCACCTTGGTTGCCATGGCAACCATATATTTTTGTAGTGCTAGACGCTCTTATTATGTGTAAAGTTTCATGTTCATGGGATGTTTTTTCTTGGAGTTATTATCAAGAGTGATTTTCACATAATTTGACCTTTGACCTCTGACCTTTGACCTTTACTTCCGGGAGTCAATGCAGAACTGGGGTTCCACCTAGGGCACCTTCCCACCAAATTTGAAGAAAATCGGCTTTACCGTTTTGGAGATATTAAGAAAACAAAATTGGACACACACACACACACACTCACTCACTCACACACACACTCACCCACACACACACACACACACACGGACACGTTTTGACCCCTCCCTCCGTTATTGACTTTTGGTCACCCTTGGGTACCCCACCATGGGTTAGGGCTTTGGACTAGTAACTTGTGAAAATTAACTGTTACCATGGCAACGGTTGTTATTTCTGCTGGCATTGTCGAATATAGCCCAACAGGTCAAGTGACTACAATATCTCATCCTCCTCACGGAGCGATGAGATAAAAACTGAACAAAACTGGGCCAAAAATACAGGCGCACCTTGCCCAAGGGTGTCCCGGAGGCAGTTGTGGCAAAGGGTAACCTCATTATCCCCACGCTAAAACGTGAGCACGGTAAAACGACGAGAGCGAAACGAAAACACGTCTGCTCTCGTCGAAGACCTGAACTGAACTGAACTGTTATCCTTGTTGTGTGGTATGTGTAGTCTGTTTGACATTCTGTTCGTGATCAGTCTGGGTTTTTCTTTGTGTTTGGGATTATCCTTTAGTTTGTCAGTGCCTTTTTCTACGTACTTAAAAAGCGCTTCTCTGTAAATAGTTCAGAGTTATGTTTTTGTCCGGTCAGGTTTAAGTTCTACTTTGTTTCTTCGTGCCCGTTTCTACGTACGTAAAAAGCTACGCTTCTCTGAGGCTTCACATTCTCGTCGACTGTTGTGAATACTCTCATATTCGTCAGAAGTACTACACTGTGCCAGACTTGAAGACGTTATTTCAACAGACAGACAGGTCCTGGGTAGGACTTTAAACTGCATCCGGTTGTGGAGTTTAAACGTGGGAGTAATGAGGTTACCCTTTGCCACAACTGCCTCCGGGGCACCCTTGGGCAAGGTGCACCTGTATTTGCCCCGGTGCTTTTTAAGTGCTGTTGCCTTCGGGCGTGGTGTTGCCTTCGGGCGTAGTGTTGCCTTCGGGCGTGGTGTTGCCTTCGGGCGTGGTATTGCCTTCGGGCTTGGTGTTTCCGTCGGGCGTGGTGTTGTCTTTGGGTGTGTGGTGGATTTGGGCGTGGAATTGTCTTTGGGTGTGTGGTCTTTGTGGAGCTTTGTTTTTAGTGTGGCCGGGGGGAGGTTAGTCTGTGGGGTTTTTGGGTTGTCAGTGTGGTTCTAGTGTTGTAACGAACATAATTTTCTGTTTGATTTGGTGGTGTGTGGACAGTTTTTTCCTTTATGTTCCTGTCCGATCCGGTTTGAGTTTTTTTGTTTGCATGTGCCGTTTCGATGCACATAAAAAGCCCCTTCAACAGACAGAACCTTAGTTCTACTTTGTTTCTTTGTGCCCGTTTCTACGTACGTAAAAAGCTCACCTTAACTCATCCTGGACTTTCTCAAGGAAAGTGACCTTTATAGGACGTTTTGACATGACCCCCGCGCTTGCTTTCGTGTTGACATTTCAAATAGGATTATGCCCCATCCTTGCCCTTTTTAGCTAACTTTCTCCCAAATTTTACTCTTATTTTTTTCCTTGCTGACACTATATAACACATTCGTGCTGGTGTGTCGTTAAACCCTATCTAACTAACTCTGAGGCTTCCTTTAGTTGTCGCCTTTTACGTCCTTATTTTTTTTTTTTTTTTCCTTGTTTTGTGACTTCATAAGAGCGAGGTCCATCCTTGATCCGTTCCACTTTTGCAGGTTTTCATCTTTTGTGTCCTGTTTAATTCTGAACATATACACGTTGGCCTGGGATGAGGGGTGGTTGTAATTGGGTTGCTTTGTCATAATAGTCTTTCTCGGTGGACTGAAGGGTTTGTAGTCTTTCAGAAATGTCATTCTTGTACGGGTTAATGTTATGTATTTGAGTTGGAAGTGTTGATCGGATCTTTCGTTTGTACAAGAGTTCCGCTGGAGAGGGAATTTGCGAATCAATTGGGGTAGTTCGAATGCACAAGAGTGCCATGTACACATCTCGTTTGTCCTTCAGTGCTTTGGCCGCTGCTTTTCACTGTTTGGACGAAACCTTCGGCCATTCCATTGGATTGGGGGATATACCGGGCTACTTGTGATGTGTTGGAAACCCCATTGGTTGGCAAATGACTTAAATAGGTGACTGGAATACTGACTGCCATTGTCACGTATGAATTTTGAGGGTATGCCATGTTCCGAGAATATCTGCTTCAAGTATGAAATGACGGTCTGGCTGGTTGTTTCCTTTTGGGATGCGTCGGATGATGGGGAATTTAGAGTAATAGTCGGCCACGAGTAGATAGTCTTCTCCATAGAAGGTGAATAAATCAGATCCAACTGTTTGCCAGGGTGGCTTCTCAGATGCTACCTGGTTTTCTATCTGAAAAATGAAGAAACTCATGGGTGTTTCTGTATTTTGCTTGTTGCCGATTGGGTTGAGTCTAGATAGGGCATCTACTTGGTACATCTGTAGGCGAAGTAGCATTCTGTATAGCCTTTGTGGTGCTGCTGACAGATTTTTGAGATGGATCATCTCAAGAGGCTTGTGGTCTGAATGAACAATAAAGGGCGCTTTCCGTAGACGTATGTGTGGAACTTTTCACAAACAAGGGTGACAGCAAGCATTTCGCGTTCAATGTTGGCATATCTTTCTCGGCATCTGTTAGTGATCTAGATGCGAAGCTGATAGGTTTCCCTTCCTGCATAAGGGTGGCTCCTAGTTCCTGCAGGGACGCATCCACTTGCAATACTGATTCTTTCTTTGGATCGAGGTATGCAAGGGTCGTGTTTTGGCATATTGGTTCTTTTATTTGTTTGAGTGCCTTCTGATGGGAAGCCGTCCAATCAAACTGGCTGTCCTTCTTTAGTAGTTCTCTCAAAACTGATGTGTGTCGAGAGATTAGGGATGAAGGGTCCCATGTAAGTTGCCATTCCCAAGAATTTGTGGAGTCAGGTTGAAATAATGACAGTAGAGGAGGACCTCGATCTGTCCTCAGACTCGGCGATGTCGGATGGCGGGGAGCGTGCCTCAGAGCCTCCTCCAAAGGATCCACCTTCGGGGGAGGGTTGGTTTGATTTGTGCGAGGGGTAGGGGCCAGAGTCTGCACTAAAGAGGTCGGCCTCGGGCAAGGTGTGAGACCAGGGAATGCGTCACTCTGGGACGCCCGTACCGAGCCCAAGGTTAAAAAAGATAAGATGCCAGGAGTATTTAGTTTGATTGGTTTTCCCTTTTGTTTACGCTGGTCCCAGTTTTCTTTTGGGGTTTCTGTTCTGTTCGTGTCAGTGTCCATGCTTGCACAGTTTTGTTTGAAAACTCAGTGTATGTGGGTTTGCCTTTGGTAGGGGGTTGGCCACATGGAAATTTTATGTAGTTTTGCTTTGGTGAGATTGTAAATAGCCCTATGTGATAAGCTTGAAAGCTTTTTAAGTACGTAGAAACAGGCACTGGCAAACTAAAGAAAAATCCCAAACCCACACAAAACCATGACGGGTCACAAACACAAATGCTAAACAAACTATACATACCGTGCAACAGGGAACAAAAGAGTCTCTGTTACTACTGAACTCCAGTAACTGCCACTGCAGCCAACCCCAAAACCTCCCCACAACCACATACCACCCAAACAAATTCCGCCCACACGCCCAAAGGAAACACCACGCCCGAAGGCAACTACACCCCACGGCAACACTACGCCCGAAGGCAACACCACGCCCGAAGGCAACACCACGCCGCAAAGGCAACAGCACCCAAAAAGCACCGGGGCAAATACAGGTGCACCCCGCCCAAGGGTGCCCCGGAGGCAGTCGCGGCAAAGGGTAACCTCATTGTCCCCACGCTTTAACAAGCTCCACAACCGGATGCAGTTTAACGTCCTACCCAGGACGTGATAAGCTTGAGTTCCGGGTGTTGTTTTATATTGCTGACACAGAAATGTTGTTTAGTGGGAGAATTCTGTAAATAGTTCGCGGTTATGTTTTTGTCCGGCCCGGTTTGAGTTCGCCTTTGTTTCGCCGTGCCAGTTTCTATGTACGTAAAAATGAAAGAATTTGTGGCGTTGCTGGCTATTTTGAGGTGCGTCAATTACCTTTTTAAGTGCATAGAAACGGACACTATCAAACAGGAAGAACCAAATCCGGACCGGCAAGAACACAACCATGAACTACTTACAATCACTTACAAAGTTACCTTACACTAAGCTAGCAAAACAAAATTTCTGTGGCCAACATAAACGACACCCCCAGCCCTCCCATCACACAAGACGATTTACAAACAGAAAAACAACACACGCCAGAAAGCAGCAACACACACACGAAGGCAACAAAAAAGTCCGAAAGCAACAAAGCCCGAAGACAACACAATACTCCCGAAGGCAACACCACGCCCGAAGGCGACCCCACGTCTGAAGGCAACTTCACGCCCGAAGGCAACACCACACACCCGAAGGCAACTTCACGCCCGAAGGCGACCCCACGCCCGCAGGCAACAACACGCCCGAAGGGCAACACCACGCCCAAAGGCAACTTCTCGCCCGAAGGCAACACCACGCCCAAAGGCGACCCCACGCCCGAAGGCAACCCTTCACGCCCGAAGGCGGCAACACGCCCGAAGGCAACAACACGTAAAAAGCACAGGGCAGATACAGGTGCACCTTGCCCAAGGGTGCCCCGGAGGCAGTTGTGGCAAAGGGTAACCTCATTGCTTTTTAAGTGCATAGAAACGGACACTATCAAACGGGAAGAACCAAAACCGGACTGGCAAGAACACAACCATGACCTCATTATCCCCACGCTTAAACAAGCTCCACAAGCGTCAATTACCTTTATGGCCTGAATTCTCTCCGGATTGTCCGTGTTCACTTGGCACCGCCCTGATGGCACGGCGCCTCAAGGTTGGACCGGGTGTACTCTCCGCCTGCTCTGTCACCGAGTGACTGTGAAGTTGCATGTCCAGTTTCGGACCATGATGCAGTTACTGTCTCCTTCCTGGGTAGGACTTTAAACTGCATCCGGTTGTGAAGCTTGTTTAAGCGTGGGGTTAATGAGGTTACCCTTTACCACAACTGCCTCCGGGGCACCCTTGGGCAAGGTGCACCTGTATTTGCCCTGTGCTTTTTACGTGTTGTTGCCTTCGGGCGTGTTGTTGCCTTCGGGCGTGGTGTTGCCTTCGGGCGAGAGGCTGCCTTCGGGCGTGGTGTTGACCTCGGGCGTTTGGTGTTGCCTTCGGGTGTGTGTTGCTGCCTTTTGGCGTGTGTTGTTTTCCTGTTTGTAAATGGTCTTGTGTGGTGGGTGGGCTGGGGGTCGTATATGTTTGCCACAGAAATTTTGTTTTGCTAGCTTGGTGTAAAGTAACTTTGTAAATGATTGTAAGTAGTTAATGGTTGTGTTCTTGCCGGTCCGGATTTGGTTCTTCCTGTTTGAATAGTGTCCGTTTCTATGCACTTAAAAAGCACTGTCTCCTTCCAACCCCCAGAGTCATGGCCAGCAGGGAGGGGCTTCTGGAAAATGAACACATTCTAACGGAGGCTGAATATAGCAAACAGTTTAAGGCCAGGTACGAAGGGTGGCGAACATTGAGGCCGGCCTTTTCAACGGGTTTAGAGTGGTGGGACGACGTAAAGTCTCGCATCAAACAGTTTACAGTTGAATACTGTGTAGCAAGAGCTCGTCGAAGAAGGGAGGAGTTCCTCTCGCTTTGCTCTAGGGAGAGGAATGGGGACTCCTCTACACTTCACGCAATCCAGCAGTATCTTGATGAAAAACTACACGGGGCCCGCGTTCGTGCTCGCGTGCATTGCGTGGAGGCGGAGGAGAAACCAACCATCAAGCTCTACCGGGACGTCACAAAGTATGCCATCGATCGCCGTATAAAAGGAGTCCGTGACGTCCACGGTGTGGTACGTAAGGACCCTCTCGACATCGTGGAGGTATTTAAGAGCTACGAGCAGCTATATACCCAGGCAGATGTCGATGAAGGCCTTCAAAAGTCCCTATTAGGTAATATTGACAAGACCCCCTCTAAAGATCAGAACGATGAACTTGGTTCCCTGTTGACTGTTGACGAGCTCTGGAAGGCAGTGGCGAAGATGAAAGGCGGAAAGGCGCCTGGGTCCGACGGTATTCCGGTGGAATTCTATAAACGCTTCTGGGGTACCGTTGGACATGATCTCCGCGATGTATTCTTCTCTGCCTTCCTTGCTGGCTCATTGAGCCTCTCGCAGCGCACAGGCGTGATAACTTTGTTGCCCAAGTCAGGAGACCCCCTCGAACCGAAAAATAAACCGCCAATCACCCTGTTAAATGTAGACTACAAGATTCTGGCGGAAGCCCTTTGTAACAGGCTAGGAACAGTTATGCCGGATCTTGTAGGGTCCTTTCAGACATGTGCGGTGCGGGGACACAGTATTCAGCAGAACCTCTGGTTGGTGCGGGACTTAGTAGAATACGTGATGGACCGTGATCTTCCATGTGCGCTAGTCTCCCTCGATCAGGAGGCCTTCGACATGGTTGATCACGGATTCCTCTTTAAAATTTTGAAGAAATTTAGCTTGAATCCAGTTTTTGTTAAATGGATCTCCTTACTGTATAATAGCGTATACAGTCGGGTTATCGTTAATGGCCTACCCTCGGACCCCTTCAGAGTCCAACGTCGGGTACGGCAGGGGTGCCCCCTATCACCTCTACTTTATGTGTTGTTTAGTGAATCCCTTGCAAGAGCCTTCCAAGTTGAGCCTTTGTTTCGACCATTTCGCATACCCGGTGGTGCTGAAGTTAAGTGCCTTCAGTATGCTGACGATGTCACTTGCGTAATCTCCGACCTGGCTTCCTTCAGGGCCCTTACTGGCACGTTGTCGAAGTTTCAAAGAGCCACAGGTGCCAGACTGAACCCCACTAAGACCAAAGGACTCCGTCTAGGTAAGTGGCGATCGACAAAACTGCCCTTCACGGCATCATGGGTAGACGACGCCATAAAGATCAATGGCATATGGTTTGGCTATGGTTCACCCGAATTACTTACCTGGAATGAGAAAGTGAACCTGATGGAGGCTAGGTTGAAGGACTTCGGCGATCGCCACATAAGTCTGTTGGGGAAGGTAACAGTTATCAATCGTTTCATTTACCCCCTCTTGTGGTATCCAGGCACTGTTCTGGCTGCTCCAGAGGGTGTCCAGGTGCGACTCGAGAGGGCTGTGTTTAGTTTTTTTATGGTCAGGGAAGACGGAGCTGGTTAGAAGAGGGGTGGTATACCAGGATCTTAGGCGCGGAGGGTTGGGCCTTGTGCATTTTCCTTCCAAGCTCCGTTTTCTCCTGACCAAGTGTGTTTACAGTGCTGTGGACAGCGGAATGCCTTTTGCCTACTTTGTCCGTTACTGGGGGGATTATCATTCCGTCGGTTCTTTCCCTCCCTCTTTAGTAACGGTGAGCCCCACAGCTGGAGACCCACGGGGGCATAGTCAAATGAGGGACACGCTCCGTATTATGTCAACAGTGGGGGACGTTTCGCAGTCAAGTGCAAGGGACCTATACCGGGCTGTTTTTGATAAATTGGTTGGCCAGATCCAATCCAGCAACTATGCCTCAGGGCCGGATGTGTGGCGCGTAGTCCACAGCAGATCATTAGATTACCGCAGGCGAAACCTGTTGTGGCGAATCGCACATGACGCCATCGTAACTAATCTCAAGCGCCTTCGGTGCCGTCTTGGAGATGGCGTTTGCCCCCGTATAAGATGCACAAAGTGGGAGAGTGTGCCACATGTGTTTTGTGTGACTATGTGGCCCTATTCTGGGAATGGTTCCAAGTCCTGACTGATCGCCTAACGTTTTGCAACACCTGGGCGGTCAGCCAGGACTATGCTTTGTATGGTCTCTCACCTCCGCCATGCAATGCAAGTGTTCAGGGCATACTTACCTTTGTTTCGGCCTCCATAAAGCTGGCCTTATGGAGAGACCGATGTAATATTGTATTTAGGGGGGTGGGGAGGCCTGCTGATGTCGTACTGGCGTCGGTGAGGGCGGAGGTTAGGCTGAGGGTTGAGTCCGACTTCGTTCGTTTGCCAAGGTCGGCGTTCGGTAGGCGATGGGGTCCACTTGTTTCAGTGAGTTAGTTAGTTAGATGGGGTTTTACGACACACCAACACGCATGTGTTATATAGTGTCACCTAGAAAGAAAAAGGGGCAATGTTGGGTACAATAAAAAAAAAAAAAAGTCAAAAGTGTCAAATTCCACTAAAAAAACTTTTCAGGTTTCACTAAGAAATTCAAGCAAATGTTTCAGTGAGGGCGGACCGGGTGGTAGTCAACTTGTAAATATGAATTGACTGTAATGTGTAAATAGTACTGTGTTTGTACATATGTGGCTTCTGAGGTACTTCAGTTGTAAATATGTTGTAAATATGTATATGTATACATATCTGTGCCCTTACAAGGGGTTGGAAATATTGGTTTGGGTGGCTGGAAGGAGGTTGGTCTGTAAGGTATTTAAGTTGCTGTAAATAATATGTAAATATCTATGTTGGTGTGCATGATCATGATCATGATCAACATGATCAACAATCAATATCTATGTTTATGTACAGTTTATCTGTGCCGTTACAAGGGGTTGTAATATTGGTTTGGGGTGGCTGGAAGGAGGTTGGTCTGTAAAGTACTTATGTCGTTGCAAAAAGTATGTAAATATCTGTATATATAGTTCTATTACTGTAATGAACATAATTTTCTGTTTGATTTAGTAGTGTGTAAATAGTTTGCGTTTTTGTTTCTGCCCGATCCGGTTTGAGTTTATTTTTTGTTTGTATGTGCCGTTTCGATGCACTTAAAAAGCACACTCTCCGGATTTGGTCGCACGCCATCCTTGCTGTATGGAATGGCGAAGAATGTGATTTCTATTTTCTTTATTTCGCATTTATTTGGATTGAAGACCAAGCCGTTCTCTCTGGCGACCGACATTAGCCTGTGGAGGTTTTTGTCGTGTTCTTCCTCTGACTTTCCGCATATGGCTATGTCATCCGCAATTCCTACTGTCCCTGGACAACTCTCGAAAATTTGACCCATGCGCTGCTGAAAAACATCTTGGGAGACGCAAAGACCAAATGGTAACCTGAGCAAGTGGTAACGACCAAAGGGGCTGTTTAAGGTTGTAAGGAAACTGGATTCTTTCTCTAGAGAGATAGCCCAATAGCCGTGACGAGCATCAAGTTTTGAAAAGATAGTACTTCTGCCATTTTGTGTGTTATCTCCTCAAGGGTGGGAGTATGCTGATGGGAACTCTTTATGGCCCGGCTGTGGTCTTTGGGATCAAGACATATGCGCCAGCGTCTGTTGAGCTTTTTAAGTACGTAGAAACAGGCACTGACAAACTAAAGGATAATCCCAAACCCAAAGAAAAACCCTGACGGATCACGAACACAATGTCAAACAGACTACACATACCATTCAACAAGGAACAAAAGAGTCTTCGTTACTACTGAGATTTAGTCTGTCACTGCAGCCAACCCAAAAACAACACTCCAGCCCAACCACCACAAACAACCCCACAACAAAGTCCCACAAAGACCACACACCCAAAGGCGACACCACGCCCGAAGGCAACACCACGCCCGAAGGCAACACCAAGCCCGAAGGCAACACCACGCCCGAAGGCAACACCACGCCCGAAGGCAACACCACGCCCGAAGGCAACACCACGCCCGAAGGCAACACCACTTAAAAAGCACCGGGGCAAATACAGGTGCACCTTGCCCAAGGGTGCCCCGGAGGCAGTTGTGGCAAAGGGTAACCTCATTAGTCCCACGTTTAAACAAACTCCACAACCGGATGCAGTTTAAAGTCGCCTGTTTGCCTTCCACTGGTAGGCGAGGCTGGAGATCCACTCCGCTGGTTTGGTAACGCGTGGGGTAACATTCATTTTAACCATTTCATCATTTTCTTAATGTCGTCCCGTATCTGTATGGTGCATTTCCCTGATGCATGGACAACTGGTGGCACGTTCTTGTCAACTACAATGTGATAACTACCCTTGAAGTTCCCGATCCCTTCAAATCGGTCCGGGTATAACTTTCAGGTCACTCACCTGATTGATGGGTCTGTGTTAGGTTGTTTGTATGCCACAGTGTAGGGAAAGCAATTTCAATTGAATGATGGCTGGTCCTTGCACCTCAGCAATGTAAAAGTCAGTGGAAATGTTTTTGTTGTTGTAGCTGCCTGAAATAGTGCCAAGTGCCATAGTGGGGTATTGCCCCCCCCCCCCCTCCTTTATAAGCAGTAACCCTGGTGTCACATGGTTTTGCCATCTTGGACAGAGGTTTGCCTGTTTCGTTTACAAACTCAGGGTATATTTTTTTATAACATGCATTGGAATGACATGCCCTTCGGCCCCTGTGTCTATTTTGACCCTAAGTGTTGCTGGTCTCCCATTAACTTCAATGCCGATTGATGCAGAAGCTTCACTCACCTGGCCAGACTTAACATTGGTCATATTATGTATGGTGATTGAATCGAAACTTAGGGTTTTGAAATCTTGTTCAATGTCACCACTATTGTCAACACCAGAGCGATTTATCATATCTTTGTTTCTGTTTCGTTCTTCACGGACTTCTGCCTGATAGACGATCACTCTCTTCTAGACCTAGATCTGTTTCTTAGACGATCGCTCTCTTCTAGACCTAGATCTGTTTCTTAGCTTATTTCTGTTTTGTTTACCTTGGTTATCTCGTTTTTTCCGCCTATACGCAGCCTCCCAGTGGTTAGGTTTCTGACAGTAGTTACATGTTGAAACTTCGGCTGGGCACCTGCCCTTGTGTGGGTACTTGAGGTTACATTTTCTACATTTGGTTTGACTATCTGCATTCGACCTGGAACCAAGATTTTTGTTTTGACCTTTATGGTTGATGAAATCAACGGAGAAATGCCTCGATATGAGCTTTTGTAGCCTCATATCTTCTTGCAATATCAATTGCTTTATCAGCTGTTAGGGTTTCATCCTCACTGATGAGTTTTTCTCGCACCTTTTTGTGTGCAGTTCCCAAGATAAGCTGCTCGATAAGCCTCTATTCGGATTCAGCAGCACAAAATTTGCATTTGTCTGCTTGAATTCGACATTTGTCATGAAATCTTCCACGTTTCTGTGGGTAACTGCTTCATTTTTTGCAGTTGAAAACGGCTTAACCCAAAATTTACCTTAGGCTTGAAATGCTTCTCAAAACATTTGAATATTTCTGCAGGGCTATTTTTTCTTCCATCCGGGAGGTTCCATGTTTGAAATAACTTATTCCCTCCTGATCCAACCACAGCAGGAGATACGTTGCTTTCTCCTTATCGGTTTTTGCCGCAAGGGGTCCGGAAAAAAAGTTCGGTATATTTCTTAAAATTTTGAAATGCAGTGGGTAGGCCTGCATCAGACCAATCTAGGCTGGGTGGTGTTATGCCAGATAATACACTCATATTTGGTTCGAATATAATGAGCTTTAAAATGCTGAGTTACAAAGATGTAGAAACAGATAAATCTGTCAGCAGTTATTTTACTAGGCTGCTTAATTAGGCCTGACCTATTATAAACACATTATTACGTAAAGGTCTATACATTTATGCTTTCGAGTGGATGGTTTTATTAACTGGGAAACAATTACCAAACAACTCACCACCTTGACTTTCTTGTGTGCTTTTTAAGTGCATCGAAACGGCACATACAAACAAAAAATAAACTCAAACCGGATTGGGCAGAAACAAAAACGCAAACTATTTACACACTACTAAATCAAACAGAAAATTATGTTCATTACAGTAATAGAACTATATATACAGATATTTACATACTTTTTGCAACGACGTAAGTACTTTACAGACCAACCGCTTTTTACGTACGTAGAAACGGGCACGAAGAAACAAAGGAGAACTCAAACCCGACCGGACAAAACTGCAAAGGTGAACTATTTACAGAATTCTGTACACCGCGCTAGCAAACAAAATTTCTGCGATAACCATGTACAAAACCACCCCGAACCCAAACTAGTTACTGGGACTATTTACAATCTCACTAGGCAAAACCATTTACATACCCATTTACATCAACAGAAGAGTGTTCAGGCCGAGTCTGCTCAATGCTTTTTGGAACTATGGGTGCTCCTTACGTGCTCCGGAACAAAACACCGGACGTGACATGAAACACAAGGACAACTATATACACCAGGCCAGCATTCATGTGGCTAACCCCCCCCCCCCCCCACTATTTACAGTATTAACAATGTGATGTGCTCTTTACATGCTTGTAGCCGGGCGGACCTAATGTGGAACAAAGCAAACCTATTTACACTGAACTACCAAAAAACTTTGTGGCATGCATGGGCACAGACACAAACAGAACAGAAACCCCAAAAGAAAACGGGGGCACAAAGGCAAAACCATTCACACTAAATACTCTGACTGGGACCTTATCTTTTTAATCCGTGGGCTCGGTACGGGCGTCCCAGAGTGATGGGTTCCCCTGTCTGATACTTCGCCTGAAGCCGACCTCTTAATGGCAGACTCTGGCCCCTCCCCCTCACACAAATCAAACCAACCATCCC
The DNA here is from genome assembly GCA_029531755.1 of Holothuria leucospilota. Taxonomy (NCBI): domain Eukaryota; kingdom Metazoa; phylum Echinodermata; class Holothuroidea; order Aspidochirotida; family Holothuriidae; genus Holothuria; species Holothuria leucospilota. Next base: position 29,584,041 of record CM055961.1, on the reverse strand, counting down.
CCGAAGGTGGATCCTTTGGAGGAGGCTCTGAGGCACGCTCCCCGCCATCCGACATCGCCGAGTCTGAGGACAGATCGAGGTCCTCCTCTAATGTCATTATTTCAACCTGACCGGGTGCCGCTGCCAACGATGGCGGAGCGTCTGCCTCAGGAGTCCCAGTACCCCCCTCACACTGCTTGGAGGCAAGGAAGTCCTGCTCAACCTCAAGTGCCGCCTCCTCTAATTCCTGGGTTGAATACAGACCAACCTCCTTCCAGCCACTTTCTTGTGAAGAGTTGGTGTCCACAATAATATACACTACAGTATTGTACGATGGTTAAAACACACATGAAATTAGCTCGTTTGTAATACAACACAGTAATAGAAATTGCACAAAAGAAAAAGAAAAATCTTGAGCATGCTCAATTCTAAGGGTTCTATAAAATGGAGAGTTGAGCTTCTGCTATTGATCAACTCTGTGTGTATTGTTGTCATTCGTTGGTAACAAACGTCTTCCTCACAGGGTATTTTCGGTGTAGGTACTCTCTTTTAGGGGGGGGGGGGCTTTTTAAGTGCATCGAAACGGCACAAACAAACAAAAAACAAAACTCAAACCGGATCGGACAGGAACATAAAGGCAAAACTATCCACACACCACCAAATCAAACAGAAAATAATGTTCATTACAACAATAGAACCACACACACACTGACAACAACCCAAAGACCCCACAGACCAACCTCCCCCCGGTCACACTAAAAACTCTCTTTTAAAGGTACTCTCTTTTAGGCCGTCTGTTTTGTTTGTTTCTTCGTGCCCGTTTCTACGTGCCCGTTTCTCTTTTAGGCCGTCTGTTTTGTTTGTTTCTTCGTGCCCGTTTCTACGTACGTAAAAAGCTTCGCCGTCTGTTCCATGTTCATTTCAGGAACATACAAGGTAACGACGGTTGACACTGATATTTGCAACTGATATTTTTGTTTTTTTGTTTTTTTTTTTTTGTTTTGTTTTTTTTTGTTTGTTTGTTTGTTTGTTTGTATGTGCCGTTTCGATGCACTTAAAAAGCACGCTGCGGTGACGTACTCAGATATAATACTCAGTGTGTGGTTCACTTCCGCGAAGAGCTCAATTTGTACAATGTTTTTGTTCGTTGATACAGGCCTCGATTATATTTTGATGTCATTAGTCCTTCGGAAGTCTGGTGTCCGATGTTACAAAGGAGTTATTGATATTGCGGCGGTAAATATTGATCGGTAATTCCAATCTGAAATCTCATTGTGTAGCGTTCGGTACACGAAACGATGATATTGTATTGTCACGCAAAGAGTTACAGTATACCGCCTCTGCCTTCCTTGCTGGTTCATTGAGTTCCTCGCAGCGCACAGGTGTTATGACATTGTTGCCAAAAACTGGAGACACCCTAGAACCTAAAAACATGCGCCCAATTACCTTGTTAAATGTAGACTACAAAATCCTGGCGAAAGCCCTTTGTAACAGGCTAGACACGGTCATGCCGGATCTTGTAGGTTCTTTCCAGACATGTGCGGTGCGGGGACACAGTATTCAGTAGAACCTCTGGTTGATGCGGGACTTGGTTGAATATGTGATGGACCGTGATGTTTCATGTGCGCTTGTCTCCCAAGAGAAGGCCTTCGACATGGTTGATCACGGATTCCAGTTTAGAATTTTGAAGTTTCGTTTGAATCCATTTTTTGTTAAATGGACCTCTCTACTGTATAATAGTGTATATAGTCGGGTTATTATCGTTAATGGCCTACCGTCGGACCCCTTCAGAGTTCAACGTGGGGTACGGCAGGGGTTTCCCCTGTCACCTCTACTCTATGTATTGTGTAGTGAATCCCCTTGCAAGAGCCTTTCAAGTTGAACCTTCGTTCGACCATTTCTCATACCCGGTGGAGCTGAGGTCAAGTGCCTCCAGTATGCTGACGTCACATGCGTAGTCTCCGACCTCGCTTCCTTCAGAGCCCTTACTGGTAGGCTGTCTACCTTTCAAAGAGCGACAGGTGCCAGACTGAACCCCACCAAGACCAAAGGACTCCGTCTAGGTAAGTGGCGGTCGCAACAACTGCCCTTTGCGGCACCATGGGTAGACTGCATCCGGTTGTAGGATGGGATTCTTTCCCAGAGAACAAATTATACCAGGTCAAACCAACGGTCGGGCCTGTGGGTAATGGAACCCCTAGAAAACGGAGAGATGATTTCGTACTGACTAGGGCACGAATCGGTCACACTTACCTAACACATGCTTATTTGCTCCACGGGGAAGAGAGACCATGTTGTAGCCCCTGTGATTGCGATGTCACCGTCAGTTACATTCTCGTCGACTGCTATGAATACTCCCATATTCGTCAGAAATATTACCGTGTACCAGACCTGAAGACATTGTTTGAACACACGGACCCCACTCTCATCTTGATTTTCTCAAAGAAAGTGGCCTTTACAGGAAATTTTGACATAACCCCCCCCCCCCCCATTTGCTTTTGTCAAGACTTTAGGATTTTGCCCAATGTTTTAATTCTTTTTTTAGTTTTAGTTTCACCCTACCTATACCCTGTTCTATCTAGCTGACACTACATAACACATTCGTGTTGATGTGTCGTTAAATCCAATCTAACTAGCACTGTAGAGCTTGTATAAAGGTGGGAATAACGAGGTTACCCTTTGCCACAACTGAGGCCCTTAATGCTCAACATATGGCAGCAATTAGAATACTGTTTCAGAGCTTAGGCAAACTATTTGTCAAAAAAAAAGTATCTTGGGTTAGAAATGGAGTGCGCTACAGGGTTGAAAGACAACATGCTGCCATTTTTTTTTTTTTTTTCATTTTCGTACAGACTACTACAAATTGTAAATAGATATCGCCCGTAATCCCAGCCAGTAGAGTTAGATGAGGTTTTACGACTGAGTTTTTAACCAAGTCGGGCCTCGCCACGGCCTCTTTTCCAGTTGTGGCTCACTGGGTTGTTTCCCTATTCCATTGCTTATGCTGAGCACCAAGCACAATGGCAGTAGGTTCTGGCCCAGACCTTCCAGCTGCAAGTGAAATTCCCTAACCACTTGATGTGGTGTGTATATTTATACATATGTACACTTGCAAATTTGTGATGCAAAGCTTGCAGATATGATGCCTCAAGTTAGGGATCTTCGTTACTGTACTCTTTGTGCTTGTACTGATGAATCACATCAAGAGTAAAAAGTTATTTTTTGTTGAGGTCAGTTTATTTGCAGTTCCTGGATGTGTTTAGCTGCAGCCTGTAAAATATATCAAGGATGATGAGAATACGTCAAGATCTTATGACCAAGTCGGTAATACCCAACATTAAGTGCAAGTAACTAATTTGTTACATCAATTTAGCGTAGCCTAGGATACATTTTATGTTATTATGAAATTGCCAGTTAAGACTTTTGGTGAGTGCAAGAAGTCTTTACTGGGTGAAGCTGTCACTCATGTGAAGAAATTAGCAATTATATCTGCACGAAGAGCTACTCCATGAACATCAGCTGCAGCAACAACCATCTCATCAGCTTCATGCTGAACTTCTTGGTCGTTCTGAGGATCCAGGTGTGGTTCATTCAAGTCCTTACTGATGTTAAAAAGGGCACAGCAAGCAACAATGATGTCACAAGCCCTCGGTGGTGCTATTTGCATGCCATCTCCAAGCAAACATCTAAATTTGTTGTTGAGCTGGCCGTTGACTTGCTCAGTTCTGGCCCATGTTCTTGTTTGAGCACTGTGAAATATTAGGGACAGTGAATGAGGTAAATAGTACAGCAGATGTTAGCTGTATTGGCAAATTGCCAATCTCAAACCTGCTTACCCAAACATATTTTGAAATAGCCCTTAAGTTCTTAGTACAGTTGGTGACTTCACTTTGAAATTCATTCAAACAATATAGCTCCACTCTGGTTGGGCAATTATGACTTGCAAAGTCAGTTGTTCCCAAATAATCTCACACACAATGATTGGCAATATACGTGGCCTGGCGCAAATTAAACTCACGGCATTCTTTGTACTGTAGCTCAGTCTTAAAAGATGTACTGTAGCTTAGTCTTGGAAAATGTACTAGACAGGTGCTTTCAGTTTAAATTGGTGGAGGAGGTAAAAGTAAACTTGTTGAGAGAATTTTACTGCCTGGTGTGAGATTAGAGAGCCTTTCATTTTATTGTGAGACTAAACTGAAGTCCCCCCCCCCCCCCTTTGATGGTATACCAATAAACACTATCAACACCTGTCTGATTGAGAAGTCAAGCCCTGTTCCTACATAATTCTTAAAGAAATAATTGCTATGGGTAGGAGGTTTCCTCTGTTAGTACCAACATGCTACCCAATTTTAGCTTTTATCATTGTTTTCTTAACATGCTGATACTTAACCACATACATTAGAAATTTTGGTTTGGCCTAGGGTATAATTTTTACTTAATGTCAGCCCACAAGCAGAGTAGAGTAACCGGATTGTAAATTGTAGTAACCAAAAGATACAGGCATTTCAAAGACTGCTTCAGCAGTTCAACTATCATTCTGACATATTTTGCGTTACACAATAATAAAAATGTGTAACATAAAACAGATTTGAGTTCACAAAGAATGTGACCAGCAACACATCGTAATGCATATAAATAACACATATTTAATCCTAAAATTAAACGAAACTTTAGTTGAAGTTTGCCTGGGATTCTACCGAAACTTCACACGAACGGAGGGATTCCATGAGATTGCACAATTGACTAGCTTCAGTTTTTAAAGCTGTTATGAATGAACACAAATCAAGGAGAAAATTTAGATTTTCTCTAGGGAGGGCGAGTAGTGAATAACATCAAAATCTACGGGGAGGGCATGTAATCCCTCCGTTCGTGTGAAGTTTCGGTAGAATCCCAATCAAACTTCAACTTGGGTTTCGTTTAATTTTCGGATTCTACCTCTCCTTCACACTTTACTTCGGTATTCCATGAGATTTCAAAGCAATGTGTTCATGAATAACCGAAAGGGTACAAAGAATATGTATCACTTCTTGTATTGATTGTTTTCGTCCTTGAAATTAATACTTGTAATATATGCATTAATATGTAGTACTTCTTGTATTGATTGTTGTCGTTAATAAACTTAACACAATATATGCATATTAACACATGCATTTTACTTTCTCGCCAATTTGTAATCCAGATTCTTAACATTACTGGCATGTTCACACGTGATCATCATCTTCATGAATACATATTTCTTTATATTTACATATTTGCTATACAGTTCTTAACTGTCTTTCTCTTTGCAGTTCTTTACATTTTATTCCATTACTTTGGAAACAACTTAAACTATTGTTAGTAGGTAGCCTAAGATAAGGCTAGTATAGAATCAGCAAATACATTTTCCCTTTTGATCGGTTTATTGTAAAAGGTGGCAAAAGTTTTCTCTGAGTGCCATCCTGCGGTCCGAAGAATTTCATCCGTTGGGACACCAGCTAAGATAGCTGCGGAAGCTGCCGCTGATCTAGTACTGTGGGCTTTGTAGCGAGATACGTCTATTCCCGAATTCGCTAAAACAATTTTCAACCATCTCGACAAAGTATCTGTAGAGACGGCATTATGTGGCTTGGCGTGGCTAATAAAAAGCTTGGTTTCACTTCCTCTGACCTGGTTTGTTGATTTCATATAATGAAGTAGCACTTTGAAAACACTGACCCTTTCATCTGGCGTGTAATCTTCTAAAACTATACCGAGTGACTTAGAACCAGGGCGTGATTGCTTAATGTGACTGGTCACATTAAAAACAGCTTTATCATCATAAACATCCATTGAACTGGTATCCAAAAGCTGGAGTGTCTGGAGCAAGGCCGTACGCAGCGGGGGGGGGGGGGCAGTTGCCCACCCAGAAATTGTCCATGAAAAGTTTCCTATCAATGGCTGTCTAAAGACTAACTATGATAACAAATTTTAGGAAATCCAGATCTTGTCAATCTATATAGGCTATAATCTGAAACTAATTAGGCCCTATTCAGCATTTCAATTTTCAAGTCAAAACATTTCGGAAAATTGTCACAGAGTATAAAATAACATTTTGCTGTTTTGTAAAGTGATCATACGATGGTAACGACTTGCCATTAGCTATTTTAGGAAATTGTCAACTGCTCTCAGGCGCAACGTTGTTATGGAAGGTGGAAACACCAGGATACACATACACCATACACGTTCGGTCTGCTCGCTAAATCGCAAGGCCAGCAGGCTCGACGCAGTCATAGAAGATTGAATTAATTGAATTTCTGAATAACAAGGTACGTGACAAAACTGACAATATGATATTTCTTTCTTCACATTTGAGAGTTCATGCACTGTTCTTCTCGTTTATTGAACGAGTAATTTCACGAAGAGTTGTCGAGTCAGCTTGTTGGCCTGTCGCGGAAACCATACCCACAGTCTTTTCTATGGAGTATATTGTAGGTAGGGTTGGCGACAGGCCAACAGTCTGGAGCTATCTGTACAGTGTATGGAGTAGCCTAAGCCAGTAGGACTTTCCGACTTTGACACTGAATGGTGCATTGTAGCAGGCGAGGTTGTAGGCTTCACAATGGGGGGGGGGGGGGGGGGGAGGGGGGGGGGGGGGGGGGGGGGGTGGACGAGGGAGGGGCCTAATTGAATGGGGAGGCGGGCGTAAAGGTTCTATGCTTCACGGACAATGGGGGGGGGCTGCAAGATTGGGGGGAACATTCTGCATATTGCAACATTGTACTTTGGGGTCTTCCTGATGTTTCCTGACATGCCGTGTTCTGACATGCCTATGGTCGTCTTTGTGGACATCATGGCTGTTGGGCGCACATCACTTTTGTTTTGTGCGTACATGGTCGTTTGCGGCCTCGTGCTTACCCCATAGGTCAACTTACTTCACGGAACCAGTACCTGCGTTTTGGTTAGGATTCAAATTTTGCCCCACCCCTACCCATCCTGTCTGGATGAATGAGGAGTTCGTAGGAAGAATCTGGAACAGAGAAATTACATGTATATTTCTCTGTATTGTCGTCCATTCCTAAAGTAAATATCTTAATTTTTTGTACTATTTTCAGATCACTCTACTGGATAAATATGGAACCGAAGTCGAAAAGGTTTCGGCAAGCCTCTATCCTAGAATCAATGAAGTGCAAGACAAAGTAAGTCAAATATTTGTAATACATATCTTACCATGTATGGGGCTACCACATGGACGCAGTTGACAGTTCTCGCTTAGTTGAACACCATGAACTGTGACTTTGTGAGAACATATTCAGTGTCCAGAGAAAAATGTGTGATTCATGCATGCAGATGCATGGTGCAGAGCAGCAGAGGATTGGAGATGGACTGTCGCCTCTTCTGTTGGACTAGTGCCAAGGGCTTTTTACGTACGTAGAAACGGGCACGAAGAAACAAAGTAGAACTTAAACCTGACCGGACAAAAACATAACTCTGAACTATTTACAGAAATCTGTACATTGCGCTAGCAAACAAAATGTCTGTGCTAACTATGTACAAAACCACCCCAAACCCAAGCCAATCATGTAGGACTATCTGCAATTTCAATATTTACAATATTTACAAATTAACTATCACCCGGCCCGCCCGCACTGAAACAAGTGGACCCCAACACCTGCCGAACGTCGACCTTGGCAAACGGACGAAGTCGGCCTCCACCCTCAGCTTAATCTCCGTCCTCACCGACGCCAGGACGACGTCCGCAGGCTTCCCCTCTCCCCTAAACACAATATTACACCGGTCTCTCCACAAGGCCAGCTTTATGGAGGCCGAAACAAAGGTAAGTATCCCGCGAACACTTGTATTGCATGGCGGGGGTGACAGACCATACAAAGCGTAGTCCTGGCTGACCGCCCAGGTGTTACAAAACGTGAGGCGATCAGCCAGAGCTTGAAACCACTCCCAGAGGAGGGCCACAAAGCCACACTGCCAAAACACATGGGGCACACTCTCCCAACCTGTGCATATAGTGCGGGGGCAAATGCCATCTCCAAGACGCCACCGAAGGCGCTTGAGATTCGTTACGATGGCGTCCGTGTGCGATCCGCCACAGCAGGTCACGCCGGCGGTGATCGAGTGTCCTGCTGTGGACGACACGCCACACTTCCGGCCCTGACGCATAGTCGTTGGGTTGGACCTGGCCAACCAAGTCATCAAAAATGGCCCGGTACTGGTCCCCCGCACTGGACTGCAAAACGTCCCCTACAGTTGACATAATACGTAGTGTCTCCCTCATCTGACAGTATGCCTTCGTTGGTCTCCAACTGTGAGGTACACTGTTGCTAAACAGGGTAGGAAAGAACCAACGGAATGATAATCCACCCCTATAACGGACAAAGTTGGCAAACGGCATCTGACTTTCGACAGCACTAAAAACACATTTGGTCAGGAGAAAACGGAGCTTTGAAGGAAAGTGCACAAGGCCCAATCCCCCTTGCCTAGGAACCTGGTACACCACTTTTCTTCTGACCAGCTCCGTTTTCCCTGACCAAAGAAACCTAAACACAGCCCTCTCGAGTCGCACCAGGACACCCTCTGGAGCGGCCAGAACAGTGCCCGGATACCACAAGAGAGGGTAAACGAAACGATTTATAACTGTTACCTTGCCCAACAGACTAATGTAGCGATCGCCAAAGTCCTTCAACCTAGCTTCCACCAGGTCCACTTTCTCATTCCAGGTAAGTGACTCGGGTGAACCGTAACCAAACCATATGCCATTGATTTTTATGGCGTCGTCTACCCATGATGCCGCGAAGGGCAGTTGTTTCGACCGCCACTTACCTAGACGGAGTCCTGTGGTCTTGGTGGGGTTCAGTCTGGCACCTGTCGCTCTTTGAAAAGTAGACAGCGTGCCAGTAAGGGCTCTGAAGGAAGCTAGGTCGGAGACTACGCATGTGACGTCGTCAGCATACTGGAGGCACTTGACTTTAGCTCCACCAGGTATGTGAAATGGTCGAAACAAAGGTTCAACTTGGAAGGCTCTTGCAAGGGATTCACTAAACAATACATAGAGTAGAGGTGACAGGGGACTCCCCTGCCGTACCCCACGGTGAACTCTGAAGGCATCCGACGGTAGGCCATTAACGATAACCCGACTATATACACTATTATACAGTAAAGAGGTCCATTTAACAAAAACTGGATTCAAAGTAAACTTCTTCAAGATTTTAAAGAGGAATCCGTGATCAACCATGTCGAAGGCCTTCTCCTGATCGAGGGAGGCAAGCGTACATGGAAGATCACGGTCCATCACATATTCAACTAAGTCCCGCATCAACCAGAGGTTCTGCTGAATACTGTGTCCCCGCACCGCACATGTCTGGAAAGAACCTACAAGATCCGGCATGACCGTGCCTAGCCTGTTACAAAGGGCTTTCGCCACAATCTTGTAGTCTACATTTAACAAGGTAATTGGTCGCTTGTTTTTCGGTTTCTAGGGGGTTTCTCCAGACTTTGAAACAATGTTATAACGCCTGTGATAGACGCTGCGAAGAGGACTCAATGAGCCAGCAAGAAGGCAGAGGCGCATTACATCACGGAGATCGTGCCCGACGGTACCCCAGAAGCGTTTGTAAAATTCCACTGGGATTACCGTCGGACCCAGGCGCCTTTCCGCCTTTCATCTTCGCCACCGCTTCCAGAGCTCGTCGACAGTCAGGGGAGAACCAAGTCCATCATTCTGCTCTTTAGAGGATGTCTTGTCAATATTTATCTAATAGGGACCCTTGAAGGTCTACCTCGACATCTGCCCGCGTATAAAGCTGTTCATAGGTCTTAAATACCTCCACGATGTCGAGAGGGTCTTTCTGTACCGTACCGTGGACGTCACGGACTGCTCTTATGCGGCGATCGATGGCATACTTTCTGACGTCCCGGTAGAATTTGATAGTTGGTTTTTCCTCCGCCTCCACACAGTGAACACGAGCACGAACACGGGCCCCGCGCAGTTTTTCACCAAGTACTGCTGGATTGCGTGGAGGCGGAGGAGTCCCCGTCCATATCCCTAACGCAGAGCGAGAGGAACTCCTACACCTTTTTCGACGAGGCTCTTGCTACACAGTATTGCACAACACTGTAAACTGTTTGAGCGGGACTTTACGTCATCCCACAAACTCTAAATCTGTTGAGAAGGCCGGCTTCAATGTTCGCCACCCTTCGTACCTGGCTTTAAAACTGTTCGCTATAGTCAGCCTCCGTTAGAATATCTGTGTTAATTTCCAGAACCCCTCCCTGTTGGCCATGACTCTGGAGGCTGAAAGGAGACAGTAACTGCGTCATGATCCGAAATTGGACATGTCACAACCTTCACAGTCACACAGTCGAGTGACAGTGCAGGTGTAGAGTACACCCGGGTCCAAGCAACCTTGAGGCGTCCGTGACTATAAGGGCGGTGCCGAAGTGAACAGCGGACACAAGCCGGGATGTTGTAGCGCTACTCACAAACTCTGCAACCATGTCATGAGTCTTGTACTAAGCCCATGTCCAATTCCTGACATCACGACGACACCACAGCCGCGAAGGGACGTACGTAGTGGGACATTCGGGTCAAGCTGTGTGTCGGGGACGCACAGTTTAAAGGTCCCCAGCCAGGATACAAGGAAGCAAATGCCAGGGAACGTAAGGATGGGCAGGGTCATGAAAAAGTCCTTCTGGTCTGAAGGCCGTTTGGCGCGCAATACACGTATACACCAGGAAAAATTTCCCACCCATGGGTGTCTTACTGTAATGCATACCACACCGGCCTTCCATGATCCAGAATCGACCTTTTCCGACCCAAGCGGAGTCCCACCTTGCGCGAAACTTAAAAATAACTGAAACCACAAGATGTTGTGAGCCAAAGGAAGCGTGTAAACCCCCGCCCCACTCAAAAGGCCCAGGTGTGGACATCGTCCCTCATTCATAATGTGTGGGTCTCCTGGAGAGAAAACGAAGGTCCACACCCAGTGGTTTTGCAAAATTGGAATATCAATTGAACCGCTTCCGACTGTCCATAACATGCCCGTTAACATTATAGAGTCAGGAGGAAATGGACAGGGGATCCGCCCATGGTGGTAAATGACGTGGCTACCTGTATTCTACTATGGGACCTGGACTTTTGTACATCTGTGGACTCGGGGAGGGGTCTGTGATAATGGGTGAACCCCCTGGTCCTAAACACCGCCGCCTGAGGCCGTGACCTCCTTCAATGAAGGCTCTCTCGCTCCCTACAAAAATAATCAAACCTGGGCAGCCTCCCATAAGCAGTTTGGTCAACATGTTGTCGAGGGTGGTATGTGAAATGAAGGCAATGCAAATCGAATTGCAACTCGCTGTCTAAGTTATGGATGGATTTTGACAGTAATCTTAAAAATGAGGTTAAGTGATCAACTGAGTTAAATTGTGACAAACAGCAGCTGCCTTCTGACACACACAACCCAACTGCATTGCGTGAATGAGCATCAAAAACATAGAATGTTGCATTATTGTGAACAATGGCTACTGCAGTGTCATATATCACCAGTATTGCATATGGTATGACTGTTAACATTTCATTGAAGGCACCCTGTAAACTGAATAAACCATTAGTGGTTTGAAATGCTGCACTAATTCCACCAGTAAGGGTATTTTGTACTCTAAAATTGACACAGTCCAAACCAATAGCAAATGCTGAAGGCAAATCAGAAGGAAGCAAAAATTCTATAACAGAACTGGATTGCCTTGCAATGTGATGATACATTTGATCTCCTGCTTGTAATACTGATGTCAATATTTGGCTTTTCCAGTCTGAAATATTAACTTTACACTGAAGAGACTGCTGAAATGTTAAAATGAAGACCATTGAGATACACACACATTGTTTTCCACTAGAGGATGGAGGAAATACTTAGATCCTTGATGGAAAAAACCTTGTAGTAGTGTTGTGTTGGAAAATTGACTCCGTGGGCCTGGATTCTTCTGAACATCATTTGCTAGAACTATACACTCACTGGAAAAAGTACAAAAAAAAAATGCCTACACAAATAATGAAAGAGCTAAGAAGTAATCGTTTTGAAAACAATTTGCTGAAAATAGGAATGGAACGGTTTAAAGTGTGATCACTCTGATTGGGAAAGTTTGGTGTTCTTTTCTTCCGTCTAGCATTGTACAAGCCAATGGTAATTCTGTATTGTTGTAGTGAAATAGTCATGGTTTCTTAGGAGAGTAAGAACTGGTTTTGTTACATCAGTTAAAGGAAGTTTTGCCTACATTTGCACTTAATGGTTAGGATATGGAAATTCTTTTTTAAATATATCTTGAAAAGTTTCTAAAAGTAACCAAGAGAACTTTTATTGAGAAAACTCCTCAAGTAAGTACAAGTAAATGGCAAAAGATGCTAATGACTTATTTGTTATTATGATTAGCTTGTATAGAAGGTTCAGAGAGATGATTACACTGTAATGATTGCTGATAAAGACATTTCAAAAGTAAGACTGAAAAAAGAGGTGTGAGATGTGTCATAGACAATAGACAAAATTTGTGCAGAGTTCAGTTCAGGTCTTCGGCGAGTGCAGACGTGTTTTCGTTTCGCTCTCGTCGTTTGCTCGTGCTGAATTTTAGTACTGTGCTGTACTATACTATACTATTACTACACTATATTGTGTGTGAAGACTATAGCGTTCGGGTGTGGTCGCGTACAGACAAGGGCTTGGTCTTGCTTGTTTTTCCAAGCACGTCTAATTTATCACCGTAATTTGTGTTGGGTTTTCCTTCTGTTTCCTATATTTCGTTTAAGCTAAGAGTACTGAGGGTTTTTTTCTTTTTCTCCCGTTGTTGCGTGGCCTAGAGCCACAAACACTTGCTGCTATGCCCGGAGGTCGGGATAGCAGCATCGTTAAGTTAGAGTTTGAGTCGAGGGGGAGTGTTACACCCCAGCAAGTTTTTACTTTGTTGAAAAATAATGGCGTTAATGTTAAAGAAATACAGATGTTGCAGGCCCTTGCGGCCCGGAATACATATGACCTCAAATTCAGGTCTGATGCTGCCCGAATTGAGGGGGTATCAGCCCTTAAAGGAGTGGAGGGCCTCACTGTCACCCCATATGATCGCTCTGTGGTGGTGACAGTGTTGTACCTGAATTTTGAGGTGGAACAGGGTCTGGTGGCGAGGGTTCTAGGGCAGTACGGAACTGTCTCTGACATGCGTTGGGTAGCTTACAACCAAGGTGACCTGGCGGGCATTCTCAACGGAAAGAGGCAGTTCCGTATGCTACTGAAGAGGGACATTCCCTCCTTCCTGTTCATTGGGGGTTCCAAGGCCCACATCAGGTACTTTGGACAGCCCCGCACCTGCTTCAAGTGTTCGGAGGAGGCACACGAAGCCAAGTCGTGTCCCCGGAGACGTTGCGGCAGATGTCTGCAGGTGGGGCATGACAAAGCTGAGTGCCCCAACGAGGTGCGGTGCAACCTTTGTCGGGAGGAGGGACATGTTTCTGGTGCGTGCCCCACATCATACTCCGCCCGTGCTGGTGCAGATGTGGAGCAGGCACCTGAACCCCCGCAAGCAGACCCAGAGGCCTCACAGTCAGACTCAGCCCATATGGTGGAGGATCCTGAGTCCCCTTCAACCCAGGAGGTGGTAGACCAGGTGCTACAGGATCATGCTGCTTCTGAGCACTGTGAGTCTGGGACCCCTGAGGCAGGCCTTCCAGTATCTTCTCCCCTATCACCCGAGGAGGCTGTTATGTCAGTTGTGGAGGGTGATCTCCAGCTCTCCTCAGACTCCGAGTCGGATGCTGTCATGTCAGTTGCCGGAGAGCCCGTCTCTGAGCCTCCACCCAAGATCCCACCAGGGGAGAGCTGGTTTGACCTGATCGACTTCCGTGAGGGGGGTGATTCAGATACCAATCTGAAGAGGTCGGCCTCAGGTGAGGTGCCAGTCCACACTGGGGCACCCACGCCGAGCCCAAGGAGCAAAAAGATCAAGTCCCAGGGGGATACGTAGCCTCATTTCATCATGGCTAATCCCCTGTCCCTCTTGACCCTGAACGTTAACGGCATGAGGGACAGTCGGAAGCGGTCAAGGATATTTCAGTTTTGCAGATCACTGGGTGTGGACTTCGTTTTCCTCCAGGAGACCCACATTGCAAATGAGGACGATGTCCACACCTGGTCCTTTGAGTGGGGTGGGGGTTTACAGGCTTCCTTTGGTTCAACAACATCTTGTGGTTCAGTTATTTTAGTTTCGCCAAGGTGGACTCCCCTGGTGGGAAAAGTTGATTCTGATCATGAGGGCCGGTTGGTATGCATTACAATAGACACCCTACTGGGAAATTTTTCTGTGTAACGTGTATGCGCCCAATCGGCCTTCAGACAGAAGGGACTTTTTCATGACCCTGCCATCCTTCGTTCCTGGCAGTGCTCCGTGTATCCTGGCTGGAGACTTTAACTGCGTCCCCGACACACAGCTTGACCGAATGTCCATACGTACATCTTCGGGCTGTAGTGTCGGCATGTCGATATTGGACATGTTCACAAAGAATCATGACATGGTTGACGTTTGGAGAGCGCAACATCCCGGCTTGTCCGTGTTCACTTGGCATCGCCCTGATGGCACGGACGCCTCAAGGTTAGACCGGGTGTACTCTCCATCTGCACTGTCACCGAGTGACTGTGAAGTTGTGACATGTCCAATTTCAGATCATGATGCAGTTACTGTCTCCTTTCAGCCTCCAGAGTCATGGCCAACAGGGAGGGGGTTCTGGAAAATGAACACAGATATTCTAACGGAGGCAGACTACAGTGAACAGTTTAAAGCCAGGTACGAAGGGTGGCGAACATTAAAGCCGGCCTTCTCATCGGATTTAGAGTGGTGGGATGACGCAAAGTCCCGCATCAAACAGTTTACAGTTGAATACTGTGTAGCAAGAGCTCGTCGAAGAAGGGAGGAGTTCCTCTCGCTATGCTCTAGGGAGAGGAACGGGGACTCCTCCGCACTTCACGCAATCCAGCAGTATCTCGATCAGAAATTGCACGGGGCCCGCGTTCGTGCTCGCGTGCATTGCGTGGAGGCGGAGGAAAAGCCAACTATCAAATTCTACCGGGACGTCACAAAGTATGCCATCGATCGCCGCATAAGAGCAGTCCGTGACGTCCACGGTACGGTACAGAAGGACCCTCTCGACATCGTGGAGGTATTTAAGACCTTCTATGAACAGCTTTATACCCGGGCAGATGTCGAGGTAGACCTTCAAGGGTCCCTATTAGATAATATTGACAAGACCCCCTCTAAAGGGCAGAATGATGGACTTGGTTCTCCCCTGACTGTCGACGAGCTCTGGAAGGCTGTGGCGAAGATGAAAGGCGGAAAGGCGCCTGGGTCCGACGGTATCCCAGTGGAATTTTACAAACGCTTCTGGGGTACCGTCGGACACGATCTTCGTGATGTATTCGCCTCTGCCTTCCTTGCTGGCTCATTGAGCCCCTCGCAGCGCACAGGCGTGATAACTTTGTTGCCCAAGTCAGGAGACCCCCTAGAACCGAAAAATAAACGGCCAATCACCCTGTTAAATGTAGACTACAAGATTCTAGCGAAAGCCCTTTGTAACAGGCTAGGCACAGTTATGCCAGATCTTGTAGGGTCCTTTCAGACATGTGCGGTGCGGGGACACAGTATTCAGCAGAACCTCTGGTTGGTGCGGGACTTAGTTGAATACGTGATGGACCGTGATCTCCCATGTGCGCTTGTCTCCCTCGATCAGGAAAAGGCCTTCGACATGGTTGATCACGGATTCCTGTTTCAAATTTTGAAGAAATTTAGCTTGAATCCAGTTTTTGTTAAATGGATCCCCTTACTGTATAATAGCGTATACAGTCGGGTTATCGTTAATGGCCTACCCTCGGACCCCTTCAGAGTCCAACGTGGGGAACGGCAGGGGTGCCCCCTATCACCTCTACTCTATGTGTTGTTTAGTGAATCCCTTGCAAGAGCCTTCCAAGTTGAGCCTTTGTTTCGACCATTTCGCATACCCGGTGGTGCTGAAGTTAAGTGCCAGACTGAACCCCACTAAGACCAAAGGACTCCGTCTAGGTAAGTGGCGGTCGAAAAAACTGCCCTTTGCGGCATCATGGGTAGACGACGCCATAAAGATCAATGGTATATGGTTTGGTTATGGTTCACCCGAGTTACTTACCTGGAATGAGAAAGTGGACCTAGTGGTGGCTAGGTTGAAGGACTTCGGCGATCGCCACATTAGCCTGTTGGGAAAGGTAACAGTTATCAATCGTTTTATTTACCCTCTCTTGTGGTATCCGGGCACTGTTCTGGCCGCTCCAGAGGGTTTCCTGGTGCGACTCGAGAGGGCCGTTTTTAGGTTTCTTTGGTCAGGGAAAACGGAGCTGGTCAGAAGAAAAGTGGTGTACCAGGTTCCTAGGCAGGGGGGATTGGGCCTTGTGCACTTTCCTTCAAAGCTCCGTTTTCTCCTGACCAAGTGTGTTTACAGTGCTGTGGACAGCAGAATGCCTTTTGTCTATTTTGTCCGTTATTGGGGGGGATTATCATTCCGTCGGTTCTTTCCCTCCCTGTTTAGTAACAGTGAACCCCACAGCTGGAGACCCACGGGGGCATACAGTCAAATGAGGGAAACGCTCCGTATTATGTCAACAGTGGGGGATGTTTCACAGTCAAGTGCAAGGGACCTATACCGGGCTGTTTTTGATGAATTGGTTGGCCAGGTCCAACCCAACCACTTTGCTTCAGGGCCGGAAGTGTGGCGTGTAGTCCACAGCAGATCATTAGATTGCCGCAGGCGAGACCTGTTGTGGCGAATCGCACATGACGCCATTGTAACTAATCTCAAGCGCCTTCGGTGGAGTCTTGGAGATGGTATTTGCCCCCGCACAAGATGCACAAAGTGGGAGAGTGTGTCACATGTGTTTTGGCAGTGTGACTATGTGGCTCTATTCTGGGAATGGTTTCAAGTCCTGACTGACCGCCTAACGTTGTGTAACACCTGGGCTGTCAGCCAGGACTATGCTTTGTATGGTCTTTCACCTCCGCCATGCAATACAAGTGTTCAGGACATACTTACCTTTGTTTCGGCTTCCATAAAGCTAGCCTTATGGAGAGACCGATGTAACATTGTTTTTAGGGGGGTGGGGAGGCCTGCTGATGTCGTCCTGGCGTCGGTGAGGGCGGAGGTTAAGCTGAGGGTGGAGTCGGACTTTGTCCGTTTGCCAAGATCGGCATTCGGTAGGTGGTGGGGTCCGCTTGTTTCGGTGAGGGCGGGCCGGGTGGTAGTCAACTTGTAAATAGTGATTTTGTTTGTAAATATGGAACTACTGTAATTTGTAAATGGGGCTGTGTTTGTATGTGGGTGGCTTGTGAGGTGCTTGGTTGTAAATATGTTGTAAATATGTATATATGTGTATGCAAGTATCTGTACATATAGTTCTATTACTGTAATGAACATAATTTTCTGTTTGATTTAGTTGTTTGTAAAAAGTTTGCGTTTATGTTTCTGCCCGATCCGGTTTGAGTTTTTGTTTTTGTTTGTATGTGCCGTTTCGATGCACTTAAAAAGCACACGTTCCGTATGTGCCGTTTTGATGCACTTAAAAAGCAGAAACAGTTCCGTATGGAACTGGTGAGGGACACAAAGCCAAGTCGGGCCCTGGGTATTGATTTTGTTTGTAAATATGGAACTACTGTAATTTGTAAATAGGACTGTGTTTGTACATATGTGGCTTGTGAGGTACTAATTGTAAATATGTAGATGTATATGTGTATGTAAATATCTGTACATAGGTACTCAGTTGTAAATATGTATATATGTGTATGTAAATATCTGTACATATAGTTCTATTACTGTAATGAACATAATTTTCTGTTTGATTTAGTTGTTTGTAAATAGTTTGCATTTATGTTTCTGCCCGACCGGTTTGAGTTTTTGTTTTTGTTTCTATGTGCCGTTTCGTTGCACTTAAAAAGCACAAAATTTGTGCTGATGTTGGAAATGAGGAAATAGATCATTCTGCTTGACAAGATTATGTTCACCAAAAATGACCACAACTAGAAGGCAATAACATAAAAGACTCTAGACAGCTGACAGATTGATGTCAGATTATGTGTCACAGACCATAGACAAAATTTGTGCTGGTATCTTGGAAATGTGGATATAGATTATTCTGCTTGACAAAGATATGTTCACCAAAAATGACCACAATTGCAAGGCAATAACATAAAAGACTCTAGACAGGTGACAGATTGTATCAGAGATACTGCAGCTGCACTTCAAAACAGAAATATTGTGGAAGCATCAAATGACTTTGTGACAGTACAAAAGAAATATTGAAAAAGTATTTGTGACACGACAAAAGAATGCTGAAAAAGGATCAAATGACTTTGAGACAGTACCAAAAAAATACTGAAGAGGTATTAAATGACTTTTTGACACTATGACAAATACGTAAAAAGTATTATCAAATTATTGTGTGACTAATTGACAGAAATACTGGAAGGTATCAAATGACTTTGTGACATTATGACAGAAGTGGGTACTGAAAACATATCAAATGACTTTGAAATTCTGAAAGAAGTATCAAGTGACTTTGTGACACTACAACAGAAATGTTCAAAAAAGTATGAATGACTGTGTGATACTATGACATAACTAGTACTGAAAAAGGATCAAATGACTTTGACACACTATGAGAGTATACTGAAAAAGTATCTAAGGGCCTTGTGACAAAACGACAGAATTAGTACTCACAAAGTATTAAATGACTATGGGGCAATATAACAGAAATACTGGGAAATGTTGTGATGGCCACAAAAGACTAAAGGTGATGGTCTTGACAAATTTTAAGAATGTGACAAATTTGTGACAAATTTTTAAGAATGTGACAAATGGTTGGATACAACACTCATGGTGCAAGTATATTACCATATGTGATAGTTAGTAAGGTAATTTTACTGGAATTTTGAAAGGAATTTCAAAACCATCCACTAAATGATTAATTCTGTAAATACTCAATATGAGTATATTGTCAATACTTACCTTTGCCAAGGATTATGTGGTAGCTATGCGATCTGAAAAGTAATGATAATAAAAATGTTGGTACATGACTGTAATGTGGTACGAACTAGTGACTTTAATTCATTGAGACAGGTTGATTGGCCATAGCATTAGCTGGAGGCCTTTTATTTAATCAATTCAGACTGCTGCAGATTCAGGCAATGGCTACTTTTCAAATAGGGTAACAACAGGGTTAAGGTACAGTAGGTCTGAGGCTTGGCAGAAATGCACTTAATCTACTCTGGTAAATAGCACAATGGAGTTACTAAGAAGCTAAAGATTGTTGATATTTGTGCTCTAATATCAAAATAGAATTTGCAGATGCCTAGTTTGTTAAGAGTTCCAGTTCATGAAAAAATTGTGTCATATGGTTGTAGCAGACAGCACTGCTGATAATTATGAAGTCGACTACATGAAGCTAAAATGTTAGCCAAACTTGAACGGTGCCTTTTACTTAGTGCCAACGTATGTGGTCTCACATTGTATTGCCTTGAAGGCTCTCTGATCTCACTCACCCCAGACTGTAACAATGTTTCTTATTAAGTTGACATTAACGGATTTGCCAGAGACAGAATTCATTGACTTAAAAATGTGCAGAAAAATTGTTTCTTTCAGCAGGTGAAAACTGCATCCCACAGTGTTCAGAAGATATTAATTTTCAAAGAAGTCCATTTTTTCTTGCAACAAAGTGCATTATGGGAAGTGCTGTGGGATATGTCATCACAGCACATTAATTGAATTGACATTGTATTCCATAGGCGTAGGAAGCTTTTCGAGACTAGGGGGCTGAACCTTGTTTCGAATTGCCGGCCTGGGGGAGGGGTGTAAGGGGAGGGAGTGTCCCCCTCCCCTTTGGAAAATTTTTGGGTATTTTAGGGTCCTCAGATGCAATTTGGTGCAACATTTTGGACAAATTTTAAGGAAAATTACTGCAAATTTTTGACATTTCTTACAGAAGAGACAAATAAGGTGTTTTTGGCCTTGGATCTTGGGGGGGGGGGCGGAAGCATACTTCCGCCCCCACATTTTTGACGGGGGGCTTTAGCCCCCCCCCCCCCAGCTCTCCCACTTCCTACGCCTATGTTGTATTCAATTTCTTTAGGAAATTTATGTTGCTGCAGGAAATATTTACAAACATTGTTTATTAAAGCCTTAGTGGTATAGGTTATGTTAGATCTAGAGGAAAAGATATTCAAACATTTCAACAATATCAAATTTTAAGGACAAACAGGTCATTGAATTATAGAGAAAAACAAAAGGTATCTGGGGCAATGTGCCCACTTTACATAACATTCTGTCCCCTTGATGAGAAGTGAAAGTATTTTTATCAAAAACAACGTATCTTTAAAATATTGAGATATCTTCGGTAAGGAAAATGGGTATTGCTACATAAAGTGTGGCAGACATGGTCTGGAATATCTTTTCTTTCACATGAGACCCTAGTGAAAAGCCACCAGAAATGCATTTTATAAGCCTCCAACTTAGTTTAAACAAAACCATGAGTGATGTCTCACTGGCCCATGCTTAACTCACCATGTCCTATGGCGATCATGCAAGGCTTTTATGTCTAATGAAAACAATCTCTGTGCATAATGTGTAGTATAGTGTTTTGTTGCTAACTTGCTGCTTTGATGTGATTTTGACAGATAATGGCTTGTCAATTTGACGCCCAGTGCTGGATTAAAATTAAGGGCCCTGGGGGAAACAGAAACTAATGTGGGGCCCCTCTGACCATAATTCTTAAAACCACTGCTGTGGTAACATGTCACAAAAGGAGGCCAAAGGTTGTGGTCACTTTGACGCTCCCCCTCCCCACCTTAAATTCCACAGATTTTCTTCTTACATACATGTAAGCCTACAAAAAGAAAATTGCACTATAATATTAATGATCTCCACAAATTTCAACATAAATGGGTAATTTTCACACTGATTTCAGCCTGATGAGATCATGTCATGGTCAAACTAAACACATGTTTAGTGTAGTCTTATAGTTATGCAAGATAGAAAAAAATAATGTATATAATTGACAATGTGGGATTTCCCATTGGATAGTTCCGCCTATCGTCATGCCAGCGTCATACATCATGACAACTATCCAACGGGAGAACCGGATTTCGAAAAGGGGAAATCCCTCTACCAAGGGCAGATCGGGGGGGCAACTAGGGTCAACTGCCCCCCTATGACCAGTCTAGCACCCCTCAATACAAGAAAAATGCGCCCCCTGCGTCCTAAAAGTAAAAACTGCCCGAAAAGTAAAAAAAAAAAAAAAAAGGTCCCCAGAATTTCGAACCGTATAGCTATATATAACTATGGCAATGGGAGTTGGTCTCCGAAATGTAGTCGGTCAAATTCAAGAGTATGCGGCCCCTGCATGGTGTTGGCGCCCCCCTTTTCAAACTGCCCCCCCCCCTTCAGCTAGGGGCTGGATCCGCCCTTGCCCTCTACGTAATATGACATCACCGTCAGCGTCAACTGAACAGTGAGATGTGCAGTCGAGATTTTTCGCCAAGAAATGTTTCTTTTTTGAAGACGTTCTTTGTCCAAATGAACCATCCTACGAATCAGGTGATTAAAAGAAACAATCGGAACACTCGTGTGCATTGAAGAGAGGTAAGACATATAATAAAGCATAAAAATCATGATTCAGTTAGGCGAAGTCGGTACCGAAAGGCCGTGAAGTGTGTTACCTTTCCATTATTATATATATATAGGCCTATATATATATATATATATATATATATATATATATATTATATATAATATATATATATATATATATATATATATATATATATATTATATATATATATATATTATATATATATATAGGCCTATATATATAGGGTATTTACTATATAACGCTAGGACTGCCTGTGGCCTAGCCTAGGCTAACCAAAATTTGCTTTTTGAAAAAAGTCAATTTCAGTAATCAGAACAATTAACAACCGATCACCCCGCTGTTTTGAATAGGCTAGTCAGGGCAAGGACTGTGTATAGGCCTATGCCTAGCTAGTTAGGCCTACGTAGCGAACGCTCACAGACCTTACTGAGGAGTAGACCTGGCCTTGTTAGGCCCAAGGCTAAGCCTAGTAACGTTTACCACTGTTATTTTTACTAGGGGCCTAGCCTAGGCCTAGTAACGTTAACATAACATAACAAGTTAAAGGGCAAAGGGGGGCAAAGCCCCATGAGATGCCCTGAGATCCAGACCCAAAACAAAACCAAACCAACCCAGAACCAAATGAAGCACAGCAAAATCAGATTCTGCCACCGTTAGGCCAAGGCCTCCTAGGGCCTTCGTTAGGGTAGGCCTAGGCTAGGCCTAGCCTAGGGTACCTAGGCCTAGTTCTCACGTACACTTTGTTCCCTGAACTAGTATGGGAAGCCCCAAAGCTTCCCAAATACCAGGTCAGCAGACTGCGGACTAGGCTAGGCCCTAAATAGGCCTGTTCAATATTTTTCCTTGTCTCCTGTTCCGGCGGCTAATCCTAGGCCTATTCAGAGAGGTTCGACTATAGGCCTTTCGTGTATTGTCCGTTAATCCTTTAACTGCATGACTTAATGAATGAAAAATGTTCCAAATGTATAAAAACAGAAAAATATTTCTACCAAATCTCCGACTTCAAGATCTTGTATCAATATTGCAATGAGCAATTAAGTTTAGTTGTGGCACAGCTAGCTAGCTAGCACTGCATCTACTGTACTGATGCAGTATATCATGTACACGCCTGTTACGTGGTGGTTCGTAGGTACGCACTTACTTGACAGGACCATGCCGCGCAAGCTACAGTAGTATGCTACTGGCTTTACTTGTCTGTTACCGATGTGCATCCCTTAACTTTTCGCGTGACGTCATAGGTCGTAGTCTTGATATAGAGAAAGCCATAACAAATTGCCAGTCATTTAGTTTACGGTGGTCAATTTCCTCTGATAAGCAATCGTTAATCAACGTTAGCAATGTACAAAAAGTGATATTTATTACACATATATTAAATATTACACACATATATTCACATAAAGTACACTAAAAGATTGGCGTAATCTACTACAAACTAACCAAACGACACGAAATTTTGTCTCCACTTGAGCTGGGACCCACAACTAAGCTCGAGAGTACATTACTCGCTCGCAAAAAGGGGACAGATGTGCAACACAACCATTCACAAATTGAAAACTCGGGGCCTCGGTAGGGGCTTCCCAGAATGACGGGCCCCCGGGTCTGACACCCCTCCAGAGGCCGGGCTCTCAAGCGTAGACTCCGGCCCCTCTCCCTCACCCAAATCAAACCAGCCCTCCCCCGAAGGTGCATCCTTTGGAGGATGCTCTGAGGCAGGCCCCCCGCCATCCGACATTGCTGAAACTGACTCAGAGTCCGAGGTGAGGTAAAGGTCCTCCTCTACTGTCATCAATTCAACCTCCCCCGGTGCAGTTTTGAAGGATGGCGGAGAGCTCCCACTACCCCCCTCACACTGTCTGGATGCAAGGAAGTCCTGTTCAACCTCGTCTGCTGCCTCCTCCAATTCCTGTTTAGTATATTCTGGGCCTGTCTGCGAGGGTTCAGGTGCAAACTCCACATTGGCACTGGCACAAGCAGAGTACGATGTGGGGCAGTCACCAAAGACATGTCCCTCCTCCCCACATAGGTGAGCTTTTTAAGTGCATCGAAACGGCACGTACAAACAAAAAACGAAAAAAACTCAAACCGGATCGGACAGGAACACGCAAAACTATCCACACACCACCAAATCAAGCGGAAAAGTATGTTCATTACAACAATAGAACCACACACACACTGACAACCCAATACCCCACAAACCAACCTCCCCCCGGCCACACTAAACCAATATTACTACATACCGCCAACGAAAGACAACACCAGAACAAACCACCACCACCCAACAACAACCAAAAAAAAAACCAAAGCACCAGACCAAACGATCATCACAAACTGCCCCAAGGGGCCACGAGAGGTCCGGGGCGGGGTCCGGGGTGGAGTCAACTTGCTATATTTACAGTATGTACACTATATACACTATAGGTTGCACCGTACCTTGTTGGGACACTTGCACAGTCCTCAGAGATTAACAGTTAAATGGGGTTTACTGGGTAGGACTTTAAACTGCATCCGGTTGTGGAGTTTGCTTAAACGTGGGAGTAATGAGGCTACCCTTTGCCACAACTGCCTCCGGGGCACCCTTGGGCAAGGTGCACCTGTATTTGCCCAGTGCTTTTAAGTGTTGTTGCCTTCGGGCGTTGTGTCGTCCTCGGGCGTGTGGTTGATTAGTGGGACTATGTTTTGGGATGGTTTTGGTTGTTGGGCTAGGGTGTTGTTTTGGGGTGGGCTGCAGTGGCAGTTTCTGAATCTCAGTAGTAAAAAAAAGACTCTTTTGTTCCGTGTTGTATGGTGTGTATAGTTTGTTTGGCATTGTGTTTGTGATCCGACGGATTTTGTTTGGGTTTGGGGTTCTTTGGTTTCTCAGTGCCTGTTTCTACGTACTTAAAGAGCACCGTTAAATGGGGTTTAACGACACACTAACACGAATGTGTTCAGTCAGGTCAGTTCTTTGTTTCGCAGTGCCTATTTCTATGTACGTAAAAAGAAAGGGTTTGTGGTGTTCGGGGATTGGTGTGGTGCTTTTTAAGTGCATCGAAACGGCACATACAAACAAAAAATAAACTCAAACCGGATCGGGCAGAAACAAAAACGCAAACTTTTTACACACTACTAAATCAAACAGAAAATTATGTTCATTACAGTAATAGAACTATATATACAGATATTTACATACTATTTGCAACAACTTAAGTACTTTACAGACCAACCTCCTTCCAGCCACCCCAAACCAATATTACAACCCAGGAATTAGAGGAGGCGGCACTTGAGGTGGAGCAGGACTTCCTTGCCTCTAAGCAGTGTGAGGGGGGTACTGGGACTCCTGAGGCAGACTGTCCGCCATCGTTGGCACCTGCACCCGGACAGGTTGAAATAATGACATTAGAGGAGGACCTCGATCTGTCCTCAGACTCGGCGATGTCGGATGGCGGGGAGCGTGCCTCAGAGCCTCCTCCAAAGGATCCACCTTCGGGGGAGGGTTGGTTTGATTTGTGTGAGGGGGAGGGGCCAGAGTCTGCACTAAAGAGGTCTGCTTCGGGCGAAGTATCAGACAGGGGAACCCATCACTGTGGGACGCCCGTACCGAGCCCACGGATTAAAAAGATAAGGTCCCAGTAAGAGTATTTCGTGTGAATGGTTTTGCCTTTGTGTCCCCGTTTTCTTTTGGGGTTTCTGTTCTGTTTGTGTCTGTGCCCATGCATGCCACAAAGTTTTTTGGTAGTTCAGTGTAAATAGGTTTGCTTTGTTCCACATTAGGTCCGCCCGGCTACAAGCATGTAAAGAGCACATCACATTGTTAATACTGTAAATAGTGGGGGTTGGCCACATGAATGCTGGCCTGGTGTATATAGTTGTCCTTGTGTTTCATGTCACGTCCGGTGTTTTGTTCCGGAGCACGTAAGGAGCCCCATAGTTACAAAAAGCATTGAACAGACTCAACCTGAACACTCTTCTGTTGATGTAAATGGGTATGTAAATAGTTTTGCCTAGTGAGATTGTAAATAGTCCTATGTAACTGGTTTGGGTTCGGGGTGGTTTTGTACATAGTTATCGCAGAGATTTTGTTTGCTAGCACAATGTACAGAATTCTGTAAATAGTTCACCTTTGTATTTTTGTCCGGTCAGGTTTAAGTTCTCCTTTGTTTCTTCGTGCCCGTTTCTACGTACGTAAAAAGCTAATATTACAACCCCTTGTAACTGCACAGATAAACTGTACATAAACATAGATATTTACATACTATTTACAACTTAAATACCTTACAGACCAACCTCCTTCCAGCCACCCCAAACCAATATTTCCAACCCCTTGTAACGGCACAGATATGTATACATATACATATTTACAACATATTTACAACTGAAGTACCTCAGAAGCCACATATGTACAAACACAGTACTATTTACACATTACAGTCGATTCATATTTACAAAATCAATATTTACAAGTTGACTACCACCCGGTCCGCCCTCACTGAAACAAGTGGACCCCATCGCCTACCGAACGCCGACCTTGGCAAACGAACCAAGTCGGACTCAACCCTCAGCCTAACCTCCGCCCTCACCGACGCCAGTACGACATCAGCAGGCCTCCCCACCCCCCACCCCCCCCCCTAAATACAATATTACATCGGTCTCTCCATAAGGCCAGCTGTATGGAGGCCGAAACAAAGGTAAGTATGCCCTGAACACTTGCATTGCATGGCGGAGGTGAGAGACCATACAAAGCATAGTCCTGGCTGACCGCCCAGGTGTTGCAAAACGTTAGGCGATCAGTCAGGACTTGAAACTATTCCCAGAATAGGGCCACATAGTCACACTGCCAAAACATGTGGCACACTTTCCCACTTTGTGCATCTTATACGGGGGCAAACGCCATCTCCAAGACGCCACCGAAGGCGCTTGAGATTAGTTACGATGGCGCCATGTGCGGTCTCGCCTGCGGTAATCTAATGATCTGCTGTGGACTACGCGCCACACATCCGGCCCTGAGGCATAGTGGCTGGATTGGATCTGGCCAACCAATTTATCAAAAACAGCCCGGTATAGGTCCCTTGCACTTGACTGAAAAACGTCCCCCACTGTTGACATAATAAGGAGCGTGTCCCTCATTTGACTGCATGCCCCGTGGGTCTCCAGCTGTGGGGCTCACCGTTACCAAACAGGGAGGGAAAGAACCGACGGAATGATAATCCCCCCCCCCCCCCCCCCCAGTAACGGACAAAGTAGGCAAAAGGCATTCCGCTGTCCACAGCATTGTAAACACACTTGGTCAGGAGAAAACGGAGCTTGGAAGGGAAATGCACAAGGCCCAACCCTCCGCGCCTAAGATCCTGGTATACCACCCCTCTTCTAACCAGCTCCGTTTTCCCTGACCATAAAAAACTAAACACAGCCCTCTCGAGTCGCACCAGGACACCCTCTGGAGCAGCCAGAACAGTGCCTGGATACCACAAGAGGGGGTAAATGAAACGATTGATAACTGTTACCTTCCCCAACAGACTTATGTGTCGATCGCCGAAGCCCTTCAATCTAGCCTCCGCCAGGTCCACTTTCTCATTCCAGGTAATTCGGGTGAACCATAGCCAAACCATATGCCATTGATCTTTATGGCGTCGTCTACCCAAGATGCCGTGAAGGGCAGTTTTGTCGACCGCCACTTACCTAGACGGAGTCCTTTGGTCTTAGTGGGGTTCAGTCTGGCACTTAACTTCAGCACCACCGGGTATGCGAAATGGTCGAAACAAAGGCTCAACTTGGAAGGCTCTTGCAAGGGATTCACTAAACAACACATAGAGTAGAGGTGATAGGGGGCACCCCTGCCGTTCCCCACGTTGGACTCTGAAGGGGTCCGAGGGTAGGCCATTAACGATAACCCGACTGTATACGCTATTATACAGTAAGGGGATCCATCTAACAAAAACTGGATTCAAGCTAAATTTCTTCAAAATTTGAAACAGGAATCCGTGATCAACCATGTCGAAGGCCTCCTCCTGATCGAGGGGGACAAGCGCACATGGAAGATCACGGCCCATCACGTATTCTACTAAGTCCCGCACCAACCAGAGGTTCTGCTGAATACTGTCCCCGCACCGCACATGTCTGAAAGGACCCTACAAGATCCGGCATAACTGTTCCTAGCCTGTTACAAAGGGCTTTCGCCAGAATCTTGTAGTCTACATTTAACAGGATGATTGGCCGTTTATTTTTCGGTTCGAGGGGGTCTCCTGACTTGGGCAACAAAATTATCACGCCTGTGCGCTGCGAGAGGCTCATTGAGCCAGCAAGGAAGGCAGAGAAGAATACATCGCGGAGATCATGTCCAACGGTACCCCAGAAGCGTTTATAGAATTCCACCGGAATACCGTCGGACCCAGGCGCCTTTCCGCCTTTCATCTTCGCCACTGCCTTCCAGAGCTCGTCAACAGTCAACAGGGAACCAAGTTCTTCGTTCTGATCTTTAGAGGGGGTCTTGTCAATAGGGACTTTTGAAGGCCTTCATCGACATCTGCCTGGGAATATAGCTGCTCGTAGAAGCTCTTAAATACCTCCACGATGTCGAGAGGGTCCTTACGTACCACACCGTGGACGTCACGGACTCCTTTTATACGGCGATCGATGGCATACTTTGTGACGTCCCGGTAGAACTTAATGGTTGGTTTCTCCTCCGCCTCCACGCAATGCACGCGAGCACGAACGCGGGCCCCGTGTAGTTTTTCATCAAGATACTGCTGAAATGCGTGAAGTGCGGAGGAGTCCCCATACAACCCCCCTACAAATTCACAGGCCATCAAATCACCTAAGTAAAATCATGGTATCATGTTAACCCAATCCAACCTCTCTCATACTAAATAAAGGGTAACAATTTTGTGAATGTAAAGTGAAGGTTGCTTTTAATGGCTTTACTTTAAAATGGCTAATTTCTACTAAACATACCAGACACTGTAGTTTTGAGTGTAAATGTCTTTGCAACTGATAGTGCTATATTCAATTGGGGACACTGTCCACCGTTAGTGTTAGTGAAGTAGACACAGGTCATCTGTTTCCTGTTGATTGATTAATTGGGGACAGTTGTTCACGAAGCTGGCAAGCCTCCACATGTCACGTGACATGAAACTGATACAAATGGTGACAGACCTGATTTGTCACTAACCACACGCTCTCTCATATTTAGACACAAATAGACACAGGGAGCTGTAGGGAGAACACAGACTGGGGACTGCTATCATAATGGATCAGACTTTAGGACAAACAATCCTTTTGCATGTAAATGCTGAATCTACACTAAATCAAACTGGGGACGTTCCTAGTAATATATATATATATATATATATATATATATATATATATATATATATATATATATATATATATATATATATATATATATATATATATATATATATATATATATATATATATATATATATATATATATAACCCGAGAAAATTTTGGATTTTAATGCACCCCAGATCGCCGGAAATGATACTTGCCAGGCTTGACAGCAGCCATTAAGAAGCACAATTTTTGTAAAGAAAGATACAATTTGAATTTAATTTATTCTCAAACACATCTGTGAGGACGAATTTGCTCAGCTGGCCGGACTTGGCGCTTTTTTCCAAAAGTCCCGAAGAGCCAGGGGCGAAAACCAAACAATACTCCCGAAGGAGTTCTGCTCCCCCAAAGAGTAACAACGTCCCCAAGGGACAAACTTTGACTTAACTGACACCACCTGACAGTGGTCCCGTTCTAGACTGGCTGGAGCTCCGCCGTCGTAATCTGGGATACTCCTGTGCCACTCGGACTTGGAGTCCGAGGATTGGAAATTTAAATCCCATTTACTATCTAAGTGGAGCGCCACCATAGGTTGGCGTGGAGCGTACCATAGGTTGGTGCGGAGCGTACCGGGAAAATTTGGGAATTAA
Organism: Holothuria leucospilota; assembly: GCA_029531755.1. Classification (NCBI taxonomy): domain Eukaryota; kingdom Metazoa; phylum Echinodermata; class Holothuroidea; order Aspidochirotida; family Holothuriidae; genus Holothuria; species Holothuria leucospilota. Next base: position 29,554,483 of record CM055961.1, on the reverse strand, counting down.
ATACATCCCAGATCGTCGGAAATGGCACTTGCCAAGTTTGATAGCAGTCATCCAAATGTGAAATTTCGGTGAAAAAATATAAAGTTTAATTTTAATTTATTTTATTCTCAAGCGCATTTCTGTGAGGACGGATTCTCTCGGTTGGCTGGACTTGGAGTCCGCGGATTGCAAGTTTGAATCCCATTAGAGGAAATGTCCATTAGCCAGTTTTTAGTAAAACTCTGACCACAACTAATCTTCTTAGCAAACAAACTGTGCAGCTCAACTTCCTGGCAGGCAGGAACCTTATCTTGACTCCAGAGAACTTGTACTGTTGAAAGTCACTCATGCACGAAACACTGAATAGCTCTGCTTGGCCTGAATGGAAGAGCCTCCTCAACAGTTGGGAGGACAAACCACAAAGCAAACAAATCAATAAGGTGGAAAAATCTTTACTCCCCGACTTGGCCATAGCAACTAGGGTAAGAATAGCTAATGGGAAATACCTGTCATGCCTTTTACTCCTTATGCGGAGTGCCATCATAAGTTGGCATCGAACATCCCAAGAAAATTTGAGATTTTAATACATTCAGATCGCCGGAAATGGCATATACCAGGCTTGATAGCAGCCATCAAGATGTGTAATTTTGTTTAGAAAATGTGAAGTTTGGTTTTATTTTATTCTCAAACACATTGAGTTTGTCACAATCTATCCAAATCTATTCAAAATTATTCAGAGTGCGTTAATTTTTTTTTTTTTGCCCAGACCGCCAAGGGGGGGGGGGGGGGGCTGCTGGGGGGGCTGGGGGATTCACTGGGGGGCTGCAGCCCCCAAGCCCCCCCCCCCGTAGCTACGCCACTGCTTAGTTACAATTTGCATAATATTAAAAACATGCACTGCACATGCATTTACACCACGAGTAATTATGAAAACTATTTGCAAACGTTACTTTGCAAAAAGTTTGCGAAAATTTGACGGAAAGCATTGTCAGGCTTGTAGAATTACCATTCGGAAGAGAATCCTCCGATACACCACAGATCTGACAGTAACTGAGAGTGAGTGTATAAGTATATGACTGCCCCTCATACGGCGACTCTTCTGGTAGAAGAGTCACCGTATGAGGGGCAGTTTTCCAATGGATGGGGGCCATTTTCCAATGGATCATTTATTGGAGGTTTAAATGCCAAGAAAAACAGACTTCTTGGTGTCATGTCATCATAACTTGATGGATTAATTCCTCACCTCAAAAGGGGAAAATTCAAATGGTGCTGAAATGTTGTTTGTGTTTAAGAGCTTCCTCTTGTGTAGTTTTCCCTTAATCTCCACCACCTTGGGTGTGGACCTTGCTGCCGGTGATGTGGTGGTATTGTTTACCAATCTCTTGGCTGTATATTTAAAAGAAAATGATTTAAAAGAAAATGATTGAAGCAATATAGACAGAGAACAACTGTGTGCTATGTTAGTCAAGTATGACAGATATGCAGTGCTTACTTTTTCTCAAGTTTGGAGCTTTTTGATTAGACATTTGGAAGGGGGGGGGGGCAGGGAGAGGGAAGGTGGAGAAAGAATTTTTGTGAGGCTACACTTACCACTTTATTAGCCATAATGACAAATTTTTGGGAGAAAATGTATTTTTTTTTATTGTCACTTTGAAATGTTGGGACTTTTTTCATTCTTCAAGTGCAGTCTACCACATTATTTGTAGCTTAACAAAAAGCATTAAAAAAACTTTCCCTTTGTCATCATAATTTTGCACGAAGACCCATGTTGGAAATAGAATTGCTTTAAAAAGTTTATTTTTTTTCAAACAGTTCAAAAAAAAAATCTTGTCCGTCTCACCTTGTCAAATATTTCAGTTAAAACAAGGTTTCGTTGAAATATTGTCTACGTCTGTTAAAAGAAACTACCAAGCCTTAATTGTAATTTAAAGGGCTCATCGAGAAGTTGGTTCAAGAAATGCAACAAATTTTTCCAAACCCGTTTTCTTCCCATACCAATGACAGTAATTGACTCATTGAAAGGAATGTTGCAAAATACAACATTTAGCCATATTTAGTAAATCTATCTTTCGATGCACAAATTTACATATTTAGATCATGTTAATTCAAGAATAAGTTTACAGGAGAAATTATCCTGTAAAATGGTTAACATTGGGTGGGTTGCAATTGTAATTAGCTACTTTCAAGTTTTTTTAATGCAATTCTGCATCAAATATCCAAATGAACCTTTTTCATGTCACCAGACCTATATATTATTATTATTATTATGATTATGATTATGATTATGATTATGATTATGATTATGATTATGATTATGATTATGATTATGATTATGATTATGATTATGATTATGATTATGATTATGATTAGTATTAGTATTAGTATTAGTATTAGTATTAGTATTAGTAGTAGTAGTATTAGTATTAGTATTAGTATTAGTATTAGTATTAGTATTAATATGGCGCTCACTATTGTATGTAAACATTCATTCAGTGGCACCTTACAAAAAAAGGTCTTTAGTTTACGTTTAAAACAAAAGAAGTCCCTACAATTCTGAAGATCCAAAGGTAAATCGTTCTAATCGGCTCTGATCGGATTCAGTGCCATTGGTATGAATCAAGTCTGCGTGCCCGTGTTCTTTTTTATTTCTTTCCTCTTTCATAATACACCCGTCTGTGCGTCCTTGCTTGCCACGAGACACCGTGGAGATACTGATAGAGGGCGTTGCACCAGAATAAACACAAAGATATTATAAGCATAGATTTCAAACTCAAAATGGCGCGCTGACTCCTCATGGAGGTCGAAATAGAGGGGCGGAAGTGCTGATCACTGATCAGTCGTTATGGAAGCTAACAGGTAAATTAATATCTTCCGGTAATATTAATACGTGTTATTTCAAAACATTGTAAATCTAAGAAACATCATTCTTCAATAAATTTAACTTTCAAGGTGTATTCGTTTGCTTCTTTGAGCCTTTCCTTTCAACGTAAGAACACTTGCACGAACGCACAATGACTGGTTTGAAGTTCATAGACAGACTCGAGCACGCGTCTCGGTCTGTCGATATATCAAGTGAGCGACCTGCCATTGCGGCACCTTTGAACAATGACCAGCTCGCGATTTTATCACGGGATTCACACACAATATTTCCTGGGACTCGAGCACGCGTCTCGGTCTGTCGATATATCAAGTAAGCGACCTGCCATTGCGGCACCTTTGAACACTGACCAGCTCGCGATTTCGCCACGGGATTCACACACAATATTTCCTGGGACTCGAGCACGCGTTTCGGTCTGTCGATATATCAGGTAAGCGACCTGCCATTGCGGCACCTTTGAACAATGACCAGCTCGCGATTTCACCACGGTATTCTCACACAATATTTCCTGGGACTCGAGCACGAGTCTCGGTTTGTCGATATATCATGATACCGACCTGCCATTGAGGCACCTTTGAACAATGACCAGCTCGCGATTTCGCCACGGGATTCACACACAATATTTCCTGGGACTCGAGCACGAGTCTCGGTCTGTCGATATATTATGATACCGACCTGCCATTTCGGCACCTTTGAACAATGACCAGCTCGCGATTTTACCACGGGATTCACACAATATTTCCTGGGACTCGAGCACGAGTCTCGGTTTGTCGATATATCAGGTAAGCGACCTGCCATTGCGGCACCTTTGAACAATGACCAGGTCGCGATTTCGCCACGGGATTCACACACAATATTTCCTGGGACTCGAGCACGAGTCTCGGTCTGTCGATTTATCAGGAAAGCGACCTGCCATTGCGGCACCTTTGAACAATGACCAGCTCGCGATTTTACCACGGGATTCACACACAATATTTCCTGGGACTCGAGCACGAGTCTCGGTTTGTCGATATATCAGGTAAGCGACTTGCCATTGCGGCACCTTTGAACAATGACCAGCTCGCGATTTTACCACGGGATTCACACACAATATTTCCTGGGACTCGAGCACGAGTCTCGGTTTGTCGATATATCAGGTAAGCGACCTGCCATTGCGGCACCTTTGAACAATGACCAGCTCGCGATTTCACCACGGGATTCACACACGATATTTCCTGGGACTCGAGCACGAGTCTCGGTTTGTCGATATATCAGGTAAGCGACCTGCCATTGCGGCACCTTTGAACAATGACCAGGTCGCGATTTCGCCACGGGATTCACACACAATATTTCCTGGGACTCGAGCACGAGTCTCGGTCTGTCGATATATCAGGTAAGCGACCTGCCATTGCGGCACCTTTGAACAATGACCAGCTCGCGATTTCACCACGGTATTCACACACAATATTTCCTGGGACTCGAGCACGAGTCTCGGTCTGTCGATATATCATGATACCGACCTGCCATTTCGGCACCTTTGAACAATGACCAAAAATTGATGGTCCGTATTTGTTACCGTACTAGTTCAAGTAAATTAGATATGTCAACCAAGAAACGTTATACAGTACTGCTTTATTTTATTGCTGGCTGCAATTTCACATTGGAAGCAAGGGATGCATAGCGTCCAAATTAACCAGCATTGAAATTTAATGACCCCTTTCCCAAAATAAAATAAATAAATAAATAAAAGTAAAAACAATTGTGTCGAATTGTACAGTGGTAAGCCTTTTAATCCATAACGGGCATGCAGAATTGTAACAAGGCTTCAAAAAGGACATAAAACCCTACTCTTGACCCATTCAAACACAGCGGAACATAAATTTCTTTGTTTACTTCCGGGTCTTCGTTTTTCGGTCTTCGTTTTGGAGATTTGCATCAGAAAACGAAGACATTTCAAATTCGCCATCGGCACACTATGCTTAAAACTTTTCATTACACAGAAGGTATGAGTGACCTTTCCCCTGTCTTATTTAACTCAAAGCATAACACTGTGATGTTTATTTCTTTGTTTACTTCCGGGTCTTCGTTTTTCGGTCTTCCTTTTGGAGATTCGCATAATAGGGAAATCTCCAAAACAAAGATCATAAAAACGAAGACTTTTCGATTGCGTCATCCTCGAAGACCCTGCGTCAAATACAGATATTCAGGTGATGTTTAAATACTTATAGACTTTTCATAGCATCGAATTCTTCCTCGGAAATCTTAACCAAAATCTCTAATTATTTTTATCATTAAGCAAAAGCAAGATTGATGGTCCGTATTTGTTAAGAATTGTCACATTGACTTACACACTAAATTAGGCTGCTTCCGTGACCCCTAGCTCCTTGTAGAAGTTTTCAACCGGGACATGCCACCCCTCCGATCGAAACTCACAATGTGGGCTTTTATGGCACTTTCAAATTTTCATATCATGACCATTGAAATTTTGAGCTAGAGAGCCTTGAATGATAGGTATGTGTTTCCCGTCATAATCGCTACTCAGAGACGGCATTTCACAGAGCGGAGTAATACAATCCAAAAATGGTACTAAAATTGGTCAAATTGCCTTGAATTTTGCACAGTCTGCATTTCAATTCATTGCCTACAAAATTCAAATGTAAAATTGATCATATTTTCATAAGTAACACAGTCAGAAACAACATCCCGTAAAATTTTTAAGGCACTTCATTTGTCAGTAAACATTTTCCGAGGAAAGAATACTTGAATTAGTGGTCCGCTTCCTCCAACGAACACACGGAAAGGACTTGGTCAAGTTCAAAGCAATCAACAGGTCTTCCTTTTATAAATCAGCGCACCATACAAGGAGGACAATGGGCACCTATTGTTGACAGGTACGTAAGCCTACCCCCTAAGAGACTTAATCCATAGTTGCAATAGAAAGAAAGCTTTTTTTCAAGTCGAACTTTATAAATATTCATTCCAAAGCGCTTTCCACCAAAACTAAGAGTTGCTTAGGAAAGGTATACGAATTTGGTCTCAATAAAATCAGAAGCCCCGGCTACGGCTACCTTCGTAGGCGGGGCTTCTGATTTATTGAGACCTTTCGTATCAAATGCTAATTACATGTAAAATGGAATCGGTTTTATCTCAAAACAGGTAAATGTTCATAAAATTCTTTCCAATTTCAAATAAAAAACAAACTTTTGTGGATGGGGTGGGGGTGACTTTGTCTTGCCCTTATCATGTAGGCTATTGCACAACGGCCTCTAGTGACTTGATTTGGAAGTTTACAGTATTTCATGATTAAGAAATCAGAGCTTCATGAAACAAAAAAGAAAAGAAAAACATTTGGAACGCAAATGAACCGATAGAATCTAGAAGAAGGAAGAAAGAAAAAATAGAAGGAAAAGCAACCGTAAAATCTCTACAATTCGATAGGAGAAACATTGGGAAACAGAAATAACATCTTTTGAAGGAAAAACCTCTATTTGTAATCATGAACAACTGTATATTATCTACAAATAGATGAATACGCTAAGAAAATCAATCGAAACTGAAATGAATACAACATTACTGCTTCCGTGACCCCTAGCTCCTTGTAGAAGTTTTCAACCGGGACATGTATTACATTTTGTATGGAGCATTTCTCCTAAAGTAATTTACCCACAAACCTGAAAGTTAGCATGCTAATAGACAATAAAGATATTTACTCACATGCAAATTTTCAAGAAGATCCTAATTTGGAAACGCTAATTATTGCGCTTTCCCCTCTGCATGTAGTAAATTTTTCTAAAAAATTCAAAATATCCGCTCACAAGACGGGTCTGTTAGGGGTATTACATTTTGTATAGAGCATTTCTCCTAAAGTAATTTACCCAAAAAGCTGAAAGTTTGCATGCTAATAGACAATGAATATATTTACTCACATGCAAATTTTTAAGAAGATCCTAATTTCGAAACGCTAATTATCGCGCTTTCTCCTCTGCATGTAGTAAATTTTTTTTGAAAGATTCAAAGAATCCGCTCACAAGACTGGTCTGTTAGGGGTATTACATTTTGTATGGAGTATTTCTCCTATAGAAATTTACCCACAAACCTGAAAGTATGAACTCGAGAAGGTCATTTCCGAATTCAGCGTTGACGAAAACCCCAGGAACCAAATTTTCAATTTCATATACATTTGGGAACACTGATTCCCCCACCCCCCTTAAAGCTTCCCCCTCCCTCTATTGCTCATAATTTAGGACGGTATATTTTGTTAGATATATTGATTTTATGACGACAAATGAGGTGTTGCCTGAAAGCTAAAGGCTTGCTCTATTGTACCAAAATGATTGGGAATTCGCAAACGTTGTCTATGTCGAGTGGCTGTGGCGCCCCCTGTGACAATTCGCCCCCTGGTCAGCGGAATCATGGTGATAGATTGATCTCTTCCCTATATGAATCACCCCCATTATGCAATAAAACATTTTCGAAATGTTGACCAAAATGACCGATCAAAGTCGCCATGCCCTAATGACCGTTCAATGTCGCAATTTGTACGCAATATATATATACAGCGCATATGCTATCGGACCTTTGCGGGGCCGTGGCGCCCCCTGTGACAATTTGCCCCCGGGTCAGCGGAATCATGGCGATAGATTGGTCCGTCCCCTACATGAATCACCCTCATTATGCAATGAAACATTTTCGAAATGTTGACCAAAATGACCGTTGAAAGTCGTCATGCCCTAATGACCGTTCAATGTCGCAATTTGTATAACCATGTTGACCTGGTCATCATGCGGACATAGCAGCTTGACCTGGTCATCATGCGGGTATAACCATGTTGACCTGGTCATCATGCGGGCATAACCATGTTGACCTGGTCATCATGCGGGCATAACCATGTTGACCTGGTCATCATGCGGGCATAACCATGTTGACCTGGTCATCATGCGGTCATAGCAGCTTGACCCAATCACCATGCGGGTATAACCATGTTGACCTGGTCATCATGCGGGCATTACCCGGGATCTGTATGCTACTGGCGCGCGAGGAGCAGTTCGCCAGACAAGTGTAGCGCGCGCTACTTTTGCTTGCTCGCGCGCCAGACAGGTGGAACGCACGCTACTTTTGCTTGCGCGTATTGTTTCAAATCGCACGCGATTCGTTTGCAACTGGCGGACTCACTAGAAATCTGCACGCCTGCAGGCAGGCTAAAAATTTGTAGAGGGGATACCCGCTTTTTTCGATTTTGGGCGTATTTTCAAACCGCCATATCTCAAAGGCAGAGCATCCCGTGTCAAAATAGACCTATGAATATATTAGTTCACATGCAAATTTTCAGAATGATTACAGTTTGATAACTTGTTTTATACAACGCAATCTTAAAAAGGGAGTAAATTTCCTCGGAGTTTTACTATGAAGTAGCTTACCGCGCTGTTAAGCTGAGGTTATGTCATTTTTAAACTTGCATTAATAAAAAAGTATTTTATCCACCCTCTTGAATTTTTGCATGCTAATAGCCAATAAAAATATTAGTTCACATGCAAATTTTCAGAATGATTACTGTTCGAGAAATTGTTTTACGCAAGGCAATCTTAAAAAAGGAGTAAATTTCCTCGGAGTTTTACTATGAAGTAGCTTACCGCGCTGTTTAGCTGAGGGTATGTCATTTTGAAACTTGCATTAATAAAAAAGTATTTTATCCATCTTCTTGAATTTTTGCATGCTAATAGCTGATAAATATATTAGTACACATGCAAATTTTCAGAATGATTACAGTTTGATAACTTGTTTTATACAACGCAAGCTTAAAAAGGAGTAAATTTCCTCGGAGTTTTACTATGAAGTAGCTTACCGCGCTGTTTAGCTGAGGTTATGTCATTTTGAAACTTGCATTAATAAAAAAGTATTTTATCCATCCTCTTGAATTTTTGCATGCTAATAGCTTATAAATATATTAGTTCACATGCAAATTTTCAGAATGATTACTGTTCGAGAAAATGTTTTACGCAGGGCAATCTTAAAAAAGGAGTAAATTTCCTCGGAGTTTTACTATGAAGTAGCTTACCGCGCTGTTTAGCTGAGGGTATGTCATTTTGAAACTTGCATTAATAAAAAAGTATTTTATCCATCTTCTTGAATTTTTGCATGCTAATAGCTGATAAATATATTAGTACACATGCAAATTTTCAGAATGATTACAGTTTGATAACTTGTTTTATACAACGCAAGCTTAAAAAGGAGTAAATTTCCTCGGAGTTTTACTATGAAGTAGCTTACCGCGCTGTTTAGCTGAGGTTATGTCATTTTGAAACTTGCATTAATAAAAAAGTATTTTATCCATCCTCTTGAATTTTTGCATGCTAATAGCTTATAAATATATTAGTTCACATGCAAATTTTCAGAATGATTACTGTTCGAGAAAATGTTTTACGCAGGGCAATCTTAAAAAAGGAGTAAATTTCCTCGGAGTTTTATTATGAAGTAGCTAACCGCGCTGTTTAGCTGAGGTTATGTCATTTTGAAACTTGCAATAATAAAAAAGTATTTTATCCATCCTCTTGAATTTTTGCATGCTAATAGCTAATGAATATATTAGTTCACATGCAAATTTTCAGAATGATTACAGATTTATAACTTGTTTTATACAACGCAGCTTGAAAAGGAGTAAATTTCCTCGGAGTTTTACTATGAAGTAGCTTACCGCGCTGTTTAGCTGAGGTTATGTCATTTTGAAACTTGCATTAATAAAAAAGTATTTTATCCATCCTCTTGAATTTTTGCATGCTAATAGCCAATGAATATATTAGTTCACATGCAAATTTTCAGAATGATTACTGTTCGAGAAGTTGTTTTACGCAGGGCAATCTTAAAAAAGGGAGTAAATTTCCTCGGAGTTTTACTATGAAGTAGCTTACCGCGCTGTTTAGCTGAGGGTATGTCATTTTGAAACTTGCCTCGATAAAAAGTATTTCATCAATCCTCTTGAATTTTTGCATGCTAATAGCCAATGAATATATTAGTTCACCTGCAAATTTTCAGAATGATTACAGTTTGATAACTTGTTTTATACAACGCAATCTTAAAAAGGGAGTAAATTTCCTCGGAGTTTTACTATGAAGTAGCTTACCGCGCTGTTAAGCTGAGGTTATGTCAGTTTTAAACTTGCATTAATAAAAAAGTATTTTATCCATCTTCTTGAATTTTTGCATGCTAATAGCCAATAAATATATTAGTTCACATGCAAATTTTCAGAATGATTACTGTTCGAGAAATTGTTTTACGCAAGGCAATCTTAAAAAAGGAGTAAATTTTCTCGGAATTTTACTATGAAGTAGCTTACCGCGCTGTTTAGCTGAGGGTATGTCATTTTGAAACTTGCCTCGATAAAAGGTATTTTATCAATCCTCTTGAATTTTTGCATGCTAATAGCCAATGAATATATTAGTTCACATGCAAATTTTCAGAATGATTACAGTTTGATAACTTGTTTTATACAACGCAATCTTAAAAAAGGAGTAAATTTCCTCGGAGTTTTACTATGAAGTAGCTTACCGCGCTGTTTAGCTGAGGGTATGTCATTTTGAAACTTGCCTCGATAAAAAGTATTTTATCAATCCTCTTGAACTTTTGCATGCTAATAGCTTATAAATTTATTAGTTCACATCCAAATTTTCAGAATGATTACTGTTCGAGAAAATGTTTTACGCAGGGCAATCTTAAAAAAGGAGTAAATTTCCTCGGAGTTTTACTATTAAGTAGCTTACCGCGCTGTTTAGCTGAGGTTATGTCATTTTGAAACTTGCATTAATAAAAAAGTATTTTATCCATCCTCTTGAATTTTTGCATGCTAATAGCTAATGATTATATTAGTTCACATGCAAATTTTCAGAATGATTACAGTTTGATAACTTGTTTTATGCAACGGAAGCTTAAAAAAGGAGTAAATTTCCTCGGAATTTTACTATGAAGTAGCTTACCGCGCTGTTTAGCTGAGGTTATGTCATTTTTGACCTGGTCATCATGCGGGCATTACCAGCTTGACCCAGTTATCATGCGGACATAGCAGCTTGACCTGGTCATCATGTGGGTATAACCATGTTGACCTGGTCATCATGCGGGCATTACCAGCTTGACCCAGTCATCATGCGGACATAGCAGCTTGACCTGGTCATCATGTGGGTATAACCATGTTGACCTGGTCATCATGCGGACATAGCAGCTTGACCTGGTCATCATGTGGGTATAACCATGTTGACCTGGTTATCATGCGGGCATAACCATGTTGAGAGTATACCCTGAGCCTAAATTAATAGTTAAAATGGAAATTTTAAAGTAAGGTTGCATTCAGAAAAGATCAGTGGATCATGTTCCTCATTTGGGGGTTGGTACACGAATTTTGCCAGCCTCTCCTTTACAGAAAATTACAATTTAGCCAAAGGGTGATCCCTCTGCAATAAAGTGCCTAAAATGATTGTGTTGGTTGATTTTCACCCAGCAGAGGATCCTGTGTGAAATACATGATGTAGTGCTCAGATTGAAAACTACCTTGTGCAAAAATGGCAAAAAATTGTCTGCATAGGCCTTTGTCATTGTCTCCATAATTCAAACCAAAGTGACCATGTTTTCGGGGCTTCGATTAGTACTTGCCCTGCAAGTACAAATTTTCTAGTTGATAAAGCGGTTGCTTTTTTACGGATACTTATAAAGGACATAATTTCCAATTAAATGCTGATAATGGTTTTCTGAAATTCATATTAGACATCGCTCATAGAAACGGAATCGACCCCTAGACATCCCTATCTTTTAGTATACAATAGAACAAAATTTTGGACAAAAATCGTCTTTTCGACTTTGTCAACATCCAGTGCCGCGTAGGAGGGGGCCACGGGTGTCAAATTGACAGGGCCCACGGGCCCATGTGTTGTTTATGACATGTTGTCGACTTTTTAGGATTGGCCTTCATTCTTTGGAGAAAGGGGTCATTCCCCGGGGCAGGTTGTATCTCGACGCCCTAATTTAAATCCACAAATGGTTACAAAAACTAGCTAATTAGATGGCGCTCTCCTATATTGTTCGAAATAATATAGATTTCAAAGCATTTGGAGCACCCTGGAAGCTAGTTCAAGTGGGCCCATAAGCATAAAGTTCACAGGGATAATAGGGCCCTGCCTGGTTTAAAACATGTATACATGTTAAGCCTCATGGGCGTTATTCGTACCCAGGGAGGGGCTTTTCCCCAAGGCGGGTCTAATCTCCGGGCCCAACGTAACATATATATCAATGCAAAAATAGAAGTGAATGGGAGTGAAAGAAATGTTTTCAAATAATATGCTGATGTTCCAAGTTCAAACAATCTCATTTTAATTGCACTATTCATGAAGCAAGGAACCACAGTGCCCATTGGGCTCTTGTTTGTTTAAGCAATCAATGAAAGTAAATAAACAAGTAAATACCCAATTCAGGTCACGTGACTAGTGAAGCCGATTCGGTCTATTTCTGACATTCTGTCCAAGCTGTGGGCCAAAATATAGCAACCAGTTTTAAAGAGGGTGTAAAGTATTTTGACTTATAAGTTCATTGTTTTTTTTTTACAGAGCTCCGGCATCACCTATGACGTCATCTCAACCTATGACGTCACCTCAACCTTCGGCGTCACCTCAACCTACGACGTCATCTCAACCTACATCACCTCAATCTACGGCGTCACCTGAATGGCCGAACAGCATAATAAAGAAGTGGAAAAACAAACATAAAGAGCCAGGGTCTCTCATAGAATTCATTGAAAGTAACTGGACGAATGATCATCATCTGAAATGTGATGTGCTTGAGTATATTAACTAATGCACATGCCGTAAAGAATCACTTGAGGCGTTGCCATGGACCCTGTCAGAAGAAAAAATTGCCAACTTTGTCAGTTACTAGTATTCCCTCAGAAGGTACATGTTAAACGTGTAACATCATTTGTAAAAATTGGAAAGATACGCATATATCCTAGTGATTTGGAAATCTTAAAAGATCCAAGTGGGTGGCTGAATGACCAATAATTAATGTGTATTTAAAACTCCTACAACAAAGGAGTGAAAGAAATTCTTCATTACCAACTGTTATCGTTTTCGATTCTTTCGTTTTCAATTTGATAAACCCGTCTCAAAACGTATCTAGAAAGTTGATTGAAAATATATTTGAAAAGGATATCCTAATATTCCCTATCCACTCTACAAATCATTGGAGTCTTGTTATTGTTGACTTTAGAAGTAAAACAATAATACACTATGACTCTTTACATGTTTGCACAACTAAACCATGCGAAATAATAAATTACTGGTTGAAAATGTGTCACAAAAGACAAAAGAAGGGGGTAGGACCACAGAAAATACTATGTAGTCATCAGACAACCATTTGGTATTGATATTTGAATATGATGTTAGCGTGTGAAGTGCCACTTTTGAAAACTACACTTTCGATTGACAGGGTACGTGGCCGGAATATTCATGAGTTGGTGGGACAGTCAGTTGTTGAAAAGGTTAGGGGAAATGAACATTCAGGTGTTGATGTATAAGCGTTATGTAGACGACTGTAATACTGTAGTAAAACCTGACCCTAACCAAGTTGATAAGAGTGAAAGTACCACAATGCAAAGTATTAAACAGATTGCTAATGCTATACACCCCTCATTAAGGGTAACGGTCGACTGTCCCGACCTTTATGAGAATAAACGGGTACCAATACTAGACCTATGTGCATGGATAGGTACCGTGACCACCAGTGATAAGCATACAACACAGATATTGCATTCGTATTACAGAAAAGAAATTAGTTCAACACAGTTAATACATAGGAACTCAGCACTCGAAATGAACAATAAAATCAATATATTGGTGGCGGATATGACCAGGATTACGAGAAATGATTCACAGATGTTAGATGAGAAGGAGAAACACTCACATACAGTTCTACCTTGACAGAATGCAAAGCAGTGGGTGTAGTAGTAATGAAAGAAAGGAAGTTTTAGTTAAAGCAAGGAAAAAGTACAGGGAGGCAGTGAAGAGGGAGAAGGAAGGAAAAGAACCAATGGGTGGGGTGGGGACGAAACTGTTATGTTTGTTGATGCTACCCCTGGGAGTAGCATGGCAAAGGAGATTAGGAACGTTTTAAAGACATGCAATTTAAAGATAAAAGTGGTTGAAAGAAGTGGTCAGACCTTAAAACAAACTTTAGTAAAATCCAACCCCTTTAGGAGAGAGAAGTGTGGTGAAAGTTGTTGTGCATTATGTTCGAATACCGAGAGTAATGTCGATTGTAAAATTCGTAATATTGTGTATAAAATTTTTTGTAAGGAGTGTGGGGACAAGCCCGGGGGTATGTACATAGGCGAATCATCTAGAAGCATAGGTAAAAGGTTCCAATGAACATTGGGACCTGTATTCCAAACATTCAACAAGATCGGTTCTTCATCTGCACATGGTTGAAAGCCATAGCGGATTTCATCACAATGTCCAGGTGAAAATAATTCAAAGGTTTAATAATGATGCTATGCTGCGTCAGGTCAGTGAGGCTGAATGGATAAGGACTGAGAGACCGGAACTGAATAGAAAAGATGAATGGCAAGACTTGAGAAGATCTCACAGGCAATCGAGGGTGTAAGTTTGTATATGTGTGTGTGTGTGTGTGTGTGTGTGTGTGTGTGCGTGTTTTTATCCATGGTATGCTTCAGTGATTCTTTTATTATGTATCTCCTTCCAAGCTGTGGGAGGGTTTTAGAAAGCTTTCTTCGTCTTATCATACTGTACAAAGTGTAACAGTGTTTTAGTGTTTTACAACTTGAGAAGAGCAACGGTGTTGCTGAAAATTTGTTGGTTTTAAATACAATTTTAGAGTCTAAAAATGGCTTCGTTTTATCATTTTTATCGTTTTACTAATAACTAACATACAATTAACAATTGTTTTTCCTGAATATGGTTCTCAGCAATTAAGATTCACATTAATGAGTCCTTAATGACCTTTCGTGGTCAAAATTTATTCTTCGAAGCACTCCTTGTTTTAATTGTATTAAGACTTGCTTAGCACGCACCGTATCCCCTATACCTTTGTGTACAAAATTAATGTTGGCATCACATAATTATGAGGCCAAAATGTGCGTCCTAAAATAAAGATAGAAATAACATACAATTAACAATTATTTTTCCTGAATATGGTTCTCAGCAATTAAGATTCACATTAATGAGTCCTTAATGACCCTTCGTGGTCAAAATTTATTCTTTGAAGCGCTCCTTGTTTTAATTGTATTAAGACTTGTTTAGTACGCACCGTATCCCCTATACCTTTGTGTACAAAATTAATGTTGGCATCACATAATTATGAGGCCAAAATGTGCGTCCTAAAATAAAGACTGAAATAACATACAATTAACAATTATTTTTCCTGAATATGGTTCTCAGCAATTAAGATTCACATTAATGAGTCCTTAATGACCCTTCGTGGTCAAAATTTATTCTTCGAAGCACTCCTTGTTTTAATTGTATTAAGACTTGCTTAGCACGCACCGTATCCCCTATACCTTTGTGTACAAAATTAATGTTGGCATCACATATGAGGCCAAAATGTGCTATCAAATGTCACTGCAGCGCCCTCTATTCAAAAATTTCTCCCGTAAACTCAACTAACAGAATATCATTCAAGCTCAAAAATATCACCAATGACCTTAATAGTCGCCGTACCGTACGAATGTGACCCATAAATAATACGGAAGTTTGAAATAGACAGCATTTACATGGTGATAATTTTAAACCATTAGCAATGAGAGCCTGAAAAATGGCTGCAAGATGTTTGAAATGCGACGCCTTGTCTATAGTACTATAGACAATAATATCATCATGCATCGAAATGCAAAATGATCGGAATTGGGAACCATTTAATTCTTCCGGTACTTCATACATATTCATATTATTTTCTCGACTAGGTAAAGGCACCTTACCTTTTTTTAAATACTTCACGCATGTTCCACAACCCCACTTTTGACCGTCCTTCACTACCGAGTCTACCGGTACTTCACCATCACTAGAACATTATTTAATTGATCATACACTCTCCTTACACCATAACTGTTCACAATAATGACAAACATATGTAGGCCCATCCTTTACTTTATCCCCCAAACAACGTTGTAACTCCCTCATTACACTTTCCTTTGCCGACGTTCACACAAACAAATTTGCTCTCTCAGCAACTTAGTACTCTCACTTATAGTCCTACTATTCGTCTCAGTTCTCATCATACATTGTTTGACATTGCAATTCCTACTATACATTCTTATTTTCCTCATTCACTTACCTTACAATTAAATCGTCCACTGAAATTTCTGCATTTTCTTCATGTAGTGTCATCTTAGCTTTTTAAAAACTTTATCTTCATCAACTAATAAATCTGTTACTTCTCTTTTAAATTCACATCCCTTTCCAGTCTCTTCGTTATCACCATTGTTACTGTTACCTTCTCCACTCTCACCATCTTCTATATCAAGAACTACATCGTAATGTACTCTACTTGTATGAACTAAATATATAGCACGTTCTTCCGAACTAGCTACACTACTCAGAATCCCACTCTCTGGATACCGCAACCATTTCCACCTGCCACCACATCTTGTAAAGGTGTATATATCAGTCTTCAACATTCTAGCAGCTCTAAATATTTCAACTTCCGAAGACCATACACAATATTTATCCATACCTCTAGACCCAATATATTCTTCCACACTCAAATATGAAGCAGGCAAATCACCTACGCGTATACAATTTACAATAGCCTGTCTTAAATGCATATGATTTTCTTCTACACCTGAAATCAATACTGCCAAACACCTAAAAAAACAATTACCATCTCCTCTCACATTCTTTTCACGTAACGGTCTGCTCTCAACTCCAACAAACTTTGGAACATTCATAATCGGTAAATCCAGCTCACACGTTTGCCCAAACTCCTTACCCCAATTGTCCGACATCATAGACACAAGTTCTCTAAATACTTTTCCCTCCAACAATTATCAACGACAAAAATATGAAATCTACCTGTTGAAATTTCAGAACCTATAAAACAACATCTGCATTATCATCATACCCACCACTTCCTTCCCCTTGTCTTTATTTAACTGTCTAGACTTTCTCATCTTACGACATTGCTCCTTTCTAATATTTCCAAAACAATTAAAACGTCTTCTACCTTTTAATTTAGGCATTTTACAATTTTCACCAACCAACTTCACTTTCGACTGATTTCAAAACTAATTCAAAACCAACATCCTCTATTCTATATAACTCTACCAAACAAATAAAAATCCAAAATTATAAACAAAAACAACCACACCACTAATCTAGTAATAGTACCAAAACAGTGTCAAAAACATATTTATCAAGAAATCTCTACTTACCACTTGCAGGGAATCTTGCATTTAGTGTACAACGTTGGACAAAAGTCGACGTTTCAACTTTGAGCACAGCTAGGGGTAATCGGGCACGACAAATCCAAAAATTTTGATCCCGTCTTCGTCAGACCCTTCCCTGGGGGTTTCAAATGGGGGCTGGGGGTGCAATTGGCTATCACGTAACTAACGTGTATGCCATCAACTCGGGATGGTCATTATTGATATCGGCGTGCGCGAAAATCCCCGGTAGAGTACATTTTGTAACCTTAACCCCACCTATTTTGATACGCGAGACCCCCACCAAAGGGGACGGTGAAAATTGCAATCATCACCTCCGTCATAAGTATTTCTAGACCCTTTGAGTCGGATTCAGGGGCAATTTCATACGCCAAATCTGAAAATGGATCTTTCGTCTTCGTTTGACCCCTACCTGGGGGTTTAAACTGAGGGGAACGGGTTAAAGGGGTCTTAAGGTACCTTGGGTACATCGTATGAACTCAGGACGCTCATTTTTGGAATGAGCATGTCCGAAAACCCCCAAAGCCAAACTTGTAGTCCCATACATGTTTGGAAACACGGAATTCCCCACCCCCTTAAAAGATTACCCCTCCCGTTATAGGTGAAAACAATAGAATTTCAACACGTCGATGTCATTTTTGAAATCAGCGCCCCCGAAAACCCCAGAAAACCTGATTTGCAATCTCAAACATGGTTGGGAAGACGGATTCCCCCACCCCACCCTCCTCCCCGACCCCCAGGGGAAACTCGAATGTCACGAAATCGCTTGAAAATAACATGTCAGGTATTTTCAATGGCGCTGATTACGAGTCAGAGGTTTATTTTGACACAGGATGCTCTGCCTTTGAGATATGGCGCTTTAAAAATACGCCGAAAATCGAAAAAAGGGGGCATCTCTTAAAGGAAAGTAGATATGCAAATTTTGACCTCGGATTCGTAATGAGCATGGTCGAATTGCCCGTGATGCAAACTTTGTTGCAATTCGGTGACATTCGATGATTCCGACTAAAAAAAAAACCCATGGACTACAATGTAACCTTATGGTTTTTTTGCCACCCCCCCCCCCGGGGTCATCTCTCAGATCGGCCCGAAACTTTGCACATTCGAGTACGCTGATTACGAAAGTGGCAATTGCAATTGCATATCTCTCTTGTATGGGGCGGGAGGGGGACAGGAAGGGGGTTTGGGTGACCCCCGGGGATCAGGATAAAAGTGTCAGGGTAGGGTGAACTGGACCCCTGATTTCGAAAATGATAATTATAGCGCCCTCACATGACTTGTGCTCGAGTCCTAGGAAATATTGTGTGTGAATCCCGTGGGGAAATGACGAGCTGGTCATTGTTCAAGTGCCGCCATGGCAGGTCGGTATCATAATATATCGACAGACCGAGACTCGTGCTCGAGTCCTAGGAAATATTGTGTGTGAATCCCGTGGGGAAATGGCGAGCTGGTCATTGTTCAAGTGCCACCAAGGCAGGTCGGTATCATGATATATTGACAGAGACGCGTGCCCGAGTCCCAGGAAATAAAAAACATGATTGATTTGGAAAGTAGGCTAATACAAAGATGACGGTTACATGAGTTTTCACTTTAATTGGGTCATTATATGCCTCACCATACCCCATATATCGAAAATATCCCCCAAATTGTGTGATTTTGGTCTGAATTTGTTTTTTTTTTTTTTTTTAAATTATTATTTAAATTTAAAAAAAAAAATTATCAGTCGATGTAAGGGGGGGGGGGGCGGTCGCCCCCCGCCCTCTCTGGATCCGCCCTTGAGTGCGACTTCGTGGCTTTTAAAGTTTGATTTATATTCGTTCATGTCAAATTTTGTACCTAAATGGAGAATTCAGTGTACAGCTTTGCAGTACTACTACGCTTTAGCAATGTAGGACACTATCACGGATTTATTTATTTATTTCTAGTCTTTACCCAGGGTGGCCTGTTCAGCAGAAAAGCTGGTCTTCCACAGGGCCCTGCCATACAAATAAAATACAGTAAAATAAACATCAAAGATAAAATATAAACATATAAAAATGGTCCATGTCATAAAAGAAGGAAAAATATAAAATAATAAATCAATATCAAAAATTGAAACTAACATAACACTCAAAACGACAGCACTAAAAAATAAAAGATAAAGGTGACATAAAAGTTACTGTAAAAATTAGTAAAACAATAGAAAATAAAACAAAGCACTCAAATGAAGATAAAAGTCACTTGATAGTTAAATCTGATAGGTTGGTGCGTTTTAAATGGTATTTAAATGAATTCAAAGATTTGCATTGCCTAGCTTCATTGGTCAGCTTATTCCACATTTTGGGAGCTACACAGAAAAAAGACTTTTTGTACATTTCAGTTTTGCAGTTTGGTAACCTGAGCAAGCCATTTGCACTTTGTCTCGTAGAACGCTCATTTATTTCGTTGAAATTGCTTAATTGATTACATAAATACGCCGGGCAAAGGTTGTTCACACATTTATATAATAAAACAAGGTCATTATGGATAAAAATTTCTGGTAACGGAGTCCATTTTAAGGAATCTAATAATGCAGTAGACTCCACGTCCCATTTGGACCCAGTGATAATTCTTGCTGCTCTTTTTTGAATCTTAAATAACTTATCGACATTTGCCTTACCTCTATTACTCCACACACACAAACAGTATTGTAAATGAGGCATAATAAAAGCATTAAATAAAAGGGATAGCTCCTTTTGCGGCATACATGGCTTAAGACGTCGTATAAACGATAATTTCCCACTTGCCAACTTAAATAATGAGTCAATGTGATTCTGAAAATTTAAGTTGGAATCAATTTCGACACCTAAAATCTTTGCTGAGTCCACAGTTTCAATTGTTTGGCCTGAGATGCTTACAGCTGGACTTCCTGTTAATTGTTTCAGTCTTTGCACTGAACCTATTAATAAAAGCTTAGTCTTTTTAACATTAAGAACAAGTTTGTTTCTGTTTAACCACGAAGTTAGTTTGACTATTGCAGTATTCATACTTTCAGAGATAGCTTCAATATCCGTATTTGCTGTATAAATAGTTGTGTCGTCAGCAAACATATCAACGTTAGCATTACTAATAGCATCTGGTAAATCATTGATAAAAATGGAAAACAACAGAGAACCCAGGATTGAACCTTGGGGCACTCCTGTATTAATTTTTAATGCTTTAGATAGAAAGGTTTTATAAGCAATTCTTTGGTGCCTGTTACGTAGATATGATTGAAACCATTTCAATGCTAAGTCACTACAGCCTATATTTTTCAACTTATATAACAAAATATCATGATTTACTGTATCAAAGGCCTTACTTTAGTCAACTAATAATACACCATTGATTCTCCCCTCATCCACATTTTTCGTCCAAATATAAATCAACTTAACCAACGCTGTTGCGCAAGAGTGCTTGGGTCTAAATCCAGATTGACTTGAACATAACAGATTATTATCGGTCAGAAATGCATATAGATGATCGTACACAGCTCTCTCTAAAATTTTAGAGACAACGGGCAATACTGAAATAGGCCTGTAATTTGAAATATTAGATGCATCACCTGCTTTATAGACAGGTGTTACTCTGGCTTCTTTCCACACTTCCGGTACTACTCCCAAAGAAAATGATTTGTTAATAATATGAGCTAACGAAGGCGCAATGACATTTTTTGAAAGTTTCAAAATGTTGCTGCTAATTCCGTCAAGCCCTGTCGCGACCGATGCAGACATCTTGTCTATCTCTTTCACAACAAAACTTTCGGAGATCACTGGAAGGTTAAATACTGGTGCATCAGGCCTCATCTCACTTATAGGCTCGAATATAATTTCACCGCCAGGTACAATGGAGCTGGCAACAGAAGTGAAATACTTGTTAAATTCATTAGCAATATTGAGCCCGTCGTCAATGACACGCTCATTGATCATAAAATTAGATGGTAACACTTTAGCTTTCTGGGGTAACACTTTTTTAAGAGCGGTCCAAACATTAGATTTATTTTCCCTCAGGTTTTTACATAAAAATTCTCTCTTGGACTTTTTAATATCACTAGTAACCTGGTTTCTCAGACTCTTATAGTGTTGCCATGACACAGGGTCGTTTAAAATACGTGCCCTTCGTCCGTGAAAATCCCTGTCATGCATTAATTCAACTATTTCCGGACCAATCCAGTCACATGTTTTGCTCCGAATTCTTTTGTTTAGAAGAGGAGCATGCGCATTTAATACATCTACAATCGACTTACTCCAAGTACTAACCGCAAAATCAATATCCTCTGTAGGCCTACTCTTATTGATATTGGTAGCCTCAAGGTCCCTAACAAAAATATCAGGTTCAAAATCCTTAAACTTACGAAAGGTGACAATTTTCTCGTTATTCTTAACGAGACAACGACCATACACCGTATAAATTAAGTAATGGTCACTTATAGTAGTAGCATAAATGCCGGTTTCACAATGCAAATCTTTGTTACTTGTAAATATGAGATCAATGATGGACTTACTATCTTCAGAAACCCTCGTGTAATCAGTAATCAATTGATTCAACTGATATAACATTGCAATCTCGTTAAGCAGTTAAGCTTACTGGCTCTATAATTACTTACTTTTGTGTCCATATTACAATTGAAATCCCCAAGGACAATGACATCTTTAGCATCGTTGCAGACTTGCGACAAGTGATTCTCTAGACCATCAAAAAATTCTACTCCGACATTGGGAGGACGGTAAATCACACTAACCAAAAATGATTTCTGGTTTTGGGGAAAAATTTCAACGCAGAGGGACTCAATACTATCGTCTATGTTGACCCGAACCTGGTGAGAGAGATTATTGTCCACAAGTACTACAACCACAACCCCTCCCCCGTTCCGGTTCCTGTCTTTTCGGAAAATTTGGTAACCAGAAATAAGTACCTCACCATCTCCTATTGAACTATCAAGAAATGTTTCACAAAGACATACAATATTGAAGGGTACATTCTTAAACATGTGTCTTATGCTATCTATTTTATTTAACAGACCGCGGCAGTTTAAGTGAGCAATTTTAATCCCCTTGGATTTAAGACGGGGTATTTCACCATTATTTACCTGCAAAGGGCCTGGCCCTTAGAAAGTTGTATCACTTTCAAATGAATTATCATTGGTTTCATACATATCAACGCAATTTTGATTATGAGTACCAATTGTATCCTTTTGAATATACTTGTTATCAGTCGAAATTTCAATGTTAGAAGGAAGGAACCCTTCGCCAAGATTCACATCATCCTGATTTCGGCCTACATGAAATTCTCGGTGTGAAGTTAAAGCGGCACACTCTTCTTGGCCAAAATCCTAGTGATATATACAGTTACTTTCCTTATGCCCCCTGCCTTGGCAGCGATAACATATAAGAGGATAGTCATGGCGACAATTACGGGCAATGTGGTTGCTCTCACCACAGTTGTAGCACCCTCTGTAGGCAACACGATGGTCACGATAATTATTGCCTTGGCGTTGTCGCGAAACCGACGGACTAGGGGGAAAATTGTAATCGTATCTGACGTCGTTATTAGGCATAAAATTGGTCCTGGCCATAGATCGGTGAGAGCCTTTTCGCTGCCAGTTTACATTACTACGAGGCCTCATGGGCTGTCTGTATTAATACACAATCGACAAACTTCGATTCAAATTTTCTATTTCATCCAACCTTATCAGTATGTTTAAGTGTGATCCGTATTGTGATAGCATTGTAAACCACTGGCATCAAAAACATGTACCTCGTGCACTTGAACATGGAAGAAAGAAGTTTTTCAAGGCGATCAACTTTTCTTCCCATGCAAAGGGATGACAGTGGACAGGAGGATATATATATATTATTTATCATAGCGGCTCAAAGGTATGAACATTATGCGGCGGCCCGATTAGATTGATTGTTCGTGTGCACACGCCCGTAGCGCCTGGAGGTGTGGAGTGTGTCTCACCGCCATCCCCCAAAAAGAAAATTGTCAAAGCGACGATTGCCGGAAAATCTGAAATGGCAGTCAGAATTTTCTGATGCTCGGTGTAGCATATTTTTTTCCGGCTGAGTAAGTATTTTCCAACTAGATCAAGTGAGAATAATACCAACGCTATTTTCCTCTCGTAAAGTCCAATCAAAGTGGCAACTATAAAGCACAATTTTCGCGGATCCTTTATAAAGTGCCAAAATTTTCGCGCGCTCCGCGCGCCTTTAATCGCAATGAGATGTTAATTATCATATAGGCTCAAACATATCTACATTATGCAGCGTCCTGTATGTGGTGTGATTATGAAGTAGCTCAGCATTCAAGAAATGAAACCTGCTTAGCATAAGCAATGGAGTAGGGAAAACAAGCCAGTGAGCCACAACTGGAAAAAGGGCCTTGGCCAGCTGGACTTGAACCAACAGGTTGGAAACTGGGCCGTAAAACTCTATCTAATCTAATCTGATCTCAGCATTCAAGACTGCAAAGCAGGAGTTTTTTGCCTTCTCTTTCTTTTCTAAAGACATTTTTAATGAAAGTTGAAAACTATATTGGATGAACAGGCAGTAACGTGCGCAATGGGGGGGGGGTGCCCCCACCTCTGTAATTAGTCGGGGGAAATCGAAAGCAGTCTGACCGAGGAGTCTGGCCGAGAAACAGGGGAGTTCTCCCTCCACCGATTGGCAGTCATGCGTGTTTTAATATGCTTCAACATGTTTCAATATTGCACCATTTTTCACCTCAACTCTCTTCCAAAAGCAAAATTTTCTAAAGGGAATGGGGACCAAAACCTTGCGCTGCACCCGATATAACAAGTTATCTTCCCTTCCAAAGGTTAAACACTAAAAAATTGCAGTTCCTGAAGAAACGGTAAATCATCTATGTATAAAGATGACTACCTTTATATTGGTCATTAGGTAGGCGAAAAGCCAAGAGGGAGAGAAGGAGGAAGCGAGCATATTTTGGGTATTTTATTATACCTTTTTTTGACAATATTACTAGTATTTCTCCTATTACTTGCTGTAAATAGGCCTGAGAAGTGCCATTTCCATTGATCTGGGAGGTATTTTAGGCCAAAATGTCTTGCGCTCCACGCCAACCCATGGTGGCGCGGAGCGCTGAAAGTTTAGGAGCTCCCTGAATCAACCACTCCTCAAATGAACGTAGGCCTAAAAAATTCCATCACTAAAATTCTGTATTTCTTAAGTTGTGTTACGAATTTCTGGTGTAACCTAGGCCCTATTCTATTACTGAAAGGTGGTGAAGTGATAAAGCCTTCAAAACTTGTACTTGTGATCTTTCACCTGTCGATAAGCTACGATGGCTGGTCAGAATAGGAAACGATAAAAAGCTGTCACAAGAATAAAGAAAAGATAAAGTAACCGATGTAGGCTCTCAATTTAACAAACTTGTATAGGCTGGGCGAACTGACGAGATTTTTAGTTAAAAAGTAGGCTAATCATGCAAGAGAGCTTACAATGAGAGAGATTGTGCGTATATACTGAACATCCCCAGACCCCTACAGTTCACCTGTAAACACGTGAATGATTCCAAGCTGGAACAGTCCGACAAGAGTACCTCATCGTCCAACCCAACCCAAAGACCCCGTTCTGGGTCAATTTTAAACAGATATTACCACCAGTCGAAAGCAGTTCAGACTCCTCCAAGTTAGCATTTTTAAAAAACCCTCACTTTATTTACAGAAAAGGGGTTATGTCGTGCAAATTCTATAGGCGCTAGGTGTTCCCACCTGTCATCCTCCCCGAACCCCTTCCAGACAGAAGCGGTTTCAGGACAAAATTGGGGAGGGGGGAGGGCTAGACCGCATAAGGAATATGTATGTCTTTACCACTACTTACACACAATTTTGCACGATTTGGGGGGCTAGGAAAAATTTTAGGGGGCTAAAGCCCCCTCAGCCCCCCCCCCCCCCGTTGAACCGCGCCTGCTTCCAGACCTTGTAGGCCGGAGTACATGGCATATGGAAGCAGGCACACGGTCGGAAGAGCATGTGCCCCCTCCAACGAATTCCAATAAAAGTGTCACAGGAAATGCTGTGACATTATCCAGAATCCGGCATACACTTTCGTTGCCTTTTTACAAGACGACAGGCCATCTTTAAGACCAGGGCCGTCACTAGAGGGGGTGAGGGAGGTTACACCCCCCATTCACACAAGCAGTCGGCAAATTTACACAGAAGTCGGCAAAAAATGGAAAGAGGAAAGGAAAGAAAGAAAGAAATTGTGCACCCAAGGAAGGGGGGGGGGCGGCTGGAGACCCCACCCTAGGCTGCCGTCAGTGCTTCGCAAGAAATCTTTAGACAGACGTCCTCATTTTTTGGCAATCTGCCAATTATGCTATAGAACTTCGAAGAAAATAGTCAGCTTAGAATACTCGGGAATTGCCGTTTCCGACGATCTAAAGGGGTTGTATATACTCTTCATGAATATATATTGTATAATGTATTTGCGATATATATATGTATATTATATATATTATATATATATATATATATATATATATATATATATAATATATATATATATATATATATATATATATATATATATATAATATATATATATATATATATTATATATATATATATATATATATATATTATATATATATATATATATATCGCAAATACATTATACAATATATATTCATGAAGAGACTGTTGGCGGTCAAAGTGTTCCCTCGAACCTGTAATCGAGCGCAACCCCATTTTCGTGATCATTATTGAAGTACATTACCGACATTTGGCCGTCAATAGCAACATTTATAGGGTCAATGATGAGGATTTATATCCTTCCCAATCTCTTTCCCACTGTACAGGAAGTTTTGACTCCGGCATTTGCTTGGATTTTTTAGTGAAACCTGAAAAGTTTTTTTAGTGGAATTTGACCCTTGACCCTTTTTTTTATTGTACCCAACATTGCCTCTTTTTCTTTCTAGGTGACACTATATAACACATGCGTGTTGGTGTGTCGTAAAACCCCATCTAACTAACTAACCCACTGAATTAAACTTAACATTGGTTTGCAATCAGTTTTATATAGTCTAATAGTTTTAATAACACAATATTTTTCTCAACGATTTCAACTTCTTTTTTCACCGTGAGATCCGCAAAAAACCCTGAGACTCACAGTGAAACCATGGGAGTTGGCAGGTACTTTATTATATTATCAAGTTTGGTGATGATGTTCATCGCAACGCATCCTACGAGCCCTTTCTATACTGAAAGAGATAGATTCTTTACGAATACTATACTTAACTCTTTCCCACCTGGATGCGGGATCATAAGTAGGAGTTGCCTGACATTCTGTTGTAACAATACTTTCAATGAGCTGAGTATAAGCGGAATCCAAAAGTAATGAATTGTTAAGTTTCCAGTAACCTCTCCCTCTAGGACAATTTTTAAGAGAGACCTTTAAAATAACAGCCGAATGATCACAATGCAGAGATGGTTGTATAAAACAGTCGGTGACCTTGCCAACAATACTACGAGAAGTGAGAAAAAGGTCAAGCCTACAATACACGTTGTTGGAACTCCATGTAAAAGCATTATACAATGGGTTCCTTTCTCTCCAGATGTCAACCAGGTCATGCACCTGGATAAGTGATAAACACTGATCCCTAGCTTTAAAATTCGTCCGAGGGATTCCGCCAAGTTTGTCCAAATCAAGATTAAATATGAAGTTAAAGTCACCCCCAAAAATTACATTAGTACAGGTAAAACACTGAAGATTAGAAGACAAGATATCATAAAAGTTAGGATCATCAATATTAGGGTCATACACATTAACAATGGTGAGAATTATGTCACAATAAGTCAAATCAAGAATGACATATCGACCACCTGTAACAGAAAAAGACTTAGTACAGTTACAAGAAAACGTAGGTTTAAAAAGAACAGCCACACCCCTACTAGAATTGGATCCATGAGAAAACACAATTTGTCTTCCCCATTCATTGTTCCAACGAGATTCGTCGTCTGGTAAACTATGGCTTTCTTGAATGAAAATGATATCATAACTCTGCCGATGAAAAAACGCAAACAGGGATAATTCCTCAGACCCCTCACATTTTACGTACAAAACTTAATGTTATCCAGATTGCTCATGACTAAGTATTTGAAACAGTGTAACTAGGCTACACATACTGAACCATCTTTTATCCTGGTAATTACCAAAGTGGAAAAAACTAAGGGTAAACAAATTGAATTTCTTTCCACTCAAAAACACGATGATGGGTACAAACGTCAGAAGAAATTGAACACGACAATAAAAGAAAGATGAAGACATCAAGAGTGCACGCCCTACACTTCTGGTTGCTCCCCGTTGTAAGATGGGGTCAGGCCGCTTCAAAATAAGAACTTGACGCTATTCACAAGCTGGCTTATAATATTAGGATATTCTGGTACGATGGCTAAGTTCACATTTAGCACCTAACGAAGTAAGGAACATCACAACAGTATGTAGTCACGGTCGTCATGTACTTGGTGATAATTATACCTAGCAGTAGCAAACTTCAGCTGAAAGAGAAGGGCTTTCCATCATTTCCTCTCCATTTGCCCCCAGCAAAACGTAATTTTGTGCCCTGTTGGTATAGGTCATGTACCTGCTTGGCATATTTCTTTTTCTCCACAAGAGCCGCCCGAGATAAATCGTCTACAATGAAAAATGATTGGTTTGCTAAAGCAGTACGGCGGTTTTTCATTATAAATAGTTTGTCCTTATACGATAAGCAACGAACCAATATATGTGGAGGTCCATGAGCAGAACTTTTCCCATCCCGGTGACATCTCTCTACAGGAATCTGTGGTGCATCTGCAAATTTCGGAAGTACCATCGTAAGAAAAATGTCTTCACAAACCTCATTTGGAGACTCTGAAATACCAACAATAGGAAAGTTATTTCTCCGAGACATCCGCTCCAATTTATTGACCTCCGAGGTTGAAGCATCCGAAGCTCGCTCTAATGTACTAACCCTGTCTGTCAGAGATTCGATTTTAGAGGTGCTGTCATCTATGGAGGCCTCACAGACACTGATTCGATTAGCCTGGAATTCAATAGCTTTCCCCAGGTCGTCTTCTAGATGTTTAAGACTTCCTTTCAATTCATTAACAACTCTGTCAATCACAGTTTGAAAGCCTTCGATAGCAGCTCGCCAATCACCTTCGCCCTGGGTTTCGCTTAACTCGTCCCCATGCTGAGCTGCCGCATAATCGAATAACGTTTTGGGCAACGCCCCAGACTTTGAAGTTGCGTTCACATTTTTCGATGAACGAAGCTGTCTTTCACTCACTGACATAATGAAAAAACTTCTTGAAGATGTTGGAAGTGATTAGAGCAGACAAAAGTTTTCACCAAGTATTTCGAAAAAGCCTAAAACTCAGAAAATTTTGCGACCTGAAACACTAAGTGACTTTAGTATCTCATAGCGGGCGCACTCTCCATGAAATTGCTCACTTAGAAAACGTTTGTATCTCTGATGATAGTGTTGAAAGCCATCGCAAGCTCGATATTAAACTATAAAACTAAACTGGATGGTATTATAGTAAGATCTAGGGCTCGCTGGGTGGAAGAAGGAGAGAAGAGCTCTAAGTATTTCTTAAACTTAGTCGTCATCGAGCCCACGATGTCATTACCAAACTTAAAACTGATAATGATGAAATTCTTACTGAAAATGCAGATCTGTTAAAGGAAATTCGTAATTATTATTTCAAACTTTATGATTTGAAGTATTGTAAACCATCCGCCTTTTTTCCCGACTTCCTCCGTTTGATCTTGACTTAGACCTAAGTGTGTGTGAAGGCCAACTTACTTTTCAGGAGTGTTATAATTCACTTTCCTCTATGAGTAATGGAAAATCTCCAGGAAGTGATGGGCTTTCAGTAGACTTCTATAAAAAAAATTTTGGCCTTTAATAGGGAATCTAGTGGTAGACTCATTAAATTATGCGTTTCGTGTTCGATCCTTGTCTACTGAACAACGTCGTGGTATAACCACTTTAATACCCAAGCCTGACAAAAACCCGTTCTATTTCCAACTACCGCCCAATCACGCTTTTGAATACTGACTATAAGATTGCCACCAAAGCAATTGCAAGTAGAGTTAAAAAAATAATTAATACTATAATTGGTCCCCATCAGTCTGGTTTCCTTAGTAACCGTTTTATTGGGGAAATATAAGATTCGTATTAGATCTGATTGATTACTCTTCCGTTGAAAACATACCCGGGTTCCTTTTCTTTGTAGATTTTGAAAAGGCCTTTGATAGTGTAGACTGGAACTTTATAACTATGACTCTTGATTTTTTTAATTTTGGTAATGATCTGAAAAGGTGGGTTTCTACTTTTTACAAAAATAGCTCAGCATGTGTTTGCAACAACGGGTATTCTACTGGTTTCTTCTCCGTTCGAAGAGGCGTCAGGCAGGGTTGTCCGCTTAGCCCATATTTATTCTTACTTTGTGCTGAGCTTTTAGCTAAAGCAGTTATAAGTAATGATCAGTTTAAGGGTATTCGTATTCATGGTAACGATTGTAAAGTGTGCTTTTTAAGTGCATCGAAACGGCACATACAAACAAAAAACAAAAACTCAAACCGGTCGGACAGGAACATAAAGGCAAAACTATCCACACACCACCAAATCAAACAGAAAATTATGTTCATTACAACAATAGAACCACACACACACTGACAACCCAAATACCCCACAAACCAACCTCCCCCCGGCCACCCTAAACCAATATTACTACATGCCGCCAACGAAAGACAACACCAGACCAAACCACCACCCAACAACAACCAAAAAACCAAAACACCAGACCAAACAATCATCACAAACTGCCCCAGGGGGCCACGACGGGCCGGGGCGGGGTCCACCTGCCACGAGGGGTCCGGGGTGGAGTCAACTTGCTATATTTACAGTATGTACACTATATACACTATTTACACAAAAAAAAAAAAAAACTGAACAAAACTGGGCCAAAAATACAGGCGCACCTTGCCCAGGGGTGTCCCGGAGGCAGTTGTGGCAAAGGGTAACCTCATTATCCCCACGCTTTAACAAGCTCCACAACCGGATGCAGTTTAACGTCCTACCCAGGACAAAAGCAAATACTTTACGATAATACTTTACAGGACAATACTTACGATAATACTTTACAGGACAATACTTTACGATTGTAAAGTATTAAGCTATGCCGATGATACCACTTTTTTATTCTCGATGGAAGCGCAGGCACCTTTAATGAAATGATTACTATACTTGAGGATTTTAAAAATGCATCCGGTCTTCACATCAATTATACTAAATCCCATCTCTTCCCGTTGGGTCCTTATATTAAGAGTCAACCTGTTCACCTCTTGGACTTTAATTTCTCACTATGTTTCGGCCCAATTAAGTACCTGGGATTCTTTTTCACACATAACAGAAATGATCTATTCAGACTCAACTTTCTTCAAAAGCTTTCCAGACTTAAAAATCAACTACGAATCTGGTCTAATCGAGACCTTACCCCCATTGGAAAGAATGTTATTGTAAAGTCCTTTGCCCTGTCCCAGTTAGTTTTCCTGTTTCAAGTGCTTCCGGATCCCCCTGCTAAATTTATCCATGAAGTAGAAAGCTGTATCTTTGATTTTATTTGGGGCGGGAACCCTGACAAGATTAAACGTAAAACTATGTATAACCCAATCAACCGTGGAGGGCTTAAAATCTCACATATTCGTACTTTCATTTCGGTTTTGAAAATTACATGGATCAAAAGGTATTGTGATAAAACAAATTGGGGGTTATGGAAAGCCTTTTTTGATCTACATCTGGAAAATTATGGGGGTAGCTTTCTGTTTAATTGTAACTTCCGTGCTAATAACATATGTTCTATTTCGAATGAGTTCATTCATAATATTTGTACTGCTTGGGCAAGTTATAATTTTAAAGAGCCGAAAGAAAATTTCGGTGCCCAGGTTTTATGGAATAATGCCTTTATTGAAATAAATGGTGCTATCTTGTATGACAAAAAGTTACACCATGCAGGGGTGAACTTCGTGCGTGACCTTTTTACAAATGATGGTTCACAACATTCATTTACCTCCTTTTGAAACACGTATGGTGTGACTCGTTTCGCCTTTACTCAAGTTTATGGTATTTTGGCTGCTATCCCAGGCAGCTGGAAAGCAACTATTATACAAATTTGTAATGATTACGACAGCCCTCTTAAGATTTTTTCTAGAAGTAACATTTCACAGTTGGTTTATGCTAATCTAATCAACAAAATTACGCATCCTCCAATCGCCATTGAGAAGTGGAATTTACGTTTCAATCTTACAGATAAATGGGATGTTATCTTCAAAATTCCTTTTCATACACTCTCTGACAGTAAAGTTATTTATTTTCAGTTTCGTTTTCTTCACCGTATTTTGGGAACAAATTACCTCTTAAGTTTAATGCATAAAAGGGAAGATCCATTATGTACTTTTTGTAAGTCTGAGTCGGAGACACTAGATCACCTCTTTTGGAATTGTCCCTTCACCTCTACATTCCTTTTGGATACTGAACAACTTCTTTTCGGGCAACAGTTTTTACTCACAAAAGACGATTTCTTTTTCGGCTACAAACTTCTACTGAACCATCCAATGAATTATTTTATTTTACATTGTAAATATTATATTTATAGCTGCAAATTAAACAATACAATTCCTAATCATATTGCTTTCTTTCATAAATTGAAATTCCTGCTTAAGGTTGAAAGGTATATTTGTTCTAAAACTGATGTAAGCAAGTCTCGATGTAGTAAGTTTGATCACATTGTTAATTTATTTGCTTATAATAGAGACCTCTTTGACTGGATTAGATTGTAAACTTTATGCTGTGTAGAAGCCTTAGCATTTGTGAATGGTATGCATGTATATATGTATATGAATGTAAATAGGTTGAATTTCTCCGTGTTACAGCTGAACAATAAAGATGGGTACAAAAAAAAGTTTGGTGATGATGTGAGGTAAAATGCATGAAACGAATTTTGCACCCAAAGGCCAAACATTGAATGAACTTGTGTCACTGCAAATGATCACATGAATCAATGACGCATTACTTGCTCAATTTAATATGAAGATATGACCTTTGGATTGTTTGACTACTTGTTCACCTGACAATTTCGTTGAAAACAGTGTACATGTATCAAATTCAGACAATGAACATGGCAAGTTCATAGCGGCCCTTCAAGTTACCATGTGTTGTATGTAACATAATTATTAGCTCAACAAGTTGAGCTATTGTCATGGCAATGCGTCTGTCTGTCCGTCAACATTGGAAAAAGAGCTGCTGTCTGCAGGTGCTTTGACCGTTCCCTGTCAAAGTTGGTGTGGCTATAACACATATCAAGGGCTTGATAATTATGGTAACAAGAAGTAGTTCAAAGGTCATTTGGGGTCGTGAGAGGTCAAAGAGTGAAATCACGCAAAAGCCTTCCACTCCTTGTGGTTATGTTGGAATCTTTTCAAATTTGACAGGAGTGTTTAGTAAATGATGGGTCATCAAAGTTGTTTTGAAGTAGGTCAAAGGTCATTTGAGGTCACCAGAGGTCTAATATTGATTTTTGGGGTAAACAGGATTAACTCTAAAAGTGAACAGTGGCTGATCTTGAAACCTACAATAAAAGTCGTTCTGATTGAGTTTTCACTCGCTTTGTGATGGCGTGGAAAATTCATGGCCATTTTCTTATGAAAAATGAAGATATAACTATAAAGCTACTTTCTACGGTTACTCCCATTGACCACCATGGTGCACTGTTTGTCAGCATATTGTGCTTCCATGTAGATGCGTGATGCCCAAGCTTTAGAGATTACAGTGTTTTGCACAGGCATCCGTGTACAACTTTGCTGGTTACGTATTAGCCTGTGTAATACGCACGCACGAAATCTTCCGCAATATGCGACCTATCCGTGTATGTACCACTGATCTTTATACGACATATTCGACACATTGATTGGATAATCAGTGATGAAGTCGCCGAGCGGCCATCTTACAAGAGATCAAAACGCAGTGCAAATGTATGGTGGAACAAGTACCTTGGGAGTTGAACACCTAAGTGTCCGTGCTTTTGCGTAGACACGTAAAAATTAGTTATCCATGAAAAATAATCGCAATACAAATTAAAAAATTACCCTTGACAACGAATGCGCTTTGATTCCCGCATAAATTATGAAAAGGTATAATGAAATAAAAAAAAGAAAGAAAAACATTGCACCCAATAAACTGCACATTCGCCGGTTTTGATAGTCACAATATGGCGGACGCTGACTTCACGACGACACGGACATCGCCCATCCAGTTAGTATAGAGATCAGACCAGTCCTACTAATGATCAGACTCGACTCAAAGTTCGATTATTACGAGTCGCCCATGAAAAGAGCGAAGGTAATCAGATATTTTTAATTTTAGTCCTAGGCCTAATTTGCAATATAATAAGAGCGAAACAGGCGTAGCGCTTACGTTCACGTTAAACTCGATGTTATGAAATTGTTTTCTGTATTATCAATATCAACATCCGTGCAATTTTTGGAATATTTCATGTCAAAGTAAATACAGCGAAAAGTACTTCAAGCCTTAGCTAGGCCCTAGGCTAGGCTTGGCCTAGTCCGCAGTCTGCTGACCTAGGCCTAATCCTTGGGTCGCTTCCAGTCTGGAAAACATTTATGTTACGCCGAAGATGTTCGGCGTGGCACTCAAGAAGTCACGCCAAATTTCTGGCGTATTTTGTCAGCCTGGTTTCTATTTGTCGCACCTAGCCTACAGCAGATAGTGGCGTAATTTTATCCTGCCTTTCCTTTGGTGTTAATCTTCGGCGGCGAAAAAAAAAACTTTCCAATATGGGGTCGCTTGGGGCTTCGAATACTACGTAGTTCAGGGACAGGGGAACAAAGTGTATGTGAGAACTAGGCCTAGGTACCCTAGGCTAGGCTCGGCCTGGGTAGGGCTGCTATATAAGTTACTGCTACTAGCCTATTTTCAGTTTCTTCAAAGGAAAAAAAAAATTACAAATTAGGCCTAGGCCTACCGCTGCAATCATAGTTTCATTTGTTGTATTACGCTATAGCCTACGCGGTGGTAAGTACTTTTTGATTTCTTGCCGTAGGCAGGCAAGGAATCTATGCGATGCTGATGTCGTGTGTGTGTGTGTGTGTATGTGTGCATTTGTAAATACCTTCAAACGTGGACATTGACAAGAATACACACCTTCCAACCATGGACACCTAGAGACCGAGGACGTCCACGGTTGACTTAGCACTATTTTCTGCATACGTATCGCGAAAGGACGCCCTCAATTTAATTTCATGTCAATCGGACGTTGGTCCACGTTTCCAAAGTTGTCTTTCACACATCTGTGTATTGTATGTGTCATTTTGCTCATTTCCATGTGACAAATTTGCCTCGGTGAATAAAGGCGATTGCAATAGCGCCCTCACTATCAGTGTCAGCTGAGTCCTCGCTTAACCGGTGAAATCCGCAAACACACACACTATGATGATTACGTACGTGTACGCTCGCCGGCAGTCCATGTCTACCACGCCGTCGAAATTGATCTTCTTGTGATAAGTTTGGATTTCATTTTCAGAATTACAGGGACCAGAGAAGAGGTAATAACTTTCTTTAAATTACTAGCAAAGTTAGTTGCCGTAATGATACCCTGTCATGAAAGGATCAAGTTTTTGTCCATCGGTGAGATTTGTAACGTGTGACATTGTAGGAAAAGTTAGGCCTAACGTTAAGTTAGGTAAGTATTACGCCTAGCCTATAACGTTATAGTGTAGGCTTAAGGCTACAATCCTGGACAAAATTATTGGGACACTTCCGGACCTTCCCCTCCACCCCTGGTTCAATGTTGAGAAGAAACGAAAAGCGCGCTCTTTTCTTCAGCGCTCAACTTTAATTCACCTTCAAAACCAACATTGAGGTGGGGCGCGGGGATTTGTCCCAGATAATTTTGTCCAGGATTGTCTGACCGCCTGTACAAAGGTATAGGAGAAGTCTCATGTTGAATGTAGGAGAAATTTAGCAACGGCAAGCGACAAATCTGGTTGCTGGTTAAGTTTACCGGTATTGGGAAAAAAGTGATGTCAGGTCTTTTGGATTCTTTCATGAGAAAATTACTGAATTTCTACTTAAGCAGGAATAATAACTTGAACGTAAATAATGCAGTACCAGAGGACAGTGGTTATTTATTACACAAAACACAAAAGAACGATGCTATTTAGGAGTAATTGGTCAGTCGGGCTCGGGAACTTCGGGGGAGAAAGGTGTACAGATGTTATCAGTTGAATGTATTTGTGCCTCAAAACAACTATACGGATAAATATATTTATGATCTACAGCGTAACCAGCAGAGAGTTACAAGAGAAGAGGTTCCAACAATTGAGTATCAATAGACATAGGCGATAAGTGAGCGGTTGTGTCGTGAAGTAGATGGCGCTATTTCTACTAGTCAGGCCGAACGGTTTACCCCACGGTTTACCATCACTTTTTCGTCCAAATATAATCACCTGGCATGGGCGTCCGATGGGGGGGGGGGGGCACTTGCCCCCTCCTGGAAAATCAAAAACTTGAAAAAACGAAGAAAAAATAAAAAAAACCGAAGAAAATATAACATCAACATTTCTTAACAGTTCAATCAGTGTGAATTTGTACTCTCAAAACAATTTAATAAAAATATCAACACTCAGGCCCCACAGCCCCCCCCCCCCCCATTCGAGCATATTTTTGGTATTTTTTAAAGTTTATATTTAAGATATTGCTTATATGTTTTCCCTATTTATATGCGGTAAATAGGCCTTGGAAGTGACACTTCCAGCGATCTGGGAAGCATTTTGGGCCAAAATTTTCTTGCGCTCCGCGCCAACCCATGGTGGCGCACAGCGCTGAGAGTGTGTATGGGCTCCCCCCCCCCCCCCTGAAAAATTCCTGGCTTCGCCTTTGTCAACACTGTGTGGAAAGTAGCATCTAAACTCTTCTGGGAGTAAAATATTTCCCATGAAAAAGTTGGGCCGCCTAAAAAATTTTGCCCCCCCCCCCCTTGAATTTTTTTTCTGCGGACGCCCATGTTACCTGGTTGCCTAAAAGGGGATTTAAGGATGAATTTATACAGACAAGATCATGTGAGACCTGCCGTGAAAAGCAGGACGGAAAATTTTGACGGAAAGAACAAATTCGCAACGGTTGACCATTAAGCGAACAGAAAAATCTTGACTACCTTGTCTTTTAAATGTTAAAACTGACGGTGAACCGTTTATTCCCATTGAATTACTGTGTAGTGGTCAACGGTCAACCGTTTCAGTCACTGGTTAACCGTGGCGCCATTCAGATTCTAATACGTCTTACGTTTTGTCAGAACAAGAAAGATGTACAAAGAGTACTAAAGGTAATTAGGGGCCTTGCACCTTTACTTGTAAATGAATGCCGTGCAGTCAGACTTTTACCCTAGTGCATGCAGTGTAGTAGCAAATTACACTGTGAGTTTGGCGGTCGCTTTTAGTAAGAAGAATAGCCATGTTGCAACCTCGGACTTATGATAGCTAACCTTACCTGCTTACTGCTTACTGTACGCTCATACTGTTACCTATTAGATACATTATAGGCTGCTCTGCAGGGACATTTACGACTTATTTCAAGGTCCTATTTCGTGCGGCATTCCTTTCCGACGGACAGTAAACAGCTGCAATATTCTCCATCATATATCACTGGCTGCTGCTAATTGTCTCAGACACAATCTTCCCTTTTTCCATCCCCCATATGTCTCTACAGTATTTTATGCCCCTCCCTGCCCAAGTGAAAACCAAATTTTGATAGCCACACGAGGAAGTGGTTACATTCTCGATAAATTCAGTAATTTCCCCGTGTTTGACCCTTTCGTAAACTTAACTCAAATAACCCTGGTGTTTCCTACATTTACATTGAGATTAATTAATACGTTGGTTAATTGTTCATAATAATTCAGTGGTACCTTCCATTCTTCCCCTCCCCCATCCTTCTGCCTTGTTTTTGAACAGAGCGCTTGGAACTTTAACCATTATTATGATAAGCATACTGTTCTCTGTCGTATTCCGCTGTCCCTATACCTCTGTACAGGCGTTCAGACAATCCTGGACAAAATTATTGGGACACTTCCGGACCTTCCCCTCCACCCCTGGTTCAATGTTGAGAAGAAACGAAAAGCGCGCTCTTTTCTTCAGCGCTCAACTTTAATTCACCTTCAAAACCAACATTGAGGTGGGGCGCGGGGATTTGTCCCAGATAATTTTGTCCAGGATTGTGGAGCCTAGGCCGAAGGGAATTTTATTCTTAGGGCCTAGGCTAGGCCTAGCGTTAGGGGGTTAGGGATGGGATAGGGGTTAGTCAGGTTTATAAGTCGGGGTTAGGTGTTAGTAAAGTTGTGGGATTAGGGTTATGGATGTAGGGTTTCAATGCAGTAAGTTAGGGTTAGCCTCTAGCCTAGGGCTAATCTGATGAGATGGGTATCGCGAGTGTACATGGAGTCGGTGGGGGCCGTCACATTCCGCCATCGTCACTTTCCGCTATAAAAAATGTCACTTACTGCCATACAAAGTGTCACTTTCTGCCATAGTATTCCGCTATGGCGGAAAGAGACGTTTTAATCAGTCGCAGTGCACAAAGTTGAAGCTGTTATATGGGTAGGTTTGGGATATGCTGGCAACTTCTAGGATAGGTTATTGATTTCGTTTTCAATTAGGCTAACGTAACGGTTAGGATTTGTTGACCAGTTAAGGTAGGCTATGTGATTTTGGAACCTGTCGATAAAGGGGTTTTCGTTTCTGTGGGCTTTTAAGTTACTGTAGCTATTGGTCATGATTTCGTTTTCAATTGGGGTTGGATTTCAAGTTGTATGGGTACGTTGAGGATATGTAAAGTTGTACTTACAGAAAAGATTATTGAATTTGTTTTATACAAGGCTAACGGTTAGGATTTATGTTGACCAATTAAGGCAGGCTAGCTAGGTGATTTTCAAACTTGGAACTAGCCTAGTCTATTGCTGAAAAAACTAATTGCTTTGAAAAGTTTTTTTTTTTTTTCCTCTTCTTCTGTGGGCGCTTTTAGTGAGTAGGCTAACACTCAATTTTGAATGGAGGAAAATTTGAGTAACTGTATTGATTTAGGGGATATCCCCATTCATAAACACTCAACATTAAAATGCTGGGAATCGACAAAAACATTGAATTTTCGACAAAATTTTACAGATCACATTTTAATTCTCCCAGCTGACTTGGGGCTCTATTGTGGCGTCATGTTTATCTTCTTGCGATAGTAGAGAACAACTTCAAGCCAAAAGAAAGTGGACAACCACGCAAATATTTTCACTTTCTCCAAGCATGTTTACAGGAATCTCGATCAGTTCTTCGAACAAAATTTAATTGGATTAATTGAATCTGAAAATATTTATCTCTGAAATATCATACATCGTTTTAGAGATGAGGCTGAACTTCAAAACGAAGCAAACTAACTTCTGGCTAGCTGTGTTTACAGTTAGTTCTATGAAAGGTTCGCAATGGACGGTATACGGTAGTGCATGCCGTACGTGCAGTCATAGTGATATTGCAGTACATTTTGTGAATGGTGTACGTGTAGCGCCGCTGCCGACATTTGACAGTAAGATAACGCACATTACTTGGACGTTGAAGATCCGGGACAGAGAGATTGGATTGAAGTTGACATTGTGGTATGGTTATGCAGGGTTAACGCTAATAGTAATTAGCCTAGGCCAGACTTAAACTGTATAGCCTAGGCCCACTTCTAACGTTAGTTCAGAAGCCTGCTCGTAGTTTTGTTTTAGCGGAATTGGTTCAAAGGTAAAGACCTAGCGCAGTGAGCTAGTACAACCTGTATTTACCGTTGCTATGCATGTCATACTCATAGCAAATAGCACAAGCCCCGCACTGGCTTAATCAACTCAGTGACTGCATGTGTGCATGAACAAGAAAAACCCCTGGCTTGTGTCCTCATTTTTAAGGGGCCATTCCAGTATCACAGTGAGAATTGAAGAATATAGTTTTTCTAGCATTCATTCGTGGGATGATCGAGGCTATGGCTGCATCATGCTTTCAAATGATTATAGCTAACTTTACAGAGATGCAAGGCAGCTATTATTATGGTTTATGTTGCTATTCTAACCCATCATTGACAAAGCATAGTGCACAGTGCTGTCCTATCAGTGGTTGATATCCAATTCACTATGAAGTAATTCTCCTAACTAGTCAAAGACCATGCTCGAATTTCGATTCGAGACTGGTCTCTGGTAAAAATTGTTCAGTCTTCAGTAGAACAGAAATAGAGTTAGCGGTGTGAATATAATTATATAAACCTTCAAATAGAAAAGTGGATACTAAATGGAACAATTCTGATTCACAACAAAATAATCAAAAAAGCCAACGGAAAATTTGGCTGTCACTTAAGGAATTTATGCTTGCCTATATGGAAGCTATTGTCCTTATTGGAAACTGCCTGAACAGAGACCCAGAACGAAAGTGCCCCTAGGGTAGAATATTGCCTGAAATTTTTGAAGTATGGCTCAACAGTTTCTACAACATTAAACTGTACTTACCTACAAGCCAGAGACATGCTATTGTGCCCATTTTTCTCGTAAATAATTCGATGTTGTGGTAAAATGGACTACTAATGAGCGAAACTCTGCCACAGACCAGATTTGTGCCCTACCTTTCCGTGTTATATATATATATTATATATCATATATATATATATATATATATAATATATATATATATATATATATATATATATATATATATATATATATATATATATATTATATATATATATATATATATATATATATATATATATATATATATATATATATATATATATATTATATATATATATATATATATATATATATATATATATATATATATATATATATATATATATATATATATATATATATATATATAGTCTGGGTAGGACGTTAAACTGCATCCGGTTGTGGAGCTTGTTAAAGCGTGGGGATAATGAGGTTACCCTTTGCCACAACTGCCTCCGGGACACTCTTGGGCAAGGTGCGCCTGTATTTTCGGCCCAGTTTTGTTCAGTTTTTTGTTTTTGTGTAAATAGTGTATATAGTGTACATACTGTAAATATAGCGAGTTGACTCCACCCCGGACCCCTCGTGGCAGGTGGACCCTGCCCCGGACCCCTCGAGGCCCCTTGGGGCAGTTTGTGATGATTGTTTGGTCTGGTGTTTTGGTTTTTTTTTTTTTTTGGTTGTTGGGTGGTGGTGGTTTGTTCTGGTGTTGTTCTTTCGTTGGCAGGTAGGCTACGTAATATTGGTTTAGGAGTGGCCGGGGGGGGGGGGGGGAGGTTGGTTTGTGGGGTATTGGGGGTTGTCCAGTGTGTGTGTGGTTTCTATTGTTGTAGATGAACATACTTTTCTGTTTGAAATTGGTGGTGTGTGAGATAGTTTTCGTTGTTTTTTTTCGTCTTATGTTTCCTGGCCGATCTCGGTTTTTGAGAATTGTTCTTTTTTGTTTATGTATGCTGCGCGTTGTCGATAGCACTGTAAAAAGCATATTGTCTATTTGGACAAACCTATACTTGTAATACCGAGTCGCACGTTGTGCACTCTAAGGCTAAGGGTTTGGTTGATGGACCAATGATGAGGCGATTACACGTTAATTTGTTTGGCGATTTCGACTTGGAATAACTTAAGAGCCTGTCCATTGTTGAAAATATTGAGATGCTGTTGATAAGGGTTTTTTTTTTTTTTTTTTTTTTCGTTTCTGTTGGCTCATTTTCTAGTGAGTAATTAGGTCTGCCTCTAATTTTAAACGAAGAAATGATAGTTAGGTTTATTGACAATCGTTTTTAAAACTAGGAATTAGGAATTAATCTCGGACCAATTAGGGGGTTTACTGGTATATTAATGATACGGTATAGGCCTATGTGATTTTGAAACTTTGCGATCTGGTATATTAATAATATCAATTGGAACTGAGTGATAAGATTCCTTTTTTCGTTTCCAGAGGGCTCTTAACATGACTAGTGCGCTGTTAATACTTGATTGGTTGAATGGCGAAGGAAAATTTTAACAATTGTTGGCTGCTGGTTGGTGAGGGCGGTAACGGGGACTGTTTTCTTTCATGTGGGGGGTTAAAGTATTGTACAGCTATGTGTTGGTTGTACGTGGGGCTAACCCTCAGAATTTCCACCTTGCCTTCTTGCACAGAGACGACAACCCAGGTGAATTTGTCAGGTGGCGGCGCCTCCTAGCGGGGGTCCAAGAAATATGAGAGGGAGGGGGATGCGTCTGTGGGGTAGCAGATTAGCGGTAAACACTTAAATGTTGAATGGAGATACTAAGCAATACAAGACATAAAGTGTTCGGACTCGAATTATTTTTCATGATACACAATCAATTATTTTCTTTTCAGTATCTGTAGTCGGGTAAAATTAACAGAACAATATATGTTGGTAAGAGATACAATGGACATTTATTTTGGAGAATTTACAGATGTCTGGTTATTACCATTCCTGCTCTATGAGCCAAGATCGTTGCCGAGAAAGTGCCGGGATTGTCTTGTGGTGCGGAAAGTATCTATGCGCGGAATGTGACGATAGCGGAAAGTGACGTGATCCAGAGTCGGGGTGGCACATTGGAGCTCGGTTACTGCACGCAGTGCGTATGGACGCACAATGTTTTGATAATATAAACAGTGTGATCGCCTTATACTTTTCCAAAAATTACCAAGGAGACATTGTATGTGGTGTAAAAATGTGATGGATTTTGATGGTGACCACTAGTGTGTTAAATAAAATCGATTTCTTTAGCCGCACAATGGAACAAGTCTTGGATAATAAGAGGTGAGGTGGAAATAAAACCCAATTCTAACAAATTTATAGCCTGTGAGTATAGATTATTTTGCCTAGGAAAATTTAATAAATTTTGTAGAAAAAGACATAAACATCTGTTTTTACTCTAAAATATTTGTGCCTCATATATAAAGAATGTTTCCGTTGAGAATTGAAAACAGGGGAGTGATAGTGATTCATGCTTGAATCACTCCTTTAAGTTGTATATATCCGACTCATACATCGTAACCCCTTGTTTTGTTTTTATTGTACAATACGCAAAAAATTTGCAACACAGCTACGACTGTTGTTAGTATTGTTGTATAGATCTAAAAACTTGTTGGGTTTTTTTTGCTGTTCCCAGAAAAATTCAGCATGCTCTAATGAAAATTCCCCCAAATCTTTGCCAGGTAAAAAATATTATACTTTCTTGACATGTATTATTGTCATTTATTTGGGATAGAAAGACTTCTAGGATAGACTAAATTCTCTTAGGAGAACCGACTCCAGGTACCACCCGATGCTAGCTTATTATTCAATTGTTGTCATACCCAAGTAAAGTAAGGTACTAACATAAGAGGTTATGACAAGGCTTACATCAGCATAGTTAAAATGTATATTGATAGAGTATCATTCTTAGCATGTATAGTTAAGTGGTTCCAATCAGTTCGTTACCCCATGAAGGGCGGCCAATTTGATACACAAAAATTCCATACACCGTCCCGTTGTCGGAGTCTTCCGTTGACTCTCGTACGGGCTAGCGTGGGGGGGCAGCTCATGCTAATGGTTGGCAATTGTTTTCAGTAGAATAAGCCAGTCCGCAAGTCAGGTGGTACTCGCGCCCTCAGAGGTTTTTCCGATTGATTGCAATATCAACATCTCGCTGTTTTTACGTGACGCATTTCCGCTAAAATACATGTACAGGATAGTGCCTGAATATCTGTACCTTTGTACCTTTTATTGAGTAGTCTATTACCAGTTGACCTTCCGACTTTTGTCTCATAGTCGCATGTCCCTTGGGTTGGCTTCGTCCGCAAATTTAGTGGCTCTAGAATGCTTGAAAAAAACCAGTGGTACAATTGCTGAATATGCATGGACTGACAGGTATCCCTCCTTCTCATTTCCCTCTATTTGCTGGGGCTCCATGAACTAGTTGCCGTCCACTGCTCACGCGGCTCGGCGGGTTCTTCACATTGAACAACTGCAATATCATGACCCAAACTCTCCTCACTTGCACCGTGACCTCGGATCACATCCTTGGCTAAGGGTCTCACTCGCACAGAGTTCTACCTATTTCAAAGTTAGAACACCCTGCTGCATTTTTGTCACTCTACTACTTGCACCATTACTGCAGATGGCATTATAGTTATGCCACTGGTTCAAAATGCATTAAACTACACTATGTATGTTGATCTTTCTACAAATGCGGAGCATCTCGCACAACGGCAGTAGGTTCCACTTGAACCAATTGGTTGGAAACTGGGCCGTTAAACCGAATCTAACTGTACAGTAGCCTAAATCTAAACTGTACAAGTTACATCAATCTTGGTCAGATCAATTATCCCGCCATGTCTAGGCTACTTACTAAATAACGGATGTCGTCTTGGATAAAAATTTAACAAATTTACCATTGATATCCATGTTTATGTACAAATTATGTGCAGTATGTGATGACATTTTCTGTATACACTTAAATTTCATGTGAGGACATGTAATTTGTAAATTCTTGAATGTGAGGACATTTTACTGTATACATTTATACATGTGAGGACAATGTGAGGACATGTAATTTGTAAATTCATGAATGTGAGGACATTTTTCTGTATACATTTATACATGTGAGGACAATGTGAGGACTTGTATTCATAAATTCATGTATGTGAGGACATTTTTCTGTACCTACATAACTATTGTATACTGTACATATGATGTCATCCATGCATTAATGCATTATGCATGA
Source organism: Holothuria leucospilota (assembly GCA_029531755.1). NCBI lineage: Eukaryota > Metazoa > Echinodermata > Holothuroidea > Aspidochirotida > Holothuriidae > Holothuria > Holothuria leucospilota. The sequence goes on along the minus strand of CM055961.1, from coordinate 29,510,398 downwards.
ATTAAACAATTTCAAAGAGAGGAAAGGCAGACTTTCATTTAAACAAAATTGAGGAGAGCTGCTAAATGCTCTTCTCAGAAAATTAAGGGTTCTCCTGAACATATGCCCATCCTCAGTTTTGCTGTCCTAAAGGTCCTTAGGAGAGCAGTGTGCTCCCTATAATGCCAACTACAGTATGCATGTAATGTGTACAGTCAGGCAATGCTTTGTACTGTCAGGTTTAATACTATATCATGCACGTACTCTGATGATTAAGTTTCAAAAGAACGTTCTTCACGCCAGTTTTCCTCAGGAATTTTGTGTTTTTTTTGCAAAAATACCGTAAGTGAAGTAGACATTTCACGGCAGAGTACTGTATTAATATAGGCCTAATTGTACCAAATTTATATGGAATTTGGAATCTGATATGACCGATTGTTCCTTTTAAAAATACAACACATAAAGATACGTGTATGTTCACAAATAATCTCTCCAGTATCATATACACATATTTGTATTCTCTGGTTGTATCTTGTTTGGAATGGCATTCAATATCAGGAAGAGGGCCATGTGGTCTTCAAAAGCATGGCATCTGGACATTAGATTGCCACTGCCAGTGCTAATTAAAACATAAGGCTCAGAGAGCTGTGCTGTTGCTGGCCCTGTGATCATACAGCAGGTTCTCTAGCAAATGCTCGGGGGCATTGCATTCTTTAAAGGGGAGGGGGGGCCTTAAATCTGAGGGTATAGTTTTATTAGAATATTAACTTACATGCTAAAGACCTTACCTTATTTTAAGGCTTACAGAAAGCCTGTATTCACCTATTTATTTCAAATAAACACTGTCACCTTGAACATAATTTTTTGGAGGGCTTTAAATACAAGTAGACATCAGAAAGCTTCAAACTGTTGTATCAAAGGTACAGTTTCTCAATATTGGGGGTGGGGGTGGCAGTACAGTACCTCATTTTGTAAAAATACTGTTTGAAAAATCTAGGTCATGGGCAATTTTTCAAATGTTTGCGGACATCCCCGTGGCCCCACCCCCTGAGGCTGCCACCCATGGCTCTGAGCGAAGACAGAGCTAACTTTGAGGTTGCATATCACCGGCCATAATTTAAAGGGAGAATGAAGGCAGTTGCCCATGTGATAAATCTATCAAACCTCCCCTTTTTTGGCTTTAGTGTTTTAATTTTCCCTAAATAAAGAAAACTGAAATTTAAAATCAGGATGGCAGGGTTACACTGCGGTAAATTTTGGGGGACTGCACTTTCCTGTCAGTTTCTCTGTCAATATGATTGAGATATGCCCTGTCCAATGAGAAAAAAATGAACTCCCCCTTTCCAACCACAATTTTTATGACAACCAGTTAATGATTTTATTCTCAACTTCATTCGATCCATTTCAGCAGAATTTTTGGCAGTAAAGGCCTACATAATGCAACGAATGTCCATTGTGGAAATACCACGACAATCAAGAGCTGCAGTTCGTTGGGAGACTGTAATTCTTGTCTCCTTTTTGGGATCACTAGTTGCACTGATCTTTCTGCTGATACTTACAATCTTGTACTTTCAACGTTCTGATTGATGTACAGTACTGTAAACTCAGGTACATGTATTGTACATTCAGCATATTACAATATCAATTTTCCATATCAGTAAATGTACTGCATAAGGGGTAATTAAATATGCAAAGGCATTTCATTTATTCTCATTACAACTAAATTTGCCTTTCTGTTGTGTCTAACAAACAATGAAGTGCTGTAACCCTCCCAAAGGCACTGGATCCGCCAGTTGATCATGTATGCATATCATCATTACCATGTATATGTAAAGATTAATTATACTGTTATACTATGTTATGAGGTCTCGTCTGTGAAATACATACAGTACAGTTTTGTTCTTTGTGTGACATGGCTGCCGACAAAGTAAAATATGAATCCACAGTATTCAGGGACAGGATCAGCGTTTATTTACCTTTCTTTTTACAACATGAAGTCACAGGGCACTGACTGATTTCGCAGGGCAAAAATACCTTCACACCCCCCCCCCCCCCCAATAAATCATATTGAGTTACGCCCCTGACTTCATTCAAGTAAAAGAGACTCTGGTTAAAGCATGAAGCTACTACCTGGACAGAAGAAAGTTCGACTTCAATTTATGCTAATCTAATTAGACCCAGACATGCGTGAGGAGATAAACCTGTAATGATCGACGATGAGACTTAACGACTTTTCAGTTATTTTGCCTGGCACTTACAATTTATACTTGGCAACATTGGCAACCTCATTAATTTCTGGTGATACCCTCATAAAATTCAAAATAACTCAGTGGTTATTGCTTCGTAAGAATAGATGCTGGTGCTAGCAGTAATGTTAATGCCATATCATGCAAATGAGCAGACTTTTTACGAGTCTATACTTTGCAGTTGAATTTTGACCAATTTCCGCATAATTGCGAATATTGTTAAGGGTTTATACCTACTCAGCGTTTAACAAGGAATCAAAGCAACGCATACCTATAAGCGACACTACGCGACGAGACGAGCAGTTTAATTTTCATTTAAAGCGACTGGCAATGTTGAAGTAGTAGGCAAAATTCGGCGATGTCCTCTTCAAGATGTAGCAGACGACATATACCTATTGTACTCAGCCCCTAATACCTTTTAAGCTTATTGAAGCTTCCATGAAGTACAAAGGGAGAGGTATTAGTGGTGTTAACCAGCTTAATGAGTTTGACCTTCGCGGTAAGATCGTTGTGTTCAAAGGGAATTTTTGAAGTTTCTTCTCCTGCTAAAGTATTAGCTCCATGGTTAGAGCAACAAAGATTGCACCATTTTCTAGACACCCTTGGAAACTGAAAAAAAAAATCCAAAGGGGAGGGGTTACCCCTCCAGGACAGCGATCCATGTCCTCCTTTCCAGAAAATAAATATGGTAACCCTACTTTAATGACCTTTAAATGACCTTCAACATTTTGCCACACAGTGTTTACTGTATGTACCAATTTTCATGTAAATTCAGCAATGTTGTAAATTATGCAAATTAGCCTGATAAATGACCTCTGATGAACTTGGAATGACTTGCAACATATATGCCATGTTACGTTTACTATATGTACTAATTTTCATGCAATTTCAACAATGTTGAGAATTTAGCATAATTTATGCATATTAGACTATCTAATTAGCATACTGTGTGCAAAATTTATTTCAGTAAAGGATTCGCCCCCTTACTGCATCCTACCAAGTTAGAACCTAGTCCCATGCATGTACGGCTTAGAAGTTATGAACGAACCTGATGAACGGACGAATGGACAAAAGTCAAAGTGACTGCTTGAGCTGCTCACCCGCAGCTAAAAGTCAGTTGCGCCACCTTGGTATCATAGTTTATAATGTATAAGCTAAGAACAGCTCATATTCTCTGTCCACTTGCTAATGAAATGTATTTATGTTCTTGCCCTCATAGCCTGAAAATGAAATTGCGTAGCTCCTCAAAAGGACCCACTCCGACGGAGGAAGCGAGATGGTTTTTGGCGAGAATGGTCGACAGGGAGAGTGGTCTCTTAGTAAGGAATACTGCTAGTAAAGGTTAGTCAATTTATGAACTGCTGGTGAGCAGCTCGAACAGTCATGATGTCTCTTTTTCCATTTGTCTGTCTTCTTTCACAACTAAACCACACCTGCTCTCAGATTAAAACTTGACCAGTGGGTGGGGCTCTATTTGTCTGTCTATCTATCTATCCATCCATCTGTTTAAATGTCTGTATGTTTGTATGTCTACAATTGATTAAACCTGACCCTTGTCTACAGATGTTTCCACACAAACACAGGTAGTATATACTAGCATATACAATTCATGATTTTGTATTACATTGAGCTGTATATTAGTGTAGGATTTTGCTGGAGCAGATTGTCATTCAGCTATGTACCATTCTATCCTACAGTATGTGTGCCCACAGCTAGGGCATTGCTTTTTTAGCTTGCCTGAGCCATATCTACTGTATTTACCTGTTAGTAAATACTGTATGTTACTCATTCCTACAGTGTCTAATAGCTCATGATCCTGGGTACCGAAGTCATCTAGTTGTGCCATTTAGTTGTGAAAATGTGCAATGTGTCATTGGAGTCAAAAAAAAAAATACCATCATCTTCTCCCACAGACTGAATTGGATCATTATTAGCATGGCTGGTACTGTCATTAGCAAATGATGGTAATGCTGATATGGGGTGTGCTCATATCAGATTTACTGCACTGTTAGGGGCCGCTAATTTGCATAATTTACACCAAATTTCAAGTTTGTCGGATTTGAACGAAACTTGGTGGATGTAGACTTCATCTGGTCTCGACAAAAGCTGAGGTCATTTTCAGGTCATCGGAGGTCAAATTTGCATAATTTATGCAATTTTCTAAACTTTGTTGGATTTGAACGAAACTTGGTGGATCTAGACTTCATTTGGTCCCGACAAAAGTGGAGGTCATCGGAGGTCAAATCTGCATAATTTATGCGACTTTCCAAAGTTTGTTGGCTTTTAACAAAACTTGGTGCATGTGGACTACATTTGGTCCTGACAAAAGTGAAGGTCATTTTAAAGTCATCAGAGGTCCTCAGATTGCGGGGATATAGTTTTCGCAGCAAATGCGTGTCTAGTTTGATTTTGAGTACAACTAGAATCCCACCTTATTGTGACGTCGAGGGGGGAATGATATGTGAAGGCTACCAATTGACTGTACAAAGTAAACGCTGCAATTCTGAACTGTCATAGGAAAAAGAAGGAAGGTAGCAATGACAGAGTTCAGGAAGTTTTTTTTTTTATACCTTAATTTGTTTGCTACAACGATTTCAAAGAGTATGTTTTGCATTGACTTTGTATTACACAAGTTCCCGCTGTCAACCCCCCCCCCCCCCGGACGCCACAAGAGATGCACAATAGCAAATATGTCCGATTTTCACACACGTATTGGCTGAAATTCGGTTCGAGTTTTGGATTTGCCTAACATACTAAATCTAAGGTACTAATATAGCCTTTAATATTGGGTATTATGAATAATTCTGTACAGTTTATGGACCAGTAGAAGCATGATCCTGCAGTTTCCTGTGATTTAATTCTGTTTATACTGATCGGTGAAATATGGCATAGGCTCTAAATCATTTCGTTGCCTCTCCAATGGTCTAGCTCAAGGATGGTGTGTTAGCTTATTAGCTAGTCAGTTTGAGGTGTTTTTAAAATTGTAAGTCATTGTTGCCGGAATTATACATTGCAGGGAGAGGCGTTTTCACAACGAGATTTCAGAAGGGAGACTTCCTGATGGTTTATGGCGGTGAACTGATATCAGAGACTGAAGGGCTGGAAAGAGAAGAAGAAGCAGCATCTGGCTTTAGATACTTTTTTTTTTATTTCAAAGGCAAGAAATTGTGGTGAGTTTAACACATCAGTGTTTTTGTTGCTCTATTGTTGCTCTATTCCTCCTGTGACATCACAATGACAGTGTGCAAATTGAAATCTCAGGGATATAACAGAATCTCCTAATTTTGGGTGTAAGCTTTTAATCAGGGCTGGAAAAATGGAAATTACCTGGGAAGGGGGAAGTAGTTTCCTGGCAAACAGTAGTTGAGAATGCAAGATTTCCTCCAGATTGCAACATTTCCTTCCACATGGCAAGATTTCCCAGAAAGGAGCTTCCGAAATTCCCCTTTTTTTCCAGCCCTGCTTTTGATTTTTGTATGTGACGTCTTATTTGCCTGTCAGAATGTCTGTCCAACATTGGTGGTAATTTGGGGACTGGAGAGCTATAGGTGGCCCCTAAGGTCACATGAGAGAGGAACATCCTGAATTCTTATAAACATCTCTCTACAATTAAAAACCCCTTCGAAGCAAAATAGTGTTTCTATTGTCATGCAATACTTAGCATCAATTAACCCGTTCAAAACATTCAAATATGTTTTTGCTTATGATAAATTTATATAATTATGATATTGCTCACATATAGCCCCCCCCCCCCTTCCTTTTTTGCCTCGGCTGAACTTTGTTCAAGGAGAGACAGTGGTCACTGTCGTGTGTGTGTCTTTCTGTCCGTCCGTATGTGCGTCGCAATATCTCCTGAAGGCGAAGGTCAGGTCAAAGGTCATTAAAGGTGCACAATAGGCCATTGTGTGAAATTGCCTTTTTGGCCACCAATTGGTCATTCATTGATGGATTTGATAACCAAAATTGCATGGGCACAATGTTCATTGACTGTTGGGATATCTTTGACCACCTGAAGGTCAAGGTCACTGGTCATTAAAGGGGCACAATGAGCCATTGTGTGAATTGCAAAATGTATCTCCTACGAAAATCTTACAAATTTTCTTGAACTTGTATCATTATGTACCTTGAGTGGTGCATCTTTCACATGTTTTTTTTTTTATAAAAAAAAAAGAACCAATGTCATTAGAATGAGGACAGGTAAATCAGCCATTGTGTGGAATATTGCAAAAAATGCATCTCCCCCTACAAAGAGCAACTCAATGTTTTTGCTAGAACATTATGCGTAAAACATTGAGCGCCTGTATTACTCAGGTTTGCGGGTTTTCTATCTCTGTTTTGCAAATATGTCAATTAGCTTTGCCTAAAGTTTTAAATTTACAAAAGAAATTTGGTTATAGAAACTTATCAGAACGCCCAAATTTTGTCACGGTGTTTAAAACAGATAATAAATGTTTTTTTTTTTTAGGTCAAACCGGCTATGCTGGTTGAGCTATTGTGATCCCCATGTCATTCTATTTACCTATCTGTCTGTCCAGTCCGTCAGCAATTGCTTTTTTGGCCCCCAAATGGTTATTCTCTGATGGATGTTGACCAAACTTGGACACAGTGTTCATTGACCCATGGGACATCATTGACCATGTGAAGGTCAAGGACAAAAGTCATTGAAGGGGCACAATAGGACATTGTGTGACATTGCCTTTTGGCTACCAACTGGTTATTCTTTCATGGATGTTAATGAAACTTCGGCACAAAGTTTGATTCATTGACAAAAGCCGCAGATTTCCAAAGGATGACCCTTGGGAGGCCTGCGGCTATAATCCAGTGGAATTGTAGAGGACTTAGACCAAATTACGAGGAGATCAAATGCTTTGTAGCGGACTGGTCTCCCTTAAGGTGCGTTCTGACGAACCCACTGTTGCCTTGAGTTGCCCGGGCAGCTCATTAAAAAGCAAGGTCAACTCACCGTTTTTCGCGTGTGAACGGGGCTAGGGGTAAGGCAAACTCGGGGCTAACTTGCCCCACGAAGGAAGGTGGATTGAGTTGAGCTTGCTCGAGGCAAACCTCCCAGAGTAAATAAACATTTGGCCTCAGGCGGTCAGGTGTTGACAGATAGATGAGGTTTCTTTCCAATCAGCCTAGTGCAATACACCCTTTGGCGTTTTATAGCCTATAGGCATGTGTGTCCAACACACAAACCACGTATTTTGTTGTACAATAACATTTCGGTGGGTCGTACTATTGCAAGATTGAAATAATGGAAGGAAATGGCGAAAGAAATGTTTGGGGAGACGGGGAAGTTCATGTGTTGTTAGACATTTCAAACCAAACTCACGAAATTTGAGCCATTTCGTTAATTTTATGCTATATCAGTTTTGCAATATACCATCATGGCCTACTTTGTTTTAGTCTACCTACAGTTATTCTATAGCCTATAGCAGGGCCGCCGAGAGGGGGGTACAGAGGGTACAAATGTCCCGGGGCCCGAGGCAATTTTGGGGCCGGAAAAGTTAGGTCAAGAAAAAATATATACACGAAAATAAGGAAGAATTTGGAAATCAAAATACAACAACTTATTATTATTTCATACATTTATGATTTAGTCGATAGCCATTTACGCAACCTGGCAAGCCTGGTGCACATTCATATATACTTCACGACAAATCTTCATGAACGAAGACATGAGATAGACAAATATCGGTTTGCTTTTACGAACTTTTCGCTACGTTAAATTTTTGGCTCGTTCAAACACTCTCAAATCTAGTAATTATACCGAACATTGTTTGCGGTCAAACTTTAAATAATGAGTGACTTAAGCCTTTCCCCTAGCTCATCCTGTAACTAATCTTTCGTTTCAGTGTTTACCGGTAAGGCCTTTCTTTACGCAGCCTCGATTTTCATGATGTGATTGGCAATTTCGGGTTGAACTGAAGAAAGTTCGTAAAGTAAGATCTTCATGAGTAAACGAGAACTGCAAAACACAAGGCGACGTCACTGTTAATATCGGATCTGCTGGTTACTGATTCATTGTGACGATTGCACCAATTTATTTATCAGTGCATGTTTATTAGACAAAGATGTGTTCTAGCTATTGTTTTCAACCGAGGTAAGGGGACAGACGTAAGGAGGCCTGTCAAATTGGTTTTTTTCTAGAGAGTAACAAACTAACAATTAGAAAATGCACAAATGCTATCAGAATTTTGCAACTAAACGAAAACTTGCAAGAGGTCTGCAAATGCCTAATAATAGTAACCCATGCATTCCGAGGGGAAAATTTCTCGTAACTAGAACTCTAACTGCCAAAGTTGGCCATAAGACTTTCCAATATTGCTAGTGTTTCCCCTCCTTATATGCAGTAAATAGGCCTAGTAAGTGCCATTTCCAGCGATCTGGGAGGCATTTTAGGACAAAATTTTCTTGCGCTCCGCACCAACCGTTGGTGGCGCTGAGCGCTGAGATTCTCTGCGTTCTTGGCTACGGCCCTGTTAGAAGGAGGCATAATTCTGCGTCTAGTCAGTTATATTTTTCTCCATGTCGATCGGAAGAATTCACAGCAGGGAGCTGTTATTTCTAAATAAAAACTCCCTGATCACAGTTTGCCCCCCCCCCCCCCACCTCGCAATTCCTGCGCACGCCAATGATGAATAGACCCTATGTATGTGACCCCGTGACTTTGGTGTGAGGGGGCCGTGCAAGTGCTTTGTACCCGGTCCCGGATCGGCTCTCGGCGGTCCTGGCCTATAGGGTGTTGGGCCGGGAGAGTTTGTTGTGAAAAAACTTAGGCTAACTAAGTAAGACGACTGTGACTTGGACGCCATTCCAACACCCCCTCCCATTCGTAAGGCTTAGAGTCATAGAGTCATAGGCGTACGAGGCGGGGAGTGTGGGGGCGGGGGAAAATGCCCTCCCCATTCGGGCAATGAGGCAGTCATAAGCATAAATTACGCCACTAATTCGGGCAAAATTATTCCTGCCCCCTCCCCCAGAAATATTGACCCCCGTACGTCTATGCCCAGTGTGTTAAAGAAATAATGAAATATAGGCATCAGTGCAGAAAAATTGTACTTCACTTTGGTCACGAATGTTAAACTGTTTCTTCGAATAATATGCACCCTGCCCTCGAGAGGTTAAAAAACAGTGAATAGAAATGGCACATCTTGCATTACTAACTTGCAAGGTGGGAATGACTAGTAAAGCAGCAGTCATTCAAATCAACAGTTTCATCAACTTTCGGGTTATATTTTGCACGGAAACTCATCTTGTAACTGTTTATATGCGCGTTAATATATATAGGTACGTTTGCAAGATTTGAAGAACTCATTCCTTGTGCTCTGGTAGTTAGCTACAGTAGTAAATAACACGCAGCGAAACTGTAACACTTGTGTGTATTTCTATAACGTTAAGAATTTCGTGCGGATGGCCCGTTGAAACTGGTTTACTTTAGGCTTTAGGCCCTCTGCTATTGCCTCGCGAGTCTTCTAGCGGCTGATTGTACAAAGTTAATACTGATCCTCATTCCAGGAAAATCCAGACCGACATTCATTTTATATTAAAGTAATCCCAAATTATTTCATACCATGGAAGTATAATGTTTTATACAGTAAAGACTGTGGCTGTGCAATAAATACATCCCCGCACGAGTCACGACTCTTGAATTGGTTCATGTGTACAGGAGTTCTTGCTGCTCGGTCAGCGGCGAGCCGTTTATAGTAGGCTACACGTACGTACAGGAAATGCCCACAAGTTTTCATATAAGAAACTTGTTCACAGCGCTAGCTCCACGGGCTTGCTTCCTTGCTTGCATTTCATTGGTGCATTTATATTGGCTTTTTTTTTTCCAAAAGTCCCCTGACTCTCTGGCGAAGAGCCAGGGGCAAAAACCCAAACAATACTCCCGAAAGGAGTTCTGCTCCCCGAAGGAGTAACAACGTCCCCAAGGGACAAACTTTGACTTAACTGACACCACCCGGCAGTGGTCCCGTTCTAGACTGGATGAAAAGAACAGGTCCCACCTGGGAGCTCCGCCGTCGTGATCACGGACACTCCTGCGCCAAACACCAGAAAACAATGTTTAGGTGTTCCATGAATTAGAATTGGTGCATTTATATTGGTGCAAAGCTCTTGCTTGTATTCCATTGGTGCTTTACTTTAATAAATCGCCACGTGCCGAGAGGCCATGTCTTGGTTAACCCTCTTCCAACACGTAGGGACATGGATCAAAAACACCGGGTTTAATTGTGGTTGAATCGTTAACTCAAGGACGATGTAACACCGGGCATCGGTGGGTTCGTGAGAACGCGCTATTAGTGGTGTGCCTGCAGGAGACTTTCCTTCGGGACACAGACAATCTCTCATTTAAAGGGTATGATTTGTATAACAAAACGGTTGTATCCCCGGTTGACAATAGAGCAATTGGGGGATCATCCATATTAGTTAAAAAAAGCTGTGGCAATTCGAGCTACACTTCACCGCACCATCACTGTGTGCTCGGTGTACATCCCACCGAGGTATAGCCTGAAACGAGATGACCTGGAAGTGCTAGTGAACCAGCTGCCCACCCCATTTCTACTCCTGGGTGATTTCAATGCACACAATGACATGTGGGGCTGTAATTACACCAATCAGGTGGATTGATTGAATCAGTGATATCTGCCTGCTATCTATGCCTTCTGAATGATGGGTCTTGTACCTATATTCATCCAGCCTCTGGATCTCGTTCAGCAACTGATCTTTCAATCTGCTCTCCAGCCATTCTGATGGACCTTCAGTGGAGAGTGCACAATGACCAATGTGGAAGTGACCACTACCCCCTTTTGATAGATATTGTCTCCCCAATGCCCGAAGAGAGAGTCCCTAGGTGGCAACTCCAAAAAGCCGACTGGTCTGAATTTAGCCATCTCTGCCAAAATGAGATCGTCAGGGATGCTTTCAATGGTGTTGAATACCAGATCGCCCATTTCACACAACTTTTGGTGAATATTGCTACCAAAACTATCCCTAAGTCCTCTGCAAATCCACGTACTAAACACAAGCCGTGGTTCAACACGGATTGTGAACAAGCGATCAAAGATCGCAAAAAGGCCCTTAATATTTTTAAGAAGTACCCAAATAATTTTAATCTTAATAATTACCTAAATGCCCGTGCCAAAGCACGGCGCATCATTAAATCAAGCAAACGGGAGTCATGGAAACAGTACATATCTAAACTAAATTCAAATACTCCTGTCAAAAAAGCATGGGATATGGTTAGGAAAATCAGTGGAAAGCAGGTCAGTTCCTCTGTTTTACATGTGACCAAACCAGACGGTAGCAAATGCACAGACAGCAGATGTTGCCGATTTGCTTGCAGATGAGTTTGAATCAAACTCCTCAAGCAATCACTATTCACAAAGATTCCAGACATTCCAATATACCGTTGAAAAACAGAAAGTGAACTTCATCTCGGATAACTCTGAGGACTACAACAGCCTCTTTAACATCACAGAACTGCGAATTGCTCTCGAAAGAAGCAATGACACTGCCACTGGCCCAGATGAAGTTCACTATCAGTTCCTCAAACACCTTCCAGATAGCTCTTTACTGGTACTGTTAGATATTTTCAACGGTATATGGGAAAATGGCAACTTTCCGGCAGCTTGGGGGGAAGCCACCATCATTCCCATCGCCAAGCCGGGTAAGGACCCGACAAAAGCTACAAACTACCGCCCTATTTCCTTCACTAGCTGTCTGTGCAAGACCTTTGAACGAATGATTAATACCCGTCTGGTTTGGTTCCTCGAAACCAACGGTCTGATAACTAGTTACCAAAGTGGCTTTCGACGGGGCCACAGTACCACTGACCAACTCGTCCGCCTAGAGTCCACAATTCGTAATGGCTTTGTTCGCGGACACCATGTTGTATCGGAGTTCTTCGACCTGGAGAAGGCATATGATACAACTTGGAAATATGTTATTCTAAAGGACGTGTACAATGCAGGTCTGAGGGGCAGAATGCCACTCTTTATTCAAAACTTCCTGAAAGATCGTGTGTTTCGAGTCCGTGTAGGGAGTGTATTATCTGAGTTACATAATCAGGAAATGGGTGTTCCTCAAGGCAGCATCCTGTCCGTTACTCTTTTTATTATGAAAATAAACAGCATCGCTAATGTGGTGAACACTGGGATTGAAAAGTCTTTGTTTGTGGATGACTCCTCTATAACCTGTTCCTCAAGGAACATGATGTCTATAGAGAGACTAATGCAAAACTGCCTCAACAAGATCCAACACTGGGCTGACCAAAACGGATTCCGTTTTTCTCGGACAAAGACTGTTTGCATGCACTTTGCAACCGGAGAGGTGCTCATCGCGACCCGGACCTGAACTTGAACGGCGTTCACATCCCAGTTGTTCCCCGCACCAAGTTCCTAGGCCTAATACTCGACAGTAAGCTCAACTTCAAAGCCCATATCGACCATCTGAGGCGGAAGTGCCAAGGAGCTCTAAACCTGTTAAAGGTCGTCTCAAAGATGGACTGGGGCGCTGACCGTCCTGTTTTGCTTCGCCTCTGCAGATCACTTGTTAGGTCCAAACTTGATTATGGTTGTGTTGTTTACAGCTCAGCACGTGAGTCATACCTCAGAAAACTGCTCCCTATCCATAACCAAGGTCTTCGAATCTGTCTGGGAGCCCAGAATCTGTCTGAACTCCAACAAGACCAAAGGACTTCGTCTAGGTAAGTGGCGGTCGAAACAACTGCCCTTCGCGGCATCATGGGTTGACGACGCCATGAAAATCAACGGCATATGGTTTGGTTATGGCTCGCCTGAGTCACTTACTTGGAATGAGAAAGTGGACCTGGTGGAGGCTAGGTTGTCGGACTTCGGCGATCGTTACATTAGTCTGTTGGGGAAGGTGACAGTAGTCAATCGTTTCGTTTACCCCCTCTTGTGGTATCCAGGCACTGTTCTGGCTGCTCCAGAGGGTGTCCTGGTGCGACTCGAGAGGGCCGTGTTTAGTTTTCTATGGTCAGGGAAGTCGGAGCTGGTCAGAAGAAAGGTGGTGTATCAGGACCCTAGGAGTGGGGGATTGGGCCTCATGCACTTTCCCTCGAAGCTCCGTTTTCTCCTGACCAAGTGTGTTTTTTGTTCTGTTGACAGTGAGCTGCCGTTTGCCTACTTTGTCCGTTATTGGGGGGGGGGGGGGGATTATCGTTCCGCTGGTTCTTTCCTTCGATGTTTAGCAACAGTGTACCTCACAGTTGGAGGCCCACGAAGGCATACTGTCAGATGAGGGACACTTTCCGTATCATGTCAACTGTTGGGGACGTTTCGCAGTCCAGTGCGGGGGACTTGTACTGGGCCATTTTTGATAACCTGGTTGGTCGGGTCCAACCCAACAACTATGCGTCAGGGCCGGAAGTGTGGCGTGTGGTTCACAGCAGGTCACTCGATCACCGCCGGCGAGACCTGCTGTGGCGGATCGCACACGACGCCATCGTAACGAATCTCAAGCGCCTTCGGTGGCGTCTTGGAGATGGCATTTGCCCCCGCACTGGATGCACAAGGTGGGAGAGTGTGCCCCATGTGTTTTGGCAGTGTGGCTTTGTGGCCCTCCTCTGGGAGTGGTTACAAGTCCTGGCTGATCGCCTCACGTTTTGTAACACCTGGGGGGTCAGCCAGGACTACGCTTTGTATGGTCTGTCACCCCCGCCATGCAATACAAGTGTTCGCGGGATACTTACCTTTGTTTCGGCCTCCATAAAGCTGGCCTTGTGGAGAGACCGGTGTAATATTGTGTTTAGGGGAGAGGGGAAGCCTGCGGACGTCGTCCTGGCGTCGGTTAGGACGGAAATTAAGCTTAGGGTGGAGGCCGACTTCGTCCGTTTGCCAAGGTCGACGTTCGGCAGGTGTTGGGGCCCACTTGTCTCGGTGCGGGCGGGCCGGGTGATAGTTTATTTGTAAATATTATGATTGTAGATGGCCTATAATTTGTAAATAGGACTGTTTGTACATAGGTGGCTTGTGAGGTACTTAAGTTGTAAATATGTAATATGTACATATGTAAATATCTGTGCATATAGTTCTATTACTGTAATGAACATAATTTTCCGTTTGATTTAGTTGTTTGTAAATAGTTTGCATTTGTGTTTCTGCCCGATCCGGTTTGAGTTTTGTTTTTGTTTGTGTGTGCCGTTTCGATGCACTTAAAAAGCACAATCTGTCTGGGAGCCTTTCGTACGTCTCCGATGCAGAGTATCTACATCGAAGCGAACGAACCACCCCTTCAGATCAGATAGGAGAAATTGTCACTCCAATTTGCCATGACACTGAGGAGCCATAGACACAATCCGACCTTTGAGACGGCCTTCAACCATAGGTTTAGTCACATTTACCTCGCAAAACCAACAGTTATACCCCCATTTGCTACTCGCGTTAAGGAAGCACTATCAAAGGTGTGTATCAACCCCGATTTCGTAGCGCAGTTTACCTTCCCCATCACTCCTCCCTGGAAATTAGTCGATTCAGTTATTGACCTTAGTTTGAGGAATTATCTAAAGAACTCAACAAATGAACTGGTGTACCGTGCCATATTTAATGAGCTGAGACATAAGTACCGTCGTTATCATGCAATCTACACCGACGGTTCCAAAGCGACGAACAGGGTTGCAGCCGCAGCGACAGGCCGAGATGCATTCTTAGAAGTCAGACTACCGGATGATGCATCAATTTTTACTGCCGAACTCCAGGCACTTAAGATGGCATTCGATCTGATGGAAACCTCGGGCAGCCAACAGTTCATACTCCCTATCCAGCCTTTTACCACTCAGAGGCCAACTGCATCCGGTTGTGGAGCTTGTTAAAGCGTGGGGATAATGAGGTTACCCTTTGCCACAACTGCCTCCGGGGCACCCTTGGGCAAGGTGCACCTGTATTTGCCCCGGTGCTTTTTAAGTGCTGTTGCCTTTGGGCGTAGTGTTGCCTTCGGGCGTAGTGTTGCCTTTGGGGCGTAGTGTTGCCTTCGGGCGTAGTGTTGCCTTCGGGCGTAGTGTTGCCTTCGGGCGTAGTGTTGCCTTTGGGGCGTAGTGTTGCCTTCGGGCGTGTTGTTGCCGTGGGGTGTAGAGTTGCCTTCGGGCGTGGTGTTTCCTTTGGGCGTGTGGGCGGAATTTGTTTGGGTGGTATGTGGTTGTGGGGAGTTATTTTGGGGTTGGCTGCAGTGGCAGTTACTGGAGTTCAGTAGTAACAAAGACTCATTTGTTCCCTGTTGCACGGTATGTATAGTTTGTTTAGCATTTGTGTTTGTGACCCGTCATGGTTTTGTTTGGGTTTGGGATTTTTCTTTAGTTTGCCATTGCCTGTTTCTACGTACTTAAAAAGCTCTCTTAGAGGCCATGAGCAAAAACACCCTTGTATAATAACTCTCCGTGAAGCTTACTCCAATTTGGTGAGACTGCAGAAATCAGTTGTGCTTGCGTGGGTTCCGAGTCACGTGGGCATACGGGGAAATGAAAAGGTCGACGCACTAGCTAAAGAAGCCCTACAGATGGACGTTACCAACCTCTACATCCCCCACACTGATTATCGTCCTAATATAAACTGCTACATAAAATCCAAATGGCAGGAAGTGGGATTCTTTCCCCGAGAACAAATTGTACCGAGTTAAACCGACGGTCGAGACTAAGTAATGCAGTCCCCAGAAAGCGACGAGACGATTTAGTTCTGACCAGGGCTTGTATCGGTCACACTTACCTTACCCATTCCTACTTACTTCATGGTGATGAGAGACCATATTGTATCCCATGTGATTGTGCTGTCACCGTCAGTCACATTCTCGTAGACTGTTGTGAATACTCTCATATTCGTGAGAAGTACTACACTGTGCCAGACCTGAAGACGTTATTTCAACAGACCGACCCTTATCTCATCCTAGACTTTCTCAAGGAAAGTAACCTTTATAGGATGTTTTGACATGACTCCCGCGCTTGCTTTCGTGTTGACTTTTCAGATAAGATTTTGCCCCATCCTTGCCCTTTTTAGCTAACTTTGTCCCAAATTTTACTTTTACTTTTTTTACTTGCTGACACTAAAACACATTCGTGTTGGTGTGTCGTTAAACCCTATCTAACTAACTAACAAATTGATTCATTGACTGTTGGAACACATTGAGCCATTATGTGCCTTGCAAAATGTATCTGCTCCTGCAAAATGCATTACATTTTCTTAAGTTTGTTTTGTTATATTCCTTGAGTGCTGCTTCTTTGACGAGTTCACCTGTTTTTGATGAAAAACATAATGCCATCAGAGTTAACAGTTATACCGGCCATGTGTGTGAAATATTGCACAAAATGCATATCTCTCCCTGCAAAGAGCAATTGGATGTTCTTGAAATTATGTCATAGTGTTTTGAACAGGTCATATTATGTGGTAAACTTGTGATAAAATAGTAAAATCAGGCAAATGTTTTATGAGTGCCCATAGGCTCATTTAACACATAACTCCACGTTGGTCTCTTTGCAATAAAATATTCGGTCCATTTGTGCGATCTGAGCTACAGCATCATTGGTGTTCTTGTTATTTTGTATAATGTTTCAAATATTTCACTCGTTGAAAGATTAAACTTGTCTTATTCAACTCGGCTGCACCCCTTTGAATAAAACGTTCAGTCTTTCATCTCATGAAATAAAACATTGCACTCAGAAACAGTCATTAGATCTGTATAATATCCAATTTCTCTTCCAGTTATGATGCAACGAGCGAACCACTGCAAGGAAGCGACCTTAAGTTGCATATGGGCAGACTTGTTAATCATGGATCCAAAGCAGAAAGGAACGCCAAAATGTTAACAATAGAATTTGAAGGTAGTCCACATCTTTACATATTTGCATTGAGAGACCTGAATGTGGACGAGGAAATCCTATATGACTATGGACTCAAGGAGAGTGAGTATCCATGGAACAAACCAGTGAGCCTAGGTAGTACTGAAGGATGTGATGTATCCAATGAACATGATACTGTTTCGGGATCTAAAAAGTTGAGCAATGATCTTCTTGACTCAAAGAGGTCAGGTATTGCACATATTGAGACTGCCATTAGAAAACAAGGCTCAAATGACGCAAGCAAATCTACTGGTCCTCAGTTGAATAACCCAGAATTTGGTATTGAGAATCATTCAAAAAGAGCGACCGGTAGCAAATCTGAACCGATTGTACCTGATATGTCTGGCAATGATCATAGGGTAACAGAGGGATCAAAGATCTTGACTGGAATTTTGCTTGACTGCCAAGTATCTGAAACTGATTCAGTAAATTCAGAAACATCAAAGGGTACAAGTGGCACAAGCAAATCTACTGGTCCTCTGTTGGATAACCCAGAATTTGGTATTGATCCAAAAAGAGCAACATATAGCAATGTCTCTGTACCGATTCTTGTACCTGATATATCTGGCAATGATCACAGGGTAACAGAAAGCTCTAAAACCTTGACTGAAACTTTGCTGGACTGCGAAGTATCTGGATCCCATCCAGCAAATTCAGAAACTTTGGAGAGTAAAATTGACTCGAACATGACTCGCATAGAACTGATGCATGGTGAGTGTGGAGTTGTGTTTGAACCTATAGATTCTGATAATGAACCTGACCTACATTTATCAGTTGTTGAAGCCATCAGCACCATTTGGATTGCTGACAGTTCAGGGACAGTTCAAACAAATGATCCACAGTCTCCACACTATGTGAAGAAAAGTTCTGGTACTGTGTCCCACAAACCAATACCCAGTGCTGAAGTACCTTCCAAGGAAGCTGGTAACTCCCCTTTGACTAGCAGAGACATTAGTCCCAAGTGAATGGTTTGAAGTTGCTCTAAACCATTCAGGCGATCCTCTATCTGATTCAGACACTGTAGTTCCAGACTCTGACACTGAGCTTCCCTTCCTCATGACAATTCAAATCCCTAACATGAGCAATGCAAGAGCTACCTTGAAAAGGCGATGCAGCAAAACTGTCTATGATAACTCAAAATCTACTCCAGAGGACCACCAAAGTAACAGAAATAATCTTAAGGATTTGCATGGTGTAGATTAACACGGAGAAGGCAGCGACGATGATGGCTATCCAATTAGGGATGCTCTCCAAAGTTATCCTGGATCAGATGAGGATGCCACATACATTCCTGATTCGGAAGATGATAGCAATGATGGTGACTATGTCCCACAAAGTAACAAACCTGCGAAAAATGTGGAAGATTCCACAACTTCACCAGCATCGTCACAATCAGAGGTTCAAAGCAACACAGTGTCGAGTTCTATCACTAGGGTTGTTGTAATGACTACTTCAAATGAACCTGGAAAGCGCAGCTGGGATAAACCACAATATTGCGCTTTTTATTTGACCCCACAAATGAAACTACCCAGGCATCTGAAATTCAAGCATGAAAGTTAAATAAAAGTGCAAAGATGGTTGACGACAAAAGATGAAAAAGAAAAATCACGTCTGCTAAATTGATGAGAAATTTTGGAAACTACCTTCAGAATGACAGTGTCCTTAGGGAGGGAAAGGGTACCCTGATTGTTGTATACAGGCCACAGTACACAATTGCAGATCCTAATGATTATCTTCCATGTCATGAACGCTATGGCTATTATGCCAAGAGTGAAATATGGAAGCATGCTTGCCCCAGTCATGAATCCAGGAAGAACTTGGATGATGACGAACCTCCAAAAAAAAAAAAAAAAAAAAAAAAACGAAAACGTGGAACACATTGCAAAAAAGGCAAGAATCTACTCCCACCTATCCCAGGGGTCAGTAGCAAGACAAGTGCAATATTACTGAACATGAGCAATGATTCTGTTGCTCAGTATTGCAGATCTGACTCCCTTATCAGAATGTATGCCGATAAGTTAAGAGAAAAACACGGCCATGACGCTGATCAGACAAGTTATATCAGACAGGTCAGAGAGCTTGGGAGACTCATGCTTGAGTATCGAAGTGTCACAGGCCAAAATAATGCTCAACTAAGCGATATTCTCAGTCCTGCGAATTTAATGATGTGATTCGTGCGACAAAACAAACAGCTGGCTTCAATGCAGATACAAACCTCTATAGTACACCGAGTCTAGCATTAAAGATAGGGCACGGGCTAAAAACCTGCTCAGAGATACTAAGGGGTAAAGGACTTGTTGACGGTGATGAATGTTTGGTACGACATTGCAAAGGGTTCATGCAGCTTTATGATTTGGGAGGACGGGATTAGCCATCATGCTCACCGCAGTTTGAGCGAAGGGAGGCGTAATAATCGTAAGACCCTACCCTTGACGGAGGATGTGGTCAAGCTTACAAAGCGCCTTCAGAATGAAGTAAAAGAGAGGAAGCAAAACTTGCTAAGTGCAGTCAGCACTAACGACTTTGGTAATGTTAGTTATTTGTGGGTTGGACTGGCAGAAGTCCTTCTGACACAACTAGTTGTTTTTAACCGAAAAAGACCTGGCGAGGTTTCCAGGATCATTCTTGATGATTATAGGAAGTGCTCAAGTGGAGAAGACTCCATTGTAGACAGTGCACTCTCTAAGTGGGAAGTAGCCCTTTGCAAGTGTCTGTGGCGGGTAGAAATAGTCGGAAAACGGTGGAAAACTGTGGTTGTGCTACTTACAGCCACGATGAAAGAAGCTATGGACACTTTGGTTGAGAACAGAGAAGTGGCTGATGTATAAAGCAACCAGTATCTGTTCAGCAACCTGAGTGGGAATGGTCATCTTAGGGCGACTGATGTCATCAGGGAGCATTCAAAGCTCTGTGAAGGCAAGCACCCAGAAAATCTGAGAGCCACAAGGTTGAGAAAGCATATTGCCAGTCTCGCAAATCATGAATCTTGAAGACAACGAGCTTGATATCCTAGCCAATTTTCTGGGGCATGACGTCCGCACTCACCGCCAGTACTATCGGCTACCGGAGTCGACCATCCAGGTTGCAAAGGTGTCCAAGGTTCTTCTAAAGATTGAAAGAGGGGAGCTGAAAGGCTTGGCAGGTAAAAGCCTGGAAGATGTTCAACTGGATCCTTCAGAAGGTAAGTACTGTCTAAATGTTTTGTTCTGTGTTCAGCTTTTTACGTACGTAGAAACGGGCACGAGGAAACAAAGTAGAACTTAAACCTGACCGGACAAAAACATAACTCTGAACTATTTACAGAATTCTGTACATTGCGCTAGCAAACAAAATGTCTGTGATAACTATGTACAGCTAGCTTTTTACGTACGTAGAAACGGGCACGATTGCGCTAGCAAACAAAATTTCTGCGACAACTATGTACAAAACCACCCTGAACCCAAACTAGTTACATAGGACTATTTACAATCTCACTAGGCAAAACTATTTACATACCCATTTACATCAACAGAAGAGTGTTCAGGTTGAGTCTGTTCAATGCTTTTTGGAACTATGGGTGCATGTGGCCAACCCCCACTATTTACAGTATTAACAATGTGATGTGCTCTTTACATGCTTGTAGCCGGGCGGACCTAATGTGGAACAAAGCAAACCTATTTACACTGAACTACCAAAAAAACTTTCTGGCATGCATGGGCACAGACACAAACAGAACAGAAACCCCAAAAGAAAACGGGGACACAAAGGCAAAACCATTCACACTAAATACTCTGACTGGGACCTTATCTTTTTAATCCGTGGGCTCGGTACGGGCGTCCCAGAGTGATGGGTTCCCCTGTCTGATACTTCGCCTGAAGCCGACCTCTTTAGTGCAGACTCTGGCCCCTCCCCCTCACACAAATCAAACCAACCCTCCCCCGAAGGTGGATCCTTTGGAGGAGGCTCTGAGGCACGCTCCCCGCCATCCGACATCGCCGAGTCTGAGGACAGATCGAGGTCCTCCTCTAATGTCATTATTTCAACCTGACCGGGTGCCGCTGCCAACGATGGCGGAGAGTCTGCCTCAGGAGTCCCAGTACCCCCCTCACACTGCTTGGAGGCAAGGAAGTCCTGCTCAACCTCAAGTGCCGCCTCCTCTAATTCCTGGGTTGAATACTGTGGGCCTGTTTGCGAGGGTTCGGGTGACGACCCCACATCGGCACTGACATGGGCAGAGTACGATGTGGGGCAGGCACCAAACACATGTCCCTCCTCCCCACAGAGGTTGCACCGTACCTCGTTGGGACACTCTGCCTTGCCGTGCCCCAACTGCAAACATTTTCCACAACGTCTGTTGGGACACGACTTGGCTTCGTGCCCCTCCTCTCCACATCTAAAACAGGTACGGGGCTGGCAAAAGTACCTAATGTGGGCCTTGGAACCCCCTATGAAGAGGAACGATGGAATGTCCCTCACCAGTTCCATACGGAACTGTCTCTTGCCATTAAATATACCTTTCAAGTCTAAATATACCTTTCAAGTCACCCACAGTATATTTACACCACCGCATTTCAGAGACAGTTCCGTATTGACTAAGAACCCTCGCAACCAGGCGCTGATCGACCTCGAAGGGAAGGTAGAGCACCGTCACCGCCACAGAGCCATCATATGGGGTGACAGTGAGCCCCTCTACCCCCTTCAGGCATGACACACCCTTAACACGGGCAGCATCAGACTTAAACTTAAGGTCATACGTGTTGCGGGCCTCAAGCGCCTGCAACATCTCAATTTCTCCAATTTCAACACCATTGTCTTTTAACACAGTTAACGCCTGTGGGGGAGGGACACTCACCCCAGACGAAAACTCCAACTTAACAATTGTGCTATCCCGACCTCCGGGCATAGCAGCAGTTTGTGTGGCTCGGGGCCACGGAATGAAAAGAAAAAACTCTGACCAGGTGTTACAAAAGACAAAATTTAGTATGAAGCACACTATAAGGTTTTAAGCA
Source organism: Holothuria leucospilota (assembly GCA_029531755.1). Taxonomy (NCBI): domain Eukaryota; kingdom Metazoa; phylum Echinodermata; class Holothuroidea; order Aspidochirotida; family Holothuriidae; genus Holothuria; species Holothuria leucospilota. The sequence goes on along the minus strand of CM055961.1, from coordinate 29,488,337 downwards.
CAATTGCAATAAATAGTACAGCTATCACACAGTGATACAAGTTGAGCACGGTAAAACGACGAGAGCGAAACGAAAACACGTCTGCTCTCGTCGAAGACCTGAACTGGATGGTAAAATTATATAGTATATAGCCAAGGCGAGAGCGAAACGTGTTCATAGTGCCAATGTTTTCTCGTTATCCAATGAATGCTTATGAAACACTAATTAGAATGTTGCACATATCGTAAAAGCCTTATATCCAGCTATGAACTTTTTCATCAAGTGTGCCTGTCATGTCCCCTATTAGTTTGCTTGGTACAGGTATGTCAGTTTGACTAAGTTCCTAATTTTATGCATATAACCAACAGTTATCTCCCCCTTGTCAGGTCCACAGTTGTAATGCAGTTATTCCATAGTGTATAAGATGTATGCTTAATTGAAAAATATATATATATATATTTTGCCCCCGATTACATGGAATAAGTTCAGCCGTCAATGGAACAGCAGTGCTGTATTCATAGTTTTACGCTTGAAACGTAACAGTATATTTTTCAAACCTGAATATGATGTCCAAGATTGTATATGGTATTTGTCTCGTCATCATGTATGTGTAAGTGTATTTACATAGGTCCACGGTTTCAGTGTATAGTTATTGCATAGTGTGTAAGAAGGTGAATGTCCCACATATCCAACCATGGACATCCACATCAAGTTTAAACAATATGTTCCAAATTGCTTATACATATCTGTGGTCCATGAAATTGATTCCATTTGTGAACATGATGTTCACAGTTACATGATATAGTGTAGGTCAAATCAACAGTTTTACTGAATGGGCCACACACAACAGTGTTGTTTTGTTTAAAGTTGAATGCAATGTACTGTATGATGTGATGTCCCAATTACATGGAATACATCCAGTGAGTATTGGGAATCCACAACAGTGCTGTCGTCGTCTGGAGGTCTATATATATATAATGTATTTTCACATTAAAACTTATTTTTCCCATTCATATTACATGGTACAATGTACACTGTATCTCAAGTCAAGATTTAAGTCCTCGACTTCATATCAGGAACCCACAACAGTGCTGTCCTCGGTTAGAGGTGTATGTATTCTCACAGGAGGTCCACAGTTGCAGTGTAGGTATTGCATGGGTGTAAGGGATGAAAGCCCTATACATCCAACTGTGGACTTTCTCGGTCAAATTTGAACGTGATGTCCCTGATTGCATGAGCCGTCCTGGGTATGACGTTAAACTGCATCCAGGTGGGGTGAGGAGGTCGTGTGTGGCGAGTAGTTTATCCCCGACTATCGCCTATAAAATGCGGACATAAGACCGTTTTTACTCATCCCACGACTGGCGGGTTGTCGGCGCCACAAAACCGAGCAAGCCCCTCCATGGTTGTCCCCCTGTGGGCTGGGGGTTGTAGAATATGCCCACGGTATTTCCCGCCTGTCGTAAGAGGCGACTAAAGGGAAGGACTTGAAACGTATTTAAACTTGTTGACACTATATAACACATTCGTGTTGGTGTGTCGTTAAATCTTATCTAACTAACTAACTGATTGCATGAGATGAGTCAAGATGTCAAGGTGCAAGTACGGGGGGGGGGGGGGCATTATAATATTTACCGCCATGGGTAGTTCCATTTTAAAACAAAAAACCCACTACTATAGAGCTTTTACAATTGTGCTGTATAAATTGTTTTGTTCTTAGAAGAACACAAGAAACAAAAGGAGAAAAGAATATTATCCTCACTTGTCAACACTGAACTCTCTGGGGATTTTATTGTATATCATGTGGTGGTTGCAGCTGAAGATTTATTCATATAAGAAAATTGGGTGAAGCATATGAATCGGTATAGCTCTGGACTGTAGATTCAAAAATTGGGTGTTTAAATGTTGTTCAGCATTTCTGATGTCCTTTGGGCAAGGCACGTTGTCCCCATTGCTCCACTCCTTCCCACCCAGGTGAAACTTGGTGACCTGTGCAGCTTACTTTCAGTGATTGCCAGAGAGCATGCCCGGCCATTTTCCATGATTGGGGTACCTGAAAATCATTTTGTTACCGCTGTAAAACCATTACTGTAGTCATTCTAATAGAAGCGCACTGCGCTAATGCAAACACATAAATAAGCCCCCTATCACCTCTACTCTATGTATTGTTTAGTGAATCCCTTGCAAGAGCCTTCCAAGTTGAGCCTTTGTTTCGATCATTTCACATACCTGGTGGTGCTGAAGTTAAGTGCCTTCAGTATGCTGACGATGTCACATGCGTAATCTCCGACCTAGCTTCCTTCAGGGCCCTTACTGGCACGTTGTCTAACTTTCAAAGAGCCACAGGTGCCAGACTGAACCCCACTAAGACCAAAGGACTCCGTCTAGGTAAGTGGCGGTCGAAAAAACTGCCCTTTGCGGCATCATGGGTAGACGACGCCATAAAGATCAATGGTATATGGTTTGGTTATGGTTCACCCGAGTTACTTACCTGGAATGAGAAAGTGGACCTAGTGGTGGCTAGGTTGAAGGACTTCGGCGATCGCCACATTAGCCTGTTGGGAAAGGTAACAGTTATCAATCGTTTTATTTACCCTCTCTTGTGGTATCCGGGCACTGTTCTGGCTGCTCCAGAGCGTGTCTTGGTGCGACTCGAGAGGGCTGTGTTTAGTTTTTTATGGTCAGGGGGACGGAGCTGGTTAGAAGAGGGGTGGTATACCAGGATCTTAGGCGCGGAGGGTTGGGCCTTGTGCATTTTCCTTCCAAGCTCCGTTTTCTCCTGACCAAGTGTGTTTACAGTGCTGTGGACAGCAGAATGCCTTTTGTCTATTTTGTCCGTTATTGGGGGGGATTATCATTCCGTCGGTTCTTTCCCTCCCTGTTTAGTAACAGTGAACCCCACAGCTGGAGACCCACGGGGGCATACAGTCAAATGAGGGAAACGCTCCGTATTATGTCAACAGTGGGGGATGTTTCACAGTCAAGTGCAAGGGACCTATACCGGGCTGTTTTTGATGAATTGGTTGGCCAGGTCCAACCCAACCACTTTGCTTCAGGGCCGGAAGTGTGGCGTGTAGTCCACAGCAGATCATTAGATTACCGCAGGCGAGACCTGTTGTGGCGAATCGCACATGACGCCATTGTAACTAATCTCAAGCGCCTTCGGTGGCGTCTTGGAGATGGTATTTGCCCCCGCACAAGATGCACAAAGTGGGAGAGTGTGTCACATGTGTTTTGGCAGTGTGACTATGTGGCTCTGTTCTGGGAATGGTTTCAAGTCCTGACTGACCGCCTAACGTTGTGTAACACCTGGGCTGTCAGCCAGGACTATGCTTTGTATGGTCTTTCACCTCCGCCATGCAATACAAGTGTTCAGGACATACTTACCTTTGTTTCGGCCTCCATAAAGCTAGCCTTATGGAGAGACCGATGTAACATTGTTTTTAGGGGGGTGGGGAGGCCTGCTGATGTCGTCCTGGCGTCGGTGAGGGCGGAGGTTAAGCTGAGGGTGGAGTCGGACTTCGTCCGTTTGCCAAGATCGGCATTCGGTAGGCGGTGGGGTCCGCTTGTTTCGGTGAGGGCGGGCCGGGTGGTAGTCAACTTGTAAATATTGATTTTGTTTGTAAATATGGAACTACTGTAATTTGTAAATGGGGCTGTGTTTGTATGTGGGTGGCTTGTGAGGTGCTTGGTTGTAAATATGTTGTAAATATGTATATATGTGTATGTAAGTATCTGTACATATAGTTCTATTACTGTAATGAACATAATTTTCTGTTTGATTTAGTTGTTTGTAAATAGTTTGCGTTTATGTTTCTGCCCGATCCGGTTTGAGTTTTTGTTTTTGTTTGTATGTGCCGTTTCGATGCACTTAAAAAGCACACATAAATAAGCAGATAAGTTGGCAAAACTAGTACGTAAGTGCATAAGATCACGACGCAATGTACCAATGAAGTAAATCGAAGCAAAAAGGGATCTACGCAAGCATGTACACTGCATTCAATTTACTTCGGGCTCATTATTTTTGCTCATCTGCATGGTCGTCACAGAGGAACAAAATCCAATTTTTCTGCGCTTTTATTGGGTCACATCACAAGCATCACAGAGTTGGACAAAACTGTAAGTGTATACTGGGCGTATCATGAGTCGATCACCTAACCAACATTGTGACCATAAAAATATTAAAACATTTACAAAAATCAATAAAACTTTGCAGTAATATTTTGTTATATGTCTTCCTCATTGTGCTATATTTTGATGTTGTTCGGATCGCGTAATCCGTAGAAAATGAATTTTGAAATGTAGGTGGGAGTACATGTAACAATGCTTATGAAGGAATCTTGAGTCAATCGCTACAAAAAACAAGCAAATAAAATCCTGTAAATTACCACATTCAAGAACAGTTATGTAAATAATCTTAGAAAAAAATGTCTTTTCTATCAAAATTTTTAATCAGAGCTTCATCAAAGGCACTTTGGTCACCATTTTTGGTAATTTTTGCAAATTTCTGTTTCATACTTGTGCCGAAACTTGAAAATTTGGCCATGAGAAACATTTTTGCTTTAAACATCAAAAATAATAAGGCAAATCATTCTTTTTGATACTGTTTGGCGAAAATGCATTGCAGGTCATCCATACATTGCAATCACATCGCGCCTGCACGCCGTACTGGCATTTAGAATGCAGTGATCGACTCATGATACTGATCGACTCATGATTACTTACTATACTTCTATTAGGGCATGAGCTTCTATTAGAATGAATACAGCATGTAGTAACTAAATATTAGTATTTTAAAATAAGTTATTTGTCCCCAGAATGTGTGGATGATGTTGACGTGTCAGCCGAGGAATCAGATGGTGATCTCTCTGAAACTGAACAGTCTGTGGATGCTGCTGCAACAACTCCAGGATGTTCTCACTCAGCCACAAACCAAGGCAGAAGAAGTAAGTGCTTGGAAAAATCCGCTAAGGAAGGCAAAGTAATATCAAGCGTGTTATGAACCTCTAGTGGCTCTATAGCTCAGTTGGTATTTTTAGCACATATGTGTCATACTAAGCAAACCCCAGAATTCGCTACATGTTAAATGTCTCTCGGAGTAATCCTACAATTTCTGCAATACATATGTTGTCCCGTATTTTTCTTGTGATCTCCTTGCACTGTGCACTCCTTACAGACTATTGAGTGTGCTTTCCACAGAGTTAGCAAATGCTGTATATAATTGCACAGATGTCTGCGAAACAGCTCAACAGTCATCTATATATTTGTTAAGCACTGCTGGTCTTGTTACTATATATTTCACTGAGTGGTTAGCACAGTTGGTTAAGTGTCAGCTTTCCACCTGGAAGGCCAGGGTTCGAATCCCGGCCGGGTCATACCAAAGACTGGTACCTGGTACCTGTTGCCTTCTCGCTGGGCGCTCACCATTGGAGACTGGAAGGGGGAAAAATGAGGGGTAGGCAATTTGCATGTTGCCATCTGCATGTAATTACCAACTCCTTCACTGAGGTAACTCCACAGAGGCATGACCTTATTCCGTGTACTTGGTGAAGGTTCCACAATACGTGCAGTATCCAGGTCTGCACCCTTGCCGGGCCTTCAATAGGTTTGATCCTCCGTCCGGCAAGTACGCTTCATATCCAATAAACGCGCTTTACAGTATAAATATGACTGTTGTGGAACAAGGTTTTGCTATGCACACAACACTAATGTAAACCTTTGTGAAAGTCTTCATCACTCAAGTTTATTTCATTTGATTTAGACTAAGAGTTAGAGTTTAACACCACAATTTGTAACCTCATTTGGTTTAATTAGGGACGCTACATTCGTGTGCACTATGCTAGAGAGTGGATAGACAACAGCAAATTCTCGCCTTCTCTTGTCGAATAGTGTCCAGATCTCATTGAGGCAGGCGTCTTAGATTTCTGCTCTCATGGACCGCCATTTAAAGTACCCATTGGACAGACGGGAGAGCAGTTTTCAAGTGCAGTCACTTTCCCAAAGGAGAAATGAGCAGGGTGAAAATCACTCAAGCTCATTGCAGTTTGGAGATATTCATCAAAATGCAAAACTGTTTTTATACAGCCTCCCCCATAATTCCATTACACCAGTGGAATCCAAGCAGCCACACCACACATTACATTCAAGCTTAGGAAATGCATGTTATATACTGCTCTTCCAAATCCCTTGCGGGCTTGAGACATTAGCATGGCCATAGTACCTATGCCTTGTATTACAGTGGGTGAGTAAAAAGGAGGACTTCACAATTGAATATGAGCATGTTACATATTTTTTAAAATTTTTCTCTGGTTACCTCACTATCCAAACTTTATCATAATGAAGCGTGGTGGCCTAATTGGTTAAGGCGTCGAGCTAGTAATCCAGAGATTATGGGTTCGAGTCCGCGTTGCATCATTGAGCACGGTGCTTCATCCCGATTGCTCACAATGAGGGGTAGGTGATTTGTAAGTTGCCGTCTGCGTGTAATGACCCCCTCCTTCATAGCGGTCACGCCACAGAGGCATTGCCTTATTCCGTGTCCTGGTGGAGCTTCGCAGCTGACCAGTTTGCAGTATCCAGGTATGCACCCTTGCTGGCCTTGAATGGGTTCGATATCCGTGTCCGGCAAGTGAACCATAAAAAAAAAAAAAAAATGGCTTGCAAGATTTTTTTTTTTTTAGTTTTTTTTTTAGGCTGAATCATTTGTACAATAAAAATGGACAGTCTGTGTGAAACTTTGTGTTCATTTTCCCCAGAACATGCTGCAGATGTTGTAGTGTCAGCCGAGGAATCGGGTAGTGATCACTCTGAAACTGGACAGTGTGTGGATGCTGCTGCGCCAACTCCAGGATGTTCTCACTCAACCACAAACCAAGGCAAAAGAAGTAAGTGCTTTGAAATATAAGAAAAGTGAGGCTGGCGGAACCTGCAGATGGCACCATAGCTCAACTGGAAGGGTGTATAGCTTAAATTTGGGCATAGCCAGTTGCTTCACTGCATCCAGAATAAATGAAATGGCATTTCTTATTGCCACCAATTAGAGACTGACATTTTATAAGCTAGTCTTATTGTTTCAAAATTCAATAAATATTCGGGAAGGTAATTCCAGGATTTTACTCCTATATTCCATTGTCCATTGTTTAATGTACATATGCAGCATACATTCTAATTTTGACCTTGCGGAGCAGCGAGCAAAGGAACAAAAGAGCAGCTAAAAATGGGCAGGAAAAGATACGAGATGTAAAAAATGCAAGTTAAATATGTAAGTTATAAATGTGGAAAACTGATCATGTCCTAATAGAAGTGCAGACGGGTATTTTTTTTCAATATTTTTGTATTTCATCCGCAATGTTCCTAATGGCCAATAGCCATGTAGACATGGCCGTACGGGCCGGGGAGGGGGGGGGGCAGCCGCCCCCAAATGTCAGAAACCTGACTAAATCGGGCAGATATTTTGTATCAGTTGGGCGAAAAATTGGACAGGTAAATTCTATACTCCAGACTCTGGAGCAGAGGTGGCGCGCCAAGGTGGCTCTCAGGAGGACAATTTCTTTAATTAAAACCCAAAATTTTCGGCGCGCACTTTAGAGTCACTCCAATTTCTTCAATAGTTCCATTCCAAATGATAGCATAAGTCCTGTCATCCTTACTAAGTAACATGTAAACAGAGTACACAGGTTATAGTCCAGGTGGTGTCCACACAATGTATGTTATCTTCGATACGGCCTACAACCCCTACCGTTTTTTATTTTTTCTCTTTGTTCTTAATGATTACGTGTTTTGTGTAAACCTACCCAAGAATTTTCGTGCGCTTCGCGCGCTTATTCAGTTTGTTTTCCGGGAAGAACAATGAATCAGGGTGGAATTATTTTCCTTTACAAAGTTTATGCAATATATGCCCCGCAATGGCAGAGTGTAGTACACAGGTTTTCTTCAAATCCCCCTCACCAGTTTCTCGACAGCATTGGGGCTGTCGAGGCTGCTCCCATCGACAGTGGCGGGGGAACTGGGGGGGGGGGGGCTTGGGGCTCAGCCCCAATGAAAAAAGTGGGGGGCTAAAGGTATGTTTAGTCCCCCCCCCCCCCCAATATTTGCCAAGTGCAGACATGAGGTCCATATTTCAAGGCTGGGTACATGCAGCTTAAAACACTCGGGGAGTCTCGTTTTCGGCCATCTGGAGGGTTTGTAAAGCCAAAATTTTGTACACCCCGCACCAACCCATGGTGGCGCTCCACTTAGATAATCTTCCTGGCACTCAGCCCCCCAATATTTTTTCCATCCCGCCGCGCCTGCCCCTCGGGAAAGTCTTGGCGCCACCCCTACTCTGGAGTCGGGCAAAAAATCACCGCCCTCCCTGAGAGAAACGGTCCCGTACGGCCATGTTTGTAGACATGACTTCAGCTATTCTGGTACTCTCTGTTTAGTACGTTAAGGAAATCCAAAAAATCGGACCGACTTTTAGCCGGTATGTGTCTGAAAATATGACTCATGTATATGCTATTGTGCATCGAGAGGGGACCATGGGGACCTGTGTAATACAAAGTCAATAGAAAACACATACTTTTAAAAAAGGCCTGTTCACGGTTGCAAGTGCGCATGCTCACCACTTAGTGCAAATTTGGGATGTAGGGTTTTTGAGATATCCTCTTTTCATCTGTGCTATTTTAAAGAGAATCGTTAAATGACCTTTGGCCATTAATGGCAATAGTGTCTATTGTTAGATGCGAATAGTCCAACTCTGAAATACCTCACCCACAGTGAATTTTGATTTGCTATGTAGTTGAGCTCATTGTTGTCTGAGGGTCTGACAGAAGTCCAGTCACTGATGACTTGCATTAGCATCAGCAAGACAAGGTACTGCTGACTTAGATTTGAGTCTTCCATTTGTTTATACCCGATCATCTCTGGTCACTTCCAAAAATTAATAGACTCGTTGGGCTTGAGCATGGCATGAATCAACGTGGGTCAGGCAAAATGGATTGAATATCCATAAAAATAGGGACAGAGGCAGGGGATTGTCGGTAGGAAGATGTCTGGAAGATTCCCAATGATAGTTGCATGTGAGAGAAGTTGACTGAGGATATGTCTAGTTGGGAAGTAGACATATAAAAAATTGTCAAGGTTTTGTGGGGTAGGAGAAATTTTTCTGTGTACAGAATGCCCAGAAGTGTTTTTCTGTCAGAAACTGCATGCATGGTCATAGAATATGAAGCTAGGTCTTCTTTCTTGTAAGATGCTTAAGCTTTTGTTTACACATTCAGATGTACCTCCTGGCACAAGGAAGCCATGGACGACTCGAGAGAAGAGTGCCGTAGCAAAACATTTGCGGAGGCACCTCATCGGCAGAAAACTTCCTGGGAAAGCTGACATCATGCCCCTCCTTGAAGCAGAGGGGAATGTTTTTCGTGAAAGGTCTTGGAGAAACATTAAAGACTTTGTTCGGAATCAGATAAGAAAAACAAACCCAATGAGTTTCATTGAAAATTAGACTGACACAAAGCACTGTGATCTATGCATGGGAACAAGTAGTCACTTTTATTTCTCTCATGCACAGCATTGCCATTAACATCAAATCCATTGATCTTTGAGATGTAGCAGTTTTACACATCTTTTTTGCATACCAGACTGTCACATTCTTACAACCTTTGTTCACTGCCCCCACTCTGTACCACTCGATATAATAGGGTTAACCACTAACACTGAAATGTTGGTCAACCACCCTCTAGTATATGATCCAAATTTCAGTGAGATCAGCCCTCTTATGTGTGCAGATAAGTAACATCATTTCTTCAGCATGTCACTGGGCATGAAATGTTAATAATATTACCCTGGGGACAAAAACTTTCTGCTTTATTCTTTTTTATCAGGTTTTGCTTGGGGTGGAGAGATATTGGAATAAATGTTGGGCATATTCAAATATGCCTGTATTCACTTTCCGATAAATTCTTTGGAAATTGGCCTCCCATACAATATTGGTGAAAACCCCTAGCCTTGTGCAATGATTTCCAACTTGGGGACAACATTGTGTGTATGGAGAGATTGGAAGGGGAAAATAATTACTTTGATCCAATCTGGTTTTTTGGAAAGTTTTTTGTACTATTCTTTGTTCATATAATGTTGCTTTTTGCTCTTTAACCTATGTGATTTTGCACTTTCTTGCCCAAAATGTTTGTTCTTTGACTAATGTTTACCAAGCTTGGACACACTGTGTTAATTGACTGTCAGGGCATAATTTGTGAAATCCTATACATGGCATAACTGACACGTGTGTATTGTTGTTGAATCAGTCTGGATGCAGCAAATGGTGATGCTGTTGATTTGATTTTTCTCAGTAAACTAAAAAATAAAAATAAAAATAAAAAACTGAGAATATAATTTGAGTTAAAGCTGCGAGCATGGCCATTTTATCCCAGTAATCTTTACAGCGTCAGCCATACAGCTTTAGAAATATATTCGATCTCCAGTATCTAATAGTAGCGCTTGCCTTGTGCACTGTGAGTTCCACATCATTAGAACTGGTTACAACTCACAATTCAAAAATAGTTCCTTATTGAATACCAGGTTGGTCACATAAGACCCTTATGCCTTATTATATAACAATGTATAGGGAAAACCCACAGTTAATTTTGGATTAGTAGATCTTAAAACTTTTGGACATACATTGTGGCTACCCAGACAAAAAGCAGTTGAATACTGAGCTACTGTAGAGCCTTGAGACTTGAGGTGAGGCCAAGATAGACTTAGCAGCAATTGAAATAACTGTGATCTACAGAGAGGTCCTGACACATTGATTGGTTATACCGTTGCTTTAGTAGTCACCAAGACTTTTGTTTGTTTGTTAAATTACATAGCACAAGAATGTTTCATATAGTTCTTTGATGTTTCATTAGTGTTGAAGGAAACTTTTTCTGGGTACTTTCATCTATTATCTGCAATGGAGATAGTTACTGTATGTGACTGCTTAAATATGATTTGTCCTCCCTCATTTATCAGAGGTCAAAATACTTCATTAGATCTCAGCTGTGTGATTGCAGTTTCTGCAGATAAAAAAAATCAAATGAGACTTGACTGAAAGGAGCCTCCACCAATCAATAATTGTGTTTTTAGGTAAATGGCTGAAAGTCACTCAGTAAAGTTTTCAAATGTTTTGTTGTTTCGTTTGTGAACAAGAATTGCCACGTTGCTTGGTGTAGGCCACATCTTTCACTGATCAGTGGTGAGTAAACTTATAATTAGGTGCGGTTGGAATTGACAGGCCATGAGCTACTTAAGTTGTTAAGAATGACATCTGGTAGTTGGGGAGTCATTTCATTGGAAGAGAAGAGGAACTTTTCCTATTTTTTGGTTGATTCATTTGATTGATGTGACCCTCTGTTTGCAGATCTCAAAGCAAACCTCATGTTATTGGCATGAACTGCAATGTGAAGCACAAACTACTTATTCCCCCGAGGTTGGCCTGAGTGGATGTGTTCGTCACTTCTGTTAATTATATGGCCTGAGTGGATGTGTTCGTCACTTCTGTTAATTATAAAAATGTTGTAAAACCAACTTTCTCGATTGAAAGGATTAAAAACACATTGCTGTAATTTGCATGTCGTAAGATTTGATGTTTCGCATACCATTTAATAAATTCCTGTTGGTAGGCCTTGAAGCTTTAGTTGGCTGTTGTGTCAATTTGGCAGATTAGGTTGTTGAACCTTATACCAGCGATAATATTGCCACTGCAAGTTCACAGGAGAGGTTGAATTTCATGCTGATAGTGAGACTTGTGCTCCTTGTAAGCTTTGTTTCTAGCATTTTTTCTTTGAGCCAGAGGTATTAAAGTTGCATGCAAAAGAAAAACTTCTTTCTTCTCTTCACATTCTTGACCATTTTTTATGTTAATTCCAAGGAGTGTACCGGTAAAAATGATGGAACCACTGTGACACTCATGCTCATGTTTGAAACATGATGTGAGCATGAAGATCTAAATTTAGAGGAAGAGTGGTACACATGCATGTAGGAAAAACTACAGGTCTGTGGCACTTGGCCTATAATTGCTGCAGTGAACATTTTAATAGATGTTACGATAACTATGGCTGCTTACAAGTCATAGAATTGCATAAATACAAATAATGTGCCCTCATTTTCCCTGTGAATTGACCAACAGTTCCCAAGGCCATAAGGGTTTGAGACCAGGACAATAAAGACCAAGACCAGCAAACACCTGTTCCATGGGCCTCATCTCTGGCTACCATGGTCCTCAATGTCATGCACAGAATTCATAGATGTGTTAAAGAACGTGTCCTCGTTTGGAGGTGCATGAAGGCCTGTCACACGAAAGTCCTCTCTTGTAATGTGGTAATGTAGTTTGGCTTTTAAACACGATAACTCGACCCCACCTGGATGACTCAAGCTCATGCTTGCTATGTGTGTTCCCCATAATGAGTACATGATCCCTATTGTTTTGGAGTCAGGCCAGAGGTCAAGTCTAAAATCCTTGGTCAAGCTGAAATTTGGTGTGTAGCTTTCTTATGGGAAATACAAGAACCCTATTGTTTTTGGTGCGGATCGGGATCATTTTTGGTTTAAAAAGGGGGAAATTTGTGAAGAATTTGTATTTTGGCCAATTTTAGCTTGTAAACACGATACCACGATCCCACCTGGATGGAGCGAGCTCATACTTAGTATGTTTCCCCGTAATTAGTAGATAATTCCTATTGTTTTGGGGAAGGCCAACGGTTATCCGAGGTAACCATAGGTCAAAGTCTAAAATCCTTGTAAACACGATACATCTGCAATGCTTGGTCAGATCCAACTGACATTTGGTGTGTAGCTTTTTTATGAGGAAAAGTACAGGAACCCTGTTTGTTTATCGGGGTGAAAATTGACATTTTGGCCAATTTTAGCTTGTATGCAAGCTTGGGAGAATGGGAAGTTCAAACGGGCGATAGCCCGATTGAACCCCATTAAAAAATACCACAAAATCACTCCCTCGGTCGTCTAGGGGAATTCCTTACATACCTAACTCTCAAGTATTCCACTCACGGTACGAACCCCCCTGGATGTGTTACCGTTGAAAATTTCAGGATTTTGAGCTATTTTTACGAAATTTTGGTCAAAATTCTCCGTTGAAAGCTTCATCGGTAACTTTACTTGCCACTAAAACCGTTTTGAGATGAAAATTTAGGAGAGGAATCGGATCTTGTTTTTAAAATTTGTGACGAAAAGCCTCAGTGCATGCAGGAATGTCATTTTACTCTGAAGGGAAACGGTGATTAGCGATGTCCCACCGCCAAGGCAGAGATTCTCTAATGCATATGAAAGTCAAGGTTAGTGCCCACAGCTTTCTGCTATCTACTTCTGAAAAGCGGAAAAAAGCAGAATAAAGCAGCATTTGACATTAACAAAGCAGGTAGAAATTTTTAGGCTCTTGACAATGTCAAATGTCATTCGAGGGACACAATTTGCCATTGCATGGCAAATTTCATTTCCTTGAATTTCACTACATTCCTCCTTGGGTGGTGGTTCTTTTATATGTTCACCTATTTTTGACAAGACAATATTAGAGTTAAGGCAGTAAAATCAGTAATTGCAAAAGCTATGCAATTGTGTTCTTGGGTAGTGGTTGTTCAGAGATTTTGATACAAGATCAGATGATGTAATCAAAGGTAAAACGGTAAAATAAGGCAGAAGTTTTATGGGCCTCACAGGCTCATTCAAAACATGTCTCTGTGTTGGTCTCTTTGCAATGAAATATTTGGGACATTTGTTCGGTTTGAGCTGCAGCATCATTGGTGCTCTTGTTATTGTTACATCATGTACCAGATCCTGAGTTTATTCCCACTCCTCGTCTGTAACTGCCAAGGATAATAGGTCACGGTTACCAACCCTTATGGCCTTTGGAGGAGTGGCTGGATACTGTTGTGTAGTTTTATTTGCAAAACAGTTCCAAGTCCTGAGTAGCACCACTCAACGCCAACGCTCCAAACTACCACCATGAGCAACAAAAGACAACACTGTTATGATTATTTATTTCAACAGTCTTGTCTCTGTCAGCAAGAGAACCAGACTTCACACCCTACTTGACAGTTTCTCCCCTGCATGACTTGATTCTTGGCGCTGAAACCAAGCTGAATAACAGTATTACTGGCCAAGAGACCCCCCCCCCCCCACGCACTTATGACCTATTCAGGAACAACCGTTCTTTGGGAGGACGGGGTACTTGTTTCTTATCGTCGTGAAGCCCCAAAATTGTAGACGACCCCCCTTTGAGATTAGCTGGGTCCAAATATAGGCTACCTATGATAGGTCCCTTGTTTCCCGCGTCTTCTATACCATCGAACACCCCTCCTCCATATTGAATCTTTCTGGCAAAAAAATACCAACTAGTCATAGTAAATTTTCCGCAAACCCACCACCCATCTTGGTGTTGACATCAATCTCTAGGACATCTCGTTCTGTCCAACAGGAGGTTCACGCTTGAAACGTATTGATTTCAAGCGTGTGAACGTAATGCTCATGATTAAATTTACTGTCAACATGCAAGTCCTCGATTTCATATCGGGATCACACAGAAGTATGTCCTCGTTTGGAGGTGTATTGTGCATTAACACAGGAGGTCCAGGCGTCACACGTATTCATTTCACACATGTTAATGTGAAGACCACGATTACATGGTAGCCTATAGGTCAAGTCAGCATATATTGTCCTCAACTTCAGGATCCCCGGCAGTGTGTCCTCGATTGGAGGTGTATTGTGTATTCACACACAAGTCCTCGATTTCATACCAGGATCCCACAGTAGTGTGTCCTCAATTGGAGGCGTATTGCGTATTCATACACAAGTCCTCGATTTCATATCAGGATCCCACAACATTGTGTCCTTAATTGGAGGTGCATTTGCACAAGTCCTCGGTTTCATATCGTGATCCCCAGAAGTGTGTCCTCGATTGGAGGTGCATTGTGTACTTACAAAAGTCCTCGATTTTATATTTTGATTCTGTAGCAGTGTGCAGGGGCGGATCTACATAGGATTTTTCGTTTTTTTTGGGGGGGGGGGGGGAGCGCTGATATAGGTCCGTAGCCAGCTTTTACCTGGGGAGTCGTCATGCGCGGCAGGACTATCTAAGCGGAGCGCCACCATCGGTTGGTGCGGAGCGAATAAGAAAATTTTTGGCTTTACAAGCCCCTCAGATGGTCAGAAACGGCACTTCCCGAGTGTTCTAAGCTACATGTATCCAGCCTTCAAATATAGATCTCATGTCTGCAATTTCTCAATTAATGAGAAAAAAAATCAATCTATGAAAAATGGTAATATATCATGTTTGTAAGCGGAGAGCCACTATCAGATGGCGCGGAGCCGCCAAGAAAATTTTTGGCTTTACGAACCCTCCAGATGACCGTAAACGGCACTTCCCGAATGTTCTCAGCTGCATGTACCCAACCTTGAAATATGGATCTCATGTCTGCGGTAGAGTTGGCAAGTATGTTGTCTACCAACATAACGTAATGTTCCAAGGCCGGTTTTAAGAAAATCAATATTCACCAAGGGAAGCCACAGTCATGAAAGGTATCAAAAAAGGATGAGAGTGTTTCATTTCACCCTAATTCCGTACTCTCATTCACTTTTGTGAACATCAGACATGATTTTTTAGCCCAAAAGTAGACCGAAAACAGTCAATGACTTTCACACACAAAGTCAATGCGGACCTAAGCACATAAGCTAGAGCCTAACTATAGGCTTGTCAAAAAGGGTAGGCGGTGCACTGTCTGACGTCACACTCTGTCGGTGAACCTTGCACATTTTTAGGAAGGGCCCGTCGAACTCATCGTGCGTGATTTCATGCGAAAGATTCTATGGCTTTTTTTAATTTGCCGTAGATGAATATTTTGAGGGCTGGTCCTTATGACCAGTCAAAACAGCTACTCATACGGCTTACATTGGCTTAACCAGCGGAATTGACATTTTGCCCTGAAAAACGCCAAAACTCCATTTAAATAAACCAGAAAGCCAAGAGGCTTCGTGATTCCTTGCCGAAAGGGGGGTGCTTTGTTACACTGAGGTTCATCCATCAAATTTATACTTCTCTACTTCATTTTTTATGATGTGGTCACAATTTCACCCCTGCTCACATCAGCTCATGCCACATGACCTTTGAACCAAAACTTTAATTACCAAAAAAATGAAAAAAAAAGTGTTCGGACTTCCACTGACCTTGAATGACCTTTGACCTCTGCCAAAAACAATAGGGTTCTCCCCCTTGATATGACAAATCTACATACCAACTATGAAAACCATCTGTCATTCCTATCTCAAGATATCACAATTACAAGGTTTTTGGACTTCCACCTATGGTGACCTCGAATGACCTTTGACCTCTGCCAAAAACAATAGGGTTCTCCCCCTTGACATCACAAATCTACATACCAACTATGAAAAGTGTCGGCCATTCCTACCTCGAGATACCAAGATTACAAGGTTTTTGGACTTTGACCTCTGGTGACCTCGAATGACCATTGACCTCTGCCAAAAACAATAGGGTTCTTCCTCTCAACATGACATGTCTACATACCAACTATGAAAAGTATTGGTCATTCCTGTCTCGAGATATTGCGATTACAAGGTTTTTGTACTTTGACCTCTGGTGACCTCGAATGACCTTTGACCTCTGCCAAAAACAATAGGGTTCTTTCTCTCAACATGACATGTCTACATACCAACTATGAAAAGTATCGGTCACTCCTTTCTTGAGATATCGCGATTACAAGGTTTTTGGACTTTGACCTCTGGTGACCTCGAATGACCTGTGACCTCTGCCAAAAACAATAGGGTTCTTTCTCTCAACATGACATGTCTACATACCAACTATGAAAAGTATCGGTCATTCCTTTCTTGAGATATTGCAATTACAAGGTTTTTGGACTTTGACCTGTGGTGACCTCGAATGACCTTTGACCTCTGCCAAAAAGAATAGGGTTCTTCCTCTCAACATGACATGTCTACATACTAACTATGAAAAGCATCGGTCATTCCTATCTCGAGAAATTGCGATTACAAGGTTTTTGGACTTTGACCTCTGGTGCAAAGTGCAAAGTCATGTGGCATGAGCTGATGTGAGCAGGGGTGAAATTGCGACCACATCATAAAAAATGATGGAGAGAAGTATTAATTTGATGGATGAACCTCAGTGTAACAAAGCAACCCCCTTTCGGCAAGGAATCACGAAGCCTCTTGGCTTTCTGGTCTTCATTTGGTGGTATTACTGTTCTGAAAACCAAAAGAATTCACCGATTTCCCTAATACCCACTGTAGGCCTAGCCTACAACAAATCAATTAGAATTAAACTTCTCGTTATTGAATTTAAAAAGAGATTTTATGTAGGCTATACATATTCATTGGCAGGGATGTTTTGGTAGCTAAAATTAAAGTGGGGATGTTTTGCTAAAGGGACGTTTCGACTGGATACCCTTCACCCTGCACACTTTAAGACAATGTCTCAATTACACAAGCAAGTTCTGTTGCTATGGCCAAAGTCAATTACCAAATTGGTGAAAAACTCCAAAATAATGAATCCTGCAAGTGCAAAAAACCCTCATACAACAACCTGAAATGTACTCGCAGCTTTCAGTTGGAAGGGTTTTGTATGGGGCAATTTTCTCCAGAGAAGCATGGCATTTTTGGCATTACCTAAACATACAGTATCCAATGTATAGGCCAAATGTTGGGCTATGTGCACCATGAACCTAAGCTACACATGTGTCTCTACAGCCCGGCTACTTCTAGGCCTAGAACTGCAGGGCTTATTTGAACCTTCCGATAATTTTTGGTGGGAAATTGATGTGTTGTACTTGTTCTGTGATGTATTGTGTTTATTATGTGTGGAATGTCTTATTTATATCGATAAGATTAGCCTACATATTTACTTGTGTAAACTTCTTACATCATTCTAACACATTTTAGGCTGAGCTACAGTACATAACCCATATATGTTATTGTTACGAGAGAGTGTTAAAAAAATACACTCACCAAGTGAGCATTTGCTTGGACAAATTTTAATGAAACTTGGGCACAGTGATACAAAGATAAAGGGCTATCAGTGGTGGTCAAGGATGGACTCAAAAGGTCCGATTTATGGGTCAGTTTGGGGTCATTTATAACAAATGTTACTTTGTGTCTTAAAGATTCAGTGACAGTATTGGGTGTTTGTCATTGTAACTTGGCTTTTGTGTATTTGTTTTATTACTGGTGTTGAGAATTTTAAGGTCAGTGATCATTTTCATGCATGGTGAACTACCTGTGAGGTCATGACCATGTACTTTAATACTTTTGAAGTGGGGCAAGGGTCATTTAGGGTCAAAGAGAGGTCAAACAAAAGGCCAACTGAGCATAATTATGCGAAAGCCTTGAACTCCTAGGGGTTGTGTTGGAATTTTGTCAGATTTGGCAAGAGCATTCAGTAGATGATGGGTCATCAACTGGGTGTTTTTGAAGTAGGTCAAGGTCATTTGGGGGTCATGCAAAGGTCAAAACAGTGAAATCTTGCAAAAACCTTAGAGTGCTAGGGGTTATCTGCAAATTTTATCAAATGTAGCTGGAATGTTCAGTGGATGATGGCATGTGCCAGTTGTACTTTTGAAGTTTGTCAAAGGTCATTTGGGCTCTTAGAGAGGTCAAAGGTGGAATCACACAAATCTTCATCTCCTAGGGGTTTACATCCAAATCTCATCAAAATTGGCCAGTGTTCAGTAAATGATGGGTCGTCAATGATGTATTTTGAAGTAGATCAAAGGTCATTTGGGGGGTCATAGAGAGGTTAAATTTGGAATCACACAAGTCTTCATCTCCTAGGGGTTATATCCAAATCTTATCAAAAGTTGGCCAGTGTTCAGTAGATAATGGGTCATCAAAGATGTATTTTTGAAATACATCAAAGATCATTTGGGGTCAGAGAGGTGAAAGCTGGAATCACAGAATCTTCATCCTGGGTAGGACCTTAAACTGCATCCGGTTGTGGAGTTTGTTTAAACGTGGGAGTAATGAGGTTACCCTTTGCCACAACTACCTCCGGGGCACCCTTGGGCAAGGTGCACCTGTATTTGCCCCGGTGCTTTTTAAGTGCTGTTCCCTTTGGGCGTAGTGTTGCCTTCGGGCGTGGTGTTGCCTTCGGGCGTGGTGTTGCCTTCGGGCGTGGTGTTGCCTTCGGACGTGGTGTTGCCTTCGGGCTTGGTGTTGCCGTCGGGTGTGGTGTTGCCTTCGGGCGTGGTGTTGCTGTCGGGCGTGGTGTTGCCGCCGGGCGTGGTGTTGTCTTCGGGTGTGTGGTGGATTTGGGTGTGTAGTCTTTGTTTTTAGTGTGGCCAGGGGGGAGGTTGGTCTGTGGGGTATCTGGGTTGTTGTCAGGGTGTGTGTGGTTCTATTGTTGTAATGAACATAATTTTCTGTTTGATTTGGTGGCGTGTGGATAGTTTTGCCTTTATGTTCCTGTCCGATCCGGTTTGAGTTTTGTTTTTTGTTTGTATGTGCCGTTTCGATGCACTTAAAAAAAGCAGAATCTTCATCTTCTAGGGGTTATATCCAAATGTTATCAAAGTTGGCCAGTGTTCAGTAGACGATTGGTCATTGAAGATGCATTTTAAAGTAGGTCAAAGGTCATTTGGGGTCATAGAGAGGTCAAACATTGGAATCACTAAAAAGCTTTTTCAACTCCCATTGGTTATATGAAAATCTTATCAAAGTTGGCCAGAATGTTCAGTAGATGATGGGTCATCATAGTTGCTCTTTTGCAGAAGGTTTAAGGTCGTTTGGGGTATTAAAAGGTTGAACAATGGGATCATGCAACAGCCTCCAACTTTACAGGTTTGTGTCTGAATCTTGTCAAAGTTGCCAAGACAATCCAGTAGATGGTGGGTCATTAAAGTTATACTTTTGAAGGTCAAAGGTTGTTTGGGGTCAAACAGTAGAATCAATCAAAAGCCTTTAAAGACTAGGGGTTGCATTGGAATCTTATCATGTTCCATGGATGATGGTTCATCATAGGTGTACTTTGTGTTGATGTTAAATGCCATTTATGCCAATGGTTTTCCATATGAGTTTTGGTTTTGTATGATATATTGACAAAGGAATAGTTTTCGATGGGCCTGACAAATTTGGGTATAAATACTTCATTTTCACCGGCACAATTACCTACTGTATTGTGCCCACAAGCACTAAAAAATGTCCCAAGCTGGGCAACTCTAAAATGCCATTGCTGTGACCATTTACTGTACATGGACAGCACTGAAGGTTCTACATCATGACTGTCCATGCACGACGCCTTGGTTTGAATCACTAATGAAGCTACATAACAGAAATTGTTTGAGTGAAATTGTAGTTGAGCTACAGCATCATTGATGCTCTTGTTGAAGTCCTCATGCTTTCGGGTTGCAGCTGCGACGACAGGCCGAGATGCATTCTTGCAAATCAGATAACCGGATGATGCATCAATATTTACTGCCGAACTCCAGGCACTTAAGATGGCATTCGATCTGATCGAAACCTTGCACGGCCGCCAGTTCATTGTGTTCACAGACTAACTATCCAGCCTTTTAGCACTCAAAGGCCATGAGAACACCCTTATGTAGTAGCTCTCCGTGAAACGTACTCCAATTTGGTCAGGCTACAGAAATCAGTTGTGCTTGCGTGGGTTCCGAGTCGCGTCGGCATACGCCGAAAAGAAAAGATGGACACTAGCTAAAGAAGCCCAACAGATGGACGTTACAAACCTCCACTTGCCCCACACTGATTATCATCCTACGATCAACGATCACATAAAATCGAAATGGCAGGAACTGTGGGATTCTTTCCCTGAGAACAAATTGTGCAGAGTCAAACCAAGGGTCGGGACTGTAGGTGGTGCAGCCCCCAGAAAACGGAGAGATGATTTGGTACTGACTAGGGCTCGCATCGGTCACGCTTACCTTACCCATGCTTATTTGCTTCCACGGGGATGAAAGACCATATTGTATCCCCTGTGATTGTGCTGTCACCGTCAGTCACATTCTCTTTGACTGCTATGAATACTCCCATATTCGTCAGAAGTATTACACTGTGCCGGACCTGAAGACATTGCTTGAGCGCATAGATCCCTCCCTCATTTTGGACTTTCTCAAAGGAAGTGGACTTTACAGAAAGTTTTGACATGACTCCCGCATTTGCTTTTGTCTAGACTTTTTAGGATTTTGCCCAATGTTTTTCCTTTTTTTAGTTCCTCCCTACCCTTACCCTTTTTTTTATCTAGCTGACACTATATAACACATTTGTGTTGATGTGTCGTTAAATCCCATCTAACTATCATGCTTTCATTTACAATGATCACATTGACATTGAACATTGCCTGGCATTTGCACCTTTCTTGTTGTATCACATATAATTTTATGTAACTTTGACAGATGGCACTGACCAGTTGAATGCAATTTCCATCCCAGGTATGAACTTTTCATATAATCTTAT
This sequence comes from Holothuria leucospilota, assembly GCA_029531755.1. Taxonomy (NCBI): domain Eukaryota; kingdom Metazoa; phylum Echinodermata; class Holothuroidea; order Aspidochirotida; family Holothuriidae; genus Holothuria; species Holothuria leucospilota. The sequence continues at coordinate 29,466,893 of CM055961.1, read as the reverse complement.
GTTCATGAATGGATGAATGGTGGGTGGCTGGGTGGATGGATGCTTAAGAGAAGTGGATATATTTACCCATCAGATGCCGACGAATGTTGTGTTTGTGATGTTGTGAGTGGAGATGAAGGGCCAGTTTCACGACGGACACAATTTGTGCTTCTTCATGAACACAAAAGAAAATGACTCAAACTGTTGTAAATGGATATAAAGGTGATGTAAAAAATATTCATGTACTTAATATAACTCTCCTACATACTACCAAAATACTACTTCATAGAAACATTGGATTAATGGATATTTGCAGAGCTGCTAACTGTGACATGATATCTCAAGATGATTAAGGTTGAAGGACCTCATTAACCATGTGGAGTAAGTGATCCATACTGAATTTTTCAAAACAAACGTAATTTGGGCCACTGGAGGTCAAATGGTGTAAACATACAACATGTCAAGACATGTCATGCTTAAGTAACAGGTGTGTTACCCAGGTGGAATCCTTTGATTTTTTCCCCTTTGTAAAAGTCAAATTTGGCTGCTATGGTCATAAGAGAGTACAATGAGTTGAGTAGATGATCAAAATGTGATTGGCATGGCCAAAGGTCATTAAGGTTAACGTGTTATGCTATTGAAAAACCCGGAGATTGTATAGCTTGAGGAGCCAGGAACTTAATTATGTAAACTACTCAAACTGCAGAGATCAAAGGTGGGAACCCTTTTCCTCTGACCGGCCGTTTTTTCATAGCCACTCTCTGGGCACTCGCGGAAGTAACAACCTTTCCCCGTAACAGCCTTAGGTAGGATCTTGGGGAAAACATCTGTAAATAAGGGAGAGGCTCCCAGAAGCGGTGGGGTTTGTACAAATTTGAAGGCCACTATTTAAATGACATTTAATGTGTAAGGCTACACAGACCAGATGCATTGCAATTTTGTCTATTTATGTATAAAGTAATACTGAAAAAGCAGAATCCAGAAGTGCGTTCAAAGCGCGCAGAAAAAAAAATAACCACTCTTTCCTTTTCTTCATGTCCTGGGTATGACGTTAAACTGCATCCAGGTGGGGTGAGGAGGTAGTGCGTGGCGAGTAGTTTGTCCCCAACTCTCGCTTATAAAATGCGCAAATGATACCGTTAGTACTCTTCCCATGACTGGCGGGTTGTCGGCGCCACAAAACCGAGCAAGCCCCCTCCCCCCGTTTGGCCCCAGTGGGCTGGGTGTTTCAGAATATGCCCACGGTATTCCCCGCCTGTCGTAAGAGGCGACTAAAGAGGAGGACTTGAAACGAATTTATCTAGTTGACACTATATAACACATTCGTGCTGGTGTGTCGTTAAATATTATCTAACTAACAAAAATTTTCCTTTTCTTCACGTTACAAAACTATCAAATTTTCAACAGTGAATCCACCCTTTGGAGGAACAGCTTTAACCCCCCCCCCCCGCCCCTCCTCAATCTACCGGGATACAGTAGCGCATCCACCGAGGTTTGCACTGTAGTAGCTTCACCTATAGATAAGAGTGCGTTTCTATTCAATGATACGTAGCCTTCCACCCACATCTTCGGTTATCACCAATAATACAAAGATCTTGCAACTGGTTCATGTGCAGCGGAAAGATGGTCATGTTGTATTGTGCACACTAGGCTCTAAGTAATAACCTGTTACAGTTTCACAGTAAAATATCTTGAAAGTGGTATAAACAGGATAAAAGGGTAGGCTGTCTACACTTCATTTTCAGCATGTACTGTTCACCCAGTTTGTCCACACCTTATGAAATGAATTCATCCATCTTCAAACTGCAAACTACTGTTGGTGTTATCTAATATGATATAACAGCATAAAGCAGTCATTAAAACCATCTAAATGATAGCCCATGAGTGAATGGTACTGTTAACTTGTGGTCTTTGATCGCACTTGCCTACAGGTAGATCAATTGGTTATGCTTACATCAGCAGTTGCATACCTTTATTCATTCCCATGATGCATTATGCTGCTTTCTGTTGATCAAAACTATTCTTGGCCTGGTGGGAAATAATGTTGGTTTTTGTGCTATGTGAACGACATGGTCGTGTAGTCTCTGTAATGCCATTCTACATCAGTGGCTTTGAAGGTTTTTACATGTATAAACCATGCATTTGTAATCCCAATAGTAATAATGCGCACAATTCCACAGAAATGTTCAAAGACACAATTACAAAGGTAAAAACAGTAAAAACAAGATAAAGACAAACACACTAAAAGAAAAAAACGCCTTTAAAACATGTTTAACAAAATCAAGATAAAATACGACCAATGAAAAATAATGATAACCTAAAAATGACGAAGAACCAATGGCCAAAAGCTAACAAAGAGCAAAGAAAGTCGGATTACACATTAAAAGCGACTACTTCAGTTTCTAAACGAGCCTTAAGGTATCTCTTATTTTTGGGCTTTCTTAAAGAAAGTAAGCTTTACACGAAATTTTGACATGACTCCCACATCTGCTTTTGTCTAGACATTTTTGTAGATTTTGCCCAATCCTTTTTCCTTTTAGGTGATTTCACCTCATCATTACCTTTTTTATCTGGCTGACACTATATAACACATTCGTTTTGGTGTGTCGTTAAACCCCCATCTAACTAACTTAAAAGTATCTGGGCCTAGGTCTAGACAAGGAATACTACGAATTGAAAAGGTAGTTAATTCCACAAAGTGGGAGCTTGATTTAGACTACCCAAGAGAAGTAAGATCCTTGAAACTGCTATGCTGCTTTATGCAAAACTGAAACTCCCTGTAGACCCTAGCATATGCCTCAACGTCAGGCTTATGACAGCCTATCTAACCTAATCTAACCTAGCCTATTGGACAAATTAATGGGCAAGGCACTTGTAATATGATGCGGTCTTATTTTATATTGTAGAAAAAAGACTCGATGGTTAATGGAGACTGAGATTTGCGTGTGTATTTCTGAGCTGGTTTATTCAGTACTTAACACGAAAACTAGCAGTATAGCTTTTTGGCAAGGAGCAGGCAAGTAAGAATTGTAATGTATACGTGCATAGTATCATCATCATACAACACCCCCCTTGTTATAATAAAAAAGAATACAAACACTAAGAGCTCAAGGTGATCGCAGTGAGTTCCTATGGCTCAAGTTTAAGTTTGAAAAACAATAAGGCTTCTACCCAGCTAACGTATATACAATATCAATATGAGATATTAATAAGCACTCATTTCGTCATAATTCCTTACTAACAAACTCAAGAATTTGTCTTCCCTTGGTTTGTCGACCCGACCGTATTTGTTTTGCTTGAGTGATCTCTTTGTATGTGTATCTAGTCTTATGGTGTGTCTCTGTTTTGTTTCCTTGTAATGCTGATGGTTTGCCGTGTATGTCATAATGTGTGATCTCTGGGTCGATGTTGAATTGAACTCGCTTCTCTGAGGCTTCACATTCTCGTCGACTGTTGTGAATACTCTCATATTCGTCAGAAGTACTACACTGTGCCAGACCTGAAGACGTTATTTCAACAGACAGACCCTTATCTCATCCTGGACTTTCTCAAGGAAAGTGACCTTTATAGGACGTTTTGACATTACTCACGCGCGTGCTTTCGTGTTGACATTTCAAATAGGATTATGCCCCATCCTTGCCCTTTTTAGCTAGCTTTCTCCCAAATTTTACTTTTACTTTTTTACTTGCTGACACTATATAACACATTCGTGTTGGTGTGTCGTTAAACCCTATCTAACTAACTATCTAACTTTGAGGCTTCCTTTAGTTGTCGCCTTTTACGTCCCTTTTTTTTTTTTTCCCTTGTGTTGTGACTTCATAAGAGCGAGGTTCATCCTTGATCCGTTCCACTTTTGCAGGTTTCCATCTTTTGTGTCCTGTTTGATTCTGAACATATACACGTTGGCCTGGGATGAGGGGTGGTTGTAATTGGGTTGCTTTGTCATAATAGTCTTTCTCGGTGGACTGAAGGGTTTGTAGTCTTTCAGAAATGTCATTCTTGTACGGGTTGTTGTTATGTATTTGAGTTGGAAGTGTTGATGGGATCTTTCGTTTGTACAAGAGTTCTGCTGGAGAGGGAATTTGTGAATCAATTGGGGTAGTTCGAATGCACAAGAGTGCCATGTACACATCTCGTTTGTCCTTCAGTGCTTTGGCCGCTGTTTTTCACTGTTTGTACGAAACCTTCGGCCATTCCATTGGATTGGGAGATATACCGGGCTACTTGTGATGTGTTGGAAACCCCATTGGTTGGCAAATGACTTAAATAGGTTACTGGAATTACTGACTGCCATTGTCACTTATGAATTTTGAGGGTATGCCATGTTCCGAGAATATCTGCTTCAAGTATGAAATGGCGGCCTGGCTGGTTGTTTCCTTTTGGGATGCGTCGGATGATGGGGAATTTATAGTAATAGTCGACCACGAGTAGATAGTCTTCTCCACAGAAGGTGAATAAATCAGATCCAACTGTTTGCCAGGGTGGCTTCTCAGATGCTACCTGGTTTTCTATCTGAAAAATGAAGAAACTCATGGGTGTTTCTGTATTTTGCTTGTTGCCGATTGGGTTGAGTCTAGATAGGGCATCTACTTGATACATCTGTAGGCGAAGTAGCATTCTGTGCAGCCTTTGTGGTGCTGCTGACAGATTTTTGAGATGGATCATCTCAAGAGGCTTGTGGTCTGAATGAACAATAAAGGGCGCTTTCCGTAGACGTATGTGTGGAACTTTTCACAAACAAGGGTGACAGCAAGCATTTCGCATTTAATGTTGGCATATCTTTCTCGGCACCTGTTAGTGATCTAGATGCGAAGCTGATAGGTTTCCCTTCCTGCATAAGGGTGGCTCCTAGTTCCTGCAGGGACGCATCCACTTGCAATACTGATTCTTTCTTTGGATCGAGGTATGCAAGGGTCGTGTTTTGGCATATTAGTTCTTTTATTTGTTTGAGTGCCTTCTGATGGGTAGCCGTCCAATCAAACTGGCTGTCCTTCTTTAGTAGTTCTCTCAAAACTGATGTGTGTCGAGAGATTAGGGATGAAGCGTCCCATGTAAGTTGCCATTCCCCAAGAATTTGTGGAGTCGGGTTGAAATAATGACAGTAGAGGAGGACCTCGATCTGTCCTCAGACTCGGCGATGTCGGATGGCGGGGAGCGTGCCTCAGAGCCTCCTCCAAAGGATCCACCTTCGGGGGAGGGTTGGTTTGATTTGTGCGAGGGGGAGGGGCCAGAGTCTGCACTACAGTGGTCGGCCTCGGGCAAGGTGTCAGACCAGGGAATACGTCACTCTGGGACGCCCGTACCGAGCCCAAGGTTAAAAAAAGATAAGATCCCAGCAGGAGTATTTAGTTTTATTGGTTTTGCCTTTTGTTTACGCTGGTCCCAGTTTTCTTTTGGGGTTGCTGTTCTGTTCGTGTCAGTGTCCATGCTTGCACAGTTTTGTTTGAAAGCTCAGTGTATGTAGGGGGTTGGCCACATGGAAATTTTATGTAAATAGTTTTGCTTTTGTGAGATTGTAAATAGCCCTATGTGATAAGCTTGAGTTCCGGGTGTTGGGTGTTTCTGTATTTTGCTTGCCGATTGGGTTGAGTCTAGATAGGGCATCTACTTGATACATCTGTAGGCGAAGTAGCATTCTGTGTAGCCTTTGTGGTGCTGCTGACAGATTTTTGAGATGGATCATCTCAAGAGGCTTGTGGTCTGAATGAACAATAAAGGGCGCTTTCCGTAGACGTATGTGTGGAACTTTTCACAAATAAGGGTGACAGCAAGCATTTCGCATTTAAAGTTGGCATATCTTTCTCGGCACCGGTTAGTGATCTAGATGCGAAGCTGATAGGTTTCCCTTCCTGCATAAGGGTGGCTCCTAGTTCCTGCAGGGACGCATCCACTTGCAATACTGATTCTTTCTTTGGATCGAGGTATGCAAGGGTCGTGTTTTGGCATATTAGTTCTTTAATTTGTTTGAGTGCCTTCTGATGGGTAGCCGTCCAATTAAACTGGCTGTCCTTCTTTAGTAGTTCTCTCAAAACTGATGTGTGTCGAGAGATTAGGGATGAAGGGTCCCATGTAAGTTGCCATTCCCAAGAATTTGTGGAGTCGGGTTGAAATAATGACAGTAGAGGAGGACCTCGATCTGTCCTCAGACTCGGCGATGTCGGATGGCGGGGAGCGTGCCTCAGAGCCTCCTCCAAAGGATCCACCTTCGGGGGAGGGTTGGTTTGATTTGTGCGAGGGGGAGGGGCCAGAGTCTGCACTACAGAGGTCGGCCTCGGGCAAGGTGTCAGACCAGGGAATACGTCACTCTGGGACGCCCGTACCGAGCCCAAGGTTAAAAAAAGATAAGATCCCAGCAGGAGTATTTAGTTTCATTGGTTTTGCCTTTTGTTTACGCTGGTCCAAGTTTTCTTTTGGGGTTGCTGTTCTGTTCGTGTCAGTGTCCATGCTTGCACAGTTTTGTTTGAAAGCTCAGTGTATGTAGGGGGTTGGCCACATGGAAATTTTATGTAAATAGTTTTGCTTTTGTGAGATTGTAAATAGCCCTATGTGATAAGCTTGAGTTCCGGGTGTTGTTTTATATTGCTGACACAGAAATGTTTAGTAGGAGAATTCTGTAAATAGTTCGCGGTTATGTTTTTGTCCGGCCCGGTTTGAGTTCGCCTTTGTTTCGCCGTGCCAGTTTCTATGTACGTAAAAATGAAAGAATTTGTGGAGCTGCTGGCTATTTTGAGGTGCGTCAATTACCTTTATGGCCTTAATTCTCTCCGGATTTGGCCGCACGACTGATCCCCTGTCCCTCATGACCCTGTATATGCCCCGGTGCTTTTTAAATGCTGTTGCCTTAGGGCGTAGTGTTGCCTTCGGGCGTGGTGTTGCCTTCGGGCGTGGTGTTGCCTTCGGGCTTCGTGTTGCCTTCGGGGGTGGTGTTGCCTTCGGGCTTGGTGTTACCTTCGGGCGTGGTGTTGCCTTTGGGTGTGTGGTGGATTTGGGTGTGTGGTCTTTGTGGGACTTTGTTTTGGGGTTGTTTGTGGTGGTTGGGCTGGAGTGTTCTTTTTGGGTTGGCTGCAGTGGCAGTACTAAATCTCAGTAGTTCTATTACTGTAATGAACATAATTTTCTGTTTGATTTAGTTGTTTGTAAATAGTTTGCATTTATGTTTCTGCCCGAGCCGGTTTGAGTTTTGGTTTTGTTTGTATGTGCCGTTTCGATGCACTTAAAAAGTCCCTCATGACCCTGAACGTTAACGGCATGAGGGACAGTCGGAAGCGGTCCAGAATATCCCAATTTTGCAAATCACTGGGTGTGGACTTCGTTTTCCTCCAAGAGACCCACATTACGAATGAGGACGATGTCCACACCTGGTCCTTTGAGTGGGGTGGGGGTTTACATGCTTCCTTTGGTTCAACAACATCGTGTGGTTCAGTTATTTTAGTTTCGCCAAGGTGGACTCCCCTGGTCGGAAAGGTTGATTCTGATCATGAGGGCCGGTTGGTATGCATTACAAAAAGACACCCTAGCGGGAATTTTTTCCTGTGTAACGTGTATGCGCCCAATCGGCCTTCAGACAGAAGGGACTTTTTCATGACCCTGTCATCCTTCGTTCCTGAGAGCTTTTTACGTACGTAGAAACGGGCACGAGGAAACAAAGTAGAACTTAAACCTGACCGGACAAAAACATAACTCTGAACTATTTACAGAATTCTGTACATTGCGCTAGCAAACAAAATGTCTGTGATAACTATGTACAGCTAGCTTTTTACGTACGTAGAAACGGGCACGAAGAAACAAAGGAGAACTTAAACCTGACCGGACAAAAGTACAAAGGTGAACTATTTACAGAATTCTGTACATTGCGCTAGCAAACAAAATTTCTGCGATAACTATGTACAAAACCACCCCGAACCCAAACTAGTTACATAGGACTATTTACAATCTCACTAGGCAAAACTATTTACATACCCATTTACATCAACAGAAGAGTGTTCAGGTTGAGTCTGTTCAATGCTTTTTTGTAACTATGGGTGCTCCTTACGTGCTCCGGAACAAAACACCGGACGTGACATGAAACACAAGGACAACTATATATACACCAGGCCAGCATTCATGTGGCCAACCCCCACTATTTACAGTATTAACAATGTGATGTGCTCTTTACATGCTTGTAGCCGGGCGGACCTAATGTGGAACAAAGCAAACCTATTTACACTGAACTACCAAAAAAAAAACTTTGTGGCATGCATGGGCACAGACACAAACAGAACAGAAACCCCAAAAGAAAACGGGGACACAAAGGCAAAACCATTCACACTAAATACTCTGACTGGGACCTTATCTTTTTAATCCGTGGGCTCGGTACGGGCGTCCCAGAGTGATGGGTTCCCCTGTCTGATACTTCTCCCGAAGCCGACCTCTTTAGTGCAGACTCTGGCCCCTCCCCCTCACACAAATCAAACCAACCCTCCCCCGAAGGTGGATCCTTTGGAGGAGGCTCTGAGGCACGCTCCCCGCCATCCGACATCGCCGAGTCTGAGGACAGATCGAGGTCCTCCTCTAATGTCATTATTTCAACCTGACCGGGTGCCGCTGCCAACGATGGCGGAGAGTCTGCCTCAGGAGTCCCAGTACCCCCCTCACACTGCTTGGAGGCAAGGAAGTCCTGCTCAACCTCAAGTGCCGCCTCCTCTAATTCCTGGGTTGAATATTGTGGGCCTGTTTGCGAGGGTTCGGGTGACGACCCCACATCGGCACTGACATGGGCAGAGTACGATGTGGGGCAGGCACCAAACACATGTCCCTCCTCGCCACAGAGGTTGCACCGTACCTCGTTGGGACACTCTGCCTTGCCGTGCCCCAACTGCAAACATTTTCCACAACGTCTGTTGGGACACGACTTGGCTTCGTGCCCCTCCTCTCCACATCTAAAACAGGTACGGGGCTGGCAAAAGTACCTAATGTGGGCCTTGAAACCCCCTATGAAGAGGAACGATGGAATGTCCCTCACCAGTTCCATACGGGACTGTCTCTTGCCATTAAATATACCTTTCAAGTCACCCACAGTATATTTACACCACCGCATTTCAGAGACAGTTCCGTATTGACTAAGAACCCTCGCAACCAGGCGCTGATCGACCTCGAAGGGAAGGTAAAGCACCGTCACCGCCACAGAGCCATCATATGGGGTGACAGTGAGCCCCTCTACCCCCTTCAGGCATGACACACCCTTAACACGGGCAGCATCAGACTTAAACTTAAGGTCATACGTGTTGCGGGCCTCAAGCGCCTGCAACATCTCAATTTCTCCAATTTCGACACCATTGTCTTTTAACACAGTAAACGCCTGTGGGGGAGGGACACTCACCCCAGACGAAAACTCCAACTTAACAATTGTGCTATCCCGACCTCCGGGCATAGCAGCAGTTTGTGTGGCTCGGGGCCACGGAATGAAAAGAAAAAAACTCTGACCAGGTGTTACAAAAGACAAAATTTAGTATGAAGCACGCTATAAGGTTTTAAGCACAATTGCAATAAATAGTACAGCTATCACACAGTGATACAAATGAGCTTTTTACGTACGTAGAAACGGGCACGAAGAAACAAAGTAGAACTTAAACCTGACCGGACAAAAACATAACTCTGAACTATTTACAGAAATCTGTACATTGCGCTAGCAAACAAATGTACAAAACCACCCCAAACCCAAGCCAATCACGTAGGACTATTTGCAATTTCAATATTTACAATACAGTTGAACCCGACCCCAACTGCAAAGGTGAACTATTTACAGAACCCTGTACATTGCGCTATTGTACAAAACCACCCCGAACCCAAACCAGTTACACAGGACTATTTACAATCTCACTAGGCAAAACTATTTACATACCCATTTACATCAACAGAAGAGTGTTCAGGTTGAGTCCGTTCAATGCTTCCTGGAAACATGGGTGCTCCCCCCGCGCTCCGGAACAAAACACCGGACGTGACATGAAACACAAGGACAACTATATACACCAGGCCAGCATTCATGTGGCCAACCCCCACTATTTACAGTATTAACAATGTGATGTGCTCTTAACATGCTTGTAGCCGGGCGGACCTAATGTGGAACAAAGCAAACCTATTTACACTGAACTATCAAAAACACTTTGTGGCATGCATGGGCACAGACGCAAACAGAACAGAAACCCCAAAAGAAAACGGGGACACAAAGGCAAAACCATTTACACGAAATACTCTGACTGGGACCTTATCTTTTTAATCCGTGGGCTCGGTACGGGCGTCCCAGAGTGATGGGTTCCCCTGTCTGATACTTCGCCTGAAGCCGACCTCTTTAGTGCAGACTCTGGCCCCTCCCCCTCACACAAATCAAACCAACCCTCCCCCGAAGGTGGATCCTTTGGAGGAGGCTCTGAGGCACGCTCCCCGCCATCCGACATCGCCGAGTCTGAGGACAGATCGAGGTCCTCCTCTAATGTCATTATTTCAACCTGTCCGGGTTGAACAGACGTCGTTATTTCAACTTGACTGGGTGTCGTTGCTAAGGGTGGCGGAGAGTCTACCTCAGGAGTTCCAGTACCTCCCTCACACTGCTTGGAGGCAAGGAAGTCCTGTTCCACCTCAAGTGCCGCCTCCTCTAATTCCTGAGTTGAATACTGTGGGCCTGTTTGCGAGGGTTCAGGTGCCGACCCCACATCCGCACTGACATGAGCAGAGTACGATGTGGGGCAGGCGCCAAACACATGTCCCTCCTCCCCACAGAGGTTGCACCGTACCTCGTTGGGACACTCTGCCTTGCCGTGCCCCAACTGCAAGCACAGACATTTTGTTTGCTAGCGCAATGTGCAGGGTTCTGTAAATAGTTCAGAGTTATGTTTTTGTCCGGTCAGGTTTAAGTTCTACTTTGTTTCTTCGTGCCCGTTTCTACGTACGTAAAAAGCAATGTTTTGCTTGTCGGAATTGGACATGTTCATGGACGTCCTGGGTAGGACGTTAAACTGCATCCGGTTGTGGAGCTTGTTAAAGCGTGGGGATAATGAGGTTACCCTTTCCCACAACTGCCTTCGGGGCACCCTTGGGCAAGGTGCACCTGTATTTGCCCTGGTGCTTTTTAAGTGCTGTTGCCTTTGGGCGTAGTGTTGCCTTTGGGCGTAGTGTTGCCTTTGGGCGTAGTGTTGCCTTTGGGCGTAGTGTTGCCTTCGGGTGTAGTGTTGCCTTCGGGCGTAGTGTTGCCTTTGGGGCATAGTGTTGCCTTCGGGCGTAGTGTTGCCTTCGGGGCGTAGTGTTGCCTTCGGGCGTATTGTTGCCTTCGGGCGTAGTGTTGCCTTCGGGCGTAGTGTTGCCTTTGGGGCGTCGTGTTGCCTTCGGGCGTGTTGTTGCAGTGGGGTGTAGTTGCCTTCGGGCGTGGTGTTTCCTTTGGGCGTGTGGGCGGAATTTGTTTGGGTGGTATGTGGTTGTGGGAGTTGTTTTGGGGTTGGCTGCAGTGGCAGTTACTGGAGTTCAGTAGTAACAAAGACTCTTTTGTTCCCTGTTGCACGGTATGTATAGTTTGTTTAGCATTTGTGTTTGTGACCCGTCATGGTTTTGTTTGGGTTTGGGGGGGCTTTTTAAGTGCATCGAAACGGCACATACAAACAAAAAACAAAACTCAAACCGGATCGGACAGGAACATAAAGGCAAAACTATCCACACACCACCAAATCAAACAGAAAGTTATGTTCATTACAACAACAGAACCACACACACACTGACAACAACCCAAATACCCCACAGACCAACCTCCCCCAGGCCACACTAAAAACAAAGCCCCGCAAAGACCACACACCCAAATCCACCACCAAGCCCGAAGGCAACACCGCGCCCGAAGGCAACACCGCGCCCGAAGGCAACACCACGCCCGAAGGCAACAAACAGCACTTAAAAAGCACCGGGGCAAATACAGGTGCACCTTGCCCAAGGGTGCCCTGGAGGCAGTTGTGGCAAAGGGTAACCTCATTACTCCATGTTTGGGTTTGGGTTTGGGTTTGGGTTTGGGTTTTTTCTTTAGTTTGCCAGTGCCTGTTTCTACGTACTTAAAAAGCTCGCTAAAGAATCATGACATGGTTGACGTTTGGAGAGCGCAACATCCCGGCTTGTCCGTGTTCACTTGGCATCGACCTGATGGCAGAGACGCCTCAAGGTTGGACCGGGTGTACTCTCCAGCTGCACGGTCACCAAGTGACTGTGAAGTTGTGACATGTCCAATTTCGGACCATGATGCAGTTACTGTCTCCTTCAAGCCTCCAGAGTCATGGCCAACTGGGAGGGGGTTCTGGAAAATGAACACAGATATTCTAACGGAGGCAGACTACAGTGAACAGTTTAAAGCCAGGTACGAAGGGTGGCGAACATTGAAGCCGGCCTTCTCATCAGATTTAGAGTGGTGGGATGACGTAAAGTCCCGCATCACACAGTTTACAGTTGAATACTGTGTAGCAAGAGCTCGTCGAAGAAGGGAGGAGTTCCTCTCGCTATGCTCTAGGGAAAGGAACGGGGACTCCTCCGCACTTCACGCAATCCAGCAGTATCTGGATCAGAAATTGCAGCACGGGGCCCGCGTTCGTGCTCGCGTGCTTTGCGTGGAGACTGAGGAAAAGCCAACTATCAAATTCTACCGGGACGTCACAAGGTGTGCCATCGATCGCCGCATAAAGGCAGTCCGTGACGTCCACGGTACGGTACAGAAGGACCCTCTCGACACCTTGGAGGTATTTAAGACCTTCTATGAACAGCTTTATACGCAGGCAGATGTCGATGAGGGCCTTCATCAGTCCCTGCTAGATAATATTGACAAGACCCCCTCTCAAGAGCAGAATGATGGACTTGGTTCTCCCCTGACTGTCGACGAGCTCTGGAAGGCGGTGGCGAAGACGAAAGGAGGAAAGGCGCCTGGGTCCGACGGTATCCCAGTGGAATTTTACAAACGCTTCTGGGGTACCGTCGGACACGATCTCCGTGATGTATTCGCCTTTGCCTTCCTTGCTGGCTCATTGAGTCCCTCGCAGCGCACAGGCGTTATAACATTGTTACCAAAGTCTGGAGACCCCCTAGAACCGAAAAACAAGCGACCAATTACCTTGTTAAATGTAGACTACAAGATTCTGGCGAAAGCCCTTTGTAACAGGCTAGGCACGGTCATGCCGGATCTTGTAGGTTCGTTCCAGACATGTGCGGTGCGGGGACACAGTATTCAGCAGAACCTCTGGTTGATGCGGGACTTAGTTGAATATGTGATGGACCGTGATCTTCCATGTGCGCTTGTCTCCCTCGATCAGGAGAAGGCCTTCGACATGGTTGATCACGGATTCCTCTTTAAAATCCTGAAGAAGTTTAGTTTGAATCCAGTTTTTGTTAAATGGACCTCTTTACTGTATAACAGTGTATATAGTCGGGTTATCGTTAATGGCCTACCGTCGGATCCCTTCAGAGTTCAACGCGGGGTACGGCAGGGGTGTCCCCTGTCACCTCTACTCTATGTATTGTTAAGTGAATCCCTTGCAAGAGCCTTCCAAGTTGAACCTTTGTTTCGACCTTTTCACATACCCGGTGGAGCTGAAGTCAAGTGCCTCCAGTATGCTGACGACGTCACATGCGTAGTCTCCGATCTAGCTTCCTTCAGAACCCTTACTGGCACGCTGTCTACCTTCAAAGAGCGACAGGTGCCACACTGAACCCCACCAAGACCAAAGGACTCCGTCTAGGTAAGTGGCGGTCGAAACAACTGCCCTTCGCGGCATCATGGGTGGACGACGCCATAAAAATCAATGGCATATGGTTTGGTTACGGTTCACCCGAGTCACTTACCTGGAATGAGAAAGTGGACCTGGTGGAAGCTAGGTTGAAGGACTTCGGCGGTCGCTACATTAGTCTGTTGGGGAAGGTAACAATTATCAATCGTTTCGTTTACCCTCTCTTGTGGTATCCGGGCACTGTTCTGGCCGCTCCAGAGGGTGTCCTGGTGCGACTCGAGAGGGCCGTGTTTAGGTTTCTTTGGTCAGGGAAAACGGAGCTGGTCAGAAGAAAAGTGGTGTACCAGGTTCCTAGGCAGGGGGGATTGGGCCTCGTGCACTTTCCTTCAAAGCTCCGTTTTCTCCTGACCAAATGTGTTTTTAGTGCCGTCGACAGTCAGATGCCGTTTGCCTACTTTGTTCGTTATTGGGGTGGATTATCATTCCGTTGGTTCTTGCCTACCCTACAGTGTACCTCACAGCTGGAGGCCCACGAAGGCATACTGTCAGATGAGGGACACTTTCCGTATCATGTCAACTGTTGGGGACATTTCGCAGTCCAGTGCGGGGGACCTGTACCGGTCCATTTTTAGCTCATACCAGCATGCTGGTGTGAGCTATTGTAATCACGCAGCGTCACTCTGTCTGTCTGTCTGTCTGTCTGTCTATCTATCTATCTGTCCACACTTGTTCAAAATGCTTCTCCTCCCGCATGCTTTCATCGATTTGTTTGAAACTTGGACACAATGTTCCTTGGGTGGTGGACCATTTGGGGTGTTCAGGAATTTTTGGTCCTAGGTCCCATGTGGGCCCTATGGCCCTTTTTATGAAATTTTGCAAAATGCTTCTCCTCCTACAGATTCTCTTGTACAATGTTGGTGGTTCGTCATAATGTTACTCTGTTAGTGGTCCCTTTAGGGTGTTCAGGAATTTTGGGTCCAAGGCCCAAGATGGGCTGTAGGGTCCCTTTTGTGAAATATTGCAAAATGGTCAACCCCTCCTCCAGTTAATGTTAAATAGAGTTGACAGTTTGTGATAATGATGCTTGCTTAGTGATCTGTGTATGGCATCCTTGAATTTTGGTTGAAGGTCCCATGTGGGCCTCAATGGCTCATTTTATGAAATTTTACAAAATGCTTTTTCTCCTACAAATTGTGTTGTACAATGTTGATGATTTGTCATAATGAAGCTCTGTTAATGGTTCTTACAAATTACTTCTCTAATTTGGGATAAAGAATACTTTTGATACCTTTCTAACCAATGATGTGCCACCCCTCTATTTTACCAGTCTCACAAAATCACTTTACTACCTATATATTTCTCTGTACTGCGCTCTCTTTAAAACTGTCTGTGTACAAGAGGTCAGTCCTGTGTGGTTGTTTAGGTTAGTTTAAAGGGACCTGCTGGACAGTATGAACAATTCCTGTATTGTAGGTCTGTTGGCATCATAATTCATCATCGTGCATGAGTGGTAATTGACAATGCCTCTTCCTTCCAAAGTTACCTGTTCCTTGATAACTATTCTAAGTTCCATTTGAGGCAGTACTTTCATGGTTCCATGTGGCAGCCAGAGAGCTAATACTAGATCGTTTACAAACTGTTAACTTATCAAAAATGTGTGTAAAAACCAGAAGCTACTGGACTTTTAGATGTTGTAATCCAGCAGTTGAAAGCAAGGATTGCACTGCTAAGGTCAGACAGTAATCAATTATAGTGTGTTCTCACGTACCCCGCGCTCGGGGTAACACCGTGTTACCCTGAGCGCGAGTAACGTGAGAATGCGGGTTTACTCGGGGTCGGTGTTAAAATTTCGATCCACCTCCGAACGGAGGGTTCTGCGGTTTTAAACACCGTGTTTGTGTAATTAATCATGCATCACTGGTGGTCTACGGAGCTATGTGACCTCTAATTCCGTTTCAGGAAATGTGCATTGGGATAAGAGGCTGTAGTAGAGTGGCAGCTCCCTGGTAGTAGTAAGTATACGGCAACGTTACGCAATAGTACAGTGCACAATGCGAGGTTCGTAAAGTTAATAGTTAATTGTAAATGCCGTTGTACTCCTCGAATACAATATTTGAAGCTGTATTTCTTACTTCACCAAAAATGGCTCCCATTATTCGGAACTCGGCGTTCGTGGCCAATCTCCAGAGTGTTATATAGCTCCTCTTCTCAACACATACGGCCCTCGTCATGACGGTGTCCTGTTTTTCTATAGTAGGTCTCAATCGGTCACACATGAATGTAAACGTCTCCCGATCCACCCGAAAGTTCTCCTTCCTAAGAGATTCTGCAGATCTACTCCACATTTAAAGCCTAAGCCCATTTTTAAAAGTTCTCCAAAATGCTTCTTATTTCCCCACCAGTTCCAGCTACTCAACTAGTGCCAACACTCTTTGTTCATCAGAATCAATTCAATTAAGTCTTATGACAATTTCACTTTCATGCCACCCCACCCCCACCACAAATAATAAACACCATACGACAACAATCATCAAAAGTATGAGCTTCTGCACCATTGGTGCTCTAGTTGATGACTTGGTTGGTCAGTTCCAACCCAACGACTATGCGCCAGGGCCGGAAGTGTGGCGTGTAGTCCACAGCAGGTCACTCGATCACCGCCGGCGTGACCTGCTGTGGCGGATCGCACACGACGCCATCGTAACGAATCTCAAGCGCCTTCGGTGGCGTCTTGGAGATGGCATTTGCCCCCGCACTGGATGCACAAGGTGGGAGAGTGTGCCCCATGTGTTTTGGCAGTGTGGCTTTGTGGCCCTCCTGTGGGAGTGGTTTCAAGTCCTGGCTGATCGCCTCACGTTTTGCAACACCTGGGCGGTCAGCCAGGACTACGCTTTGTATGGTCTGTCACCCCCGAGGTGCAATACAAGTGTTCGCGGGATACTTACCTTTGTTTCGGCCTCCATAAAGCTGGCCTTATGGAGAGACCGGTGTAATATTGTATTTAGGGGAGAGGGGAGGCCCGCGGACGTCCTCCTGGCGTCGGTGTGGACAGAGATTAAGGCTGAGGCTGACTTCGTTCGTTTGCCAGGGACGACGTTCGGCAGGCGGTGGGGTCCACTCGTTTCGGTAAGGGCGGGCCGGGTGACGGTTAACCTGTAAATATTGTGTTGCTTCCATTAGTTTTTCCTTTGTAAATAGTCCTGTGTGGTGGGTGGGCTGGGGGTGCTTGTACATGTTAGCCACAGAATTTTTCGTTTGTCAGCTTCATGTAAAATAGGTTTGTAAATAGTTGTAAATAGTTCACAGCTGCGTTTTTACCGGTCCGGTTTTGGGTCTTTCTGTTTGACAAGTGTCCGTTTCTATGCACTTAAAAAGCACCGCATCAAGTTTTGAAAAGATAGTACTTCTGCCATTTTGTGTGTTATCTCCTTAAGGGTGGGAGTATGCTGATGGGAACTCTTCATGGCCCGGTTGTGGTCTTTGGGATCAAGACATATGCGCCAGCGCCTGTTGACCTTTTTAAGTACGTAGAAACAGGCACTGACAAACTAAAGGATAATCCCAAACCCAAAGAAAAACCCTGACGGATCACGAACACAATGTCAAACAGACTACACATACCATGCAACAAGGAACAAAAGTCTTCGTTACTACTGAGATTTAGTCTGTCACTGCAGCCAACCCAAAAATACCATGCAACAAGGATCTGTATGGTGCATTTCCCTGATGCATGGACAACTGGTGGCACGTTCTTGTCAACCACAATGTGATAACTACCCTTGAAGTTCCCGATCCTTTCAAATCGGTCCGGGTATAACTTTCAGGTCACTCACCTGATTGATGGGTCTGTGTTAGGTTGTTTGTATGCCACAGTGTAGGGAAAGCAATTTCAATTGAATGATGGCTGGTCCTTGCTCCTCAGCAATGTAAAAGTCAGTGGAAATGTTTTTGTTGTTGTAGCTGCCTGAAATAGTGCCAAGTGCCATAGTGGGGTATTGCCCCCCCTCCTTTATAAGCAGTAACCCTGGTGTCACATGGTTTTGCCATCTTGGACAGAGGTTTGCCTGTTTTGTTTACAAACTCAGGGTATATTTTTTTTATAACATGCATTGGAATGACATTCCCTTGGGCCCTGTGTCTATTTTGACCCTAAGTGTTGCTGGTCTCCCATTAACTTCAATGCCGATTGATGCAGAAGCTTCACTCACCTGGCCAGACTTATTGCTCATATTATGTATGGTGATTGAATCGAAACTTAGGGTTTTGAAATCTTGTTCAATGTCACCACTATTGTCAACACAAGAGCGATTTATCATATCTATGTTTGTTTCGTTCTTCACGGACTTCTGCCTGATAGACGATCACTCTCTTCTAGACCTAGATCTGTTTCTTAGACGATCGCTCTCTTCTAGACCTAGATCTGTTTCTTAGCCTACTTCTATTTTGTTTACCTTGGTTATCTCGTTTTTTACGCCTATACGCAGCCTCCCAGTGGTTAGGTTTCTGACAGTAGTTACATGTTGAACCTTCGGCTGGGCACCTGCCCTTGTGTGGGTACTTGAGGTTACATTTTCTACAATTGGTTTCACTATCTGCATTCGACCTGGAACCAAGATTTTTGTTTTGACCTTTATGGTTGATGAAATCAACGGAGACTGTGGCGGAGGTAAATGCCTCGATATGAGCTTTTGTAGCCTCATATGTTCTTGCAATATCAATTGCTTTATCAGCTGTTAGGGTTTCATCCTCACTGATGAGTTTTTCTCGCACCTTTTTGTGTGCAGTTCCCAAGATAAGCTGCTCGATAAGCCTCTGTTCGGATTTAGCAGCACTGAATTTGCATTTGCCTGCTTGAATTCGACATTTGTCATGAAATCTTCCACGTTTCTGTGGGTAACTGCTTCATTTTTTGCAGTTGAAAACGGCTTAACCCAAAATTTACCTTAGGCTTGAAATGCTTCTCAAAACATTTGAATATTTCTGCAGGGCTATTTTTTCTTCCATCCGGGAGGTTCCATGTTTGAAATAACTTATTCCCTCCTGATCCAACCACAGCAGGAGATACGTTGCTTTCTCCTTCTGTATATTTCTTTAAATTTTGAAATGCAGTGGGTAGACCTGCATCAGACCAATCTAGGCTGGGTGGTGTTATGCCAGATAATACACTCATATTTGGTTCGAATATAATGAGCTTTAAAATGCTGAGTTACAAAGATGTAGAAACATAAATCTAACTGTCAGCAGTTATTTTACTAGGCTGCTTAATTAGGCCTGACCTATTATAAACACATTATTACGTACTTTTTCTTTTTCAAAAGTCCCCTCGACACTCTGGCGAAGAGCCAAGGGGCGAAACCAAACAATACTCCCGAAGGAGTTCTGCTCCCTTATGGAGCTACGTCCCAAATGGACAATACGTCCTCTAGAGGACAAACGTGTGGTCCTGCTCTAAACTGGCTGAATAGAGCAGACGCCGCACGTACCTGGATGCAGTTTAACGTCATACCCAGGACCCTGTAAATAGTTAACCGTTGTGTTTTTGTCCGGTCAGGTCAAAGTTCTTTTGTTTCTTCGTGCCCGTTTCTACGTACGTAAAAAGCACACCCAGGACCCTTTATTACGTAAAGGTCTATACATGTATGCTTTTGAGTGGATGGTTTTATTAACTGGGAAACAATTACTAAACAACTCACCACCTTGACTTTCTTGTGAAGAGTTGGTGTCCACAATAATATACACTACAGTATTGTACGATGGTTAAAACACACATGAAATAAGCTCGTTTGTAATACAACACAGTAATAGAAATTCCACAAAAGAAAAAGAAAAATCTTGAGCATGCTCAATTCTAAGGGTTCTCAAAAATGGAGAGTTGAGCTTTCTGCTGTTGATCAACTGTGCTTTTTAAGTGCATCGAAACGGCACATACAAACAAAAACTCAAACCGGATCGGGTAGAAACATAAATGCAAACTATTTACAAACAACTAAATCAAACAGAAAATTATGTTCATTACAGTAATAGAACTATATGTACAGATATTTACACAGTGAGAAGCTTTTCAAGTGCATCGAAACGGCACACACAAACAAAAAACAAACTCAAACCGGATCGGACAGGAACACAAAGGCGAAACCATCCACACACCACCAAATCAAACAGAAAACTATGTCCACCACAACAACAGAACCACACACACACCGACAACCCAAATACCCCACAGACCAACCCCCCCCGGCCACACTGAAAACAAAGCCCCACAAAGACCACACACCCAAAGACCACACACCCAAAGACAACACGCCCGAAGGCAACACCACGCCCGAAGGCAACACCACGCCCGAAGGCAACACCACGCCCGAAGGCAACACCACGCCCGAAGGCAACACCACGCCCGAAGGCAACACCACGCCCGAAGGCAACACCACGCCCGAAGGCAACACCACGCCCGAAGGCAACACCACGCCCGAAGGCAACACCACGCCCGAAGGCAACACCACGCCCGAAGGCAACACCACGCCCGAAGGCAACACCACGCCCGAAGGCAACACTACGCCCGAAGGCAACAGCACTTAAAAAGCACCGGGGCAAATACAGGTGCACCTTGCCCAAGGGTGCCCCGGAGGCAGTTGTGGCAAAGGGTAACCTCATTACTCCCACGTTTAAACAAACTCCACAACCGGATGCAGTTTAAAGTCCTACCCAGGACCTGGGTCCTGTGTGTATTGTTGTCATTCGTTGGTAAAAAACGTCTTCCTCACAGGGTATTTTCAGTTCAGGTCTTCGACGAGAGCAGACGTGTTTTCGTTTCGCTCTCGTCGTTTTGCCGTGCTCAACTTGTATCACTGTGTGATAGCTATACTATTTATTGCAATTGTGCTTAAAACCTTGTAGCGTGCTTCATCCTAAATTTTGTCCTTTGCAAACCCTGGTCAGAGTTTTTTCTTTTCATTCCGTGGCACACAAACTGCTGCTATGCCCGGAGGTCGGGATAGCACAATTGTTAAGTTGGAGTTTTCGTCTGGGGTGAGTGTCCCTCCCCCAAAGGCGTTTACTGTGTTAAAAGACAATGGTGTCGAAATTGGAGAAATTGAGATGTTGCAGGCGCTTGAGGCCCGCAACACGTATGACCTTAAGTTTAAGTCTGATGCTGCCCGTGTTAAGGGTGTGTCATGCCTGAAGGGGGTAGAGGGGCTCACTGTCACCCCATATGATGGCTCTGTGGCGGTGACGGTGCTTTACCGTCCCTTCGAGGTCGATCAGCGCCTGGTTGCGAGGGTTCTTAGTCAATACGGAACTGTCTCTGAAATGCGGTGGTGTAAATATACTGCGGGTGAGTTGAAAGGTATATTTAATAGCAAGAGACAGTTCCGTATGGAACTGGTGAGGGACATTCCATCGTTCCTCTTCATAGGGGGTTCCAAGGCCCACATTAGGTACTTTTGCCAGCCCCGTACCTGTTTTAGATGTGGAGAGGAGGGGCACGAAGCCAAGTCGTGTCCCAACAGACGTTGTGGGAAATGTTTGCAGTTGGGGCACGGCAAGGCAGAGTGTCCCAACGAGGTACGGTGCAACCTCTGTGGGGAGGAGGGACATGTGTTTGGTGCCTGCCCCACATCGTACTCTGCTCATGTCAGTGCCGATGTGGGGTCGGCACCTGAACCCTCGCAAACAGGCCCACAATATTCAACCCAGGAATTAGAGGAGGCGGCACTTGAGGTGGAGCAGGACTTCCTTGCCTCTAAGCAGTGTGAGGGGGGTACTGGGACTCCTGAGGCAGACTGTCCGCCATCGTTGGCAGCGGCACCCGGACAGGTTGAAATAATGACATTAGAGGAGGACCTCGATCTGTCCTCAGACTCGGCGATGTCTGATGGCGGGGAGCGTGCCTCAGAGCCTCCAAAGGATCCACCTTCGGGAGAGGGTTGGTTTGATTTGTGTGAGGGGGAGGGGCCAGAGTCTGCACTAAAGAGGTAGGCTTCGGGCGAAGTATCAGACAGGGAAGCCATCACTCTGGGACGCCCGTACCGAGCCCACGGATTAAAAAGATAAGGTCCCAGTCAGAGTATTTAGTGTGAATGGTTTTGCCTTTGTGTCCCCGTTTTCTTTTGGGGTTTCTGTTCTGTTTGTGTCTGTGCCCATGCATGCCACAAAGTTTTTTTCTGGTAGATCAGTGTAAATAGGTTTGCTTTGTTCCACATTAGGTCCGCCCGTGTAAAGAGCACATCACATTGTTAATACTGTAAATAGTGGGTAGGACGTTAAACTGCATCCGGTTGTGGAGCTTGTTAAAGCGTGGGGATAATGAGGTTACCCTTTGCCACAACTGCCTCCGGGACACCCTTGGGCAAGGTGCTCCTGTATTTTTGGCCCAGTTTTGTTCATTTTCTTGTTTTAGTGTAAATAGTGTATATAGTGTACATACTGTAAATATAGCAAGTTGACTCCACCCCGGACCCCTCGTGACCCTTTGGGGCAGTTTGTGATGATTGTTTGGTCCGGTGTTTTGGTTTTTTGGTTGTTGTTGGGTGGTGGTGGTTTGGTCTGGTGTTGTCTTTCGTTGGCGGCATGTAGTAATATTGGTTAAGGGTGGCCGGGGGGAGGTTGGTTTGTAGGGTGTTTGGGTTGTCAGTGTGTGTGTGGTTCTATTGTTGTAATGAACATAATTTTCTGTTTGATTTGGTGGTGTGAGGATGGTTTTGCCTTTGTGTTCCTGTCCGACCGGTTTGAGTTTTTGTTTTTTGTTTTGTATGTGCCGTTTCGATGCACTTAAAAAGCACACTGTAAATAGTGGGGGTTGGCCACATGAATGCTGGCCTGGTGTATGTAGTTGTCCTTGTGTTTCAGAGCTTTTTACGTACGTAGAAACGGGCACGAGGAAACAAAGGAGAGTAGAACTTAAACCTGACCGGACAAAAACATAACTCTGAACTATTTACAGAATTCTGTACATTGCGCTAGCAAACAAAATGTCTGTGATAACTATGTACAGCTAGCTTTTTACGTACGTAGATACGGGCACGAAGAAACAAAGGAGAACTTAAACCTGACCGGACAAAAATACAAAGGTGAACAGGTAAGTCCTGGGTAGGACTTAAAACTGCATCCGGTTGTGGAGTTTGTTTAAACGTAGGAGTAATGAGGTTACCCTTTGCCACAACTGCCTCCGGGGCACCCTTGGGCAAGGTGCACCTGTATTTGCCCCGGTGCTTTTTAAGTGCTGTTGCCTTTGGGCGTAGTGTTGCCTTCGGGCGTGGTTTTTGCCTTCGGGCTAAGTGTTGCCTTCGGGCATAGTGTTGCCTTCGGGCGTGGTGTTGCCTTCGGGCTTAGTGTTGCCTTCGGGCTTAGTGTTGCCTTCGGGCGTGGTGTTGCCTTCGGGCGTGGTGTTGCCTTCGGGCTTAGTGTTGCCTTCGGGCGTGGTGTTGCCTTCGGGCGTGGTGTTGCCTTCGGGCGTAGTGTTGCCTTCGGGCGAGGTGTTGCCTTCGGGCGTAGTGTTGCCGTCGGGCGTGGTGATGCCTTCGGGCATGGTGTTGCCTTCGGGCTTGGTGTTGTATTTGGTTGTGTGGTGGATTTGGGTGTGTGGTCTTTGTGGGGCTTTGTTTTTAGTGTGACCAGGGGGAGGTTGGTCTGTGGGGTCTTTGGGTTGTTGTCAGTGTGTGTGTGTGGTTCTATTGTTGTAATGAACATAATTTTCTGTTTGATTTGGTGGTGTGTGGATAGTTTTGCCTTTATGTTCCTGTCCGATCCGGTTTGAGTTTTGTTTTTTGTTTGTATGTGCCGTTTCGATGCACTTAAAAAGGCAGAAAAAAAAAAAAAAAGGTGAACTATTTACAGAATTGTGTTTCATGTCACGTCCGGTGTTTTGTTCCAGAGCACCCATAGTTACAAAAAAGCATTGAACAGACTCAACCTGAACACTTTTCTGTTGATGTAAATGGGTATGTAAATAGTTTTGCCTAGTGAGATTGTAAATAGTCCTTTGTAACTAGTTTGGGTTCGGGGTGGTTTTGTACATAGTTATCGCAGAAATTTTGTTTGCTAGCGCAATGTACAGAATTTTGTAAATAGTTCACCTTTGTATTTTTGTCCGGTCAGGTTTAAGTTCTCCTTTGTTTCTTCGTGCCCGTTTCTACGTACCTAAAAAGCTCAGGGTATTTTCGGTGTAGGTACTCTCTTTTAGGCCGTCTGTTCCATGTTCATTTCAGGAACATACAAGGTAACGACGATACAATACTGCTGCGGTTGACACTGATATTTGCAACGCTGCGGTGACGTACTCAGTGTGTGGTTCACTTCCGCGAAGAGCTTAATTTGTACAATGTTTTTGTTCGTTGATACAGGCCTCGATTATATTTTGATGTCATTAGTCCTTCGGAAGTCTGGAGTCCGATGTTAGAAAGGAGTTATTGATATTGCGGCGGTAAATATTGATCGGTAATTCCAATCTGAAATCTCATTGTGTAGCGTTCTGTACACGAAACGATGATATTGTATTGTCACGCAAAGAGTTACAGTATACCGCCTCTGCCTTCCTTGCTGGCTCATTGAGTTCCTCGCAGCGCACAGGTGTTATGACATTGTTGCCAAAAACTGGAGACACCCTAGAACCTAAAAACATGCGCCCAATTACCTTGTTAAATGTAGACTACAAAATCCTGGCGAAAGCCCTTTGTAACAGGCTAGGCACGGTCATGCCGGATCTTGTAGCTTCTTTCCAGACATGTGCGGTGCGGGGACACAGTATTCAGCAGAACCTCTGGTTGATGCGAAACTTGGTTGAATATGTGATGGACCGTGATGTTTCATGTGCGCTTGTCTCCCAAGAGAAGGCCTTCGACATGGTTGATCACGGATTCCTGTTTAGAATCTTGAAGTTTCGTTTGAATCCAGTTTTTGTTAAATGGACCTCTCTACTGTATAATAGTGTAAATAGTCTGGTTATTATCGTTAATGGCCTACCGTCGGACCCCTTCAGAGTTCAACGTGGGGTACGGCAGGGGTTTCCCCTGTCACCTCTACTCTATGTATTGTGTAGTGAATCCCCTTGCAAGAGCCTTTCAAGTTGAACCTTGGTTTCGACCATTTCTCATACCCGGTGGAGCTGAAGTCAAGTGCCTCCAAGTATGCTGACGACGTCACATACGTAGTCTCCGACCTCGCTTCCTTCAGAGCCCTTACTGGTAGGCTGTCTACCTTTCAAAGAGCGACAGGTGCCAGACTGAACCCCACCAAGACCAAAGGACTCCGTCTAGGTAAGTGGCGGTCGCAACAACTGCCCTTTCCGGCACCATGGGTAGACTGCATCCGGTTGTAGGATGGGATTCTTTTCCAGAGAACAAATTATACCAGGTAAAACCAACGGTCGGGCCTGTGGTTAATGGAACCCCTAGAAAACGGAGATGATTTCGTACTGACTAGGGCACGAATCGGTCACACTTACCTAACACATGCTTATTTGCTCCACGGGGAAGAGAGACCATATTGTATACCCTGTGATTGCAATGTCACCGTCAGTCACATTCTCGCCGACTGCTATGAATACTCCCATATTCGTCAGAAATATTACCGCGTACCAGACCTGAAGACATTGTTTGAACACACGGACCCCACTCTCATGTTGGATTTTCTCAAAGAAAGTGGCCTTTACAGGAAATTTCGACATGACACCCTCCTCCCCCCCCCCCCCCCATTTGCTTTTGTCAAGACTTAAGGATTTTGCCCAATGTTTTAATTCTTTTTTTTTAGTTTTAGTTTTACCCTACCTTTACCCTGTTCTATCTAGCTGACACTACATAACACATTCGTGCTGATGTGTCGTTAAATCCAGTCTAACTAACTAACCGGTTGTAGAGCTTGTATAAAGGTGGGAATAACGAGGTTACCCTTTGCCACAACTGAGTTAGTTAGTTAGTTAGATGAGATTTAACGACACACCAACACGAATGTGTTATATAGTGTCAACAAGTTTAAATACGTTTAAAGTCCTTCCCTTTAGTCGCCTCTTACGACAGGCGGGAGATACCGTGGGCCTATTCTACAACCCCCAGCCTACATGGGGACAACCATGGAGGGGCTTGCTCGGTTTTGTGGCGCCGACAACCCGCCAGTCGTGGGATGAGTAAAAACGGTCTCATGTGCGCATTTTATAGGCGGTAGCCGGGGACAAACTACTCGCCACACACGACCTCCTCACCCCACCTGGATGCCACAACTGAGGCCCTTAATGCTCAACATATGGCAGCAATTAGAATACTGTTTCAGAGCTTATGCAAACTATTTGTCAAAAAAAAGCAGTATCTTGGGTTAGAAATAGAGTGTGCTACAGGGTTGAAAGACAACATGCTGCCATTTTTTTTTTTTTTTTTTCATTTTCGTACAGACTCCTACAGATTATAAATAGATATCGCCCGTAATCCCAGCCAGTAGAGTTAGATGAGGTTTTACGACTCAGTTTCTAACCAAGTCGGGCCTCGCCACGGCCTCTTTTCCAGTTGTGGCTCACTGGATTGTTTCCCTATTCCATTGCTTATGCTGAGCACCAAGCACAATGGCAGTAGGTTCTGGCCCAGACCTTCCAGCTGCAAGTGAAATTCCCTAACCACTTCATCATGCAGCCAGGAAAACGTAATGTGGTGTGTATATTTATACATATGTACACTTGCAAATTTGTGATGCAAAGCTTGCAGATATGATGCCTCAAGTTAGGGATCTTCGTTACTGTACTCTTTGTGCTTTTACTGATGAATCACATCAAGAGTAAAAAGTTATTTTTTGTTGAGGTCAGTTTATTTGCAGTTCCTGGATGTGTCGAGCTGCAGCCTGTAAAATATATCAAGGATGATGAGAATACGTCAAGATCTTATGACCAAGTCGGTAATGGGCAATTCCACGGTAACGCCGTGACGCTTTGGAAGCAAAATTCACATTTCAAGTGTAAATAACAGGGAGACTTTTAATGCTAGGAACAAATTTTTATTACAATTCTACTACTACTATCACAAAGTTAATCTGGAAAATTATTTTTCTTCAAAAAGTGCACTAAGTATGAAAATATGAATATTAATGATTGTGGTAACGCCGTGACGCTGAAAAGGACATGCATTTCTGGCCACTCGCAAACTGTTAAAACCCTGTGAAGTTAAAGCACTTTGTACAGTTTCTTCACATTAAATACATTTTGTATACTGTTATCTCCAAAAGTATGGTGAAATATAGAACAAAAACTTATGATTATGGAAGATATGATAAGATATAAAAAAAAAAGTGTGGTAACGCCATGACGGTAACGCTGTGACCAAAGCCTTACCATATGGGAAACACATGTTAAAAAAATTAGGTTAATAAGCTCATGGGAAACAGTGATGTTGATAGTCAGAATGTTTGTAATTCATCTAGATATGAGTAATTTAGACAGTTTACGAAATAATTGCATACTAATTTAGTCTTTCTCTGTATTTATGCTGCTTCTCTGCATTAGACTGCTTGACCATTTTGGATTGTAACGGTGGTGTATACTATACTGTACTGTATTGTATGTGTGATTGATTATCCTGCTGCTATGCTAATTGCAGATTTTCTTCCACCCAAGTTCTTTATAAATGTAGAAACTTCTGATGCTCAAAAGTGTACAGGGACTGTGCCACGGATTGGCTTTATGCTGTATAAACAGGAAACACTGTTGCTAGTCACATCCGAGCTAACTGAAACAATCTAGCAGACCATCATAGCTTCTGAGCATAATAGGCAGACTCCCATAACAAAAGAAAGGGTCCAGTGTTGCATTTCCTGCTTGTACCATCATAGAAGGGGCCCAGAAAGTTGACAAAAAATCATTACCATACAGTAGGATGCTATTACTTAAGTACCAGCAACCACAGTGACTGTAACTGTTAGTCACCATAAAGTAAATTAATGCCGGTCACGGCGTTACTGTCACGGCATTACCAAAAAAGTAACGCCGTGACGTATTTCTAATTGGTTTAATTAAATAACAATGAGAGTTATTATAACTTTTGTGCATGGAAGTTGTAGTCCTGGGTGGGTGGATTTGCATTATAAAAAATATTCCACTCCAATTTGTGTATCTTACACAAAATTAAAAATTGTCATATTTGGGTAACGCCGTGACATAATGATACAACTTTAATTAGTTGCTCGTTAGTGTAGAAGACATTGCTGAAATCATAATTTGATTTCATATGTGGTAAATATATGAAAATAACTCCATGACAGAGTATGAATTAAAACAAAAGTCTCCCTGCAGATGTTGCCAGAAAGCTTTTTATTATGCCATATTTTTTGAAAATATTGACACTTTGATTTCTGCTAATTTATTATGCATGAAAAAGAGTGAATTTTGCTTTTTTCCAGGTATAATTATTTTTATTGGAAAATTCAAACTTTAAGCTTCAATCTGATACCAAGTTTACTGATATTGGAGAATTTTTAGAACTTGGTGGTCATGTCCACTTTTGCATGGAATTGCCCTAATACCCAACATTAAGTGCAAGTAACTAATTTGTTACATCAATTTAGCGTAGCCTAGGATACATTTTATGTTATTATGAAATTGCCAGTTAAGACTTTTGGTGAGTGCAAGAAGTCTTTACTGGGTGAAGCTGTCACTCATGTGAAGAAATTAGCAATTATATCTGCACGAAGAGCTACTCCATGAACATCAGCTGCAGCAACAACCATCTCATCAGCTTCATGCTGAACTTCTTGGTCGTTCTGAGGATCCAGGTGTGGTTCATTCAAGTCCTTACTGATGTTAAAAAGGACACAGCAAGCAACAATGATGTCACAAGCCCTCGGTGGTGCTATTTGCATGCCATCTCCAAGCAAACATCTAAATTTGTTCTTGAGCTGGCCGTTGACTTGCTCAGTTCTGGCCCTTGTTCTTGTTTGAGCACTGTGAAATATTAGGGACAGTGAATGAGGTAAATAGTACAGCAGATGTTAGCTGTATTGCTTCTAACTATTAAAGGGATATGGCAAATTGCCAATCTTAAACCACAGACTTGCTAAGAACTGCTTACCCAAACATATTTAGAAATAGCCCTTAAGTTCTTAGTACAGTTGGTGACTTCACTTTGAAATTCATTCAAACAATATAGCTCCACTCTGGTTGGGCAATTATGACTTGCAAAGTCAGTTGTTCCCAAATAATCTCACACACAATGACTGGCAATATACGTGGCCTGGCGCAAATTAAACTCACGGCATTCTTTGTACTGTAGCTCAGTCTTAAAAGATGTACTGTAGCTTAGTCTTGGAAAATGTACTAGACAGGTGCTTTCAGTTTGAATTGGTGGAGGAGGTAAAAGTAAACTTGTTGAGAGAATTTTACTGCCTGGGGTGAGATTAGAGAGCCTTTCATTTTATTATAAGACTAAACTGCAGCCCCCCCCCCCCTTTGATGGTATACCAATAAACACTATCAACACCTGTCTGATTGAGAAGTCAAGCCCTGTTGCTACATAATTCTTAAAGAAATAATTGCTATGGGTAGGTTTCCTCTGTTAGTGCCAACATGCTACCCAATTTTAGCTTTTATCATTGTTTTCTTAACATGCTGATACTTAACCACATGCATTAGAAATTTTGGTTTGGCTTAGGGTATAATTTTTACTTAATGTCAGCCCACAAGCAGAGTAGAGTAACTGGATTGTAAATTGTAGCAACCAAAAGATACAGGCATTTCAAAGACTGCTTCAGCAGTTCAACTATCATTCTGACATATTTTGCATTACACAATAATAAAAATGTGTAACATAAAACAGATTTGAGTTCACAAAGAATGTGACCAGCAACTTATCGTAATGTATATAAATAACACATATTTAATCCTAAAATTAAACGAAACTTTAGTTGAAGTTTGCTTGGGATTCTACCGAAACTTCACACGAACGGAGGGATCCCATGAGATTGCACAATTGACTAGCTTCAGTTTTTAAAGCTGTTATGAATGAACATAAATCAAGGAGAAAATTTAGATTTTCTCTAGGGAGGGCGAGTAGTGAATAACATCAAAATCTACGGGGAGGGCATGTAATCCCTCCGTTCGTGTGAAGTTTCGGTAGAATCCCAATCAAACTTCAACTTAGGTTTCGTTTAATTTTAGGATTCTACCTCTCCTTCACCAGAGCTCGATTTTAACAGTAGTCTGGTAGCCCGTGATGACCAAAATTTGTGACGGACAACCAAACAATGGTGGGTTGGTTGTAGTTCATGTAACAAGTTGACAGACTGCTTCTAGGGTTACTGCAAATATCTTTGTGGACTACTAAGTTTCCTTTTGGACAACCAAGAAAGGCAAACAGGTTGTCCAATGGACAACCTTAAAATTTTCTTAAAGTCGAGGCCTGTTCACACTCCACTTCGGTATTCCATGAGATTTCAAAGCAATGTGTTCATGAATAACCAAAAGGGTACAAAGAATATGTATCTCTTCTTGTATTGATTGTTTTCGTCCTTGAAATTAATACTTGTAATATATGCATTAATATGTAGTACTTCTTGTATTGTTTGTTCTCGTTAATAAACTTAACACAATATATGCATTAACACATGCATTTTACTTTCTCGCCAATTTGTAATCCAGATTCTTCACATTACTGGCATGTTCACACGTGATCATCATCTTCATGAATACATATTTCTTTATATTTACATATTTGCTGTACAGTTCTTAGCTGTCTTTCTCTTTGCAGTTCTTTACATTTTATTCCATTACTTTGGAAACAACTTAAATTATTGTTAGTAGGTAGCCTAAGATAAGGCTAGTATAGAATCAGCAAATACATTTTCCCTTTTAATCGGTTTATTGTAAAAGGTGGCAAAAGTTTTCTCTGAGTGCCATCCTGCGGTCCAAAGAATTTCATCCGTTGGGACACCAGCTAAGATAGCTGCGGAAGCTGCCGCTGATCTAGTACTGTGGGCTTTGTAGCGAGATACGTCTATTCCCGAATTCGCTAAAACAATTTTCAACCATCTCGACAAAGTATCTGTAGAGACGGCATTATGTGGCTTGGCGTAGCTAATAAAAAGCTTGGTTTCACTTCCTCTGACCTGGTTTGTTGATTTCATATAATGAAGTAGCACTTTGAAAACACTGGCCCTTTCATCTGGCGTGTAATCTTTTAAAACTATGCCGAGTGACTTAGAACCAGGGCGTGATTGCTTAATGTGACTGGTCACATGAAAAACAGCTTTATCATCATAAACATGCATTGAACTGGTATCCAAAAGCTGGAGTGTCTGGAGGCGTTGTGCCGACACAAGTGCTATCAACATTTCTATTTTAAGCGAAGCGTAAGTTCCTTTAAAGTAATAACATCCAAAGGATGAAGAGATCTCAAATAGTTCAGCACAAGTGAAATATCCCAAATTGTTTTGTACCTGGGTAGAGGAGGTCTTAATTCATAAACTCCTTTAAGAAATCTTCCAACAAGGGGGTGTCCCCAATGGTGCTTTCAGATTCGGGGTTTACCAACGTAGATACCGCCGATATTAATAGAACTGTAGCTAAGACCTGATCTAAACAACATTGTAAGAAATTACAAGACCTGTTTTACAGACGGTCGAAAAACATTAATCTCCTTGTCCCTGTAGAAGTGGGTCCACTTGTCGTGATAACAACGGTACTGTTTTTGAGTGGCCTGCCTCCATGATGCCAAGACAATGGCCGTAGCGTCTTCTGAAATTCCTGACATTTGTAAGGATCTCCTGATAAGCGGCAAGCCAGTAATTGAAGACTTGGGTAAAGTGGGTGTACTTGTGCTTTTCCTGGAATGCTTAGCAACTGCCGTCGTTTGGGCAAAAGTTTTGGAGTAGCAATGGTCATGCCTAACAGTTGGGAGTACCAGGTCTGCGAAGGCCAATTCGGGACTACTATGACTCCCGTTGCCTTGTCCTCCTGGATCTTTTTGAGGCATTGGCCAACCAAACTGAAAGGACGAAAAGCGTAAAAAGTGTATGTACTCCAGTTTAAAGAAAAGGCATCAATAAATTTGGCTCCTGGGTCTGGCTTCCATGACGCAAACATATGTACTTGCGAATTTGATCTGGAAGCAAACAAACCTTTATCTGGTATGCCCCATATTTTGGTTATGTCTTGAAACTTATTTTTGCACAGCATCCACTCTGTATTGTCATTAAAATTTCGAGATAATTTATCAGCCTGTATATTTTGTTTGCCAGGTAAGTTACTGCATGATAACCAGATATTTTTGTCCATGCACCACAACCAGATGGATTTACATATTTTGTTACAAGGTAGTGAGCGAGTGCCACTAGTAGCATTAATGTAAGCAACTGCACTTGAATTATCAGTGTAAACTCTAATATGTTGGTTTTCTATATCAGAACATAGAGCTTTTATTCCCAAGAAAATTGCTAGAAGCTCCAAAACATTAATATGATAATTTCTTTCTTTTACATCCCATCTGCCACTTGCATTGCGTGGCGGACTGCGGCAGTTACAAACAGCTCCCCAGCCTTGTTTGGATGCATCAGTGGTTATTTCAAAACTTGGCTCGGCATACCTAATAGGTTTGAACGCACTGGATAGATTTAAATTCCACAAATTTAACTCCTCTAGAGCTTCTTTAGACACCGATACTAGCCCATCGTAATTACCACGATTAATCGTCAAAGCCTTAATTTTATCGATCTCTAGATATCGATAGAATAATGGGCCATGTTGGACGCCTGGAAATAATGAAACCAGCAAACCAAATATGTGAGCCAAATCACGAACTGTTGGCAGGACTTTGTCCTTGAAAAGCTTAATATGAGATAACACTTTGTCTATTTTTTTTCTTTCTTGGGTTTTACAATCATGTTTCGTGAATCTACTTCAAACCCTAAAAACACAAGGGTCTGACTTGGTTTGAACACTGATCCAACCTTTTTTTAAGACAGTAGCAACTTCATTTACTGAAAAAGAACATTCATCATAAGTTCTACCCTGAATATAGATGTCATCAATGTTACTCACACAAAAGTGCCCTTGCTTACGCAATTCTGAAAATATTGGTTTCATAAGTTTAGTGAAAACCCTTGGGGCTGATGCTAAACGATTGGGTAGGCATGTATAATGGTACAAATGGACATTCCAGTAGAATTTTAGAAATTTTCTGTCCAGAGAAATTGGCACAGAAAAGTAGGCATATAGCACTTAGAATGCATCAATTGCAACCCTGAATTTATTGAATCCATCTTAAAATGATAATACTGCACGGATTTGTTCAGTTATTTCAAATTCAGAATCATACGAAAGGACTTATCTTTTTTGGGTAGGAAGAAAATAGGTGAGATAAATTCTCCCTGTGAATGTTGGGTTTCTTTGACAACCCCTTTTGCCTTAAGTTTCATTATTTCTTTTTCAAAAGACTTTTCTTCGAAGTGATTAATCGAGCCTTTAACCGTTGTTGGTTTTAAGGAGCAATCATACTGTATTGTTGGGCGGGGTCAAACTCTATATCATAACCCCTTACATAATCAAAATTACTTCATCTGAAGTAAATTCTCTCCAGGTTTGAATAAAATACTGTAATCTTCCCCCTAACTTATAACATTGAACCTTATGGGGAAATTCAGAAGTCTCAGTGAACATACATCACCTTCTGCCTGAAAAAGGCCTGTATGTACCTCGTGCTTTTTAAGTGCACCAAAACGGCACATACAAACAAAAACAAGAACTCAAACCGGATCGGGCAGAAACATAAATGCAAACTATTTACCAACAACTAAATCAAACAGAAAATTTTGTTCATTACAGTAATAGAACTATATGGACAGATATATACATACACACATATATACATATTTACAACATATTTACAACCAAGCACCTCACAAGCCACCTATGTACAAACACAGTCCTATTTACAAATTACAGTAGTTCCATATTTACAAACAAAATCAATATTTACAAGTTGACTACCATCCGGTCCGCCCTCACTGAAACAAGTGAAACAAGGCCTGTATGTACCTCGATCATAGGCTCTTCCTCTTCCTTTTCTTCGTAGGACATTGGGAAAATTCCCTCTTCCTCTGTCTCTATCTTTTAGACACCGTTTACTAACTTTAGAAGCGTCCGTGATATCACGCATTTGCTGTTTGACGTTATCTCCAAAAAGTAACGTGGTCAGAGGGGTCGTTTTGGAACACAGACTTTTGTATTCATTTTTCATTTCCGGCTTAATAAGCTCTCGCCTCAAAAAGTTAAAATTAATATTTGCAGTGCCAAGTAAAGCTAGGGCATCTGTGAGGCTCCGGAGAATTGTCTCTTTATCTAGACCTGCCTTTGAGTTAAGAATCTCATTTAACATGGCAGTTAAAGCAGTCATGGCTTTCACAATTGAGACTTGAATTTTTTGTGCCTTCAAATCTGTCATACGCGTAGGCAAAATCAAGTTGTCCCAAATTAGTTTATTCACTTGGGTAACTTGGAGCAAATCAATGTTGGAAGGCTGAGCATATTTCTCATACAACGCTTTCAATTTGCTATCACAATTGAGAATTTGAATTTTTTGTGCCTTCAAATCTGTCATAGGCAAAATCAAGTTGTCCCAAATTAGTTTATAGAAAATAAACTTCAAAATATTGGAAACCAACTTGGCCACTTGAGGTTGTATAGAGGCACCTATTTTGGTTCCAAGATTTAGCTCTGCCACCGAATTATCGAAAAGACTTTGCTCCTCTGAATTCAAATATTCTGTTTCGTTGTTTACTAACTCAATATCAGACTCTGGCGCCATTTTATTAGGCGACTGTAAAAATGTTTCAGGCTCATTGTCGATATCAAAGATATCCTCATCTGCAGAGTCAATTTTTTGTTTCTTGTGTGAACTCACAGGCTCACGACCTTGTGATTCTGGCTCTTTGCGCTTAAGATTTTGGCAGAGCATATTTACTTGTGACTGTATGGCTGAAATAGCCTTTTTAATATCAAATGATTCATTTGATAAACCTGAAGGTCCCATGAGGCAACAACTCTTCTGAATAATCCAGCTCAATATTTTCTTCCATTTGTTTGGATTTTTTTTTTTTTTTTTGGCAAAATACAGTGTAGCCTTAGTGGTATTTACAATCAAAAGTTCAGATATTACACAGCCAAATACTGTGTTACTCAGCAAAATACCGAGAGTATTTGGTACGTATAGCTCGTATGCAACAGTTAAATACTGTTGCATCCGGTAAAATACCACCAGAGTAACGAGTTAGAACAGAGCCTCAACACAGCCAAATACTGTGTCACTCGGTAAAAACCAAGTAGTACTTTATAAAAAATTTGCTGCAGTTCCAAATTTCCAACCCCTTAAAACCAAAAAAGAACGTCATAAACTCACAGTCAAAATTTTCTCTGTAGAATAGCTTGTTCGTGATCCGTCAGGGTTTTTCTTTGGGTTTGGGATTATCCTTTAGTTTGTCAGTGCCTGTTTCTACGTACTTAAAAATTCAGAATAGCTTTTTACGTACGTAGAAACGGGCACGAAGAAACAAAGGAGAACTTCAACCTGACCGGACAAAACTGCAAAGGTGAACTTTGAAGAAATTTAGCTTGAATCCAGTTTTTGTTAAATGGATCTCCTTACTGTATAATAGCGTATACAGTCCTGGGTAGGACTTTAAACTGCATCCGGTTGTGGAGTTTGTTTAAACGTGGGAGTAATGAGGTTACCCTTTGCCACAACTGCCTCCGGGGCACCCTTGGGCAAGGTGCACCTGTATTTGCCCCGGTGCTTTTTAAGTGCTGTTGCCTTCGGGCGTGGTGTTGCCTTCGGGCGTGGTGTTGCCTTCGGGCGTGGTGTTGCCTTCGGGCGTGGTGTTGCCTTCGGGCGTGGTGTTGCCCTCGCGCGTGGTGTTGTCTTTGGGTGTGTGGTCTTTGTGGGGCTTTGTTTTCAGTGTGGCCGGGGGGAGGTTGGTCTGTGGGGTATTTGGGTTGTCAGTGTGTGTGTGGTTCTATTGTTGTAATGAACATAATTTTCTGTTTGATTTGGTGGTGTGTGGATAGTTTCGCCTTTGTGTTCCTGTCCGATCCGGTTTGAGTTTTGTTTTTTTGTTTGTATGTGCCGTTTCGATGCACTTAAAAAGCTATATTAAAAAAAAAAAAAAATAATAGCGTATAGTCGGGTTATCGTTAATGGCCTACCGTCGGACCCCTTCAGAGTCCAACGTGGGGTACGGCAGGGGTGCCCCCTATCACCTCTACTTTATGTGTTGTTTAGTGAATCCCTTGCAAGAGCCTTCCAAGTTGAGCCTTTGTTTCGACCATTTCGCATACCCGGTGGTGCTGAAGTTAAGTGCCTTCAGTATGCTGACGATGTCACTTGCGTAGTCTCCGACCTGGCTTCCTTCAGGGCCCTTACTGGCACGTTGTCTAAGTTTCAAAGAGCCACAGGTGCCGGACTGAACCCCACTAAGACCAAAGGACTCCGTCTAGGTAAGTGGCGGTCGACAAAACTGCCCTTCACGGCATCATGGGTAGACGACGCCATAAAGATCAATGGCATATGGTTTGGCTATGGTTCACCCGAATTACTTACCTGGAATGAGAAAGTGAACCTGGTGGAGGCTAGGTTGAAGGACTTCGGCGATCGCCACATAAGTCTGTTGGGGAAGGTAACAGTTATCAATCGTTTCATTTACCCCCTCTTGTGGTATCCAGGCACTGTTCTGGCTGCTCCAGAGGGTGTCCTGGTGCGACTCGAGAGGGCTGTGTTTAGTTTTTTATGGTCAGGGAAGACGGAGCTGGTTAGAAGAGGGGTGGTATACAAGGATCTAAGGCGCGGAGGGTTGGGCCTTGTGCATTTTCCTTCCAAGCTCCGTTTTCTCCTGACCAAGTGTTTACAGTGCTGTGGACAGCGGAATGCCTTTTGCCTACTTTGTCCGTTACTGGGGGGATTATCATTCCGTCGGTTCTTTCCCTCCCTGTTTAGTAACGGTGAGCCCCACAGCTGGAGACCCACGGGGGCATACAGTCAAATGAGGGACACGCTCCGTATTATGTCAACAGTGGGGGACGTTTCGCAGTCAAGTGCAAGGGACCTATACCGGGCTGTTTTTGATAAATTGGTTGGCCAGATCCAATCCAGCAACTATGCCTCAGGGCCGGATGTGTGGCGCGTAGTCCACAGCAGATCATTAGATTACCGCAGGCGAGACCTGTTGTGGCGAATCGCACATGACGCCATCGTAACTAATCTCAAGCGCCTTCGGTGGCATCTTGGAGATGGCGTTTGCCCCCGTATAAGATGCACAAAGTGGGAGAGTGTGCCACATGTGTTTTGGCAGTGTGACTATGTGGCCCTATTCTGGGAATGGTTTCAAGTCCTGACTGATCGCCTAACGTTTTGCAACACCTGGGCGGTCAGCCAGGACTATGCTTTGTATGGTCTCTCACCTCCGCCATGCAATGCAAGTGTTCAGGGCATACTTACCTTTGTTTCGGCCTCCATAAAGCTGGCCTTATGGAGAGACCGATGTAATATTGTATTTAGGGGGGTGGGGAGGCCTGCTGATGTCGGTAAGGGCGGAGGTTAGGCTGAGGGTTGAGTCCGACTTCGTTCGTTTGCCAAGGTCGGCGTTCGGTAGGCGATGGGGTCCACTTGTTTCAGTGAGGGCGGACCGGGTGGTAGTCAACTTGTAAATATTGATTTTGTAAATATGAATTGACTGTAATGTGTAAATAGTACTGTGTTTGTACATATGTGGCTTCTGAGGTACTTCAGTTGTAAATATGTATATGTATACATATCTGTGCCCTTACAAGGGGTTGGAAATATTGGTTTGGGGTGGCTGGAAGGAGGTTGGTCTGTAAGGTATTTAAGTTGCTGTAAATAGTATGTAAATATCTATGTTGGTGTGCATGATCATGATCATGATCATGATCAACATGATCAACAATCAATATCTATGTTTATGTACAGTTTATCTGTGCCGTTACAAGGGGTTGTAATATTGGTTTGGGGTGGCTGGAAGGAGGTTGGTCTGTAAAGTACTTATGTCGTTGCAAAAAGTATGTAAATATCTGTATATATAGTTCTATTACTGTAATGAACATAATTTTCTGTTTGATTTAGTAGTGTGTAAATAGTTTGCGTTTTTGTTTCTGCCCGATCCGGTTTGAGTTTATTTTTTGTTTGTATGTGCCGTTTCGATGCACTTAAAAAGCACACTGCAAAGGTGAACTATTTACAGAATTCTGTACATTGCGCTAGCAAACAAAATTTCTGCGATAACTGGTGGTGTACCAGGACCTTAATCATGGGGGACTGGGCCTTGTGCACTTTCCCTCAAAGCTCCGTTTTCTCCTGACCAAGTGTGTTTTTAGCGCTGTCGACAGTGAGATGCCGTTTGCCTACTTTGTCCGCTATTGGGGGGGGGGGGGGGATTGTCACTCCGTGGGTTCTTTCCGTCCCTTTTTAGTAATAGTGTACCCCACAGCGGGAGACCCTCAAGGACATATTGTCTTATGAGGGACACTCCGTATGATGTCAACTGCAGGGGACGTTTTGCAGTCCAGTGCGGGGGACCTGTACCAAGCCATCTTTGATGGCTTGGCTGGCCGGGTCCAACCAAGCCACTACGCCTTGGGGCCGGAGGTGTGGCGCGTGGTGCACAGCAGGTCACTAGATCACCGCCGGCGAGACCTGCTGTGGCGAATTGCACATGACGCCATCGTAACTAATCTCAAGCGCCTTCGGTGGCGTCTTGGAGATGGCATTTGCCCCCGCACTGGGTGCACAAAGTGGGAGAGTGTGCCACATGTGTTTTGGCATTGTGGCTTTGTGGCCCTCCTCTGGGAGTGGTTTCAAGGCCTGGCTGACCGTCTAACGTTTCGTAACACCTGGGCGGTCAGCCAGGACTATGCTTTGTATGGTCTACTGCCCCCACCAGGCAATACAGGTGTTCGGGCCATACTTACGTTTGCTTCGGCCTCCATTAAGCTAGCTATATGGAGAGACCGATGTAATATTGTTTTTAGGGAAGGGGGAGGCCAGCAGACGTCGTCCTGGCGTCGGTGAGGACGGAGATCAAACTGAGGGTCGAGGCCGACTTTGCTCGTCTGCCAAGGTCGACGTTTGGCAGGCGCTGGGGGCCAATTGCTTCGGTGCGGGCGGGGCGGGTGTTAGTTAACCTGTAGTTTTGCGTGAATAAATTTGTGAACTGTCCTATGTAATTAACCTTTGTATATAGTCCTTTGTACAGAGCAACACAATATTTTGTTTGTAGGTGCATGTAAATAGTTTGCTGTTACGTTTTTGCCCGGTCCGGTTTGGGTTCTCGCCCTTTGTTTCCTCGTGCCCGTTTCTACGTACGTAAAAAGCTCAATTTCTGCGATAACTATGTACAAAACCACCCCGAACCCAAACTAGTTACATAGGACTATTTACAATCTCACTGCATCCGGTTGTGGAGTTTGTTCAAACGTGGGAGTAATGAGGTTACCCTTTGCCACAACTGCCTCCAGGGCACCCTTGGGCAAGGTGCACCTGTATTTGCCCCGGTGCTTTTTAAGTGCTGTTGCCTTCGGGCGTGGTGTTGCCTTCGGGCGTGGTGTTGCCTTCGGGGGTGGTGTTGCCTTCCGGCGTGGTGTTGTCTTTGGGTGTGTGGTCTTTGTGGGGCTTTGTTTCCAGTGTGGCCGGGGGGAGGTTGGTCTGGGGTATTTGGGTTGTCAGTGTGTGTGTGGTTCTATTGTTGTAATGAACATAATTTTCTGTTTGATTTGGTGGTGTGTGGATAGTTTCGCCTTTATGTTCCTGTCCGATTCGGTTTGAGTTTTGTTTTTTGTTTGTATGTGCCGTTTCGATGCACTCAAAAAGCCCCCCCCCCCCCCCCTCTCACTAGGCAAAACTATTTACATACCCATTTACATCAACAGAAGAGTGTTCAGGTTGAGTCTGTTCAATGCTCCTTGGAACTATGGGTGCTCCTTACGTGCTCCGGAACAAAACACCGGACGCGACATGAAACACAAGGACAACTACACACACCAGGCCAGCCATTCATGTGGCCAACCCCCACTATTTACAGTATTAACAATGTGATGTGCTCTTTACATGCTTGTAGCCGGGCGGACCTAATGTGGAACAAAGCAAACCTATTTACACTGAACTACCAAAAAAACTTTGTGGCTTGCATGGGCACAGACACAAACAGAACAGAAACCCCAAAAGAAAACGGGGACACAAAGGCAAAACCATTCACACTAAATACTCTGACTGGGACCTTATCTTTTTAATCCGTGGGCTCGGGTACGGGCGTCCCAGAGTGATGGGTTCCCCTGTCTGATACTTCGCCTGAAGCCGACCTCTTTAGTGCAGACTCTGGCCCCTCCCTGTTGCTGTACAGTTTATAATTTTATTGAGGGCGCTTGTTAAGATTCCGTGAACAACATGGCGACTCGCATGTCGCAAGCATTTGTGTAAAAGTCAGTTGTTTTCCGTCAAAACAATGTGACTTAAGTCCATCGTAGATGCGGAAAGGCCACAAAACTTTGGTAATTGAATGCTTAGTTCGTTTTAGGAACTGTGCTTTGTTAGCTTTAGGGTGTTAGTTTAGTGTAGCCATGCACTATGCCCCCCCCCCCCCCGTTGGTTTACTTTGGAATGCAATGACTACTGTAGATGTTGGCTGGGGGGATTGGGGACTGGTAGTTGATGTTTAAATGACTGCTTGCTTTGGTTCAAGTGTACACTGTATTTAGTAGCCTGCGTGGCTGACTTTGTTTTTGGTCTTACTGGATATTCTGTAGTATCCTATCTAGTCTTTAGGATTTGGTGACAAACAATCCGAATTCATGTTTTACTCTCCAAAATGTGGTTTTCCATTGCTGTATTGCCATGGTTAAAGTAATTGGTTAGTCTACCTCGATGCGGTACAGTAGTGTTAACGTGAAGTATACCTTTTTGGTCTATCTTTCGAGGTTTAGGGTAATGTCTGTCTGATTATTGCTTGATTTGTTTCTCGATTTGAAGTCTGAACAGTTTTCCTTAATCTTGCTTTATTTTTCCTTGCAGTGAATCGCATTAATCTCTGCTCATCGTAACTATCGCACTGCATATCACACAACGATGGTATCCAACCAATCACTCACATCACTTGATTATTCAAATCTGTAAATACTGAATAAAGAGGCAAATGGCAAAGAAAGTATCTGTGATTCCTCTGGTGGCGCTCTTCAGTCTTCAAGTTTAATCCGCACTCTACAACATTCACAAAGTTTTCATTCTCCAATTCAAGATGGCGACGAGATCAGGAAAAGGATATCAAAGAACAACAAGCTTGCCTGATGCCATAAGTAAGGAAACTCCCCAACCAAAGAATAAAACCAAAGCCAACTCCTGTACTGCCAAATTTGAGAAGTTATCTACTCGCTCATCAAGGACAAGCGAGAAGCTCAAGTTGGAAAGGCAACTGGCGATACAGAAGGTAGAGTTGGAGTTCAAAGAAAGGGAGCTTGAATTGAAACTGGAGAAATTAAAGATCCAGAAGGAAATGGAAAAAACAAAGGCATTATTAGATGTTGTCGAAGAAAGTGTTAGATTGGAATCAGATGAAGACGAAGTAGATCAAGTAATTACCCTAAATATCCTCAGTGATATGCCAGAGGATGCTCCAAATGACAATGTGGTAAGGTTCCTCGAAACTATGCCTCAGTCAGCTGCTGAGGCAGAAGATAAGGAAGAAAAGGGCACATTAAGGGAGCTAGTCAATTCATTTCGTCTACCTCGGATACATGTTGAAAAATTTAAAGGAGACCCTTTAAAGTATCCTGTGTGGTTAAGCACATTTGACAATCTCATTGCATCAAGGGTATCTACTCCCTCTGAGAAATTGAATCTCCTCAGCCAACACTTAGAGGGGGAACCACTCACCATGATTAAAGGTTATTTACTTTTGCAAGATAAGGCTGCATATGACAAAGCCAGGGCAAAACTACAGTACTGGTACGGTGGTGATGCAGTGATCAGCCGGGCTTTCCTAGGAAAACTGGAGAGTTGGCCAAAAATTAATGGGAAAGACTCAGCAGGCTTAAAGGGATTTTCAAACTTTCTTGATGAAATACGTGCAGCCAAAGAATCCAAAAGAGACCTGGGTGTTCTAGACTACCCCCAAGAAAACTACAAGATGGTTGCCAAGCTGCCTCTACATATCGAAAGTAAATGGAGGACATTCATTATGAAGTATCAAAACAATAAAGGGCACTTTCCCCCCTTTGAAGAATTTGCCCAGTTCATTGCCGAAAGGGCGCAGGAGGCCAACATTCCAATGTTTGATTGTCACCGGGAGGCGGCAACACCGTACCAACAAAAGAGTCCCCCAAGCAAGAAAGCCTGTGCTACAATCCAGCCAAAGCCTGCCATATGTGACCTATGCAAAGGGGATCATGAATCTGTGACCTGTAAGAAATTCATGGATGCAACTCTTGACCAAAGAGTTAAATGGGTCCAAAATTGGAGACTGTGCTTTGGATGCCTGAAACCAGGGCATAGGTCCAAGTTTTGTAAGAACCGTCTGAGGTGTTCCAGTTGTGAAAAACGACACCCAACGGAGCTTCACAGAGATGAGTTGCCCAATACAGCTGAAGAAGAAAGTCAGTCCAAAGAAGTTACTTCAGCCTGTGGAAATAGTGATAGTTTGTGCACCATGGCCATCATCCCTGTGATAGTTAAGTCCTTGAAGAATGGTCGAGCCCTACAGACTTATGCTTTCTTAGATCCAGGCTCGAGTATGTCATTTTGTACTGACCAGTTAAAGCAGCAGTTAGGTGTTGGAGGTCGAAGGGCCAGAATACCTATTGAGACTATGGCAGCCCCTTACATCCTTGAAACCAGTATAGTCTCTAACTTGGCAATCAGTAACTTGGAAGGAGGGAGATACATTGAGCTGCCCAATGTGTACACTAAAAAATGTCTGCCTGTTACCAAAGAGCACGTACCGACACAAGAGGATGTTGATGCATGGGACCACCTCAGGGGCAAAGTTCTACTGAAACAGATTGATGCTGATATTGGACTGATGATAGGAAATGCTGTTGCAGATGCCTACACTCCATTGGAAATAGTTACTGGGCCCAGGGGCACACCGTTTGCCCAGCGTTCCATCCTTGGCTGGATTCCATTGAGCATTGTGAGACCAGGTCCAGGCCCAAATACCCACACAGTCAACAGGGTGGAGTCAAAAGCTATAGAGGACCATTCTCAATTGACACAACTAGTGCAAAAGGCCACACGGATAGACTTCCCAGAAAGTAAAGGGACAGAACAATTTGGGATGTCAGTGGCAGACAAGAAATTTGTTAAGATTGTTGAAGAAGGCACACAGCTGGTGGGAGGGCATTATGTTATTCCCCTACCATGGGCTGACCCAAATTCAGTCCTACCAAACAATAAAGGACAAGCCATGAAAAGATTTCAAATGCTAGAAAGACGGTTCCAGAGTAACCAAGAACTTAAAGTGAAGTATGTAGAGTTCATGAAACAGATGTATGACCGTGGGTACATGGAGGAAGTTGATGGAGCCACACCCGTAGCCAGGGAATGGTATCTCCCTCACCACCCGGTCATCAGTGACAAGAAACCTGGTAAAGTAAGGGTGGTTTTTGATTGTGGAGCCAAACAAGCCGGGGTCTCCCTCAATGACTTGCTTCTACAGGGGCCGGACATCACAAACAGTCTGGTCGGAGTCCTCCTACGATTTAGGGAAGAGAAAGTTGCAGTCACGGCAGATATCGAGGGGATGTTTCTTCAAGTTGTAGTACCCCAAGAAGACCGTGATGCCCTTAGATTTGTATGGAGGAATGAAGAAGAAGAAGAGCTAAAGATATATAGGATGACCCGTCACCTCTTTGGGGCCATATCATCCTCAGCCATTGCTAATAAGGCACTCCAGAAGACTGGGGAAGACCATGGGCATAAGTACAGTCCTGACGTACAGAAGGCTATTCAGGACTCATTTTATGTTGATGATTGCTTGGCCCAGCGAGGTATTACTTGGAAATTTAATCTCCCCGCAGCCTCACACGTTGGCGGTCTGTGGGAATCAATGATCAGAGTTGTCAGAAAGGTTATGAATGGTGTCTTAAAGGAGCAGTCTATCCGGCTAGATGATGAAGGCCTCGCCACGTTAATGTGTGAAATTGAAAATATAGTCAACCAGAGACCTCTGACAACCATCTCCACCCACCCTAAGGACATCAGGCCATTGACACCAAATATGTTGCTGACTATGAGAAACTCCTCCATGATGCCACCAGGTGTATTTGACAAGAAGGATATTTATGTACGACGTCGTTGGCGTCAAGTCCAATATCTCGTA
Source organism: Holothuria leucospilota (assembly GCA_029531755.1). NCBI lineage: Eukaryota > Metazoa > Echinodermata > Holothuroidea > Aspidochirotida > Holothuriidae > Holothuria > Holothuria leucospilota. Next base: position 29,422,866 of record CM055961.1, on the reverse strand, counting down.
GACTTATTTTGGGGGCGCTGGCGCAAAGAGTATTTGCCACTTATGCAGAAAAGGCAAAAATGTTTTTTTCCTAAGAGAAGCATGCAAATTGGGGACATTGTCCTTGTTATAGATGAGACACTTCCCAGAAATAGTTGGTTACTGGGGCGGGTGCTTGAGACCAGAGTTGATAGTAAGGGGCATGTGAGGTCCTGTAGCATAAAGACGGAGCATTCCACATTGGAAAGACCTATCCATAAATTGTGTTTGTTGTTGGAAAGTGAGGGGTAGGACATAACAGTAGTTAAAGGACTGTTGATCATTTAGTATTCATGTATGCAGTGCTTTATTAACTTTATTTCTGCATGTTATCTGACATTCTAGTTTATCTCAAGTTTGTGTAATTGATGTTACAATTAAGGGGCCGGAGTGTTGCTGTACAGTTTACAATTTTATTGAGGGCGCTTGTTAAGATTCCGTGAACAACATGGCGACTCGCATGTCGCAAGCATTTGTGTAAAAGTCAGTTGTTTTCCGTCAAAACGATGTGACTTAAGTCCATCGTAGATGCGGAAAGGCCACAAAACTTTGGTAATTGAATGCTTAGTTCGTTTTAAGGAACTGTGCTTTGTTAGCTTTAGGGTGTTAGTTTAGTGTAGCCATGCACTATGCCCCCCCCCCCCCCCGTTGGTTTACTTTGGAATGCAGTGACTACTGTAGATGTTGGCTGGGGGGATTGGGGACTGGTAGTTGATGTTTAAATGACTGCTTGCTTTGGTTCAAGTGTACACTGTATTTAGTAGCCTGCGTGGTTGACTTTGTTTTTGGTCTTACTGGATATTCTGTAGTATCTTATCTAGTCTTTAGGATTTGGTGACAAACAATCCGAATTCATGTTTTACTCTCCAAAATGTGGTTTTCCATTGCTGTATTGCCATGGTTAAAGTAATTGGTTATTCTACCTCGATGCGGTACAGTAGTGTTAACGTGAAGTATACCTTTTTGGTCTTTCTTTCGAGGTTTAGGGTAATGTCTGTCTGATTATTGCTTGTTTCTCGATTTGAAGTCTGAACAGTTTTCCTTAATCTTGCTTTATTTTTCCTTGCAGTGAATCGCATTAATCTCTGCTCATCGTAACTATCGCACTGCATATCACACAACGATGGTATCCAACCAATCACTCACATCACTTGATTATTCAAATCTGTAAATACTGAATAAAGAGGCAAATGGCAAAGAAAGTATCTGTGATTCCTCTGGTGGCGCTCTTCAGTCTTCAAGTTTAATCCGCACTCTACACTCCCCCTCACACAAATCAAACCAACCCTCCCCCGAAGGTGGATCCTTTGGAGGAGGCTCTGAGGCACGCTCCCCGCCATCCGACATCGCCGAGTCTGAGGACAGATCGAGGTCCTCCTCTAATGTCATTATTTCAACCTGACCGGGTGCCGCTGCCAACGATGGCGGACAGTCTGCCTCAGGAGTCCCAGTACCCCCCTCACACTGCTTGGAGGCAAGGAAGTCCTGCTCAACCTAAAGTGCCGCCTCCTCTAATTCCTGGGTTGAATATTGTGGGCCTGTTTGCGAGGGTTCGGGTGACGACCCCACATCGGCACTGACATGAGCAGAGTACGATGTGGGGCAGGAACCAAACATATGTCCCTCCTCCCCACAGAGGTTGCACCGTACCTCGTTGGGACACTGCCTTGCCGTGCCCCAACTGCAAACATTTTCCACAACGTCTGTTGGGACACGACTTGGCTTCGTGCCCCTCCTCTCAACATCTAAAACAAGTACGGGGCTGGCAAAAGTACCTAACGTGGGCCTTGGAACCCCCTATGAAGAGGAACGATGGAATGTCCCTCACCAGTTCCATACGGAACTGTCTCTTGCCATTAAATATACCTTTCAAGTCACCCACAGTATATTTACACCACCGCATTTCAGAGACAGTTCCGTATTCACTAAGAACCCTCGCAACCAGGCGCTGATCGACCTCGAAGGGAAGGTAAAGCACCGTCACCGCCACAGAGCCATCACATGGGGTGACAGTGAGCCCCTCTACCCCCTTCAGGCATGACACACCCTTAACACGGGCAGCATCAGACTTAAACTTAACGTCATACGTGTTTCGGGCCTCAAGCGCCTGCAACATCTCAATTTCTCCAATTTCGACACCATTGTCTTTTAACACAGTAAACGCCTGTGGGGGAGGGACACTCACCCCAGACGAAAACTCCAACTTAACAATTGTGTGCTTTTTAAGTGCATCGAAACGGCACATACAAACAAAAACAAACAAAAACAAAAACTCAAACCGGATCGGGCAGAAACATAAAGCAAACTATTTACAAACAACTAGATCAAACAGAAAATTATGTTCATTACAGCAACAGAACTATATGTACAGATATTTACACACACACACATATACATATACACACATATACATATTTACAGCATATTTACAACTAAGTACCTCACAAGCCACCTATGTACAAACACAGTCCTATTTACAAATTACAGTAGTTTCATATTTACAAACAAAATCGATATTTACGAGTTGACTACCACCCGGTCCGCCCTCACTGAAACAAGTGGACCCCATCGCCTACCGAACGCCGACCTTGGCAAACGAAGTCCGACTCCACCCTCAGCTTAACCTCCGCCCTCACCGACGCCAGGACGACATCAACAGGCCTCCCCACCCCCCTAAATACAATGTTACATCGGTCTCTCCATAAGGCCAGCTTTATGGAGGCCGAAACAAAGGTAAGTATGTCCTGAACACTTGTATTGCATGGCGGAGGTGAAAGACCATACAAAGCATAGTCCTGGCTGACCGCCCAGGTGTTACACAACGTTAGGCGGTCAGTCAGGACTTGAAACCATTCCCAGAATAGGGCCACATAGTCACACTGCCAAAACACATGTGACACACTCTCCCACTTTGTGCATCTAGTGCGGGGGCAAATGCCATCTCCAAGACGCCACCGAAGGCGCTTGAGATTAGTTACAATGGCGTCAACTTAACAATTGGGCTTTTTAAGTGCATCGAAACGGCACATACAAACAAAAAACAAAACTCAAACCGGATCGGACAGGAACATAAAGGCAAAACTATCCTTTGTCAGGGGGAGGGACATGTTTCTGGCGCGTGCCCCACATCATACTCCGCCCGCGCTGGTGCAGATGTGGAGCAGGCACCTGAACCCCCGCAAGCAGACCCAGAGGCCTCACAGTCGGACTCAGCCCATATGGTGGAGGATCCTGAGTCCCCTTCAACCCAAGAGTGGTAGACCAGGTGCTACAGGATCATGCTGCTTCTGGGCACTGTGAGTCTGGGACCCCTGAGGCAGGCCTTTCAGTATCTTCTCCCCCATCACCCGAGGAGGCTGTTGTGTCAGTTGTGGAGGATGATCTCCAGCTCTCCTCAGACTCCGAGTCAGATGCTGTCATGTCAGTTGCCGGAGAGCCTGTCTCGGAGCCTCCACCCAAGATCCCACCAGGGGAGAGCTGGTTTGACCTGATCGACTTCCGTGAGGGGGGAGATTCAGATACCAATCTGAAGAGGTCGGCCTCAGGTGAGGTGCCAGTCCACCACACTGGGGCACCCACGCCGAGCCCAAGGAGCAAAAAGATCAAGTCCCAGGGGGATACGTAGCCACTCATTTCATCATGGCTAATCCCCTGTCCCTCTTGACCCTGAACGTTAACGGCATGAGGGACAGTCGGAAGCGGTCAAGGATATTTCAGTTTTGCAGATCACTGGGTGTGGACTTTTTCCTCCAAGAGACCCACATTACAAATGAGGATGATGTCCACACCTGGTCCTTTGAGTGGGGTGGGGGTTTACATGCTTCCTTTGGTTCAACAACATCTTGTGGTTCAGTTATTTTAGTTTCGCCAAGGTGGACTCCCCTGGTGGGAAAAGTTGATTGTGATCATGAGGGCCGGTTGGTATGCATTACATTAAGACACCCTAGCGGGAAATTTTTCCTGTGTAACGTGTATGCGCCCAATCGGCCTTCAGACAGAAGGGACTTTTTCATGACCCTGCCATCCTTCGTTCCTGGCAGTGCTCCGTGTATCCTGGCTGGAGACTTTAACTGCGTCCCCGACACACAGCTTGACCGAATGTCCATACGTGTGCTTTTTACGTACGTAGAAACGGGCACGAAGAAACAAAGGAGAACTTAAACCTGACCGGACAAAAATGCAAAGGTGAACTATTTACAGAATTCTGTACATTGCGCTAGCAAACAAAATTTCTGCGATAACTATGTACAAAACCACCCCGAACCCAAAGTAGTTACATAGGACTAATTGCAATCTCACTAGGCAAAACTATTTACATACCCATTTACATCAACAGAAGAGTGTTCAGGTTGAGTCTGTTCAATGCTTTTTTGTAACTATGGGTGCTCCTTACGTGCTGTGGAACAAAACACCGGACTTGACATGAAACACAAGGACAACTATATACACCAGGCCAGCATTCATGTGGCCAACCCCCACTATTTACAGTATTAACAATGTGATGTGCTCTTTACATGCTTGTAGCCGGGCGGACCTAATGTGGAACAAAGCAAACCTATTTACACTGAACTACCAAAAAACTTTGTGGCATGCATGGGCACAGACACAAACAGAACAGAAACCCCAAAAGAAAACGGGGACACAAAGGCAAAACCATTCACACTAAATACTCTGACTGGGACCTTATCTTTTTAATCCGTGGGCTCGGTACGGGCGTCCCAGAGTGATGGGTTCCCCTATCTGATACTTCGCCCGAAGCCGACCTCTTCAGTGCAGGCTCTGGCCCCTCCCCCTCACACAAATCAAACCAACCCTCCCCCGAAGGTGGATCCTTTGGAGGAGGCTCTGAGGCAGGCTCCCCGCCATCCGACATTGCCGAGTCTGAGGACAGATCGAGGTCCTCCTCTACTGTCGTTATTTCAACTTGACTGGTTGTCGTTGCTAAGGGTGGCGGAGAGTCTACCTCAGGAGATCCAGTACCCCCCTCACACTGCTTGGAGGCAAGGAAGTCCTGTTCCACCTCAAGTGCCGCCTCCTCCAATTCTTGAGTTGAATACTGTGGGCCTGTTTGCGAGGGGGGGGGGGGCTTTTTAAGTGCATCGAAACGGCACATACAAACAAAAAACAAAACTCAAACCGGATCGGACAGGAACATAAAAACTATCCACACACCCCCAAATCAAACAGAAAATTATGTTCATTACAACAATAGAACCACACACACACTGACAACAACCCAAAGACCCCACAGACCAACCTTCCCCCGGTCACACCAAAAACAAAGCCCCACAAAGACCACACACCCAAAGACAACACCACGCCCGACGGCAACACCAAGCCCGAAGGCAACACTAAGCCCGAAGGCAACACCACGCCCGAAGGCAACACCACGCCCGAAGGCAACACCACGCCCGAAGGCAACACCAAGCCCGAAGGCAACACCAAGCCCGAAGGCAACACCACGCCCGAAGGCAACACCACGCCCGAAGGCAACACCACGCCCGAAGGCAACACCACGCCCGAAGGCAACACCACGCCCGAAGGCAAAACCACGCCCGAAGGCAACACTACGCCCGAAGGCAACACTAAGCCCGAAGGCAAACACCACGCCCGAAGGCAACACTACGCCCAAAGGCAACAGCACTTAAAAAGCACCGGGGCAAATACAGGTGCACCTTGCCCAAGGGTGCCCCGGAGGCAGTTGTGGCAAAGGGTAACCTCATTACTCCCACGTTTACTCCACAACCGGATGCAGTTTTAAGTCCTACCCAGGACCCTGTTTGCGAGGGTTCAGGTGCCGACCCCACATCCGCACTGACATGAGCAGAGTACGATGTGGGGCAGGCACCAAACACATGTCCCTCCTCCCCACAGAGGTTGCACCGTACCTCGATGGGACACTCTGCCATGCCGTGCCCCAACTGCAAGCATTTCCCACATCGTCTGTTGGGACACGACTTGGCTTCGTGCCCCTGCTCTCCACATCTAAAACAGGTACGGGGCTGACAAAAGTACCTAATGTGGGCCTTGGAACCCCCTATGAAGAGGAACGATGGAATGTCCCTCACCAGTTCCATACGGAACTGTCTCTTGCCATTAAATATACCTTTCAACTCACCCCCAGTATATTTACACCACCACATTTCAGAGACAGTTCATACGTACATCTTCGGGCTGTAGTGTCGGCATGTCGGAATTGGACATGTTCACAAAGAATCACGACATGGTTGACGTTTGGAGAGCGCAACATCCTGGCTTGTCCGTGTTCACTTGGCATCGCCCTGATGGCACGGACGCCTCAAGGTTGGACCGGGTGTACTCTCCATCTGCACTGTCACCGAGTGACTGTGAAGTTGTGACATGTCCAATTTCAGATCATGATGCAGTTACTGTCTCCTTTCAGCCTCCAGAGTCATGGCCAACAGGGAGGGGGTTCTGGAAAATGAACACAGATATTCTAACGGAGGCAGACTACAGCGAACAGTTTAAAGCCAGGTACGAAGGGTGGCGAACGTTGAAGCCGGCCTTCTCATCGGATTTAGAGTGGTGGGATGACGTAAAGTCCCGCATCAAACAGTTTACCGTTGAATACTGTGTAGCAAGAGCTCGTCGAAGAAGGGAGGAGTTCCTCTCGCTATGCTCTAGGGAGAGGAACGGGGACTCCTCCGCACTTCACGCAATCCAACAGTATCTCGATCAGAAATTGCACGGGGCCCGCGTTCGTGCTCGCGTGCATTGCGTGGAGGCGGAGGAAAAGCCAACTATCAAATTCTACCGGGACGTCACAAAGTATGCCATCGATCGCCGCATAAGAGCAGTCCGTGACGTCCACGGTACGGTACAGAAGGACCCTCTCGACGTCGTGGAGGTATTTAAGACCTTCTATGAACAGCTTTATACCCAGGCAGATGTCGAGGTAGACCTTCAAGGGTCCCTATTGGATAATATTGACAAGACCCCCTCTAAAGAGCAGAATGATGGACTTGGTTCTCCCCTGACTGTCGACGAGCTCTGGAAGGCTGTGGCGAAGATGAAAGGCGGAAAGGCGCCTGGGTCCGACGGTATCCCAGTGGAATTTTACAAACGCTTCTGGGGTACCGTCGGACACGATCTCCGTGATGTATTCGCCTCTGCCTTCCTTGCTGGCTCATTGAGTCCCTCACAGCGCACAGGCGTTATAACATTGTTACCAAAGTCTGGAGACCCCCTAGAACCGAAAAACAAGCGACCAATTACCTTGTTAAATGTAGACTACAAGATTCTGGCGAAAGCCCTTTGTAACAGGCTAGGCACGGTCATGCCGGATCTTGTAGGTTCTTTCCAGACATGTGCGGTGCGGGGACACAGTATTCAGCAGAACCTCTGGTTGATGCGGGACTTAGTTGAATATGTGATGGACCGTGATCTTCCATGTGCGCTTGTCTCCCTCGATCAGGAGAAGGCCTTCGACATGGTTGATCACGGATTCCTCTTTAAAATCTTGAAGAAGTTTAGTTTGAATCCAGTTTTTGTTAAGTGGACCTCCTTACTGTATAATAGTGTATATAGTCGGGTTATCGTTAACGGCCTACCGTCGGATCCCTTCAGAGTTCAACGTGGAGTACGGCAGGGGTGTCCCCTGTCACCTCTACTCTATGTATTGTTTAGTGAATCCCTTGCAAGAGCCTTCCAAGTTGAACCTTTGTTTCGACCTTTTCACATACCCGGTGGAGCTGAAGTCAAGTGCCTCCAGTATGCTGACGATGTCACATGCGTAGTCTCCGACCTAGCTTCCTTCAGAGCCCTTTCTGGCACGTTGTCTACCTTTCAAAGAGCGACAGGTGCCAGACTGAACCCCACCAAGACCAAAGGACTCCGTCTAGGTAAGTGGCGGTCGAAACAACTGCCCTTCGCGGCATAAAAATCAATAGCATATGGTTTGGTTACGGTTCACCCGAGTCACTTACCTGGAATGAGAAAGTAGACCTGGTGGAAGCTAGGTTGAAGGACTTTGGCGATCGCTACATTAGTCTGTTGGGGAAGGTTACAGTTATCAATCGTTTCGTTTACCCTCTCTTGTGGTATCCGGGCACTGTTCTAGCCGCTCCAGAGGGTGTCCTGGTGCGACTGGAGAGGGCTGTGTTTAGGTTTCTTTGGTCAGGGAAAACGGAGCTGGTCAAAAGAAAAGTGGTGTACCAGGTTTCTAGGCAGGGGGGATTGGGCCTTGTGCACTTTCCTTCAAAGCTCCGTTTTCTCCTGACCAAATGTGTTTTTAGTGCCGTCGACAGCCAGATGCCGTTTGCCTACTTTGTCCGTTATTGGGGTGGATTATCATTCCGTTGGTTCTTTCCTACCCTGTTTAGCAACAGTGTACCTCACAGTTGGAGGCCAACGAAGGCATACTGTCAGATGAGGGAAACACTCCGTATTATGTCAACTGTAGGGGACGTTTTGCAGTCCAGTGCGGGGGACCAGTACCGGGCCATTTTTGATGACTCGGTTGGTCAGGTCCTACCCAACGGCTATGCTTCAGGGCCGGAAGTGTGGCGTGTAGTCCACAGCAGGTCACTCGATCACCGCCGGCGAGACCTGCTGTGGCGGATCGCACACGACGCCATTGTAACGAATCTCAAGCGCCTTCGGTGGCGTCTTGGAGATGGCATTTGCCCCCGCACTGGATGCACAAGGTGGGAGAGTGTGCCCCATGTGTTTTGCCAGTGTGGCTTTGTGGCCCTACTCTGGGAGTGGTTTCAAGCCTTGGCTGATCGCCTCACGTTTTGTAACACCTGGGCGGTCAGCCAGGACTACGCTTTGTATGGTCTGTCACCCCCGCCATGCAATACAAGTGTTCGCGGGATACTTACCTTTGTTTCGGCCTCCATAAAGCTGGCCTTGTGGAGAGACCGGTGTAATATTGTGCTTTTTAAGTGCATCGAAACGGCACATACAAACAAAGAACAAAAACATATGTGTAATATTGTGTTTAGGGGAGAGGGGAAGCCTGCGGACGTCGTCCTGGCGTTGGTGAGGACGGAGATTAAGCTGAGGGTGGAGGCCGACTTCGTCCGTTTGCCAAGGTCGACGTTCGGCAGGTGTTGGGGTCCTCTTGTTTCAGTGCGGGCGGGCCGGGTGATAGTTAATTTGTAAATATTGTAAATACTGAGATTGTAAATGGTCCTACGTGATTGGCTTGGGTTTGGGGTGTTTTTGTACATAGTTATGACAGAAATTTTGTTTGCTAGCGCAATGTACAGAATTCTGTAAATAGTTCGGAGTTGTGTTTTTGTCCGGTCAGGTTTGAGTTCTCCTTTGTTTCCTCGTGCCCGTTTCTACGTACGTAAAAAGCTCTCGCTCTCTCTGTTTCGCTCTCGTCGTTTTACCGTGCTCAATTTGTATCACTGTGTGATAGCTGTACTATTTATTAAAATTGTGCTTAAAACCTTGTAGCGTGCTTCATACTAAATTTTGTTTTTTGTAACACCTAGTCAGAGTTTTTTTTTTTTCTTTTCATTCCGTGGCGGCTGGCCCCGAGCCACACAAACTGCTGCTATGTCCTGGGTAGGACTTTAAACTGCATCCGGTTGTGGAGTTTGTTTAAGCGTGGGAGTAATGGGGTTACCCTTTGCCACAACTGCCTCCGGGGCACCCTTAAGCAAGGTGCATCTGTATTTGCCCCGGTGCTTTTTAAGTGCTGTTGCCTTCGGGCGTGGTGTTGCCTTCGGGCGTGGTGTTGCCTTCGGGCGTGGTGTTGCCTTCGGGCGTGGTGTTGCCTTCGGGCGTGGCGTTGCCTTCGTGCGTGGTGTTGCCTTCGGGCGTGGCGTTGCCTTCCGGCGTGGTGTTGCCTTCGGGCGTGGTGTTGCCTTCGGGCGTGGTGTTGCCTTCGGGCGTGGTGTTGTCTTTGGGTGTGTGGTCTTTGTGGGGCTTTGTTTTCAGTTTGGCCGGGGGGAGGTTGGTCTGTGGGGTATCTGGGTTGTTGTCAGGGTGTGTGTGGTTCTATTGTTGTAATGAACATAATTTTCTGTTTGATTTGGTGGTGTGTGGATAGTTTTGCCTTTATGTTCCTGTCCGATCCGGTTTGAGTTTTGTTTTTTGTTTGTATGTGCCGTTTCGATGCACTTAAAAAGCCCCCCCCCCCCCGGAGGTCGGGATAGCACAATTGTTAAGTTGGAGTTTTCGTCTGGGGTGAGTGTCCCTCCCCCACAGGCGTTTACTGTGTTAAAAGACAATGGTGTCGAAATTGGAGAAATTGAGATGTTGCAGGCGCTTGAGGCCCGCAACACGTATGACCTTAAGTTTAAGTCTGATGCTGCCCGTGTTAAGGGTGTGTCATGCCTGAAGGGGGTGGAGGGGCTCACTGTCACCCCATATGATGGCTCTGTGGCGGTGACGGTGCTTTACCTTCCCTTCGAGGTCGATCAGCGCCTGGTTGCGAGGGTTCTTAGTGAATACGGAACTGTCTCTGAAATGCGGTGGTGTAAATATACTGTGGGTGACTTGAAAGGTATATTTAATGGCAAGAGACAGTTCCGTATGGAACTGGTGAGGGACATTCCATCGTTCCTCTTCATAGGGGGTTCCAAGGCCCACATTAGGTACTTTTGCCAGCCCCGTACCTGCTTTAGATGTGGAGAGGAGGGGCACGAAGCCAAGTCGTGTCCCAACAGACGTTGTGGAAAATGTTTGCAGTTGGGGCACGGCAAGGCAGAGTGTCCCAACGAGGTACGGTGCAACCTCTGTGGGGAGGAGGGACATGTGTTTGGTGCCTGCCCCACATCGTACTCTGCCCATGTCAGTGCCGATGTGGGGTCGGCACCTGAACCCTCGCAAACAAGCCCACAATATTCAACCCAGGAATTAGAGGAGGCGGCACTTGAGGTTGAGCAGGACTTCCTTGCCTCTAAGCAGTGTGAGGGGGGTACTGGGACTCCTGAGGCAGACTCTCCGCCATCGTTGGCAGCGGCACCCGGTCAGGTTAAAATAATGACATTAGAGGAGGACCTCGATCTGTCCTCAGACTCGGCGATGTCGGATGGCGGGGAGCGTGCCTCAGAGCCGCCTCCAAAGGATCCACCTTCGGGGGAGGATTGGTTTGATTTGTGTGAGGGGGAGGGGCCATAGTCTCCACTAAAGAGGTCGGCTTCGGGCGAAGTATCAGACAGGGGAACCCATCACTCTGGGACGCCTGTACCGAGCCCACGGATTAAAAAGATAAGGTCCCAGTCAGAGTATTTAGTGTGAATGGTTTTGCCTTTGTGTCCCCGTTTTCTTTTGGGGTTTCTGTTCTGTTTGTGTCTGTGCCCATGCATGCCACAAAGTTTTTTTGGTAGTTCAGTGTAAATAGGTTTGCTTTGTTCCACCTTAGGTCCGCCCGGCTACAAGCATGTAAAGAGCACATCACATTGTTAATATTGTAAATAGTGGGGGTTGGCCACATGAATGGCTGGCCTGGTGTATATAGTTGTCCTTGTGTTTCAGGTCACGTCCGGTGTTTTGTTCCGGAGCACGTGGGGAGCACCCATGGTTACAAAAAAACATTGAACAGACTCAACCTGAACACTCTTCTATTGATGTAAATGGGTATGTAAATAGTTTTGCCTAGTGAGATTGTAAATGGTCCTATGTGACTGGCTTGGGTTCGGGGTGGTTTATACATAGTTATCGCAGAAATTTTGTTTGCTAGCGCAATGTTCAGAATTCTGTAAATAGTTCACCTTTGCATTTTTGTCCGGTTAGGTTTAAGTTCTCCTTTGTTTCCTCGTGCCCGTTTCTACGTACGTAAAAAGCACTGCATCCGGTTGTGGAGCTTGTTTAAGCGTGGGGATAATGAGGTTACCCATTACCACAACTGCCTCCGGGGCACCCTTGGGCAAGGTGCACCTGTATTTGCCCTGTGCTTTTTACGTGTTGTTGCCTTCGGGCGTGAAGTTGCCTTCGGGCGTGGTGTTGCCTTCGGGCGTGGTGTTGCCTTCGGGCGTGGGGTCGCCTTCGGGCGTGGTGTTGCCTTTGGGCGTGTTGTGTTGCCTTCGGGCGTTGTTGCTTTCGGACGTTTGGTGTTGCCTTCGGGCGTGTGTTTTCATGTTTGTAAATAGTCTTGTGTGGTGGGTGGGCTGGGGGTGTCGTATATGTTGGTCACAGAAATTTTGTTTTGCTAGCTTGGTGTAAGGTAACTTTGTAAATGATTGTAAGTAGTTCACGGTTGTGTTCTTGCCGGGCCGGATTTGGTTCTTCCTGTTTGATAGTGTCCGTTTCTATGCACTAAAAAAAGCAATTGTGCATACTTATGTTTTTGTCCGGTCAGGTTTAAGTTTTACTTTGTTTCTTCGTGCCCGTTTCTACGTACGTAAAAAGCTCTCTATCTCATGGACTTGCTTTTTACGTACGTAGAAACGGGCACGAAGAAACAAAGTAGAACTTAAACCTGACTGGACAAAAACATAACTCTGAACTATTTACAGAATTCTTTACATTGCGCTAGCAAACAAAATGTCTGTGCTAACTATGTACAAAACCACCCCAAACCCAAGCCAATCACCGAGGACTATTTACAATTTCAATATTTACAAATTAACTATCACCCGGCCCGCCCGCACTGAAACAAGTGGACCCCAACACCTGCCGAACGTCGACCTTGGCAAACGGACGAAGTCGGCCTCCACCCTCAGCTTAATCTCCGTCCTCACCGACGCCAGGACGACGTCCGCAGGCTTCCCCTCTCCCCTAAACACAACATTACACCGGTCTCTCCACAAAGCCAGCTTTATGGAGGCCGAAACAAAGGTAAGTAAGTATCCCGCGAACACTTGTATTGCATGGCGGGGGTGACAGACCATACAAAGCGTAGTCCTGGCTGACCGCCCACGTGTTACAAAACGTGAGGCGATCAGCCAGAGCTTGAAACCACTCCCAGAGGAGGGCCACAAAGCCACACTGCCAAAACACATGTGGCACACTCTCCCACCCTGTGCATCCAGTGCGGGGGCAAATGCCATCTCCAAGACGCCACCGAAGGCGCTTGAGATTCGTTACGATGGCGTCGTGTGCGATGCGCCACAGCAGGTCACGCCGGCGGTGATCGAGTGTCCTGCCGTGGACTACACGCCACACTTCCGGCCCTGACGCATAGTCGTTGGGTTGGACCTGACCGACCAAGTCATCAAAAATGGCCCGGTACTGGTCCCCCGCACTGGACTGCGAAACGTCCCCTACAGTTGACATAATACGTAGTGTTTCCCTCATCTGACAGTATGCCTTCGTTGGCCTCCAACTGTGAGGTACACTGTTGCTAAACAGGGTAGGAAAGAACCAACGGAATGATAATCCACCCCAATAACGGACAAAGTAGGCAAACGGCATCTGACTGTCGACAGCACTAAATACACATTTGGTCAGGAGAAAACGGAGCTTTGAAGGAAAGTGCACAAGGCCCAATCCCCCCTGCCTAGGAACCTGGTACACCACTTTTCTTCTGACCAGCTCCGTTTTCCCTGACCAAAGAAACCTAAACACAGCCCTCTCCAGTCGCACCAGGACACCCTCTGGAGCGGCCAGAACAGTGCCCGGATACCACAAGAGAGGGTAAACGAAACGATTTATAACTGTTACCTTCCCCAACAGACTAATGTAGCGATCGCCAAAGTCCTTCAACCTAGCTTCCACCAGGTCCACTTTCTCATTCCAGGTAAGTGACTCGGGTGAACCGTAACCAAACCATATGCCATTGATTTTTATGGCGTCGTCTACCCATGATGCCGCGAAGGGCAGTTGTTTCGACCGCCACTTACCTAGACGGAGTCCTTTGGTCTTGGTGGGGTTCAGTCTGGCACCTGCCGCTCTTTGAAAAGTAGACAGCGTGCCAGTAAGGGCTCTGAAGGAAGCTAGGTCGGAGACTACGCATGTGACGTCGTCAGCATACTGGAGGCACTTGACTTTAGCTCCACCAGGTATGTAAAATGGTCGAAACAAAGGTTCAACTTGGAAGGCTCTTGAAAGGGATTCACTAAACAATACATAGAGTAGAGGTGACAGGGGACACCCCTGCCGTACCCCACGTTGGACTCTGAAGGGGTCCGACGGTAGGCCATTAACGATAACCCGACTATATACACTATTATACAGTAAAGAGGTCCATTTAACAAAAACTGGATTCAAACAAAACTTCTTCAAGATTTTAAAGAGGAACCCGTGATCAACCATGTCGAAGGCCTTCTCCTGATCGAGGGAGACAAGTGCACATGGAAGATCACGGTCCATCACATATTCAACTAAGTCCCGCATCAACCAGAGGTTCTGCCGAACACTGTGTCCCCGCACCGCACATGTCTGGAAAGAACCTACAAGATCCGGCATGACCGTGCCTAGCCTGTTACAAAGGGCTTTCGCCAGAATCTTGTAGTCTACATTTAACAAGGTAATTGGTCGCTTGTTTTTCGGTTCTAGGGGGTCTCCAGACTTTGGTAACAATGTTATAACGCCTGTGCGCTGCGAGGGACTCAATGAGCCAGCAAGGAAGGCAGAGGTGAATACATCACGGAGATCGTGTCCGACGGTACCCCAGAAGCGTTTGTAGAATTCCACTGGGATACCGTCGGACCCGGGCGCCTTTCCGCCTTTCATGGAATACCGAAGTGGAGTGTGAAGGAGAGGTAGAATGAAACCTATTTCTTGCATCACCTTGTGCCATGTAAAAGTTCAAAACTTAGAATGGAAAGGTATCAAGTCATATCCAATGATCCCATATTCGTCAGAAGTATTTACACTGTGCCAAACCTGAAGACGTTGTTTGAGCACACAGATCCTTCGCTCGTTCTAGACACTCTCAAAAGTAACCTTTACGTGAAATTTTGACGTGACTCCCACATTGGCTTTTGTCCTGGGTATGACGTTAAACTGCATCCAGGTGGGGTGAGGAGGTAGTGCGTGGCGAGTAGTTTGTCCCCAACTCTCGCCTATAAAATGCGCACATGATACCGTTATTACTCGTCCCATGACTGGCGGGCTGTCGGCGCCACAAAACCGAGCAACCCCCCCCCCCATGGTTGGACCCCCTGTGGGCAGGGGGTTGTAGAATGTCCACGGTATTCCCCGCCTGTCGTAAGAGGCGACTAAAGGGGAGGACTTGAAACGAATTTATCTAGTTGACACTATATAACACATTCGTGTTGGTGTGTCGTTAAATATTATCTAACTAACTAACCCACATTGGCTTTTGTTTAGATATCTTAGTATTTTGCCCAGTCCTTTTTCCTTTTAGGTAATTTCACCTCACCATTACCCTTTTTTATCTAGCTGACACTTTATAACACATTCGTTTTGGTGTGTCGTTAAACCCCATCTAACTAACATTTCCAATAAACCTTCCTATGACTTTTA